>NC_069451.1:9511232-9678732 GCF_026875155.1 Cherax quadricarinatus | reverse complement strand
ATGTGGATACCTGTCTGTGGATACCTGTCTGTGGATACCTGTCTGTGGATACCTGTCTGTGGATACCTGTCTTTGGATGCCTGTCTGTGGATACCTGTATGTGGATACCTGTCTGTGGATACCTGTCTGTGGATACCTGTCTGTGGATACCTGTCTGTGGATGCCTGTCTGTGGATACCTGTCTGTGGATACCTGTCTGTGGATACTTGGCGTTAATCCGCATTTTGCGAATCAAGTGAATCTTTCTACCTGTGTGTATGTGTGTGTGTGTGTGTGTGTGTGTGTGTGTGTGTGTGTGTGTGTGTGTGTGTGTGTGTGTGTGTGTGTGTGTGTGTGTGTGTGTATGTGTGTGTGTGTATGTGTGTACTCACCTAGTTGTACTCACCTAGTTGAGGTTGCAGGGGTCGAGTCCAAGCTCCTGGCCCCGCCTCTTCACTGGTCGCCACTAGGTCACTCTCCCTGAACCATGAGCTTTATCGTACCTCTGCTTAAAGCTATGTATGGATCCTGCCTCCACTACATCGCTTCCCAAACTATTCCACTTCCTGACTACTCTGTGGCTGAAGAAATACTTCCTAACATCCCTGTGATTCATCTGTATCTTCAACTTCCAACTGTGTCCCCTTGTTACTGTGTCCAATCTCTGGAACATCCTATCTTTATCCATAGTGTGGGTATTTTAAACTGTTTCTCTCCACGTTGATCTCTATCGTAACCGCTACTGGGCGAAACGTGTCCACTAGCATGTTAACAAGACACAATATACAGTTTATGGCAGTGTATTCTCAAGACGTTTTGCCCACCAGGGACTTTATCTCCGTGAGAAATGATAGTGTGTGTGTGTGTGTGTGTGTGTGTGTGTGTGTGTGTGTGTGTGTGTGTGTGTGTGTGTGTGTGTGTGTGTGTGTGTGTGTGTGTGTGTGTGTGTGTCTTTGTCTGTGTGTGCGTATGTATGAATACCTAAAATTCAGATAGAAATTTACACATGACTGTATACATGCCAGATGCACGCGTGTATAGGTGTATACATGTCAATACACATGTATAGCTATGTACAGCTGTCTAACAAGTATTTTTTTTCCTCGACAGATGTACTCACGGACTCTACTACTGTCCGGGGCGCTGTTCCTCCTCGCAGCAGCTGTCTATGGTGAGTCCTGACTCAGATACGAGAGTCCTTACTCAAGGGTGAGACGTCTATGGTGAGTCCTGACTCCGAGAGTCTTTACTGACGTGAATGAAAGCATAGTGAAAAAGTCTGGCGAAGTGCAAAACGTTTTGGGACTCTTTTACGAGACGTTTCCTTTATTTTTTATGTTTGAGTATGGACACAAAGGCAGCACATTACGATCTTTAGTGAGGACGTTTCGCTCACACAGTGAACATCAAGTAGGCTGAGCAGATGCATGATTGGTTACCACTTGATGAAGTCACTTATGGGCGAAACGTTGTCAATAAACACTGATCCATATACTGCCTTTGTGGTCTGATGCCAAACGTGTTGGGTATTTTACAGACGTTTCCTCCGTTGATTTTTATGTTGATAGACCAAGGCAGCACAACGTCCCTTTAGCAGGAGTCGCTAACACAAGACACAATACTACAGCTCTGCTATGGCGTCTGATTACAACTTATGCCCACCAGGGAACTTTTTCAATAAACATGTACTATAGCTTTGTCTTTACATAGTGTGGGTATTTTAACTGTTCTTCTCCTACCACGTTGATGCTCTATCGTAACCGTACTGGGCAACGTGCCCATTAGCATAGTTAACAAGGACACTATAGCAGTTTATGGCGTAGTAATTGCAAGCGTTTGCCCACAGGTGGAGGTTTATCTCCGTGAGATGATAGGTTTACGGTGGGCAAGGTCTTCCAGAGTACCGTTGTCTCATTGACTTGATCGTGGTACTTTAGCTAGGTTAGGTAGGTTAGGTAAGTTAAGGTTAGGTTAGGTTAGGTTAGGTTAGGTTTAGGTTAGGTAGGTTAGGTTAGGTTAGGTTAGGTTAGGTTTAGGTTAGGTTAGGTTAGGTAACTTAAGGTTAGGTTAGGTTAGGTTAGGTTAGGTTAGGTAACTTTAGGTAAGGTAAGGTAAGGTTAGGTTAGGTTAGGTTAGGTTAGGTTAGGTTAGGTAACTTTAGGTAAGGTTAGGTAGGTTAGGTTAGGTTAGGTTAGGTTAGGTAGGTTAGGTAAGGTTAGGTAAGGTTAGGTTAGGTTAGGTTAGGTTAGGTTAGGTTAGGTTTAGGTTAGGTAAGTTAAGGTTAGGTTAGTTAGGTTAGGTTAGTTAGGTTAGGTAACTTTAGGTAAGGTAAGGTAGGTTAGGGTTAGGTTAGGTTAGGTAGTTTAGGTAAGGTTAAGGTTTAGGTTAGGTTAGGTTAGGTTAGGTTAGGTAACTTTAGGTAAGGTAAGGTAAGGTTAGGTTAGGTTAGGTTAGGTTAGGTTAGGTTAGGTAACTTAAGGTTAGGTTAGGTTAGGTTAGGTTAGGTTAGGTTAGGTTAGGTTAGGTAACTTTAGGTAAGGTAAGGTAAGGTTAGGTTAGGTTAGGTTAGGTTAGGTTAGGTTAGGTTAGGTTAGGTTAGGTTAGGTTAGGTTAGGTAACTTTAGGTAAGGTAAGGTTAGGTTAGGTTAGGTTAGGTAAAGTTTGTCAGGAAACAGAACAAGTGCTTCCTGACGCGAGTCTTAGTCATATGATGACCCGCTGTTGGAGCTTTTGATCATCTGACCGAGGCCTTCCGCTGGCTTACCCCTCCACTCCTTTACAACTTATAGTTATAATTATAACCACTAATAGGAGAAAATGAAAGACAAACAACGTAATGCACAATTTGTGTGATGAATCACTAAATAAAACAGATATGTGAAAAGATTTCGGGGGATGGTGACTGTAAGAAGGACAGTATTACTGGAAGGTGACGTGTGTACAGGAGAGAGACTTGTGCTGCAGTGACCAAAATGGAGGAGCTTGGGAAAACAATAGAGAAAGGAATCAAACCGTGAAACCTGTAGGAGGTATTTGATTGTACTCTGCGTGTCCAGCGTTCAGATATGCAAGTGTTTTGTGCTTGTCCAGGGATCAGATATGCGAGTGTTTTGTGCTGGTCCAGGGATCAGATATGCGAGTGTTTTGTGCTTGTCCAGGGATCAGATATGGGACCCCAGTGGAAATAAGTCAATTTGTCTAACTTTTTTTTGGCTTATCCTAGGTAATTTACACTATGTATGATTGTTGCACTCATGCGTGTCCAGCGTTCAGGTATCTACCTACCTACCAGGAGGGTGTTCCGGGGGTCAACGCCCCCGTGGCTCAGTTCTTGACCAGGCCCCCTGGTGCGCGAGTATCGTCAACTCGACACGAAAGTATTAAGAATATCTGATCCCCTTATTACCGTGCAGGACGACAACACTTTAATACCTCCCACCTGTGAGCAGGACGACAACACTATTACCGCCCACCTGTGATCAGGACGACAACACTGTAGTACCGCCCACCTGTGAGAATGACCGTCCAAAAATGTCGCGAGGAAGCCAGGGAGGAATCCTGGAGTTTTTTAAGCAATGCCGGAAATTCATGTCATTTAGCGAAATAGAAAGGTACTTACTTCTTGATTTCATAGCTTTAGTAAGCACACAATACCCATCCTGTGGGTGGTAGTCAAAAGATTACAGAGGTACACATTAAGTCAGCGACATAAACTTAAGTATATTTTTCGCAGTGTTGTGAATCAACTTTAACACAAAGAGCAATACAAATAAAGAGTGAAGTATATCCATTGAAAGAGTTCTGCTTAACATATATTCCCACCACCAAAAGGTATTGCACATTTTTCTGACACTATGTACAGAGCTCAGGAGAAAAGTTGATCCTTAAAGGAAATAAAGTTTAGAGTGAGTGAGGATGAGCACACGCTCGGTTACAACAGTGATGGCACACCTACACAGTGAGATAACTCTGAGTGTGTGCCAGTCAGAGGCACGAGAGGGTCTTGTGGTTTGAGTTGTTCCTGGTAGTGACGTAACGTTTCCCACGCCACCAACTCTTCCTCTGAAAAGGAATCCGCAGCACCTAGCCAACCCGTACTAGGATGATCTATTCGTCCTAGCTTTAAATAACCGTACTTCTAGCTGGCTAAGATAACCCGAAGGATAGTGGTTGTGCACAGTGAGCGCCGAACACAGAACGAACCTCGTCACACCTGCCCAGAGCACCCATGTGTTACCCTCGGAGTATACCACACTCGAGAAGCAAGTTACCGGGCGTCACGGCAAATATAGATCATTTTTCCGTACTTAGCAAAATAGATTTTTTCCCGCACTTAGCAAGGTAAATAAATTCCCCAAGTTAGCAAAATAGATTTTTTTTCCGTAACTATCAGAATTACGAAATGGTGTAACTCGTCCTCATACTGAGAAAACTTGGTGGAAATTCCTCACCACTAGCGCTGTGACGAGATGATCAGCTTAACTGAGATGATCAGCTTAACTGAGATGATCAGCTTAACTGAGATGATCAGCTTAACTGAGATGATCAGCTTAACTGAGATGATCAGCTTAACTGAGATGATCAGCTTAACTGAGATGATCAGCTTAACTGAGATGATCAGCTTAACTGAGATGATTTGGCTTAACTGAGATTTAAAACAGCTTAACTGAGATGATCAGCTTAACTGAGATGATCAGCTTAACTGAGATGATCAGCTTAACTGAGATGATCAGCTTAACTGAGATGATCGGCTTAACTGAGATGATCAGCTTAACTGAGATGATCAGCTTAACTGAGATGATCAGCTTAACTGAGATGATCAGCTTAACTGAGATGATCAGCTTAACTGAGATGATCAGCTTAACTGAGATGATCAGCTTAACTGAGATGATCGGCTTAACTGAGATGATCAGCTTAACTGAGATGATCAGCTTAACTGAGATGATCAGCTTAACTGAGATGATCAGCTTAACTGAGATGATCAGCTTAACTGAGATGATCAGCTTAACTGAGATGATCAGCTTAACTGAGATGATAAGCTTAATTGAGATGATCAGCTTAACTGAGATGATCAGCTTAACTGAGATGATCGGCTTAACTGAGATGATCAGCTTAATTGAGATGATCAGCTTAACTGAGATGATCAGCTTAACTGAGATGATCAGCTTAACTGAGATGATCAGCTTAACTGAGATGATCAGCTTAACTGAGATGATCAGCTTAATTGAGATGATCAGCTTAACTGAGATGACCAGCTTAACTGATATGACCAGCTTAACTGAGATGATCAGCTTAACTAAGATGATCAGCTTAACTAAGATGATCAGCTTAACTGAGATGACCAGCTTAACTGAGATGATTAGCTTAACTGAGATGATCAGCTTAACTGAGATGATCAGCTTAACTCACACAGAGTAAGCTACGACTTCCAAAATAATACCGGATGTTTGTCTCAAGTACCGAGCTGCTGAGATAGTTAGCTCATCATGTGATCATCGGGAGTACCAGACGGTGACGAGTTCTGATGGAGCGTCCTCCCACCTGTCAAGCAACTCTAGAAA
Organism: Cherax quadricarinatus; assembly: GCF_026875155.1. Lineage (NCBI taxonomy): Eukaryota > Metazoa > Arthropoda > Malacostraca > Decapoda > Parastacidae > Cherax > Cherax quadricarinatus. The sequence continues at coordinate 9,673,192 of NC_069451.1, read as the reverse complement.
TCACCCGCCTGTTACGCGTTACTAGCTAGACGCCAGAGTATCATCTTCCTGTAGAAAGATTTCTCTATTTGCATTATTGCTTTTTTTCTTTTTTTGACAATCTAAAAGTTTTTTCATCCTTATTACCTATTCTAGGCACTCTTCTTCCTCTTCTTCCTTCCCCTCTGGCCTTCCTTAGCTCACTCCCTGACCACCTAACTCTCTCCCTGACCTCTTAGCTTACTCCTGGACTCCCTAGCTTACTTACTAACCCCCTAGCTCACTCCCTGTGGTATATGATACACACTACTATTACTATCAATACCACAATAATAATAATAATAATAATAATAATAATAATAATAATAATAATAATAATAATAATAATAATAATAATAATAATAATAATAATAATAATTGCCTGCATTACTGTCAAGAGAACACTGCGAGGGTTACCACTGAGAGGGACACCCCGGAAGGTGTTCAGCAGGCGTGAGGTCATCCTAGAGGTTATACGTGTGACCTCCCTCACTCCCTCCCTCCCTCTCTCCCTTCCTTCCCCCCTCCTGTGTAACAGGACAACCTCCTGTGTCTCCACAACCTCTTCTCCTATTATATCGTGTGTTATTTACCGGAGTTTCCTGCGTTCATTTCGTCCACGTTCGTCGTGGTTGAGGAACAGACTAACGCACTTGGTGAGTTGCGTTGGATCGTGCCTCTTCGTTTGTCCAATCAACTCGACTTCTTGCCCTTTCGTTCAACTATTGTCTTAAATTAATAGATTTTTGCCACCGAAGTAGATAGTTCCTTGTGCTCCCCATATCCATCCTGTGGAGGGTAGTGCAGGAGGATGTTGATGCACAAAAGGCCTAGGAACTAGGCCCCGAAACAGTTACACAATGTGTATTTTTCTTTCTATTATTTTTTTTTTTACACACCGGGCATCTCCCATTGAGGTTGCGACTCCAGGTAAGAGAAAACTCAATCACCATCATTCATGCCGTGGCTGTCTTGCCAAAAGTGTGCAGACATTACAGTTTGTGGTGATCGCTTCCTTTCCTTCTGTGTACAGGCACTGTACTTTTCACCTCCAGGACTGTAACATCCTCACTCATCCTTCACAGTACAGGCACTGTATTTCCCACCTCCAGAACTTTAACTCCGGTTAACCGGAGTTAAAGTCCTTTATAAATATATATTACCTTGCTCACACTCCAACAGCGCCGAAAGTCGTCAAAACCACTTGCCTCCATTTACTCTCCCCACATTTACGTGAATATACAGTATACAAACTTTTCCTGTAAACAACTTACTATTTTTCTTGCTCCAGTATGCCTGTAAATACCGTCTGGTCTCTACGAAATGCATTCCATAAATGTCTGAACATCCTTCAAGCGGACCACAACATCCTGGTCATAATACCAGTGAGTTACTCTCAAATTATAAGACGGTAAATGTGCCTCAAAATTCAGCAATGTTCTCAGCAGTGTATGTACTCAGCAGTGTATGTACCCAGCAGTGTATGTACTCAGCAGTGTACGTACTCAGCAGTGTATGTACTCCCAAATCATAAACTAGAGGCGATAAAAGCCTCATGGAACCCAAAATTCAGCAGTATACGTACTCGGCAGTGTATGTACTCGCAAATATTCAGCAGTATATGTGGATGCGGACAATTCTCGGCTAAGAGTCGCCCTCGAGGACACAACAAGAAAGTAATAACGCTCGGACACTATCACGAGTACTACAATAAAACAGTAAAAACAGGAATGTGCGACTTTATTGTTGAGAGGAAATAGCAAGATTATTGTGAAGGCAAAAGTGAGGTTGATGGTTGATGGGACGTCAACCTGTGGGTGAACACTGGTTGTTACCACTCTGTGGTTGAACACTGTGGATAAGTAATTCCTGGTACACCACCAGTCATCATACTATCCCTGAACAAGTAGTTCCTGGTACACCACCAGTCATCATACTATCCCTGAACAAGTAGTTCCTGACACACCACCAGTTATCATACTATCCCTGAACAAGTAGTTCCTGGTACGCCACCAGTTATCATACTATCCCTGAACAAGTAGTTCCTGGTACACCACCAGTCATCATACTATCCCTGAACAAGTAGTTCCTGACACACCACCAGTCATCATACTATCCCTGAACAAGTAGTTCCTGGTACACCACCAGTCATCATACTATCCCTGAACAAGTAGTTCCTGACACACCACCAGTCATCATACTATCCCTGAACAAGTAGTTCCTGACACACCACCAGTCATCATACTATCCCTGGACGGTAGTTGCGAGTAGTCAGGAGACACGCCTGTTGGCCACCTTCAACCACAATCTGTGATTACCAGAGCGAGGCTCGAGGTGTGAGGACCGGGGGGGGGAAGTGTTAAGGGGGAGGGGTCAGAGTGTTAACTCAGCCTCGTTGAGGAGGAGTTGGCTCATCCTCAGATGTACTTCACGCACCGTGTTCGGTTATTTCTTTTTCTTGGCAGTTTTTGCGAAGTAAACTGTCTTGTGTAGCCGGTCCCGCATAGATCGTCTTGTGTGTGTTGTTGTGTGTGTGTCCTGTGTGTGTGCTGTGTTGTGTGTGTGTGTCTTGTCCCCTGTGTTGTGGGAGTGTGTCTGTCAGTGTGGTTGATTGTTGCCTGTGGGGCGTGTGTGAGGTGTGTGTGTGAGTGTGTGTGTGTTAGCTGTGTTGTGTGATGTGTCGTTAGGTCATTGTGGTTGCGGTGAGTCATCGCCATTTGAGTTGGTCTTGATTTTTCAGCTCTGTTTGACGAGCTGTCGTACAGTCTTAGTTGTGTACGTTAGTGTGTCTGTCGATCTCTGTTTCTTGAAGGTCAAGTTGTGATTCGATTCTGTGTGCTTCTTCGTTTTTGTATTCTTTTGTGGTTGTTTTTTGTTGTTGTGTGTGTGAATAGTTAATATCTGTGTACGGTTGTTCATGTCAGCCCTGCATGACAGACTTTCTTGATTATCAGTCTCTCTTGAGCCTGTCGAATACAGCTTACTTGACTTTAAATGTCTCTCCGGTCATTCCTTCGCGAATAAATATTGCAGATTTCTTGCAGTTTCTATTTCCTGTATCCAGACTTCTTGCTCCTGAATTTACCCAAGACTGATCTTGTTCCCTCTAAGGAATGAGTCTTCGTTGGATCCATGTCCGCGACAACTCTCTTGGATGTGACAGCTTCTTGGTCCTTGTAGTTATCAGTCTTCATGTCCTGTTCGCGATTCCCTCCGTAATAGTGCAGATTTTCTTCGTTCTTCAATTAGTCCTGTACCAGCTTCCTGCAGATGTGCTCCTCTGCGGGGACTTCGTTACCTGCTGGAACCCGTGTCTTGAAGCTCCGTGCTGCAGCTTCTTGAGTCTGGTGATTAAATATTAGCCATGTGGTACGGTAATACTTCAGTTATATTCCATCTCGTTCATTGCAGAATTAGTTCGTGGGCAGACTCTGGATTTAGTCGTGTGACTTTGACCTGTCAGAGGACGATCGTAGTCGTAGTCCTCCTTCATCTCTGTGGGGTTTTGGATTGGGTGTGAGGAAGTCTTTGCGGAATATGATGTTCCTTGATGCGGCGTGTGGAGGGTGGAGAACTTCTTGTTATTCTTCCTTGACACTCTTCACCTAGAAATGACACGATAGTCCTTAATCTAGTAGAAATAGTTCCCTCACAAAACCTGGTGGAACCACATTAGCCTGTACGCATCTTGCCGTGTACTCATGTACTCCGAATGTACTCTGCACGTATTCCGCTGACATCAACCATACAGACTGAGACCATGTTCCCTCTAAGTGCGCTCATGCGGATGAGCTAGCAGGCAATCGGCCTGTGGCGCACTATTCGAAGCAGCGCAGTTCAGTGAGGGTGACTTAGCGTCTGAGTGCGAAGACTATCTGCAATGCCGACCAGTGGTGAAATAGCCACAAGTACAGAGTGGACCTTTATCGAGGCGTCTCATCTGTGGGGAGGCGTCTTCAGCCTGTGGGAACCTTCTTTAGCCTGTGGGGAGGCTTCTTCAGCCTGTGGTATGAGCACTTCTTCAGCCTGTGGGAGGCTTCTTCAGTTTGTGGAGAGGCTTTTTCAGCCTGTGGGGAGGATTCTTCAGCCTGTGGGGAGGCATCTTCAGCCTGTGGGGAGGCGTCTTCAGCCTGTGAGGAGTCTTATTCAGTCTGTGGGGAGGCTCCTTCAGCCTGTGGACAGACTTCTTGAGCCTGTGGACAGACTTCTTGAGCCTGTGAACAGACTTCTTGAGCCTGTGGACAGACTTCTTGAGCCTGTGGACAGACTTCTTGAGCCTGTGGACAGACTTCTTGAGCCTGTGAACAGACTTCTTGAGCCTGTGGACAGACTTCTTGAGCCGTGTGAACAGACTTCCTTGAGCTGTGACAGACTTCTTGAGCCTGTGAACAGACTTCTTGAGCCTGTGGACAGACTTCTTGAGCCTGTGGACAGACTCTTGAGTCTGTGGACAACTTCTTGAGCCTGTGGACAGACTTCTTGAGACCTGTGGGACAGACTTCTTGAGCCTGTGGACAGACTTCTTGAGCCTGTGGACAGACTTCATTGAGCCTGTGACAGACTTCTTGAGCCTGTGGACAGACTTCTTGAGCCTGTGGAACAGACTTCTTGAGCCTGTGGACAGACTTCTTGAGCCTGTGGACAGACTTCTTGAGCCTGTGACAGACTTCTTGAGCCTGTGAACAGACTTCTTGAGCTGTGAACAGACTTCTTGAGCCTGTGAACAGACTTCTTGAGCTGTGAACAGACTTCTTGAGCCTGTGGACAGACTTCTTGAGCCTGTGACAGACTTCTTGAGCTGTGGACAGACTCTTGAGCTGTGGACAGACTTCCTTGCAGCCTGTGAACGACTTCTTACGTGAACAGACTTCTGAGCCTGTGAAACAGACTTCATTGAGCTGTGACAGACTTCTTGAGCCTGTGAACAGACTTCTTCACTAGGAAAATGTCACAGACGCGTTACTGTAAATTCTCTACAATGTTTGTGCTTACGAATCTGTGCGGCTTGTAATAATTCATATCAGAGTAGTTGCAGCTTTTTGCCGTGTATCGCTTCACTTCTGACATATCTATGTCTGACGTCAATTATTTACCAGAACACGGGTTATAGTTCTCGCAGGGCTGTTAAGCTGCACCAATAGCTCTCGGTCCGCTTGATTCGTGCCTATTCACATTCAGTGTCTCTCGGCACGACATCAAAAAAAAAGCATATTATCTGAAAGTTCACCAACAGTCAATAATACTCTTAATCCCAATACGGATTAGTAGTACTCTCAGCGTTATCAAAGTGGTAGATAACTTTGATGTATATTTATTGCTTTGAATAATTCACTATGTCGGAGGTTGATGACCTCGGTCACAACCTAATTAAGGACTACTAAAGTCACAGTCAAGTATTACCTAGGGAAATCAACTGGTATATCTCTGTGTTAAGGTGTGTGTCTAGGGTCACACAATTGAAGGCTGTAGGGTCACAAGTCGAGGTAGTTCTGGGGTCACACGTCAAGGTAGTGTGGGGTCACACAACAGTCCTGCGTATTCCACGACCCAGCATAGTAGTTTCAGTGTCAACAGTGTTGAAGTTAGTCTCTGCATGGTCCAGTCAAGTAGTCTCTCAGTCACAGTTCCATAGTCGTCTCAGAGACAGTCAAGTAGTCTCTCAGGTCAAAGTCAAGTATCTAGGACACATTGTCAGTTCAGCCTCAGTCACAGTCAAGTAGTCTCTCAGGTCACAGTCAAGTAGTCTCTCAGGTCACAGTCAAGTAGTCTCTCAGGTCAACAGTCAAGTAGTCTCTCAGGTCACAGTCAAGTAGTCTCTCAGGTCACAGTCAAGTAGTCTCTCAGGTCACAGTCAAGTAGTCTCTCAGGTCACAGTCAAGTAGTCTCTCAGGTCACAGTCAAGTAGTCTCTCAGGTCACAGTCAAGTAGTCTCTCAGGTCACAGTCAAGTAGTCTCTCAGGCACAGTCAAGTAGTCTCTCAGGTCACAGTCAAGTAGTCTCTCAGGTCACAGTCAAGTAGTCTCTCAGGTCACAGTCAAGTAGTCTCTCAGGACACAGTCAAGTAGTCTCTCAGGACACAGTCAAGTAGTTCTCAGGCACAGTCAAGTAGTCTCTCAGGTCACAGTCAAGTAGTCTCTCAGGTCACAGTCAAGTAGTCTCTCAGGCAGTATATCTCTCAGTCACAGTCAAGTAGTCTCTCAGGACACAGTCAAGTAGTCTCTCAGGACACAGTCAAGTAGTCTCAGGACACAGTCAAGTAGTCTCTCAGGACACAGTCAAGTAGTCTCTCAGGACACAGTCAAGTAGTCTCTCAGGACACAGTCAAGTAGTCTCTCAGGACACAGTCAAGTAGTCTCTCAGGACACAGTCAAGTAGTCTCTCAGGACACAGTCAAGTAGTCTCTCAGGACACAGTCAAGTAGTCTCTCAGGACACAGTCAAGTAGTCTCTCAGGACACAGTCAAGTAGTCTCTCAGGACACAGTCAAGTAGTCTCTCAGGACACAGTCAAGTAGTCTCTCAGGACACAGTCAAGTAGTCTCAGGACACAGTCAAGTAGTCTCTCAGGACACAGTCAAGTAGTCTCTCAGGACACAGTCAAGTAGTCTCTCAGGACACAGTCAAGTAGTCTCTCAGGACACAGTCAAGTAGTCTCTCAGGACACAGTCAAGTAGTCTCTCAGGACACAGTCAAGTAGTCTCTCAGGACACAGTCAAGTAGTCTCTCAGGACACAGTCAAGTAGTCTCTCAGGACACAGTCAAGTAGTCTCGTCAGGACACTCAGTCAAGTATCTCTCAGGACACAGTCAAGTAGTCTCTCAGGACACAGTCAAGTAGTCTCTCAGGACACAGTCAAGTAGTCTCTCAGGACACAGTCAAGTAGTCTCTCAGGACACAGTCAAGTAGTCTCTCAGGACACAGTCAAGTAGTCTCTCAGGACACAGTCAAGTAGTCTCTCAGGACACAGTCAAGTAGTCTCTCAGGACACAGTCAAGTAGTCTCTCAGGACACAGTCAAGTAGTCTCTCAGGACACAGTCAAGTAGTCTCTCAGGACACAGTCAAGTAGTCTCTCAGGACACAGTCAAGTAGTCTCTCAGGACACAGTCAAGTAGTCTCTCAGGACACAGTCAAGTAGTCTCTCAGGACACAGTCAAGTAGTCTCTCAGGACACAGTCAAGTAGTCTCTCAGGACACAGTCAAGTAGTCTCTCAGGACACAGTCAAGTAGTCTCTCAGGACACAGTCAAGTAGTCTCTCAGGACACAGTCAAGTAGTCTCTCAGGACACAGTCAAGTAGTCTCTCAGGACACAGTCAAGTAGTCTCTCAGGACACAGTCAAGTAGTCTCAGGTCACAGTCAAGTAGTCTCTCAGGACACAGTCAAGTAGTCTCTCAGGACACAGTCAAGTAGTCTCTCAGGTCACAGTCAAGTAGTCTCTCAGGACACAGTCAAGTAGTCTCTCAGGACACAGTCAAGTAGTCTCTCAGGACACAGTCAAGTAGTCTCAGGACACAGTCAAGTAGTCTCTCAGGACACAGTCAAGTAGTCTCTCAGGACACAGTCAAGTAGTCTCTCAGGACACAGTCAAGTAGTCTCAGGACACAGTCAAGTAGTCTCTCAGGACACAGTCAAGTAGTCTCTCAGGACACAGTCAAGTAGTCTCCAGGACACAGTCAAGTAGTCTCTCAGGACACAGTCAAGTAGTCTCTCAGGACACAGTCAAGTAGTCTCAGGACACAGTCAAGTAGTCTCTCAGGACACAGTCAAGTAGTCTCTCAGGACACAGTCAAGTAGTCTCTCAGGACACAGTCAAGTAGTCTCTCAGGACACAGTCAAGTAGTCTTCAGGTCACAGTCAAGTAGTCTCTCAGGACACAGTCAAGTAGTCTCTCAGGACACAGTCAAGTAGTCTCTCAGGACACAGTCAAGTAGTCTCTCAGGACACAGTCAAGTAGTCTCAGGTCACAGTCAAGTAGTCTCTCAGGACACAGTCAAGTAGTCTCTCAGGACACAGTCAAGTAGTCCTCAGGACACAGTCAAGTAGTCTCTCAGGACACAGTCAAGTAGTCTCTCAGGACACAGTCAAGTAGTCTCTCAGGACACAGTCAAGTAGTCTCAGGTCACAGTCAAGTAGTCTCTCAGGACACAGTCAAGTAGTCTCTCAGGACACAGTCAAGTAGTCTCTCAGGACACAGTCAAGTAGTCTCTCAGGACACAGTCAAGTAGTCTCTCAGGACACAGTCAAGTAGTCTCAGGACACGTCAAGTAGTCTCAGGACACAGTCAAGTAGTCTCTCAGGACACAGTCAAGTAGTCTCTCAGGACACAGTCAAGTAGTCTCTCAGGACACAGTCAAGTAGTCTCAGGACACAGTCAAGTAGTCTCTCAGGACACAGTCAAGTAGTCTCAGGACACAGTCAAGTAGTCTCAGGACACAGTCAAGTAGTCTCTCAGGACACAGTCAAGTAGTCTCTCAGGACACAGTCAAGTAGTCTCAGGACACAGTCAAGTAGTCTCAGGACACAGTCAAGTAGTCTCAGGACACGTCAATTGTCTCAGGACACAGTCAAGTAGTCTCAGGACACAGTCAAGTAGTCTCTCAGGACACAGTCAAGTAGTCTCTCAGGACACAGTCAAGTAGTCTCAGGACACAGTCAAGTAGTCTCAGGACACAGTCAAGTAGTCTCAGGACACAGTCAAGTAGTCTCAGGACACAGTCAAGTAGTCTCAGGACACAGTCAAGTAGTCTCAGGACACAGTCAAGTAGTCTCAGGACACAGTCAAGTAGTCTCTCAGGACACAGTCAAGTAGTCTCTCAGGACACAGTCAAGTAGTCTCTCAGGACACAGTCAAGTAGTCTCAGGACACAGTCAAGTAGTCTCAGGACACAGTCAAGTAGTCTCTCAGGACACAGTCAAGTAGTCTCAGGACACAGTCAAGTAGTCTCAGGACACAGTCAAGTAGTCTCTCAGGACACAGTCAAGTAGTCTCAGGACACAGTCAAGTAGTCTCAGGACACAGTCAAGTAGTCTCAGGACACAGTCAAGTAGTCTCAGGACACATAAACATGTGGAAGAATAAGTACTTGTGTGCAACATTTGGGCATCCAGTGGACTGACTCCAGGAGAAGATTTCGGAGGTCAACGCCCCCGCGGCCCGATCTGTAACCAGACCAGAATATTATTATAATCATAACTGAGCCCTAAACCCAATGGAATGAATAAAATTTGATAAGGCGCATTTGCAACACTTGGCTATTTTTATTCCCCAGTATCAAGATAACTAAATGTTGCAAGTCTATCTTATTTATCAACATGTTGCTATTGTTTGCTATCAAATTTACGAATAGAATTGTTTGTCTGACCTTTGTTTTGTGTCGTTATGTTTATGTTGATTTTGATAGTTGTCGTTTTTATTTTAAAGGTGAAACCGCGTTTGAGAAGCTTACTGAGCTGGACTACCGAGGCTCCACCTACTACACTATCAGGAACCTGTCGCTGTGGGAGTGTCAGGGATGGTGCCGTGAGGAGCCAGAGTGCGCAGCTGCCTCGTTCAGGTAAGCCGCAGCTGCAGTTGTAGTAGTAGATGTAGTAACTGCAGCAGTAGCTCCAGCAGCAACTGCAGCCATTGCCCCAGGCAGTAACAGCAGTAGCAACATCACTACAGACAGTAACAGCAGTAGCAACATCACTACAGGCAGTAACAGCAGTAGCAACATCAGTACGGGCAGTAACAGCAGTAGCAACATCAGTACAGTCAGTAACAGCAGTAACAACATCACTACAGGCAGTAACAGCAGTAGCAACATCAGTACAGGCAGTAACAGCAGTAGCAACATCAGTACAGTCAGTAACAGCAGTAGCAACATCAGTACAGTCAGTAACAGCAGTAACAACATCACTACAGTCAGTAACAGCAGTAACAACATCACTACAGTCAGTAACAGCAGTAACAACATCAGTACAGTCAGTAACAGCAGTAACAACATCACTACAGTCAGTAACAGCAGTAACAACATCAGTACAGTCAGTAACAGCAGTAACAACATCACTACAGGCAGTAACAGCAGTAGCAACATCACTACAGTCAGTAACAGCAGTAACAACATCACTACAGGCAGTAACAGCAGTAACAACATCACTACAGTCAGTAACAGCAGTAACAACATCACTACAGTCAGTAACAGCAGTAACAACATCAGTACAGTCAGTAACAGCAGTAACAACATCACTACAGTCATAACAGCAGAACAACATCAGTACAGTCAGTAACAGCAGTAACAACATCACTACAGTCAGTAACAGCAGTAACAACATCAGTACAGTCAGTAACAGCAGTAACAACATCACTACAGTCAGTAACAGCAGTAACAACATCAGTACAGTCAGTAACAGCAGTAACAACATCACTACAGTCAGTAACAGCAGTAACAACATCACTACAGTCAGTAACAGCAGTAACAACATTACTACAGTCAGTAACAGCAGTAACAACATCACTACAGGCAGTAACAGCAGTAGCAACATCACTACAGGCAGTAACAGCAGTAACAACATCACTACAGTCAGTAACAGCAGTAACAACATCAGTACAGTCAGTAACAGCAGTAACAACATCACTACAGTCAGTAACAGCAGTAGCAACATCAGTACAGGCAGTAACAGCAGTAACAACATCACTACAGGCAGTAACAGCAGTAGCAACATCACTACAGGCAGTAACAGCAGTAACAACATCACTACAGTCAGTAACAGCAGTAACAACATCAGTACAGTCAGTAACAGCAGTAACAACATCAGTACAGTCAGTAACAGCAGTAACAACATCAGTACAGTCAGTAACAGCAGTAACAACATCAGTACAGGCAGTAACAGCAGTAGCAACATCAATACAGTCAGTAACAGCAGTAACAACATCAGTACAGGCAGTAACAGCAGTAACAACATCAGTACAGTCAGTAACAGCAGTAACAACATCAGTACAGTCAGTAACAGCAGTAGCAACATCAGTACAGTCAGTAACAGCAGTAACAACATCAGTACAGGCAGTAACAGCAGTAACAACATCAGTACAGGCAGTAACAGCAGTAACAACATCACTACAGGCAGTAACAGCAGTAACAACATCAGTACAGTCAGTAACAGCAGTAACAACATCAGTACAGTCAGTAACAGCAGTAACAACATCAGTACAGTCAGTAACAGCAGTAACAACATCAGTACAGTCAGTAACAGCAGTAACAACATCAGTACAGTCAGTAACAGCAGTAACAACATCAGTACAGGCAGTAACAGCAGTAGCAACATCACTACAGGCAGTAACAGCAGTAGCAACATCAGTACAGGCAGTAACAGCAGTAACATCACTACAGGCAGTAACAGCAGTAACAACATCAGTACAGGCAGTAACAGCAGTAACAACATCAGTACAGGCAGTAACAGCAGTAACAACATCACTACAGGCAGTAACAGCAGTAACAACATCAGTACAGGCAGTAACAGCAGTAGCAACATCAGTACAGTCAGTAACAGCAGTAGCAACATCAGTACAGGCAGTAACAGCAGTAGCAACATCACTACAGTCAGTAACAGCAGTAACAACATCACTACAGTCAGTAACAGCAGTAACAACATCACTACAGTCAGTAACAGCAGTAACAACATCAGTACAGTCAGTAACAGCAGTAGCAACATCAGTACAGGCAGTAACAGCAGTAACAACATCAGTACAGGCAGTAACAGCAGTAGCAACATCACTACAGTCAGTAACAGCAGTAACAACATCAGTACAGGCAGTAACAGCAGTAACAACATCAGTACAGTCAGTAACAGTAGTAACAACATCACTACAGTCAGTAACAGCAGTAACAACATCACTACAGTCAGTAACAGCAGTAACAACATCAGTACAGGCAGTAACAGCAGTAACAACATCAGTACAGTCAGTAACAGCAGTAACAACATCACTACAGTCAGTAACAGCAGTAGCAACATCACTACAGGCAGTAACAGCAGTAGCAACATCACTACAGGCAGTAACAGCAGTAGCAACATCACTACAGTCAGTAACAGCAGTACAACATCACTACAGTCAGTAACAGCAGTAACAACATCACTACAGTCAGTAACAGCAGTAACAACATCAGTACAGTCAGTAACAGCAGTAGCAACATCAGTACAGGCAGTAACAGCAGTAACAACATCAGTACAGGCAGTAACAGCAGTAGCAACATCACTACAGTCAGTAACAGCAGTAACAACATCACTACAGTCAGTAACAGCAGTAACAACATCACTACAGTCAGTAACAGCAGTAACAACATCACTACAGTCAGTAACAGCAGTAACAACACCAGTACAGTCAGTAACAGCAGTAACAACATCAGTACAGTCAGTAACAGCAGTAACAACATCAGTACAGTCAGTAACAGCAGTAACAACATCACTACAGTCAGTAACAGCAGTAACAACATCACTACAGTCAGTAACAGCAGTAACAACATCAGTACAGGCAGTAACAGCAGTAACAACATCACTACAGGCAGTAACAGCAGTAACAACACCAGTACAGGCAGTAACAGCAGTAGCAACATCAGTACAGGCAGTAACAGCAGTAACAACATCACTACAGGCAGTAACAGCAGTAACAACATCAGTACAGTCAGTAACAGCAGTAACAACATCACTACAGTCAGTAACAGCAGTAACAACATCACTACAGTCAGTAACAGCAGTAGCAACATCACTACAGTCAGTAACAGCAGTAACAACATCACTACAGTCAGTAACAGCAGTAACAACATCACTACAGTCAGTAACAGCAGTAGCAACATCAGTACAGGCAGTAACAGCAGTAACAACATCACTACAGGCAGTAACAGCAGTAACAACATCACTACAGGCAGTAACAGCAGTAGCAACATCAGTACAGTCAGTAACAGCAGTAACAACATCAGTACAGGCAGTAACAGCAGTAGCAACATCAGTACAGTCAGTAACAGCAGTAACAACATCAGTACAGGCAGTAACAGCAGTAGCAACTTCAGTACAGGCAGTAACAGCAGTAGCAACATCAGTACAGTCAGTAACAGCAGTAGCAACATCAGTACAGGCAGTAACAGCAGTAGCAACATCAGTACAGGCAGTAACAGCAGTAACAACATCACTACAGTCAGTAACAGCAGTAACAACATCAGTACAGGCAGTAACAGCAGTAACAACATCACTACAGTCAGTAACAGCAGTAACAACATCACTACAGTCAGTAACAGCAGTAACAACATCAGTACAGGCAGTAACAGCAGTAACAACATCAGTACAGGCAGTAACAGCAGTAACAACATCACTACAGTCAGTAACAGCAGTAACAACATCAGTACAGTCAGTAACAGCAGTAACAACATCACTACAGTCAGTAACAGCAGTAGCAACATCAGTACAGGCAGTAACAGCAGTAACAACATCACTACAGGCAGTAACAGCAGTAACAACATCAGTACAGGCAGTAACAGCAGTAGCAACATCAGTACAGGCAGTAACAGCAGTAACAACATCACTACAGTCAGTAACAGCAGTAGCAACATCAGTACAGTCAGTAACAGCAGTAGCAACATCAGTACAGGCAGTAACAGCAGTAACAACATCACTACAGTCAGTAACAGCAGTAACAACATCAGTACAGTCAGTAACAGCAGTAGCAACATCAGTACAGTCAGTAACAGCAGTAGCAACATCAGTACAGGCAATAACAGCAGTAACAACATCACTACAGTCAGTAACAGCAGTAGCAACATCAGTACAGTCAGTAACAGCAGTAGCAACATCAGTACAGGCAGTAACAGCAGTAGCAACATCAGTACAGGCAGTAACAGCAGTAACAACATCAGTACAGGCAGTAACAGCAGTAACAACATCAGTACAGTCAGTAACAGCAGTAGCAACATCAGTACAGTCAGTAACAGCAGTAGCAACATCAGTACAGTCAGTAACAGCAGTAACAACATCAGTACAGTCAGTAACAGCAGTAACAACATCACTACAGTCAGTAACAGCAGTAACATCAGTACAGCGTAACAGCAGTACAACATCAGTACAGGCAGTAACAGCAGTAACAACATCAGTACAGGCAGTAACAGCAGTAACAACATCAGTACAGTCAGTAACAGCAGTAGCAACATCAGTACAGGCAGTAACAGCAGTAACAACATCAGTACAGTCAGTAACAGCAGTAACAACATCAGTACAGGCAGTAACAGCAGTAACAACATCAGTACAGTCAGTAACAGCAGTAACAACATCACTACAGTCAGTAACAGCAGTAACAACATCACTACAGTCAGTAACAGCAGTAACAACATCAGTACAGGCAGTAACAGCAGTAACAACATCAGTACAGTCAGTAACAGCAGTAACAACATCAGTACAGGCAGTAACAGCAGTAACAACATCAGTACAGGCAGTAACAGTAACAATCACTACAGTCAGTAACAGCAGTAGCAACATCAGTACAGGCAGTAACAGCAGTAACAACATCACTACAGTCAGTAACAGCAGTAGCAACATCAGTACAGGCAGTAACAGCAGTAACAACATCACTACAGGCAGTAACAGCAGTAACAACATCAGTACAGTCAGTAACAGCAGTAACAACATCAGTACAGTCAGTAACAGCAGTAGCAACATCAGTACAGGCAGTAACAGCAGTAACAACATCACTACAGTCAGTAACAGCAGTAGCAACATCAGTACAGGCAGTAACAGCAGTAACAACATCAGTACAGTCAGTAACAGCAGTAACAACATCAGTACAGTCAGTAACAGCAGTAACAACATCAGTACAGTCAGTAACAGCAGTAGCAACATCAGTACAGTCAGTAACAGCAGTAGCAACATCAGTACAGTCAGTAACAGCAGTAGCAACATCAGTACAGTCAGTAACAGCAGTAGCAACATCAGTACAGTCAGTAACAGCAGTAACAACATCAGTACAGGCAGTAACAGCAGTAACAACATCAGTACAGTCAGTAACAGCAGTAACAACATCAGTACAGGCAGTAACAGCAGTAACAACATCACTACAGGCAGTAACAGCAGAAACAACATCAGTACAGGCAGTAGCAGCAGTAGCAACATCACTACAGGCAGTAACAGCAGTAACAACATCAGTACAGGCAGTAACAGCAGTAACAACATCAGTACAGGCAGTAACAGCAGTAACAACATCAGTACAGTCAGTAACAGCAGTAACAACATCACTACAGGCAGTAACAGCAGTAACAACATCAGTACAGTCAGTAACAGCAGTAACAACATCAGTACAGGCAGTAACAGCAGTAACAACATCAGTACAGTCAGTAACAGCAGTAGCAACATCAGTACAGGCAGTAGCAGCAGTAGCAACATCACTACAGGCAGTAGCAGCAGTAGGAACATCACTACAGGCAGTAGCAGCAGTAGCAACATCACTACAGGCAGTAGCAGCAGTAACAACATCACTACAGGCAGTAGCAGCAGTAGCAACATCAGTACGGGCAGTAACAGCAGTAAGAACATCACTACAGGCAGTAACAGCAGTAGCAACATCAGTACAGGCAGTAACAGCAGTAGCAACATCAGTACAGGCAGTAACAGCAGTAAGAACATCACTACAGGCAGTAACAGCAGTAGCAACATCAGTACAGGCAGTAAGAGCAGTAACAACATCAGTACAGTCAGTAACAGCAGTAGCAACATCAGTACAGGCAGTAAGAGCAGTAACAACATCAGTACAGTCAGTAACAGCAGTAACAACATCAGTACAGGCAGTAACAGCAGTAACAACATCAGTACAGTCAGTAACAGCAGTAACAACATCAGTACAGTCAGTAACAGCAGTAGCAACATCAGTACAGGCAGTAACAGCAGTAGCAACATCAGTACAGGCAGTAAGAGCAGTAACAACATCAGTACAGGCAGTAACAGCAGTAACAACATCAGTACAGGCAGTAACAGCAGTAGCAACATCAGTACAGGCAGTAACAGCAGTAACAACATCAGTACAGGCAGTAACAGCAGTAACAACATCAGTACAGGCAGTAACAGCAGTAACAACATCAGTACAGTCAGTAACAGCAGTAACAACATCAGTACAGGCAGTAACAAGCAGTAACACATCAGTACAGTCAGTAACAGCAGTAACAACATCACTACAGGCAGTACAGCAGTAACAACATCAGTACAGCAGTAACGCAGCATCACAGCCAGTAAACACATACATCAGTCTACACAGTGCAGTAACAGCAGTAACAACATCAGTACAGGCAGTAACAGCAGTACAACATCAGTACAGGCAGTAACAGCAGTAACAACATCAGTACAGGCAGTAAGCAGCAGTAGCAACATCACTACAGGCAGTAACAGCAGTACAACATCAGTACAGGCAGTAACAGCAGTAAAACATCACTACAGGCAGTAACAGCAGTAGCAACATCAGTACAGGCAGTAACAGCAGTAACAACATCACTACAGGCAGTAACAGCAGTAGCAACATCAGTACAGGCAGTAACAGCAGTAACAACATCACTACAGGCAGTAACAGCAGTAGCAACATCAGTACAGGCAGTAACAGCAGTAAGCAACATCAGTACAGGCAGTAACAGCAGTAGCAACATCAGTACAGGCAGTAACAGCAGTAGCAACATCAGTACAGGCAGTAACAGCAGTAACAACATCAGTACAGGCAGTAACAGCAGTAGCAACATCAGTACAGGCAGTAACAGCAGTAACAACATCAGTACAGGCAGTACAGCAGTGCAACATCATACAGGCAGTAACAGCAGTAGCAACATCAGTACAGGCAGTAACAGCAGTAGCAACATCAGTACAGGCAGTAGCAGCAGTAGCAACATCACTACAGGCAGTAACAGCAGTAGCAACATCAGTACAGGCAGTAGCAGCAGTAGCAACATCAGTACAGGCAGTAACAGCAGTAGCAACATCATACAGGCAGTACAGCAGTAGCAACATCAGTACAGGCAGTAGCAGCAGTAGCAACATCAGTACAGGCAGTAACAGCAGTAGCAACATCAGTACAGGCAGTAACAGCAGTAGCAACATCACTACAGGCAGTAACAGCAGTAGCAACATCAGTACAGGCAGTAACAGCAGTAGCAACATCACTACAGGCAGTAACAGCAGTAGCAACATCACTACAGGCAGTAGCAGCAGTAGCAACATCAGTACAGGCAGTAACAGCAGTAGCAACATCAGTACAGGCAGTAACAGCAGTAGCAAATCATACAGGCAGTACGCAGTAGCAAATCAGTACAGGCAGTAAGCATACACATCACTACAGGCAGTAGCAGCAGTAGCAACATCAGTACAGGCAGTAGCAGCAGTAGCAACATCAGTACAGGCAGTAACAGCAGTAGCAACATCACTACAGGCAGTAACAGCAGTAGCAACATCACTACAGGCAGTAACAGCAGTAGCAACATCAGTACAGGCAGTAACAGCAGTAGCAACATCAGTACAGGCAGTAACAACAGTAACAACATCAGTACAGGCAGTAGCAGCAGTAACAACATCACTACAGGCAGTAACAACAGTAAAAATTTGACGCATTATACTTTACTGTTCACATTCATACCGGTAAGACGTAGATATCAGGTAATGTACTTAATCCATGTATTCCTCTTTCAGAACTACAGACACAACAACTATGCCATGAAGAAGATAATCACCGGTTACTAAAAATAACAGATTAAGCATATAGGATATTAGTAGCAGTAGTAATAGTAACAGTAGTAAAATCAGTGATAACAGCAGTAGCAGCAACATTGTCTATAGTAACACAGTGTGCCATATTACAAATAAATCTAAACTTAGAGCAAACATACAGAAGGAGATGGAAATAAATGGTATAAAATACCGACACAATGAAATTAAACACAGTATGCAGTATAATGTATCCTTATTGACTTACGTTTCGCCACACAGTGGGCTTTTTACAAGTCACAAACAGATCTGTTTGTGACTTGAAAAAGCCCACTGTGTGGGCGAAACGTAGTCAATAAAGGATCACATTATACTGCATATGTGTTTATATTTTCAGAAGGGAGATAACACCGATTAGAGACAGACAGCTATGTAAACTGCTATCTAGATAGACAGCATGTACTAGTCAGTTGTATTGAGTTTGCTCGGGACCATTCACATGTGCTTAATATAATCTCATGAAATATCATTTGCGGATGACAGCTTAGAATTCTAAAGCTGTCGTAATTTCACCTTACCAGCCAAAAAATATCCCAGGCTTATGACTCGCTTTCTCCAGTCAACCAAAATTCTCAATTACAAAATACCACTCGCGGAAAATCACTTTGGCTTCAATTAAGACCAAATTTAGAATTCCATTTTGTCTCCCCAGTCCTCTGTTGAAATAACAGAAACAATATGCAAACAAATAACAGTATTGGTGGTCACTATCATCAATATAGGATTGTAGATGGAGGTTTTTTTCTTTCAAAATTCTTCAAGATTTTCCCGCAGCTTAACTTTGCACTGTGGTTCTTAGACCGGAAAAAAACGCTAAGCGGTGCACGACATTTCTGTATACTATACTGTATACTATGTACTGTACTATACTGTACTATACTATACTATACTATACTGTATACTATTGTATATGTGATTCTTTTTAAATTGTTCACTCTGGTGTTGCGTTGCGTGGCAACACAATGTAAGATCGTTGTGATCGATTGGTAGCGCACTCAGCTCACATACTGAGGTCCGAGGGTCGATCCCCAGTTCAGGTGGAAATATTAAGACGTGTTTCCTTAAAACACCTGCTGTCCATGTTCACCTATCAGTAAAATAGGTACCTGGGTGTTAGTCGACTGGTGTGGGTCGCATCCTGGGACAAAACTGACCTAATTTGCCCGAAATGCTCTGCATAACAAGCAGCTTTCTAGCCACTAATGTTAGTTAGGCTTGTATACCTTGTACATGTACTTGTAGAATATTAGTATATTATTATTATTATTATTATTATTATTATTATTATTATTATTATTATTATTAATTATTATTATTATGAGGTAATTTCTTTATGCTCCCACAGCTTCGTGATGAACCCGCTGGCGCCGGTGCAGGAGACGCTGTGTTTGCTGCAGAACGAGACTATGGCCTCTAATCCTTCGTCAGATCCCCAACGAGCAGTCTCTCTCTACTACATGGTCAAGCTCTCCGTCAGGAGCTGTAAGTACCTGAGGACCTTTCTGTCGTGGTGGTGATTATTACATATCCCCTGAACGGATACCTGAGGACCTTTCTGTTGGGGTGGTGGTTATTAGGTATCCCCTGAAGGGATACTTATTGTGGTTGCTAGAGTTCTTTTTCTTCCTATAATTATTCCTGCTGTGTCTTGTTTAGTCAACATTTCTGCTTGTTGATGTACTGTGTAGATCCTAATTTGGAAATTGTTATTCTCAGTTTTGTGTGGCTGTCTTTCTGGCGCAATAAACTAGTAATGCCTCTCCTGGCTGACTTGAAACTAGCAGTGATGCTTCTAGCTGAGAGGAACATAGTTTTAGCTTGTTTTGGCTCAAATTTGTCACTTTCATAATGGAATTAATGCAGTAGGAATTATTGGTTTCCATGTGATGACTAGATAATGGCTCTTCCGATCGACTTCAAACTTTCAGTGCCGATGTGTTTTCCCCTGAAAGGAAAATTTGTATTATTAGTGAGCTCTGTTACGTCCCACTTTGCCAATTTATTAAATTTGGGTATTGTTTTTAGGCCAGCAGCTGGAGAATCTCTCTTTTGGTCGGCTTCAAACTCTCAACACTGTGTAGTACGTAATGGAAGAATCAAATTCTTTTTGGCAACACATATTTCAATTCGTCAAGTGTATTAGATTAAATATTACCGTATTTTCTGGCATATAAGGCGCGCCTTTTTTCCCACAAGTCTTGGAAAATCATCCTGCGCCTTATATGCTCAAGGTTACGCTTTAGCGTTAAGTAATAGGTAATTAACCCTTGATTATGATTACTGATTTTCAGTTATGATGCGTCTGTCGTGCGCCTTATATGACGGAAAATAAGGTAATTACCGGTTAATAAAGAACAAAAACTCACAATACCGTGACCAGAAAAAATACACAAATAACGAGCATATAGGAGACCGAAACTTACGGCGATGTTTCGGTCCGACTTGGACCATTAACTAGTGACACAGAGAAATGCACTTCTCTGTATCACTAGTTAATGATCCAAGTCGGACCGGAACATCGTCGTAAGTTCCAACTTGTGTGTGCTGGTTATTAGTACACTTAAGAATGCTTCTTCGTATCAGCTTCAAACTCGCGTTACTGTCGTATCTTCCCTGAAGAAAGATTTCCATTTGGACTGACCTTCATAAGTGCCAATTTGCAGCTTTTAATAAATAATGGAGGGAAGCTGGTACCATACTTACCCTTCTGCAGCACTGTGGTATTGGGGAGTCAAGATGACAAAATGTAAGCAAAGCCTGATAATTTATAATCCAGTAAATAACAAGTTAGATAAGGTAAGGTCAGGTTAGATAAGGCCAGGTTAGGTTTTAAGGTACGGTTAAGGTTAGGTTAGGCTAAGGTTAGGTTACACAAATAACCCGCACGTAGAAGAGAGGAGCTTACGACGACATTTCAGTCCGACTTGGACCATTTACAAAGTCACACTAACCAGAAGTGGAGCAGGACGGCTATATATAGGCAGGAAGAGGTAGTGGTGGTAGCAGTAGTAGTAGTAGTAGTAGTAGTAGTAGTAGTAGTAGTAGTAGTAGTAGTAGTGTTAGTGGTGGTAGTAGTGGGGAATTAAGGAGGAGGAGCCAGTCAAATACAAAGAAAGGGGAGCACTGCAAGGGAGCTAGGTGGCCACAGAGGGAGAGCAAGTGCACAGAGGTGGAGGGAAGGGAAGTGATGAAATAAATAATGAAGGTATAAGAAACGACACGACGAAGAAAGAAAGACAAAAGCTCCTCTCTTCTATTGCGGTTATTTTGTATGTTCAGTACTAGGGTATTGTGCTTCTTTAGTTATGTTAAGGTAGGTAGGTAGGTTAGGTTAGGAGGTAGGAGGCTTAAGGTAAAGAAAGGGGCAGACTGCTAAGTGGCCTCTGACCACGTACGAAGATGCATCCACCGGCAGTCGTATGATAGGGGAGGCTGACTGAAATAAATGAAGGATAACGGAAACAACACGTAATACCAAAAGCTACCCTTACAAGGTTCGGTAATTGTCTATCATTCTTTGATATTGTCCTCTGGTTTGACTTAGGATTAGCTTATGTTTCACTGTTTTCAGTTAGAATGTTTTAGATTGTTAACGTAAGTAGGTGTATGATTACATGTCTAGTTGCTTAATACTTCCTGTTAGAAACTACTTCTCCTGGCCGCTTGACTAGCCGGCCTCGCTGTCCTGGCTTAGGGATTGGGAAAATCCTTTTCATTACCAGCTTAGCTCTCACTGCCTGCTTCTCGTTCGACTTTGCTTGAGCTTCCTGGTCCGAGGCGTTCGAATTACCCTTAGTGTTTCTCTGTATTTCTTCCATCAATGTTTTGATTGTCTGGAATGAGACGATAATGTTAATATCAACATTGACAATGATCATCGCTACTTCTTCGTTCTGAGGAAATAGTTGCGTCAGCAGGTAGCGAAAGGCGAGAATAGTGTGGGATGTGGATATTACCCTCAGGGTCCTAGCCACAAAGGACCTAATTAGTAACTCGTAAAGCACTTCCGAGATCCATTATTCGGCCCTGAAAAACTAACAGGAACTTTATTAGTCTTTAAAAGTCCAGTTATTATTATTATCGTTATGTATGATAGGTGGTAAACCCATGTTGGTCATTCAGCTCATGGTTTGGTAAAAGGATTATCTACTAATAGCGGCGGTCTTTGACTAGTGACTAGTCCTGGCTCAGTCTTTGACTAGCCAGGCTCAGCTGTCCTGCTAATGGAATTAACGGGAAAAATCCTCTCATTACCAAGCTTAGTACCCTACAAGGCTTCCTCTACAAGCTCTACTCAGTTCTTTGAAGCTTCCCTGGTTCCTGACTAGCGAAGTTACCCTCTATTTTTATTTCCTCGTTCCAGTTTTCATCACCTGACATCCTGCTGGGAAAATTACAATGGGACTGTCGTAACTTGTGAGGCAAACCCTGAGTCCAAGAGTATTTCTTTTTAAAACGGAAGCCGTGAACAGTGGATGAATGTGCTTAATGCACAGGAAACGTTTCGAATGGCTTCTTAAGATTCTAATGGAAGAAGAAACGTCTCTTTTCGATAAATGTTCTGAGCTGTAAACAAGTATCTGTTTTCAGATGTTCCTGGTGTCGCCATTCTATTTACGACTTGATGTCACAAACATTATGATAAGAACATAAGAGGAACACTGCAGCAGGCCAACTGGCCCATATAAGGCAGGTGCTACTCAAAACCAACCATTCCCACCCACACATATAAGAGCATAAGAACGTAAGAATGAAGGAACACTTAAGTAGGCCACGATGCATGGATCTTGACTAAAAAATACAAAAAACATTTGGTTGCAGCCGATGACTGCAACAGCAGCAGTTTGGTGCTGTTGGTGACTACCAATAGAGTGGGCTAGGGTGACGATGGTAGTTGCCACCACCAGCAGACTGTGACGAGAGAGAGACAAACACATACACGCAGCTGCTGCAGGAAGGTTAATGAGCTTGACAGACGTCCAAGTCTTTGTTTGGAAGGCTCTCTGAGAGGGCTAGAGGGCGTCTTTGAGAGAACCGGGTGACTTATGATGCAACGTAACTCGAAAATACACATCAATTGCATTACACAAATAACCCGCACATAAAAGAGAGAAGCTTACGACGACGTTTCGGTCCGACTTGGACCATTGACAAAGTCACACTAACCAGAGGAGCAGCAGGACGATGGTAGTAGTAGTACAAGAGTTGTATATAATACCGACAAGATTAAATTAAGACACATGCACAACACCCGGGCATCCCCATCACAGACGTTTCGCCATCCAGCCAGCCACTGGATGGCGAAACGTCCACAACAAAGACAACCAGACGCCGCACATGTGTCTTAATTTCATCAGTAGTTGTAGTAGTAGTAGAAGAAGAAGAGGTAGTAGTAGTGGTAGTGGTAGAAGCGGGAAATAAAAAGGACGAGCCAGTCAAATACAAAGGAAGGGGAGCACTGCAAGAGAGCTAGATGCCCACAGAGGGAGAGCAAGCGCACAGAGGTGCGTGAAATGGAAGTGGTGAAATAAATGAAGAAGGAACAGAAACACGAGACAGGAAAGAGAAAGACAACCCAGAGGAGAAAAGGAAAGAGGAAAGGGGAAGAGGAAGAAGAAAAAGAAAAAGAAAAAATGAGGATTCAGGTTAAGTCACGGGTGTTCTGAAGATTGGAGCATTTTACAATGTAGTGGGAGAGGAAGGCATCTACAGAGACGAAGCCAGGGCTAAGGTTCATACAAGGAAAGTTGTGTATTAGAGAGGATTCAACTAGACGGCGACTGTTCGAGATGGAAGTAGGGAAGACAGTTTTAGCAGAAGACCAGTCAATAGGATGGCTATGATCTCTGACGTGACAGAAAAGAGCATAGTTAGTGTCGGCAAGCCTAACACTATTTTTGTGCTCCCTAAGTCTGTCAGAAAGAGATCGACCAGTTTCTCCGAAGTATTGAAGAGGACAGGAGGAGCAAGAAATAGAGTAGACACCAGGAACATCTGTAGAGGGAGGAGAGGTATGAACGAGATTAGTGCGAAGAGTGTTAGTCTGGCGGAAGGTAAGCTTGATGTCTAAGGGACGGAGAGAATTGTTGAGATTAGAAAGACCGGAAATGTAGGGAAGGCAGAGGATAGAAGAGTTCTCATGAGTAGAGAGTTTGGGGAAAGAAATTGCGTTTAGCACGTGAGAGGGCAGAGTCTATGAAATGGGAAGGGTAGCCAAGACGGGAGAACGAATTATGAAGAGTGGAAATTTCTGCTGGAAGGAACTGAGGATCACAGATGCGGAGGGCACGGAGAAAGAGGGAGATAAGAACACTTTTCTTGACAGGGGAAGCATGATAGGAAAAGTAGTGAATGTACATGCCACTGTGCATAGGTTTACGGTAAACGGAAAAGGAAAAACCTGTATCTGCGGGTTATTTGTGTATCGTTCTAGTCACGGTATTGTGCCTTTTTTGTTATAAATCAATTGCTAAACTTTGAAAGGTTAGAGGTTTAGCAGTTAATTCGTTGACTTAACTGTAGCTTAAAATGGGTTGTTTGCAGCCCTTTTAAAGGAGTGTTAAGTGACTGTGAGCTGTGAGCGTTGACCTCCAGCACCTGCACTCGACCTCCAGCACCTGCACTTGACAGTGAGTGACTCGGAGACGCGGTCAGAGAAAATTTCGGGGCTCTTAGCACCTCGACTCACGTTCAGAGACATCCCAGCACCTCAACTCACGTTCAGAGACATACCAGCACGTCATCTCACGTTCAGAGACATGCCAGCACCTCAACTCACGTTCAGAGACATACCAGTACCCCATCTCACGTTCAGAGACAACCCAGCACCTCAACTCACGTTCAGAGACATATCAGCACCTCATCTCACGTTCAGAAACATCCTTCTCTCACCTTAGTGTCACCGGCTTCCATGAACCTTCACTATGCTTCTCTTGTCTCCTGTGATCACGATCTTCCGTTGTGTTGACCTGACCTGACCTGACCTGACCTGCCATCTCTCTCTCTCTCACAGACAGAAACTTCACTTTTATGTTAAGAATATATTGACAAAAATATTTCATATATATGGTGACAGGAACGTTTTTTCCTCCTAAAATATATTCAGTAAACCTCGGTTAAGTTTACCAATTAGGAGTGAATAAACCCCTCTTGGTGAAACGTTTATTTGAACGTATATCCTAAACTGTACACAAGAATCCTCTACCACATCTTGTTGGGGAACTTTCATTCTCTGTTTTGGCTGGATGAAACTACTAGTTGGCGAAACGTCTCCAAAAACAGTGTTACTCAGAGAAGAGAAAGTCACAATACAGTGACTGGAACACATCAATAACAATCACATAGGAGAGAGAAGCTTTTGACAACGATACGATCCGACTTGGATCATTGACAAGTCACACTGACACACGAAGATGAGGGAGCCAGTATATATAGGAAAGGAGGGACAGGGACGGGACAGAGAGAGGAAGAAGTGCACAAGTAGTGGTAGAGGTTATGTTGATTGTTACTCAAGTGTTACTTACCTGTTCGTTACTCACCTACTCGTCAGTTTTTAAATCACTACAGTGTAGGTTTGACCTTGTGAATGCTGTTGCTTCTCTGAGAGGGAAGATGGGTGGTGGGACGAAAGGGAAAGTATCTCAAGGTTAGATTCCTGAGAACTGATGGCAGAACGAGAGGTTCAGAGGAAGGGGGTTATGCAGGAAGATGTCCTTGTCAAGGTAAGGTGCCTGGGAATGAGGTTGTTGAGGTGGGGTCGAGATCCTGGTGGGGAGATGAGCGTGAGAGTGCCAGAGGCTGCGGATGCTGCGAATTAGGGAACCTCTCCTGCCTCTGTAATTTGCAGGTATTATAATCAGAAGCATGTTGCTGCTCTGTTGCTGCTCTGTTGCTGCTCTGTTGCTGCTGCTTCCTTATTTTTGACCTGGCTATAAAGGCCAACAATGTAGAGCAGGCCCTTATTTCAGGCTACATTTCGCTCACTGAGCTGTATCAAGTCTTGAAAAAGTCTTGATAAATGTGAGCCCTAAGCTACATAAAATATATAATAATCTTGGGTCTTTGTACACACTTTTTTGGGGGGACTCGATTCCCCAGTCATCATACAATTTATGAACCTTCAATGTACGTTATTTCCTAGTGTAAAACAAGGAGCAAGTAGCGATATTATATATGAGTTAGTGAACAAAGATATTCGATATATTTAAGTGTGGTCAGAGTGTCCCAAGCCTGAGCGTGTGTGTTCTGTACGAGAGTGAAGGCAGAGCTCCCCACGACTGAGATACAAGACCAGGTAATTACTACTTTCCATAATGTATTCTTAGTGCAGCAGCCTAAGGCACACTACAAGCAGCTCCAGTGACACCGAGGGGCCAAGAAATGAGGTTCAGGAGAATTTGTAGAAATACGGATTATTATTATTATTTAAAATCTTTCTTGGCTGTAAAGTGATCAAATGTTATTTCTTAATATAGAAGGTTACAAATTCATCTATAAATCTGATGGTCGACTGGCGACAGTTTTTGGAAAATTGGTGTCATGTACTCTGGTCATAATGTGTGTGACCCTCAGGGGTGTGTGTGTGTGACCCTCAGGGGTGTGTGTGACCCTCAGGGGTGTGTGTTTGACCCTCAGGGGTGTGTGTGGCCCTCAGGGGTGTGTGTGATCCTCAGGGGTATATGTGTGACCCTCAGGGGTGTGTGTGTGACCCTCAGGGGTGTGTGTGACCCTCAGGGGGGTGTGTGTGTGACCCTCAGGGGTGTGTGTGACCCTGATACTGATGTGTCTCTCGGTTTCAAAGACCTCAGGGTTGCTCAACCCCTTGAACCAGTATATCTTATCTTTAAGGACCTCAGGGCTACTTAATCCCTGAACCCTTGAAGGACCTTAGTAAATCCCTGAACGACCTCAGGGCTGTTTAATCCCTGAACCCCTGAAGAACCCCAGGGCTGCTGTGGTTGCCTTGTGCTGCGGGAAAATAGCTCCCAGATCGCAGACTCCTGGGAAGCACGTTCTGTATATAGTGAAGTGTCTGGCGGTGGAGGTGATAGTGGTGGTGGAGGTGGAGGTTCTAGTGGTGGAGGTGCTAGTGGTGGTGGTGGTGGTGGTGCTAGTGGTGGTGGTGATAGTGGTGGAGTGCTAGTGGTGGAAGTGCTAATGGTGGTGGTGTTGCCGGTGCCACTGGTGCTGTTATTGCTGCTGCTGCTGCTACTACTACTACTACTACTACTACTACTACTACTACTACTACTACTACTACTACTACTACTACTACTACTACTGAAGTCAAGAACTCTGCTTTGAGGGGGAGAAACAAAAGTAGCAGACAAAGAAAAAGGTTAAACAAAAACAAATGTAAACACAGTGACAAAAAAAAAACGTAAACACAGATGTCAGGTGATGGAACTACAATGTTAGGATTGAGAAGGTCAAGTTTAAGGTCGTGGGAAGAGGACAAGAGTCGAAGAACAAGAGAAAAAATAAATACGAAAGTTCCTCTACAAAACTGTTAGACATTGTTGCCTCTGTAAGATTTTTAACTAATATTGTGATTGTTATTATTATTATTATTATTATTATTATTATTATTATTATTATTATTATTATTATTGTCGCCCAGCGTTTGAGAAATAGCTTTCCAGGCTCGCTTTGAGGAGAAAGGATACCTCTGGTTGCTTGGATCAAAACCCTTCACTTACCTGAAGGCCAGAGGCACGCAGATCCGGTATTCAGAAGAAACGTTCATTGATACAACGTTTTGCTCAGGTTATAGAACGAAATGTTCATGAGTATTCCTATACCTCCTCCTCAGTAACCAGACACGACCGTTTTAGGGAGGTGTGTGTTTTTCTGAGGTACTCGTAACTAGGCTTCTGTACGGTGGTCTGGACGAGTCTAGTAACTCTTCAGGTCAAGGAATTCCAGTTTCGACTCTGCGGTCCTCTTGCTTGTTTTCTTGGCGTTGTTGCATCTGATCTTGAAATGCAATATAGCATCTTTTCAGAATTTTGAGCTTCAGACGTTACTACTACTACTGCCACTACTACTGCCGCTACTTTTCTACTACAACTACTTACTACTACCACTATTGTACCATTACTACTACTACTACTGTTACTGCTATTTCTACTATTACTGCTGCTGCTACTACTTCTACTACTACTACGCTGTTACGACACACTGCAGGAGGCGTCACAAGGAGTCGTGACTACAAGGACACTATCAACCTCGTTGTCGAAAGTGTTTAAGGCCATCACGAACAACTCGGGGGCTCTCGTGAAGATTCCTTTACAATTACTAGAGGTTGTTACTGCTGCTGCTATTATTGCTGCTGCTGTTACTGCTGCTGCTATTATTGCTGTTGCTGTTACTGCTGCTGCTTCTGCTGCCTCTGGCTGAATGCAGACTTAGGAAATTCAGTTGTCACGAGAAATTGTAATTGTCTCCTGACGTTGGTCGTCTCTTCTTCCTCCTCCTCTTTCTCTTTCTTCTTCTACTCCTTCTTCTTCCTCATAACTGTACAATGTTAAATACTACAAATTGAAGACAATATTCATAATGTGACGGCATGTGTTGACACTAGCTCACACCTGTGTACATACTCAACTTAAGGTGACGAGTAACGAGAGCTTGTGCCAACCTGAGCTCCATATCTGAAGGTTAATTAACTAACCTGAGCTCCATATCTGAAGGTTAACTAACTTGAGCTCCATATCTGAAGGTTAACTAACCTGAGCTCCATATCTGAAGGTTAACTAACCTGAGCTCCATATCTGAAGGTTAACTAACCTGAGCTCCATATCTGAAGGTCAACCAGCCTGAGCTCCATATCTGAAGGTCAACCAGCCTGAGCTCCATATCTGAAGGTCAACCAGCCTGAGCTCCATATCTGAAGGTCAACCAGCCTGAGCTCCATTCTAAGGTCAACCAGCCTGAGCTCCATATCTGAAGGTCAACCAGCCTGAGCTCCATATCTGAAGGTCAACCAGCCTGAGCTCCATATCTGAAGGTCAACCAGCCTGAGCTCCATACAAGGTCAACCACTGAGACCATATCCGAGTAACCCTGGAATCTGAAGGTCAACCAGCCTGAGCTCCATATCAAAGGTCAACCAGCCTGAGCTCCATATCTGAAGGTCAACCAGCCTGAGCTCCATATCCGAAGGTCAACCAGCCTGAGCTCCATATCTGAAGGTCAACCAGCCTGAGCTCCATATCAGAAGGTCAACCAGCCTGAGCTCCATATCTGAAGGTCAACCAGCCTGAGCTCCATATCTGAAGGTCAACCAGCCTGAGCTCCATATCTGAAGGTCAACCAGCCTGAGCTCCATATCTGAAGGTCAACCAGCCTGAGCTCCATATCTGAAGGTCAACCAGCCTGAGCTCCATATCTGAAGGTCAACCAGCCTGAGCTCCATATCTGAAGGTAACCAGCTGAGTCCATGTCTGAAGGTCAACAGCCTGAGCTCCATGTCTGAAGGTCAACCAGCTGACTCCTAGTCAAGGTCAAACCAGCCGAGGGGGTGGTGAAGGTCAACCAACAAGGACCTCAAAAGGTTTACATCAAGAGTGATCTACGCCTGAGCACGCTCCAAATAGCAGGAGATACTAGTTTACCAGAGAAAGGCAAGAGAAGGAGAGAGAGTGAAGAGAGGGTGGAGAGAAGAGAGGAGAGAGAGAGAGAGAGAGGGAGAAAGAGAGAAAGAGAGAGAGAAAGAGAGAAGGAGAGAGAAAGAGACCATGACTCCTAAAAGTGCAAGAAGTGAAAAATGGGAGCTGAGGCTGATGCAGCGAGTCACAGAGACATAGGGAGTAAAAAAAGTCTTAATGAAACCGAAGAATCCAAAGCTTTTCTATATACAAATTCAAGCAGGAACGATGCATCTAGATGAAGTCCTTACTGAAGGACCTCGAACCTGTATTGATGACAACGGAGAAATTCACTGAAACACTGAAGTCAGTCTGAATAAATTTTTCATGACCCAGACTGAAAACTGTGTCTGTATTTTTAAAACGAGTCGTATAATTCTCTCTTCATTGGACTTTCCATAATAAGTAAGATAAGGTTTGTCAGGAAAAAGGATAACTGTTTCCTGACTCGGGTCTTAGTCGTGTGATGACACACCACTGACCAAGATCTTCCACTGGCTTACCGACCCACCCCCTTTAAAAATTATGGCTATAATTATAATCGAAAAAGACACTGATAGCCTCCCCATGCACTCTGCCACAGACCCGGACTTGTCAAACTACACTCTTCAAAAGTTGAAAAAAAAATTACTATCACGTGCCTTAAATATCCTATGGAGACAAAATTTGGACACAGGAGTTATCTCAAAGTTAGTAAAAGTCAAGAGTATTGATCCACTTCACAAAGGTGACTGTTAAACTATCACAAAATAGGAATATAGATCGATAGTGTTGATGTTTATACTTTCAGAATCATCTGGAAGAATTTGAAGACTGTTGAAAACCTGGATTCACAGCATTTGCACAACCCAGACCAGCATGGGTTTAGAATAGGTCACTCCTGCCTCTCACAGTTTCTTGACCATTACATGTTCATTGATGGAAAGTATAAAATGTTCGAAAGGGGACACTGTACAGAAGGACCACCGAATAGAACGAAAGGAGCAAATGATAGACCTAAGTGTAATAATGTCAGACGGCCTCTACATTTAGGCAAATATTGCCAAAGTCGCGAACATGGCAAAGTGGATAACAAGAACTTTCAAAACAAGAACAGTAATGCCAATAGTGACACTATTCAAATCAATTGTACTCTCTAGTTGACAATGTTGACACCTTCCAAGGTATGATAGTTTTCAGTGCTGCTATAATTACAGATCATTTATTGCTCGTATAAAGCCAAAGTCAACACTACTCAAGCTATATATATGTATATATATATATATAAATATATATATATATATACACACACAATACAAGTCGAGTAGTCTGTGCCCTTGAGTGTTGATACAGTCTTCTCGTATTAAGCCCCTGAAAACCCTTCTTTTCAATGGATTTATTCTACAGAAGACAGGGATAACAGCTACATATTTTGTCTTGGCTTGGTATCAAGACGTTGTATTAAAAGCATTTGAGCGAGGCGACGAACAGAGAAATGAAATCAAACCTTGTGGAAGGTGACCTGACCTCAGTGTTTTACGTAACTGGAAGGTAATGACTTGTTACACTTGATGAGAGGTGATCCAGCTTCAGCGTGTTAACATAACTGGAGGAAATGATTCATTACACACCTCATTTCCTTTCGGAGCATCAATGATCTTCACAGGAGCGTGAAAATTGTTCCATGGTGTGAATTCTTGCTTAATGCGCTAGTTGTTGTACACTGTCTGGTATTAGTGTGTGTGTGTGTGTGTGTGTGTGTGTGTGTGTGTGGTGTGTGTGTGTGTGTGTGTGTGTGTGTGTTAGATTTTTACATGGGAAAATGGAGGGTAGATGTGACTGTGAGAAAAATAGATAAACGGGCGTGAGAGAAAATCATGTTAGACGTGGGCGTGAGAAAATTAGGTTAAGAGGTGGGCGTGGTTATCTCGCTACCTGAGACGCCTGGAGACGGAAGTCTCCCACCCTACAGTAACATAGCAGTACCTCGCCCTCCTTGTGCTACCTGCCTCACCTCTCAGTAGTAACTCGCCCTCCTTGTGCTACCTGCCTCACCTCTCAGTAGTAACTCGCCCTCCTTGTGCTATCTGCCTCACCTCTCAGTAGTAACTCGCCCTCCTTGTGCTATCTGCCTCACCTCTCAGCAGTACCTCGCCCTCCTTGTGCTACCTGCCTCACCTCTCAGTAGTAACTCGCCCTCCTTGTGCTACCTGCCTCACCTCTCAGCAGTAACTCTCCCTCCTTGTGCTACCTGCCTCACCTCTCAGCAGTAACTCGCCCTCCTTGTGCTACCTGCCTCACCTCTCACTTATAATTGTTGCAGATTACACCCCTCGTGTGCAGCTAGACACCAGTGTTAGTTCCACATCTGGTCAGAAACATCGTAATTATTACGGGGCTCATGACATAGTCGTGAGGGGCAGGTACTTGCTTACCTGTCCCTATAGGTAGTGGCTTGCTGATAGGTAACAAGTGGTTTGGTGGTAGGGAACTGGTATCATGGTGGTAGGGAACTGGGTGCCTGGTCATAAGGCTGGTGTGGGTTCTCTGGTCCACAGACTGCTGTGGGTTGTCTGGTCCACAGGGCTGCTGTGGGTTGTCTGGTCCACAGGGCTGCTGTGGGTTGCCTGGTTCACAGGGTTGCTGTGGGTTGTCTGGTCCACAGGACTGCTGTGGGTTGTCTGGTCCACAGGGCTGCTGTGGGTTGTCTGGTCCACAGGGCTGCTGTGGGTTGTCTGGTCCACAGGGCTGCTGTGGGTTGCCTGGTTCACAGGGTTGCTGTGGGTTGTCTGGTCCACAGGGTTGCTGTGGGTTATCTGGTCCACAAGGCTGGTGTGGGTTGCCTGGTCCACAGGGCTGCTGTGGATTGCCTGGTCCACAGGGCTGCTGTGGGACTGAACACATCGACTCAAGGTTGAGGGACTGATTACCTCATTCTCCTCCTGTTCTTCAAGTTTCTCCTACGTATGGACTGATGAAGCCACTGTGTGGCGAAACGTTTCCTCAATAAAGATACCCAAGAGTTGCACATGTATCTAATTTATCATCTGATGTGGGTTGCCTGGTCCACAGTGCTGCTGTGAGTTGTCTGGTTCAAAGGGCTGCTGTGGGTTGCCTGGTCCACAGGGCTGTTGTGGGTTGTCTGGCTCAAAGGGCTGCTGTGGGCTGCCTGGTCCACAGGGCTGCTATGGGCTGTCTGGTTCAAAGGGCTGCTGTGGGTTGTCTGGTCCACAGGGCTGCTGTGGGTTGCCTGGTCCACAAGGTTGCTGTGGGTTGTCTGGTCCACAGGACTGGTGTGGGTTGTCTGGTCCACAGGGATGCTGTGGGTTGTCTGGTCCACAGGACTGGTGTGGGTTGTCTGGTCCACAGGGCTGATGTGGGTTGTCTGGTCCACAGGACTGGTGTGGGCTGTCTGGTCCACAGGGATGCTGTGGGTTGTCTGGTCCACAGGATTGGTGTGGGCTGTCTGGTCCACAGGGCTGCTGTGGGTTGTCTGGTACACAGGACTGGTGTGGGTTGTCTGGTCCACAGGGCTGCTGTGGGTTGTCTGGTCCACAGGACTGGTGTGGGCTGTCTGGTCCACATGGCTGCTGTGGGCTGCCTGGTCCACAGGGCTGCTGTTGGTTGCCTGGTCCACAAGGCTGCTGTGTGTTGTCTGGTCCACAGGACTGGAGTGGGTTGTCTGGTCCACAGGGCTGCTGTGGGTTGTCTGGTCCACAGGACTGGTGTGGGCTGTCTGGTCCACAGGGCTGCTGTGGGTTGCCTGGTCCACAGGGTTGTTGTGGGTTGTCTGGTCCACAGGGCTGATGTGGGTTGCCTGGTCCACAAGGCTGCTGTGGGTTGTCTGGTCCACAAGGCTGCTGTGGGTTGTCTGGTCCACAGGGCTGCTGTGGGTTGTCTGGTCCACAGGACTGGTGTGGGCTGTCTGGTCCACAGGGCTGCTGTGGGTTGTCTGGTCCACAGGACTGGTGTGGGCTGTCGGTCCACAGGCTGCTGTGGGTTGTCTGGTCCACAGGACTGGTGTGGGCTGTCTGGTCCACAGGGCTGCTGTGGGTTGTCTGGTCCACAGGACTGGTGTGGGCTGTCTGGTCCACAGGGCTGCTGTGGGTTGTCTGGTCCACAGGGCTGCTGTGGTTGTCTGGTCCACAGGATGCTGTGGGTTGTCTGGTCCACAGGGCTGCTGTGGGTTGTCTGGTCCACAGGGCTGCTGTGGGTTGTCTGGTCCACAGGGCTGCTGTGGGCTGCCTGGTCCACAGGGCTGCTGTGGGTTGTCTGGTCCACAGGGCTGCTGTGGGTTGTTCTGGTCCACAGGCTGCTGTGGGTTGTCTGGTCCACAGGCTGCTGTGGGTTGTCTGGTCCACAGACTGGTGTGGGCTGTCTGGTCCACAGGGCTGCTGTGGGTTGTCTGGTCCACAGGACTGGTGTGGGCTGTCTGGTCCACAGGGCTGCTGTGAGTTGTCTGGTCCACAGGGCTGCTGTGGGTTGTCTGGTCCACAGGGCTGCTGTGGGTTGTCTGGTCCACAGGACTGGTGTGGGCTGTCTGGTCCACAGGGCTGCTGTGGGTTGTCTGGTCCACAGGACTGGTGTGGGCTGCCTGGTCCACAGGGCTGCTGTGGGTTGTCTGGTCCACAGGGCTGCTGTGGGTTGTCTGGTCCACAGGGCTGCTGTGGGTTGTCTGGTCCACAGGGCTGCTGTGGGTTGTCTGGTCCACAGGACTGGTGTGGGCTGTCTGGTCCACAGGGCTGCTGTGGGTTGTCTGGTCCACAGGACTGGTGTGGGCTGTCTGGTCCACAGGGCTGCTGTGAGTTGTCTGGTCCACAGGGCTGCTGTGGGTTGTCTGGTCCACAGGGCTGCTGTGGGTTGTCTGGTCCACAGGCTGCTGTGGTTGTCTGGTCCACAGGGCTGCTGTGGTTGTCTGGTCCACAGGCTGCTGTGGGTTGTCCTGGTCCACAGGGCTGCTGTGGTTTTCTGGTCCACAGACTGGTGTGGGCTGTCTGGTCCAATGGACTGGTGTGGGTTGTCCTGGTCCACAGGGCTGCTGTGGGTTGTCTGGTCCACAGGGCTGCTGTGGGTTGTCTGGTCCACAGGGCTGCTGTGGGCTGCCTGGTCCACAGGGCTGCTGTGGGCTGCCTGGTCCACAGGGCTGCTGTGGGCTGCCTGGTCCACAGGGCTGCTGTGGGCTGCCTGGTCCACACAAGTTGTTGATCCATAGATTTACAACTGACAATTTAAACTCCAGATCAATATTGTATTTAGCAAGCCATTAAGGTAGTACCTTACTGTAGTACCTTATTGTAGTACCTTACTGTTGTACCTTACTGTAGTACCTTACTGTAGTACCTTACTGTTGTACCTTATTGTAGTACCTTACTGTTGTACCTTATTGTAGTACCTTATTGTAGTACCTTACTGTTGTACCTTATTGTAGTACCTTACTGTTGTACCTTATTGTAGTACCTTATTGTAGTACCTTATTGTAGTACCTTACTGTTGTACCTTATTGTAGTACCTTACTGTTGTACCTTATTGTAGTACCTTATTGTAGTACCTTATTGTAGTACCTTATTGTAGTACCTTATTTGTACTATGTACCTTATTGTAGTACCTTACTGTTGTGTACCTTATTGTAGTACCTTACTGTTGTACCTTACTGTAGTACCTTACTTGTAGTACCTTACTTGTAGTACCTTATTGTAGTACCTTACTGTTGTACCTTACTGTAGTACCATATACTAGTAGTACCTTACTGTTGTACCTTATTGTAGTACCTTACTGTTGTACCTTATTGTAGTACCTTATTGTAGTACCTTATTGTAGTACCTTACTGTTGTACCTTATTGTAGTACCTTACTGTTGTACCTTACTGTAGTACCTTATTGTAGTACCTTATTGTAGTACCTTATTGTAGTACCTTATGTTAGTACCTTATTGTAGTACCTTATGTGAACCTTAGTTGTATACCTTACTGTTGTACCTTACTGTAGTACCTTACTGTGTACCTTACTGTATTACCTTATTGTAGTACCTTACTGTTGGTACCTTATTGTAGTACCTTACTGTAGTACCTTATGTAGTACCTTATTGTAGTACCTACTGTTGTACCTTATTGTAGTACCTTATTGTAGTACCCTTATTGTAGTACCTATACTGTTGTGTACCTTATTGTAGTACCTTACTGTTGTAACCTTACTGTAGTACCTTATTGTAGTACCTTATTGTAGTCCTTATTGTAGTACCTTATTGTAGTACCTTACTGTATGTACCTTATTGTAGTACCTTACTGTTGTACCTTACTGTAGTACTTACTGTAGTACCTTATTGTTGTACCTATTGTAGTACCTTACTGTTGTACCTTATTGTAGTACCTTATTGTAGTACCTTATTGTAG
This sequence comes from Cherax quadricarinatus, assembly GCF_026875155.1. NCBI lineage: Eukaryota > Metazoa > Arthropoda > Malacostraca > Decapoda > Parastacidae > Cherax > Cherax quadricarinatus. Next base: position 9,637,410 of record NC_069451.1, on the reverse strand, counting down.
TACCTTACTGTTGTACCTTACTGTAGTACCTTACTGTAGTACCTTACTGTTGTACCTTATTGTAGTACCTTACTGTTGTACCTTATTGTAGTACCTTATTGTAGTACCTTACTGTTGTACCTTATTGTAGTACCTTACTGTTGTACCTTATTGTAGTACCTTATTGTAGTACCTTATTGTAGTACCTTATTGTAGTACCTTATTGTAGTACCTTATTGTAGTACCTTATTGTATACCTTACTGTTGTACCTTATTGTAGTACCTTACTGTTGTATCTTATTGTAGTACCTTACTGTAGAACGTCTAAGCACAAGTTAGTTCATCACATTCGTTCAACATCCTTCTTCAAAAATAAATAACTTTGGCCCCTATTGTATTTCTTCGGTGTGTGTGTGGAGGGGGGTGTTGGGTGGGTGGGAGGGGGGTGTTGGGTGGGTTGGTGTGGGGGTAAGAGAAGCCATGTACCCCTGGGCAGGCTTTGTTCCCTGCTTGCCCCAAGGCTCCGCTTTTTGACTCACTACCCAAATTACTGGGCATCACGGGCTACCCAAGGCCAATATCCTCTTCAGGTGCTGCTGGCGTTTCTTTGTCAGAAGAAAACAAACGTCAGAACATATTTATGAGGTGGATCTCCGCCGCTTATAGACTTGTAATCGAGGTCTTCAGATGACTTTAGTGTCCACTCAGTTAAAAAATTAATAACTCATGACGTGATACTAGGTTACCCACATTACATAAACAATGGTTGGTTGACTACACGAGGGTCATTTAGTCTGCTTGCCACCTGTACACCAACACAAGAATATACTTTCATCCCTAAAATAGAGATCAAACCTCAAGTGTGAATGCACTAAGAGATACCAACCTCTCGGTGTATATATGCTGAGAGATAGGCACCTCTTGGTGAATATATACTGATACACGCATCTTTCGCAGTATATACATACACATCATTCGTTGCATGTATGCTGAGAGATATCCACACTCTTGATGTATATATACAGAGAAACACACGACTCGGTTCATATAACCATCCTGTTGAATCAGTACCAATTACGATTGTCTCAAGTTGGGAATCTTGAAGTGGAGCCTCAGGAAAGGAGGGATTTGCAAGAGTAATCGCCACAGGCAGCCAGAGCTTGATACGGCGTTAAATGTCAGCGGCTCTATAAACCCCCAACAAGAAGATAAACACAACTCCAATACGGCGTAAGCTGTCGGTTGCCCTATAGACCATCAACAAAATGGTGAGGCAGTCCATGCGCCATGATGTTCTCGTAAATACTGAGCCAAAAAATATTAATGGTCTTCATCCAGATACGTAATACTGGTAGTACAGTAGACTAATGCTATTGAATCCTAACTACACTCCATCTTCATTTTGTAGACTTTACTGATGCTTCTGCTCGTTCTCTTGCTGTTGATAATAAAAGTAATAATAATAATAATAATAATACACAATACATACAGCCATAACGACCCTAGTGTAGTCGATAGGCTTTAAACCTATTAACCTAGGTTAAATACCAATGTATTAGAAGCCTGAGCAGTGACCGGTGATGATAGTGCTGGTTCAGTATACCGAGACCATGCTGGTATGGCACTATAGAATTCTCTCACATTCAGAGGCACGTACAAGCCCCATCCATCCTTCTGGGATCAAACTGCCTCTGTGAGAGGAATTCACAGGTGCATTGCAGCCGCCTGGTATAAAATGCCTCGGTTCGAGGCATTCAGAGGTGCTCTGCAGCCGACTGCTTGGTAAACAGCCTCCCCCACTTTGTCAACACTAGCAAAGCAAGCAACACACACACACACACACACACACACACACACACACACACACACACACACACACACATAAAACAGTGAGCAGCACATTGACAGGGTGGTGGAGAGGTACAGGTGAAGGTTCTCATGTTGGGGAGGTTCATTTATAGGAGACGGAGAATCGAGCCTTTACGAAATTCTACTAGTTGCTGCAGCACTGGGCAACAAACTCTCTAGAGAAACTAAGGACCGTAGAGCAGCCAGTTTCAGGTATGGCCTCAGTGTTGCCATCCAGAGAGGTAACACCCATTGTTGTTTCCACACTCTAGCATCAGCCATGAGTTAATGTGTATGAGCATGTTCATCCATACAGTGTTCATCCATACAGTGTTCATCCATACAGTGTTCATCCAAACAATGTTCATCCATACAATGTTCATCCATACAGTGTTCATCCATACAGTGTTCATCCATACAGTGTTCATCCAAACAATGTTCATCCATACAATGTTCATCCATACAATGTTCATCCATACAGTGTTAAATCCATATCAGTGTTCATCCATACAGTGTTCATCCATACAGTGTTCATCCATACAGCGTTCATCCATACAGTGTTCATCCATACAGTGTTCATCCATACAATGTTCATCCATACAGTGTTCATCCATACAATGTTCATCCATACAGTGTTCATCCATACAATGTTCATCCATACAATGTTCATCCATACAGTGTTCATCCATACAATGTTCATCCATACAATGTTCATCCATACAGTGTTCATCCATACAGTGTTCATCCATACAGTGTTCATCCATACAGTGTTCATCCATACAGTATTCATCCTAAAGTGTTCACCTACAATGTTCATCATACATGTCATCCAACAGTGCATCCTACAGTGTTCATCCATACAGTTATCATATGTGTTCATGCATACAGTTTCATCCACTACATTTGTTATCCATACAGCATTACATCCATACAGTGTTCATCCATACAGTGTTCATCCACAATGTTCATTCCATACGAGTGTTCATACATACAAGTCATCCATACAATGTCATCATACAGTGTTTCATCCATACAATGTAAATCCTACAATGTTCATCCAACAATGTTCATACCATACATGTGTCTCATACAATGTCCCCATACAATGTTCATCCATACATGTCATCCATACAGTGTTCATCCTAAGCGTTCATGCCTACATGTTACCATACAGTGTTCATCCATACAATGTTCATCCATACAGTGTTCATCATACAATGTCATCCATACAATGTCATCATACAGTGTTCATCCATACAATGTTCATCATACAATTTTCATCACATACAATGTCATCCATACAGTGTTCATCCATACAATCATCCATACAATGTTTCATCCATACAGTATTCATCCATCAGTGTTCATTCCATACAGTGTTCATCATACAGTGTTCATCCATACATATTCATCCATACATGTCATCCTACAATTTCATCGCCATACATGTTCATCCATAGTGTTCATCATAACAGTGTTCATCCATACAGGTTTCAATCCATATAGTGTTCATCCATACAGGTTCTATCCATACAGTGTTCTCATACAGTTTTCATCCATCAGTGTTCATCACTAAAATTTCATCCATACAGTGTCACATACAAGTCATCCATACAGTGTTACATCATACAATGTTCATCCATCTGTCATCCATTACAGTGTTCATCATACAATGTTCTCCTACATGTTCATCATACAATGTCATCCATCAGTTCATCCATACAGTGTTATCCATACAATGTTCATCCATACAGTGTTCATCCATACAATGTTCACCTACAATGTCATCCATCATGCTTTCACATACAGTGTTCATCCCATAATGTCATCCATACAATGTCATGCCATACAGTTCATCCAACAATTCATCCATACAGTGTTCACCAACAATGTCATCCATACAATGTCACACTACAGTGTTCATCCATACAAGTCATCCATACGATTTCATCCATACAATGTCATCCATAAAATGTTCATCCATTACAGTGTTCAAATCCATACAATGTTCATCATAATGTTCATCTCAATTTCATCCAACGAGTTCATCCATACAGTGTTCATTCACACATGTTCATGCATACACTGTTCAACCAAACATGTCTCTACAGTGTCATCCACACAATGTCATCCACAATGTTCATCCATACAATGTTCATCATACAATGTTCATCCATACAGTGTTCATCCATACAGTGTTCATCCAACAATGCTTCATCCATACAGTGGTTCATCCATACATGTTCATCCATACAGTGTTCATTCATACAATGTTCATCCATACAGTGTTCATCCATACAATGTTCATCCATACAATGTTCATCCATACAGTGTTCATCCATACAATGTTCATCCATACAATGTTCATCCATACAATGTTCATCCATACAGTGTTACATACAATGTTCTCCATACAATGTTCATCCATACAATGTTCATCCATACAGTGTGTATCACACAATGTTCACCACACATGTTCATCCATACATGTTCATCCACACATGTTCTCACTACAATTCATCCATACAATGTTCATCTACATGTTCATCCACACAATGTTCATCCACACAAGTTCATCCACACATGTCATCACACACAATGTTCATCCACACATTTCATCCATACAATTTCATCAACAATGTTCATCACACAATGTCTCCATACAATGTCATCCATACAGTGATGTTACTTAGGTTGACACACATGATAAACCCACATTTGCGAATGATTATGCTACCACATGTTCGCAAGCTGATGAACACACACCCTACACACCACCACTCACCACACACCCACACACACACCACACACACACTACTACATCATCTCTGTCACTGATCGTCACCAGTCAAGTATTAACGCCTAGGGACAAGCGGCCAGCGACTCACATACTTACCTCTGACCACATTAAAAAGTACTCAACTTCTAACCTCCTCTACTCTCTCTCTCTCTACCTCTCTCTCTCTCATTCTCTCTACTCTCTCTCATCTCTGTTCACTTGATCTGTCACCAGTGTCAAGTTATTATCACATAGGGATGTTTCCAGTCTTTGCACATCACATTTTGACCTATGACAAATAAAGTAATCAGATTGGGCGAAACCTCACAGTAGACTTTATCAATACCTGTGTTTCATTTAGACTTACTGCTCATATTTACTTTCCAGGCGAGACTGATTCTGGTATTTTATTCCTGGCGAAACATTTTGAGAATAAAAATATGAGGGAAACATCTCCAGGATAATCCAACTTCTCCAGGATTATCCAACTTCTCCAGGATTATCCAACTTCTCCAGGATTATCCAACATCTCCAGGATTATCCAACATCTCCAGGATTATCCAACATCTCCAGGATAATCCAACATCTCCAGGATAATCCAACATCTCCAGGATTATCCAAGATTTCCGTTATATTCACAGCTTTACTTCCTGCTTCTCTCTCTCCTTCCCCTTACTTCTCTTTCTTCGCTTCTTTCATCTCCTCGCTTCCTCCTCCTCCTCCTTCTTCTCTTACCTCCTCTCCCTTCCTTCCCCCCTCCTTCCTGTGTTCCAGCACACCTCTGAGGTCACATTACCTCCAGAATTACACTCAATTACAAGACATTTGTAACACGAGGTAATTTTCACTTCTTGTCTGAGATGGTGAGAGAAGTTAAGCATCACGTCTGTCTCGCGATTACCGGCCGGAGTATTGAGCCCACAGCATTTATTACGGTGCAGTGCGCCACCAGAAGTGCATCCATAATACTCTTGTTTGCGTTGCCTGGTGTCTGCGTGCGTTGCTTGGCGTTGTGTACGTTGCTGATGTGTATGAGCGTTACCTGGGAGCACCGCCTGACGTCGGTGTGCGTTGCCTGGTATCTAGAAGTCAGTGTGCGTTGCCTGATATCTAGACGTCGGTGTGCGTTGCCTGGTATCTAGAAGTCAGTGTGCGTTGCCTGATATCTAGACGTCGGTGTGCGTTGCCTGGTATCTAGAAGTCAGTGTGCGTTGCCTGATATCTAGACGTCGGTGTGCGCTGCCTGGTATCTAGACGTCGGGGTGCGTTGCCTAATATCTAGACGTCGGTGTGCGTTGCCTGGTATCTAGACGTCAGTGTGCGTTGCCTGATATCTAGGCGTCGGTGTGCGTTGCCTGGTATCTAGACGTCAGTGTGCGTTGCCTGGTATCTAGACGTCAGTGTGCGTTGCCTGATATCTAGACGTCAGTGTGCGTTGCCTGGTATCTAGACGTCAGTGTGCGTTGCCTGGTATCTAGACGTCAGTGTGCGTTGCCTGGTAACTAGACGTCGGTGTGCGTTGCCTGGTATCTAGACGTCAGGGTGCGTTGCCTGGTATCTAGACGTCAGTGTGCGTTGCCTGGTATCTAGACGTCAGTGTACGTTGCCTGGTATCTAGACGTCAGTGTGCGTTGCCTGGTATCTAGACGTCAGTGTACGTTGCCTGGTATCTAGACGTCAGTGTGCGTTGCCTGGTATCTAGACGTCAGTGTACGTTGCCTGGTATCTAGACGTCAGTGTGCGTTGCCTGATATCTAGGCGTCGGTGTGCGTTGCCTGGTATCTAGACGTCAGTGTGCGTTGCCTGATATCTAGACGTCAGTGTGCGTTGCCTGGTATCTAGACGTCAGTGTGCGTTGCCTGATATCTAGACGTCAGTGTGCGTTGCCTGGTATCTAGACGTCGAATGATGCTTGAAGACGTTTCCTGACGTTTCTAGTGTTGCGTATCTTCTTCGTGTGTATATTTGCTCTGTTGTTTAACGTTGTTTAACGTCACTGTGTATTGCTTGGTTCTTGTATTCGTTGCTGTCCATAAGTCTACAATATTTGTCTTGTATTGAACTACGTCCCCCTTATGTGCGTTGCTTGATATGTGTACTTACCTTTTCGTGGTTGCAGAGGTCGATTCACAGCTCTTGGCCCAGCCTCTTCGCTGGTCGCTACTAGGTCCACGCTCTCCATGCTTCATGTGTGTGTGTGTGTGTGTGTAATACCTATATATGGTTGCAGGGGACGATTCACAGCTCCTGGCCCCGTTTGTATGTGTGCTTACTGTTGTCAGTATGCGTTATGTGAAGCTGTGTTCCGTGTTTCAGATAAGGTGTGTAAGCGACCCTGGACCTTCGAGCGCCTACCTCACATGATGCTGAAGGACCTGGACGATGCCAGGATTTTCACCTCAACCAAGGAAGGTTGTCTAGCCGCCTGCCTCAACGAGGTAAGCCACGAACTCAGCTTTAATCTGTGATAAACAACTGTCGACGTTCTACCACCTCGGCTACTGAGAACAGTAACCCAGGTGAGACATGTTTAAATGAGGCGAGGCATGAAGCCAGTCATGTCTATATAAAGTAAGTTACGTCAGATCGTGGGTAGGAAGGGAGGAAGTTCTTCTTACCCTTGATATGGGAAAGGTAGCAAACGGACTTTTCACCAAACTCACTGCTGGAACTTTTCTGCTTAAGGACCGGGTCGCGGGGGGCGTTGACCCCATGAACATTCTCCAGGTAGACTGGCTTAGTTTTCGTGCCCTCCACTTAAATCCACTTATATACTGGATAGATCCAAGTATTTTCCAATCCCCTACGTATTGCCAAACCAAAAGACCACTTCAAACCACAGAAGAGGTAGGGATCGAACCCCATAGGATTCGAGTCCATGGGTTTGAATCCCATATCTTTCTGTGATTGGTGCAACATCTGGATACTTTTATTGTAGGCGTTTCGCCATCCATTGGCTTTATCAATACAAATTCAAGGATATAATCGTAAAACTATATAGAAAAGCGCCATTCTTCCTGCCTATGTTCCAGCGTCTTCAAGACTACGGTGATCTTCACCATCTCCAAGACTGAGGGACTGATTACCTCAACTTCTGTATATAGAAACGTCTACAATAAAGATTCCCAGACATTGCAAATGTATAATACCACGTACTGTCACAGCAGGAAAGTAAAAAACCAGCGCTTCTGGACACTAAAGATATTGGAAATAGTAGTCTCGGATCAACGTAATGTCTAAATAAGAGGAGCCATGTTAAATGACGTAAGTCATGACGTGAGTCATGTCTAGAATGAGGTGAACCATGTCTAAATAAGATGAGTCGGGTTTATATGAAGTGAGTTTCAGACCAGAGTGCAGTTAGTTTGAGCTCCTGGGGTGAGATGAACCGTAATGTCATCTCCTGGGGTGAGATGAACGGTAATGTCATCTCCTGGGGTGAGATGAACGGTAATGTCATCTCCTGGGGTGAGATGAACGGTAATATCATCTCCTGGGGTGAGATGAACGGTAATGTCATCTCCTGGGGTGAGTGAAACAGTAATAAGAACATAAGATTCAGGGCCCCTCAGTCTATCCTCATAGGGAAGATTTCTTGTATATGGGATCAACTTCGTCATCCTCCTTTGTACGTTTTCCAGTGCATTTATATCGTTCCCTGGGGTGAGTTAAACAGTAATATCATCTCCTGGGGTGAGTTAAACAGTAATATCATCTCCTGGGGTGAGTTAAACAGTAATATCATCTCCTGGGGTGAGTTAAACAGTAATATCATCTCCTGGGGTGAGTTTAAACAGTAATATTATCTCCTGGGGTGAGTTAAACAGTAATATCATCTCCTGGGGTGACTTAAACAGTAATATCATCTCCTGGGGTGAGTTAAACAGTAATATCATCTCCTGGGGTGAGTTAAACAGTAGTATCATCTCCTGGGGTGAGTTAAACAGTAATATCATCTCCTGGGGTGAGTTAAACAGTAATATCATCTCCTGGGGTGAGTTAAACAGTAATATCATCTCCTGGGGTGAGATAAACAGTAATATCATCTCCTGGGGTGAGATAAACAGTAATATAATCTCCTGGGGTGAGATAAACAGTAATATCATCTCCTGGGGTGAGTTAAACAGCAATGTTATCTGTTCTTCTGCAATTGTTTTCAAATCTCTTACTACAGAGATAAAAAATAGATAGCAAGGCACCACAGTACATCCTTTATTGACATCTCTCTCACACGGTGGGTTTTATCATTTCACAAACAGATATAAATAAGGTCTGTTGGTGACCTGATAAAGCCCACTATTGAAGGTCCTTGATCATTAAGGCGCCTCTTGTGACAAAAAAAAAGGACTTTTAAATGACCTGCATTGCCTTTTTCTTTGTGCCACAGAGTAAATTTAAGTGTCGAAGTGCCGAGTATAACTACGTCACTCTGCAGTGCCAGCTGAGCCAACATGATCGACGTTCAGCTGGTGTCAACGTTCAGATGGTCGAGACTAAAGGAGTTGACTACTTCGAGAACTTGTGTCTTACTGGTGAGTACCTGGCTAGTGCTTGTACGTATGTCTTGCTGGTGAGTACCTGGCTAGTGCTTGTACCTATGTCTTGCTGGTGAGTACCTGGCTAGTGCTTGTACCTATGTCTTGCTGGTGAGTACCTGGCTAGTGCTTGTACCTGTGTCTTACTGGTGAGTAACTGGCTCGTGCTTGTACCTGTGTCTTACTGGTGAGTACCTGGCTAGTGCTTGTACCTGTGTTTTACTGGTGAGTACCTGCCTAGTGCTTGTACCTGTGTCTGTGCCTTGGTGTTGCCAGTAACAGACCCGAAAGTTCGAGTTCTCTTCCCTTCTGTTTGTTTATCGACTTGAGCTTACGTACATACATAACGAACTCGGGGAACGGACAGGATTCCATAATATGTCCGTTTCATTCCACGTCCCTTCTCTTGGGATGTTTACCATCGCGTAATTACGCTTTTCCTCGAGTCATCTAACGCACAATGATCATGGTTACGGTAGGGGTTCACACGCTGATGAACCCAGCGCCGTCATCCCATTTCACTATAATCACTACTCTCCACTGATATTTCTCCTCCAGGTCACTGGTCCTCAGGGCTCTGCTCCTCCAGGTCACTGCTCCTGAGGGCACTGCTCCTCCAGATCACTGCTCTTGCAGGTCACTGCTCCCAAGATCTGCACTCACACACACACACTAACACCTACCATCTTCTTTTTCCCCTGACTAATCATAACAAAGTAGTCATTTCCTGCCTTGCTCTTCTGTTCAGCCTCACCTCGTCAAGTTCAACATACATGTGCTGTTGCAACCCATAACATTATTCAACCTGTAAGTACTTCTAACATTCAAAGGTAATTGATTTGTGATCTCTTGTGCTAAGTTCCTCTACAATTTCCAAACTATTAACAAGGGTTTCCTTGTTTGCCAGAACCAAGTCAAGCAGGTTATTTTCCCTTGTAAGATCTGTCACAAACTGCTTGAAGTCGAAGACACGTGAAATCCTAACACTCACAACGTATTCTTGAGGTTAAATACGTATGCTGACATCTCAAGTATGTTGACATCAAACCATGCGTCTCTTCTGCCTAGAGCATCTCAAAGAACTCATAATAGCAACAGTTAACGAGAAGCTATTGCCTCATCATTTTGCTTTGGACTATTCTTACTATTAGAGAGGTGTCAACTAACATATTTTACGAGTTTCGTGAATATATTTTAGGTATAGTTAAGGTTTGTATATCAGATATAAGACGCGGTGTGAGCTGGAGATTCATGGAGGAACAATTGTGGATGAAAAAAACAAAAGCAGTGAGCTGATAAGTCGATCAAAAGAAGCAAAATACAGCCTTTATAATGACGACGTTTCGGTTAAGAGAAACGTTGCTACCTTACGATGTATTGTCCTTTGTTACGTTTTGCCTCCGGTTAACCGCTGTCAACGGGACCCCTGACGACGTGAACTGGAGGGGATGAACACGGAAGACAACATACCCTTGTAAAGGATTATCATCCTTAATTAGGTTAATGATACTGCGTGCGCGGTTACAGTTGCTCGCTATCACGTCTGATTACAGTCCCCGCGTAGCGTTTCTTCTGCGTCTGCTGGCGTGTAACCAAGACGAAGTTCCCGTTCGGATTTGCATATCGCGTGACCTAATGGAGATACGTGATCTTATGGAGATACATGACCTTATGGAGATACATGACCTTATGGAGATACATGACCTTATGGAGATACATGACCTTATGGAGATATCCTGGAAGCGTTGAAGGAACGAGGGCGGGGAAGACCTCGAAGGAAGTTCATCCAACGCAGGTTTTTTTACGACCAAGTCTATTTCGTACAGGGATACAACCCCATTAATCTATACTTCGTGTGTATGTGTGTGTGTGTGTGTTGTGTGTGTGTGTGTGTGTGTGTGTGTGTGTGTGTGTGTGTGTGTGTGTGTGTGTTTTAATCTGCTTCCCACCTGTGTGTTTTACAATGTCGAAAGGACATTATCACTCTTCCTTGTCTATAACTCTCCATCTCCATGTCTCGCGTTCATCTATCCTGCCAAACCCCTCTTTATTTGTTCTTCCCTGTTTATGTATCCTCCCTGTTTCCTCATCCCTGCTCCTGCTTCCGTTCTCCTTGTGTACTGACCCATAATTCGTACCTACAGCCACGGAGTCGTGCAGCAACGACAGGGAGTACGCCGAACCTCAGCTGGGCGTGCCCAGTGAACGTGTGTCTCACTACGTCGATATTCACTACTACGTCGACAAGGAACTGATGGTGAGTGACTGTTGTTCTTTAGCTCCTCAGCAACGAACGGAGTATCGAGCCTTCAGACAAGGATTACAGAGATTCCCGTGAATGTACTGATTCAACTCCTAAGTTAACTTCATCTTATACAGCTTCCCACTTTACTTCACAACCTCCCACGCCACCTCACAACCTCCCACGCCACCACACCTCCACAACCTCCACCCACACCTCCCACCCACCTCAAACCTCCCACGCCACCTCACAACCTCCCCCACACCATTTCAAACCTTCCCCACACCACCTCACAACCTCCCACGCCACCTCACAACCTCCCACGCCACCTCACAACCTCCCCCACACCATTTCAAACCTTCCCCACACCACCTCACAACCTCCCACGCCACTCACAACCTCCACACACCTCACAACCTCCTCTGAGGTCGTTAACACGTTCAACAACTCAACCAAGTTGACTCTCACTTACAAAGCATCACGTTTCCACCGCTCCAACACCCACCTCAACCCCACGCCTCCCTCCGCTCCACACCCACCCACCGCCATCCTCACACCTCCCCCAACACCATTTCAACCTTCCACACACCTCACAACCTCCCACGACCACCTCAACAACCCCCACTCTTTCCCTCCCCAACCACCTCCAACACTTAAAAGCATCACAAACCCAGGCACTCACCTCCTCTGAGTCACACCTTCAACACTACAACATTGTAGTAACTTTATTTTAAACACGTTTCCCACCAGAGCTTCTCAACCCGCACCTAACAGTTGATGAGCAGCGACTCCAAGACATCGTCCAAGTACACTTCTTCTATCAACTTTCTACCGACTGAAGAAGCCTACTGTGTGAAACTCGTTCCAAACAAACGATACCTAACTTAGCATTTTTCTACCTCAACACCGCACCTAACACCGTTCCTCTCCAGAGCCAACCCCACAACAGACGTTGCCTCACGCCTCTAACACACCAACAGACGCCGTTCCAATCCACACACCTCGCCTGACGTTCTCCCTCCTCCCCAACAGGCCAACAGCGTGGCGGCTTGCAAGAGAGCGTGCGAGATCGAGAACGAGTTCCTGTGTAGGTCGTTCCTGTACAAAGGACCTCCTACTGGCACCACCTACAACTGTCAACTCTTTCACCTTGACCACTATACCCTCCCTGACGGACCCTCCACCTTCCTTTCCACTGACAGGTAAGATTTAGATTTAGATTTTGCCACCGAAGTGGCTAGTTGATTGTGCATACCATATCCATCCTGTGGAAGTAGTGCAAGAACATACAGATACACGAAAGGCCTAGGAACTAGGCCCCAAAAGGGTTAACAGGAGCACATCTGGATTTGCATATAGTTCACTTATCTCTTACAAGCAAATTTAGGAAGTTTGCTTGACATATCTGATATCTTATTTTCATTAATAAGATATCTTAACATGTCACATAGGTAAACATAACAATATTTAATGTAAGACAGACAAAAATTGATGAGTAAGATATAGTATCTTTACTACTAAAACGTTTAGCTTACATTACAGGGTTCATTAGTCAAATAAACAGGTGACAACACCAATGTCTCAAGTATTGTTTTTACCTCTGTATTCGACTGAAGAAACCTGTCGTGCAGGCGAAATCATTTCCCCAATAAAGATCCCCAGGTGCTACATCTGTGTCTTATCCATCAACTAGTCGAGATTATATGCTTAAAGAAAATTCAATAAGATATATATTGAAAAGTTAAAGAAACATCAATTTTATTTCGAGCCCCAACAGTTTTTTCGTCGTGTGGCTTAGCGAGGTGTCATTTAGCACATGTAAATATGTCGTGAAAATACTGGTTATATTTAAGATTAATTTGTGGAAAGATGGATTTTGTTATGGTAGTTTTGTGGATGTGACCAGTGTGTTCTAACTGCCTATTGGTACACCCAAGGCCTCTCCTGGATGACGGTCAGCGCACTGGCACCTACTACGAGAATGTCTGCAAGGGTGAGTGTACACCATTATCCATCTTCAAGATCACCTCATATAGAAATAAGAAACACTGTTGGTGCTGCCATTTTACTGTCAAGATGTTTGGGCTGCCAGTGGCTTTATCAGTTCACGAACTGACAAGTCCCGGATGGGCGAAACTTCTTCACAGTAAAATGTATAAACCAGCATTGTGTGTTTTATTTACACGCTGTAGGTATGACCCTTTGTCAGCACCGTACACTAGACCCGCTCCTTACTGTTTCCTGAAGTCCACCTGTATTGGTCCGTCTCTATTTTCAAAATATATATACATCATTGCAGTCTCCATTTCGATTTTAACTTTTTTTCCCCGGCCATTGTATTGTGAATTATATTCTCCATATTTACTGCGTCTCAGTTTGCCTAAGGCAAGTCGAGTAAGACTGCTTAATTTTGTTTCGCTGAAGCCTATGCTATGGCCAGGTGGGCCAGGTGGACCAGGTGGACCAGGGAGAGGTAAAGGTATGTGTCCTGGTAAGCATTTCGTCAATTACATATGACTAAGACCCGCGTTAGGAAACACTTGTCCTGTTTCCTGACAAACTTAACCTAACCTGCCCAACTTGAACTTGCATGACTGTAAACCAGTGTATTATTAGTTCCGCTTTAAATATCAATGTAATCTGCAGCTTTGTAACATTTGCAATGTTAATATTACGTACTTATACAATTAAAGCACTCAGAACTTGGTTAAGCTAACAGTCACCATATAAATACGGTAACGTAGCCTCTATAACCTGGCATAATTAACAACGGCACTAGCTGTAGTCCGGCCTAGACTCTCTCATGGTTGGTGCATAGTGTAGTGTTTAGATTGTGAATTTAGTGTAGATATTGTTTAAACCCTTGTACATGTGTAATGCAATTCCTTCTTTAGTAAATAACACAATAAAGTCTAAAATTAGGGATATGGAGAGACAGAAGGTGTAAGTATGACCTTATTTACTCTCCATACGTAACCACACACCACAACCACACTCCACAACCACACTCCACAACCACACTCCACAACCACACTCCACAACCACACTCCAGCAACAGTACCACCACAACCACACACCACTGACAGTACCACCACACCCACACACCACTGACAGTACCACCACAACCACACACCACTGACAGTTGAAGATTGAGACACTTATGCAGCATATGGAAATCTTTATTCAGGAAACGTTTCGCCACACAGTGGCTTCATCAGCCCAATACAAAGAGGAAGGCGTAAGGAGAGGAGGAGAATGAGGTAATCAGTCCCTCAACCTGGAGTCGATGTGTTCAGTCCATCAATCTACATCCATCTACAAGATTGATGGACTGAACACATCGACTCCAGGTTGAGGGACTGATTACCTCATTCTCCTCCTCTCCTTACGCCTTCCTCTTTGTATTGGGCTGATGAAGCCACTGTGTGGCGAAACGTTTCCTGAATAAAGATTTCCATATGCTGCATAAGTGTCTCAATCTTCAACTTGTCGGTTTTTCAAACCATTCATCACCACTGACAGTACCACCACACCCACACACCACTGACAGTACCACCACACCCACACACCACTGACAGTACCACCACACCCACATACACCACCACTAACTCACGCAAGAAGAGTCATATCATCACTCCTCAGCACAGACAATCCTCTTCATCTTTCTAACTGACACAAATCATTGTCTTCGTGAAATCTAAAATCACTTCTGCCTTGCATATGATGTCCTTCTGACGCGACTCCAGTAATATACCAGTGTAGCAGAGACACAACTTTGCTCTGACATTCTTGAAGTCTGAGAACCACGCTGATTTTTCCACCTTTTATTCCTAACATTTACTTTCTTGAAATATATGTAATACACAAGTTCACGAAGTCGTAATAACACAGTTACGAACAAATCACGGAACGGGTGGGGTAGGAACGCGTGGCTAGTGAGTCCTGAAACTCCAGGCCAGTGCGTTAACCATTCAGCCAGCTGGTTTACTGATCTCTTGAGTTTTGGGATTCACTTAGAATGGGTTCAAACCCCACCCGGTCTGTGATCTGATTATACACAGACCTTCGTTTGTCTTCGCCACTGTTCGGTTTCTCTGTGACACAAACCTCCTTGGTCATCATGCTGAGCACAGACCACCACATCTTCACTACACTGTAGTCTTCTGTAACACAGACTTCCTAATTCGTTACACAGATCTCATCTCAGCACATCTTTACGTATTAAACCTCTTATGGCCCAATTCTCACGTCTTTTAACTAAAACTAACCACTTTCCTATTAAAATCTTGCACGTCATAAGACACGTAGTCGTTATCATAACAGTAATCTTCATTCCCCTGACATGATCTACAGCGTTAGAGACTCACTACCACTGACCTTTCCTCTTGACCTCACGTGACCTTACAGAGGCGAGGGACAATATGATCTGTAAGCAGGTGACCACCAGAGACAATCGCTACATCACACAGGTTATGTGTTTTGACAAGACCTCCATCTCTCGAAATGTCAACATCGAGGGAGTGGAGGCGCTGGGTAAGACAAAACCGCTACTCCCTTCTTTTTGTCAGTCGAAAACAAGAAGGCTTATTGGCTGTTTGGGAGTCCTTCATCCAATATCGAAGACTCGTGGTGATTGGTTATTTCGGCTTTTAGTATTCCCGTCTGAGCTCCCTCACCATTGGTGAGGCTTTATGTGTAAATTCCTGGACATTCCATATTGAGAGTATCTGACTAAACATGACATAAGACGGAGATCAATCTTTCACTGATGGAACGTTTCACCCTGCGCAGAGTCTCACCCAGTCGTCATTAAGATGACTCTACACAGAGCGAAACGTTATCCTAGTGAATGCTTGTTCTACCTGTCTCACTATTGTTGTTGGCAGTACGACATTCACATCTATGAGATTCATCACTGACTCGCTAAGAGAGAATTATCCATCAGTTCCTCACTTTTATTCTCCCTTTTACACTCCTTACTAACCATTTCCTGTGAATATTAGTCCTTCCTAAATCTTTTACTTATTAGATGTACATGACCCACGGTATACTAATCGACTAACCCGACGCTTGAAGTCAAATGTCTAAGGATCCATACACATATGACCCACACATAGGAGAAGAAAACCTATGTGTGGGTTATTGGTGTGTTGTTCCAGTCAGGTTATTGTGCCTTCTTATTCTTTTTACAAGGTTCATCTGCTCTTAACGAAGAGTCAATTCCTCTAGGAGAAAAATCTTTGGGCAGTCGTATAGACTGGAATGCTGTACTAACACTGCACAACCATAGACTGGAATGCTGTACTAACACTGCACAACCATAGACTGGAATGCTGTACTAACACTGCACAACCATAGACTGGAATGCTGTACTAACACTGCACAACCATAGACTGGAATGCTGTACTAACAATAATATTTTATGTATGTAGGTAGCATGATTTACTCACTAACAAGCATTTCACTGTCATCTTGAGCATGCGCAGAGTGACGTTCTTGCCACTAACTGTTTTCTTAACAAATGTTTTATATTGTTATATGTCAACTTGGAGCTCAGGAGCTGACAAGATTGTGTTACAAGTTAGGCATTGTTGACACTGTCACATACACTCTGAAGCAGTACTCTGGGAGAGGAGAGTGATGCTACTAGTAACTTAGTACTCTACGTGGGAGGGTGATGGTAGCAGCAACCTACTCCGTACTTTAGGTGGGAGAGTAAGGATGCCACAGCTTCCTAACACCACTTACAACTTACGTTAGATAAAGCTGAGAACACATAAGGAGCACTGGTGTTCACACAGAAACAATTAGATAACTACATATTAGATCACAAAACCACATACTCACAAGGATGTTAGAGCGATTTTCCTGGAAAAATGGTTGATCGCTGTACTGGTATCCAAGAGGAAGTTGAATTTTCACGAAATGTAAAATAATATGTGAGTGTTATGGTTGAAGACTAATTAAAGACCAAAGAAACCCACGTCTGTTTCTTTTTCAGGCGATGCCATAAACATAACAGTAGATCCCACAAGCGAAAGTATAGATGATATGATATAAATACAATGTGACGCATAGAGTTCAAATCAATTTTGGATCCTCTGGTAAAGGATTACGTTAGCTGCTGTCACTTCACAGTTCCAAACACTAGCTAAGTAACATGGAACACCACCATCATAACTGCTCATTTCTTTTTTACACATGTCAGTTTTGCAGGCCAAGAGGTGTTATCCAACCTCACCTCATTTCTAAGCCCAGCCCTATCTCAGGTATACTACATCCCCCCAGGATGCCACCCACAACAGTGGACTAACATCCAGGTACCTACTTTCTGCTTGGTGAACAGGGACAGCAGGTGTAAGGAAACATGCTCAACATTTTCACTCGTACCGGGGATCGAACCACGGATACTAAGTATGTGAGCCGAATGCGCTGCCAACCAAGCCATTTTAACACCAAACAGGAGGTCACAAATTGACACTCGCACACTCCCGTAGACATTATCGAATTACAGAGATGAGTTAGAATTTTTTGTGTAAATCTTGGTAAATGTGATAACTTTGTGATTCTCTCTGCAAAAAAACATAGCTGATGCTTAGGTAAGGTCTAAAGTAACTTTTTCTGGTAGTGAAACAAAGCCTGAGATAAATATCGGATGCTGGGATAAGCAGCAACAGCTTTCTTGCAGCTAAACCCATAGGGATTTATGCTGAGAGTAACTAAATTGCCTTACAGGTGGGGGATACGACGGCAGCACCGGCAGCGGGAGTCTGGTCACACCGAACCCCTCCAGCTACCCCGCCAGTGGTGACTACACCTCACAGGGGGGTGGCAACAGTGGCAGTGGCAGCTCTACACTGGGTGGTGGCTCCGGCAGCTCTTCTTCTTCCTTGTCATCGTCGTCCTACGGCACGACTCTCAGTGGCCAGGGCACCACTGGACGACCCACGGGGGAGAATGTCAACTGCGACTCAACTGGAGTTTGCTACGACGGTGAGATCTCATGTTACATCAATTTTAGCTCCATTTTCTCAAAGGTGAAAAAACTCCTCCAGTGAGTGCATTTTTCCTTTTCCAGATGTGATCCCCTCTTCTAGCAGAGAAGTAAAATTATACGACGTTTTAGACAAGTTTGCAATCGTGTCGTTACGTTTTCGTGAATCAAGTTGTGGAAAATTAGCTACCTTCATATCTTCCATAATTATAAATATTTGTGATAATTTGCGTAGATAGTTTCTGGTTGGATTAAAAAAAAGGTTATTAGAAGTTTCCGTATTTATATTTCCCTGAATTTCCATAGAGATGAACTGAATCATCAGCCGAAACTTGGTTTTCTTCCATAGTTTGCCTTTGGCAGACATCGAAGCGGTGTGTTAATTAGGTTACAAACTTAAAATTTGTGTTTGCAGTGTCTGTACACTGCAAGGACACGAGGATCGTTGTTGAGGTGAACACCAACCAAGCCTTCAATGGTCGTATCTACGCCCTGGGTCGTTCAGAGACTTGCAACGTCCAGGTAGTTAACTCAGACAGGTTCCGTCTCGACCTCTCCATGGCTGGCCAGGACTGTAACACTCAGAGTGCTGTGAGTAAACAATACCTTACGTTCATTTTCTTTGTTCCTTCTGTCTGTTTTGCAGCTTTTATATCTCTTTCGAATTATATCATCTCCCTCTGCCACCCTTCTCTCCCTAGGGCGACTTATTTTACCATTGTGTTGTGTTTCAGAACGGAGTGTACACCAACACAGTGGTCATCCAGCATCATTCCATCGTCATGACCAAGACGGACAAAATCTACAAGATCCGCTGTACCTACGACATGACCTCCAAGAACATTACCTTCGGCATGCTGCCCATCAGGTACGTCGAAGTCTCGACCTCACTCCTCTGCTTGCTGTTCAGCATCTCAGTCTAACTAACTGCTGCACATGCTTGCTCTTATTGTGCTTATGGCACTGATATCTTAACCCAAAATACTCCCACATTTCCATCAGGTCCACCAATAGACTACTAATAACAGTCTCTAAATATAAATTCCTCTTCGCCATCATCCTGCTGCATAAATGCCTATAGAAAATACATGTGAAATCCTTGTAGGTCCTTAAAAAAAGAGAGAACATTTTAATTACATTTGTAACACGACAGACGTTTCTTGCTGCAGATGTTATTTAATTATGATATACATTTTACAGCAGTTCAAGCGAGCACGACCCCTTATCCAACACTCTGATTATCCGGTAAGGAGTGGCTGACAGGTGTTGTGAATCACGGTAGACGGTTGCTGGCTTCAGGGTGGCCCCGAGCACACTAACTCTAGCTCTTTCCAGTTCTCTAGATACTATATGACTTTTGGGTAGATTCCTGCTCGTCTCTGTAGGCACTGATCCAGTAGACGAGGATCCTCTACAGTGGTCCATAGACGAGGATCCTCTTCACTGACTCGTAGGCACGACCCTGTAGCCTGGCGACACACACTTCCAAACTTGGACTGTAGACCCGTATTATAGTGAATGTGTTGTATCAATGAATGTGTTGAATTTTCAAATTGCCTGTCACAAAATCTTGATCGTAAGCGCACACTCTTCTTAGTCTTACTGCATGACGAGATCTATTTATCATGCCATCTGACAGGCTATCAAAATATAATTTTTAACATAGTCTATTATCTTCCTAACAATGACATCCACAACACCGTATACGGAAATTGTCTAAAAATGCGTATAATATACCCTTAATGTGTGTTTTAATAAAACATGTTGTGGAATTACGTTACATATAATTTCAGAATGGATCAACTTTATGGTTTAAAATATCGAGCATTTGCAATAAAGATAACTTTTTTTCAGCTTCTCTTTAGCAACGACTGTCGGCAAACGACATAAGTTATTTGTAGCAGTTTTCGTTTGACAAGAGTTAACAGTTACCAGCTACAATGAAACGTAACCGAGAGAATATTCTCTTTTCATGAGTAATTTGTTGGGTCATTTATGGTGTGCTGGCTGGTGACGAGGGATGTGCAAGCTGTGACTTGGCCACAGAGTTCATAGATCAATGATGAAAGATTTGTTAACAGGTCGATTCTCCTTAAGAATCTTTCAACCTTTCCTTTCCTTCCCTGTGTCTGACCTCGAGGCTCGCCTGGAAGCCTGTGTCTGACATCGAGGCTCGCCTGGAAGCCTATGTCTGGCCTCGAGAGGCTCGCCTGGAAGCCTGTGTCTGACCTCGAGGCTCGCCTGGAAGCCTATGTCTGGCCTCGAGGCTCGCCTGGAAGCCTGTGTCTGACCTCGAGGCTCTCCTGGAAGCCTATGTCTGGCCTCGAGGCTCGCCTGGAAGCCTGTGTCTGACCTCGAGGCTCGCCTGGAAGCCTATGTCTGGCCTCGAGGCTCGCCTGGAAGCCTGTGTCTGCCTCGAGGCTCGCCTGGAAGCCTGTGTCTGACCTCGAGGCTCGCCTGGAAGCCTATGTTTGGCCTTGAGGCTCGCTTGGAAGCCTGTGTCTGACCTCGAGGCTCACCTGGAAGCCTATGTCTGACCTCGAGGCTCGCCTGGAAGCCTGTGTCTGGCCTCGAGGCTCGCCTGGAAGCCTATGTCTGACCTCGAGGCTCGCCTGGAAGCCTGTGTCTGACCTCGAGGCTCGCCTGGAAGCCTGTGTCTGGCCTCGAGGCTCGCCTGGAAGGCTCTCCCACACCCTCTTCTCCACGGCAACCACGACATTCAGTCTCTTGTTCTGTCTTTGCACGTGTTGTAAAATCTTGACATCCCTCGTACACACGACTCAAATCTGGAGTGATTAAGGCTGTGACCAAAACAATTAGAGGATCCTTAAAAAGCACAGACTTACAGAAGGAAATGAAGCAAGCTAAAAAATCCTACATACATGTAGATCCTCCAGATACTACCGTGATCAAGAGTGCCCAGCCAAGTTGGTCGTTGCATCGAGATAGGATCTTAGGGCAAAAACCGAACCTGGAGCTAACACGAAGATATTGCTTTATTTATATTGACAAAACAACCTTTGATCAAGAAGCCCCCTCACTGGCATGAAGGCCGTGACAGGTAGTACTGTTGTTCCCTGGAAACAACCTCCCCACCCGGTGCACCTCAACCAGGATAAAGCCTCCAGAACTGACTGGCAGCTTTAGCACAACTGTCAGATTAGACAAGAGCACAAACCATACAATCGTCTTTCAACTAACCTCGCAACAAGGTCCCCCGTCCAGTATAACAGCAAAAGATGTTAGTGGGAAAAGATATATATATATATAATATATATATATATATAATATATATATATATATATATATATATATATATATATAATATATATATATATATATATATAATAAATGTCGTGCCGAATATGTAAAACTGGTCAGTTAGCAAGAACTCATTTAAAATTAAGTCCTTTCTAAAATTTTCTCTTATACGTTTAAAGATATATTTTTTAATTAATGTTGATATAAAAATTTATAATTTGCACCAAAAGGAACTTAGAAAACTTACCTAACCTTATTATAACAAGCGCAATTTATTTTAGCCTAACCCAACTAAATATATTTTAGATTTGTTTACAATAATTCAATACTAAACAAACACAGTGAAATATATTTTTTTTCGTTAGGTTCAGAATGATTTTGGCGAAATTATTGCATACACAAATTTTCACTTGTCTTATATGGCAAGATGAGCCTTGCTATTTAAGCCAAGATGGCAAGTTCTGCCTATTCGGCACGACATATAATTATATATATATATATATATATATATATATAATATATATATATATATAATATATATATATATATATATATATATAAACATTATCTCTACGTCCACAGTAGGACTCGAACCTGCAAACTCTGTATCAAAGTCCACGGTACTTTACCACAGAGGCTCCGTGGACTCTGATACAGAGTTTGCAGGTTCGAGTCCTGCTGTGGACGTAGAGACAATACAAATAATTTCGCCTGTTTGCGAATTGTTAAGCATATATACATGTATATATGTATCCCTAACTGCACTTCTTCCTTCACCCTCCCTTCCCTCCCTCCTTTCCTCCCTCCTTCCCTCCCTCCTTCCCTCCACTATGCACAGGATTGTGGCCTATCCTCCGCACTGCCAGAAGCCTTGATCAGCAGATCAACAGCACTCACTGTAGACACTTCTGACAAAACCTGCTTTGTACCATTAAGAATCAATTTACTCACTATTCCGTTTGTTTCCAGTAAATTTTGGCGCTCTTTGATGTAGATGTTTTAGTGTTTATATATATATATATATATATATATATATATATATATATATATATATATATATATATAATATATATATATATGTTTGTCTGCATGACTTGTGTGTATGTGTGGGTATGTTCTTGTACGTATGTGCTTACCACAATGATAATACATATATTTTCTCGTTTGATGTACTGAACGCAAGAATACGAATCACAATACAATAGCTGGAACAATTCATAACCCTTAAATTGGACATGAATGTTTTGAAGCCCTGATAATGGTTCAGGAAAGATCGAAAGGTCAAGTAGTGGTTCGTGGAATAAATGTTTAGTTGTGGATATTGTTCAGTATGATGAACGAGGCTCGAGTGTGAGAATCGCATCACACATTATATACTGACATCGATTAGTACTTATGTACGAATCAGTAATGATGAAGATTGAGACACTTATGAGACCTACTTCGACTAGTGGATGGTACCACTATGACCCCGCCTCCATCTGCTTCACGTCACCTCACTACAGTATATAAGCCACGTCTACGGCCCTATGCTGTACATTCTACAAGATTGATGGACTGAACACATCGACTCCAGGCTGAGGGACTGATTACCTCATTCTCCTCCTCTCCTTACGCCTTCCTCTTTGTATTGGACTGATGAAGCCACTGTGTGGCGAAACGTTTCCTGAATAAAGATTCCCATATGCTGCATAAGTGTCTCAATCTTCAACTTGTCGGTTTTTCAAACCATTCATCACAACGAATCAGTAATATAAGAAAGAGCACTTTTGGAGGCCTACTGGTATATTATAGGCAGGTCCAAGTCACACCCACTTAAGTAGGTAGAACAGACCTCGCTGTTAATTACCTCACTGACAGTCACCCCACTGACAATCATCCCAATGACAATCACCCCATTGACAGTCACCCCATTGACAGTCACCCCATTGACAGTCACCTTGTTGAGAGTCACCTAGTTGACAGTCATCTCATAGACTAGATCTTCTCAGTTTGCAGCCTGGAGCCTCTGGTGAAGGTTATCAAGTCGTTACGGCTTGACAAAGCTCCTGGAGAGCGAAACGTCACAATAAAATGTCACATTAGTCGCACTTGTGTCCTTTTTACCAAACATATTATCGGTAATTCTACCAACATTATTACAGTGGTGTAACTGTGTTTCTCCTGCCAGGGGGGGGGGGGGGGGGGGGGGGATCCAGACATGATTCCCATCACCTCTGCCCCAGAGGCTCCTCCACCAAGGATCCGCATCCTGGATGCTGCTCTCAGGGAGGTCGAGACCGTCCGCATCGGTGATACTCTCACCTTCAGAATCGAGATTCCTGAATCAAGTAAGTTAAAACCACCTATTATTATTATTATTATTAGGTCATTTCCTTTAATCAAGAGCCCTGCATTAATGTCATGATCCCATGCCCTTTGAAGTGAGAGGCGCCCAAGACTTTAAGGCAAACTTTAATATTTTCTAAGTTTAACGCTTCTATTTTTCTAGTTTTTTTTTTCTACTGTATAAACGTGAAAAATTTGCAACATTCTTTTAACGTCTAGATTTAATTATCATCTGAACCTAGTTAACGTCTAAGGTTAATGTCTAGTTAACCTAATTAACTTCTAAGCTTAATGTCTAGTTAACCTAATTAACTTCTAAGCTTAATGTCTAGTTAACCTAATTAACTTCTAAGCTTAATTAATGTCTAGTTAATCTAGTTAACTTCTAAACTTAATTAATATCTAGTTAACCTTGTTAACGTCTAAGATTAACTAATGTCTAAATCTACAACCCTGACACGTTCAAAGTTTTAACATCACCTGTTGAGATCCTACGTCGCCTGGCTCAGAGAACCGACAAGTTGATAAATCAGACAAGAATACAATGTATGCGCGTAGTGGTGGTCACTTCTTCGCGTATATGCTGTAATCTTTTCAAGATTGATTACCTCAAACTCCTTCAGATCTTCACCATTCTTCTCTGTACAGAACTGATGAAGCCACTGTGTGGAGAAGCGTTTCCTCAATAAAGATACCCAAATGTTGCATATGTGTCTAATTTATCAACTCTTGATGAAGCCAATGGTGGGCGAAACGTCTACAAAATTAAGATACCCAGATGTTGCACGTATCTAATTCATTATCGGTTATTTTGCTACTGAAATTTAGTAGTCAAAATAAAGAGGAAATAAATTCTTCAGTATTCCAGCCACATGCTACTAATAACAGCCTAATATACACTAACATTTGAGAAATGGATATTAGTGGTCGAAGTCAACCTTTTTTTTCCCACAGCTCCGTATGGGATCTTCGCTCGCAGCTGTGTTGCTATGGCCAAGGACTCCCGCTCCACCTTCCAGATTGTTGATGACGATGGGTAAGTGTTGTTCTGAGTGGCGTCTTCTTCCACCTGAGTGGCGTCTACTCATGACAGTCTTCTCCTTTAGGAGGCCTGTGTGGCTGGTGAAGGATGACAGCCCATCCTACAGGATAATCTGAAGCATGACATAATCCTTAATGCACTACCGTATCTATTGAAGGCTCATTTCACTGTCTTTAACTATATTCTTGTGTCTTTTGAAGAGTGACGTCCGAATCCTTTTGAATGTTTGTGTATGTGTTGAAGGATGACATATTCATCCTTGAGAATGTTCGTATGTGTGTTACAACATGTGCTCCAACATCACTATTACCCAGAGCACCGAGCATTAGCCTGTTTTCTTCTATGCTTTCGTATGCATAGAAGATATTCAAGATGTTTTTCATTGATTTTTTTTTCAAATCTACTGCATTGCATTAAGTATGCAATATTAAAACCCTATAAAATCAATACAAAATACTGTAGAATTAAAGTCAATGTGAAATACAATCCTGAGAATGAGCAGTTTCGAAATACTTCATATAAAGGATAACAAATATATTAATTTTATGGAAGTCATGCTAAACAAAGGAGCAGCAGGAGACGCTACTGTTTACCATCAGTCTGTCTGACACAGCAACACCATGGTATCTTAATACAGACGAAGTCTTCTGCAACAAGTTTTTTCTGTTCCTCGTCCATCTCGTAACACGACTAACTCTCCCTTCTTTCCCAGGTGTCCAGTGGAGCCATCTATCTTCCCACAATTCACCAAGGACGGCCCAGCGCTACAGTCTGTGTACGAGGCCTTCAGGTTCACCGAGTCTTACGGAGTTATCTTCCAGTGTAACGTAAAATATTGCCTGGGACCCTGCGAACCGGTAAGTACTTCTTGTAGTGTGTTGCCAGATACGTTCTGTGAGCCTGTGTACCGACGAGTTCCTGTCTGCAGTGTTGTGATGTACGAGGAATGTAACGTTGTTTATTATCGGGAACATTGTATCAGGCAGACAATTACCTCGTGTAGTCTCCCCTGAGAGACAGGCCTCCACCTCAACCATTGTTATACTGAGCTGTAAGTATCATTTCACAACTGATAATATTTGTAGAGTTAGTACCAATACTGAGTAATGAATTTGCATACAGTTGGTGCTAATATTGACTTACTGTTAACTCAGGGTAATTGAGTTGCAATACCGGCCTCCCCTCTATACAATAATACCTGGTTTTCAAACCCATTTATCAT
Organism: Cherax quadricarinatus; assembly: GCF_026875155.1. Taxonomy (NCBI): domain Eukaryota; kingdom Metazoa; phylum Arthropoda; class Malacostraca; order Decapoda; family Parastacidae; genus Cherax; species Cherax quadricarinatus. Next base: position 9,611,180 of record NC_069451.1, on the reverse strand, counting down.
AACACCTAGAGTGTTTGACTTTTAAATATCTCTCTCACTATAACGTTAAATTTTAGCATCGTTAAATCGAGTCCACAAGAGCGCTAAAAAAAATATTTCTTCTAGGCGTTCTGTAGAGAATTTCACTCGAGGAAGGTGGCGCCTGGATGCTTATGTTTATGTGACCTTAGTATTGATGCTATCCTTCCCTTCCTTGCATTAAACTTGATTACTTTCCGTTCCTCAAGCTCTTTATGACACCTAATGATTTAGCGCTTCCCCGTGAATGTATTGAGAATCTGTGTACTATGCCAGAAGTGTATGTACAAGGTTCTGTCCTCCTTCAGGCACGGTGTCAGGTGGGTCGCGAGAAGCTCTTCTCCTGGGGTCGTAAACGTCGAGGTGTGAGCACTGCCAACCGTGCGTGGGGACAAGTACAGGAGACCACGAAGGAGGAGGCGCTGGCGGCGGCGCAGGCGCTCACAGCCTCCTCCGGAAACGACGAGATGAGCATCAGCCAGGAGATCTTGGTGCTGGACCTGGGAGATGACCAGAGTCCGCAGTACCGCAATGACCCTGTCCCAGAGGCCAACAGGAACTACCACAAGAACAGTGAGTCGTTCTGGTTGAGGGACGTCACAATTCGCCAATATTTTTCACTGCCTCTTTCACTCTAGTTAGGTTCATCACTGTAGTTTCAGTGATTCCCTTTTTCCAAAGCCCGCTACTCTGTTACACCTGATCATAAAGCCTCACCAATACATAGAGAATGATACTTGTGTACAGCTCAGGACATTTATTAAAGGAAACGTTTTGCCAACAGTGGTTTCACCAGTCCAAATTTAGGACTGATGAAGCCACTCGTGGCGAAACGTTTCCGTTAATAAATGTCCTGAATTTTATACGCAGGTGTCCTTTTCCACGGTGTGTCGGTGTCATTATAATATTTACAACTTAGTATTATATTATACCTATTTATACAACATTACAGGTGTGTGTACTTACCTAATTGTGTGTGTGTGTGTACTCACCGAGTTGTGTTCGCAGAAGTTGAGACTTGGCTCTTGGCCCTGCCTCCTAGATTCCATTGATCGAGATCACTAATTTTTTGCCTGATTGGAAAAAAAAAATATGGTTGGATATCTTTGTGTTTTTGGTCAAAGTTGTTTTGCTTCTTCGCTCAACACCAGAAGGGTTTATGTTGTCTGGTCCCATCGCTTGTGTTACATCGTTTGTGTCACATCCAGCTTGTACAGTAGCCTCATCACTTGTTCCTTTGTAGTGTTCATACTTTCCAGCAGCCATTGATCTGTTCTGACTGCAGTGACCTCTGGCGGCTATAAATTTTTTTCAGTAATGATTTCTCTATCATTCGCCATCAGCGGCTCTTCTTCCTTCCTCTGCCTTAACACTTGCTCCATCACAGTCTATTTTTATTTTGCTATCGAGAAACTTTAAGTTCAGTTTTTGGGCTTTGCTACTGTGTAATATTTAATCTGTTCTTCAACTTCCCTTCTCATTCTTGCCTATTTATTTATAGCTCTCTTGATTGCTTCTCAGTTTTCTGCAGATCAGTTTGCTCAATATTTTTCCAAGTCCTCTTGCTCTTTCCCTTGGCCTCTCTGCATTATTTATTTAACCATGGTGGGCTCTGTTTTCCTGCATCCTTTCTCCATATTCGGCACTAATCTTTCCCTTGCCTCTTGGCACTTTATTACCTCCATTTCCTTTTCAGTTTTACCTTCAGTTACTTTTGCCATTCCACTTTTCTCAGAATATTTCTCATATCGTCATAGTCTCCTCTTCTGTAGTTCTATTTTCTGTTACTTGCTTCTTCACTATTTCTGGAGTTCCCTTTCCAACAGTCACTTAAAGCTTATTATCACATGGTCGCTGGTTCCTCTTGGTTCCCCATAATTTTTGTTAGGTTCTTTTTCTATTTTGCTTCCTTCTACTTTATCATGTCTCCCCCGCCCTTCGTTCCTCTTCCTTCCAGTCTCCTTTGATATATACTGTGTCAAGGTTTTGAGATCTCAGTTTCGATTTCCTTCTCGTTAATAGTTTCTCGTTTCTGACTTCGTAAACACAATTAGCGATGACTTTGTTCTTCCCTCTACATATAAAAAAACGTACAGATTTCACTTGTCTCTCTTGCTGCTCCCAATTTTTCCATTGGGTCTTCAATGCCTTGTTCTTCCTTTGTACCTTCTTCTCACGTTATCTTCGTTTAGGCCAAACACCATGACAGTTGCATGTGTTTGTGTGTTAGATACCATCTGTCATAAGTTCTTGTCATATAGGCACTAGGCCTGCTTAGTGTGTGTGTATATTTAAGTGTTTGTGTTTGGTGTGCCTGTACCCACATATGTAGGCCACCCTCACAATACTGATTAATATCTCATTTCCTTGCAGACACTTACACATTCGAGGGCGCTGCCGTCACCTTATTCGAGACCTGCCCGACAAGAACCTCCGTTCTCGCCCTGGCTGTCACCTGTGCCATCCTGCTGCTTATCTACGTTCTCACCGTCTTCTACTTCGTCATGAGAAAGTGGATCCGTCCCCAGAAGGGCGTGCGATAAGACTTCCGAGTAGACAATTGACATCCACGAGCAGGGAACCTAGTGGATCCTGCTTCACGGCCTTCAGCAGGCAGGAGCAGGGAGACTAGCGTGCCCTGCTTCACGGCCTTCAGCAGGCAGGAGCAGGGAGACTAGCGTGCCCTGCTTCACGGCCTTCAGCAGGGTAGAGACACCAGCCAGGGAATATTCGTGTTAGCTGAATTCTCAACAAATTTAAGTATTAAGCAATAAAAATAATTATTCTGGTGCAGCAGCGATGAGCTGTGTTTCCACCATGGTTGTGATAGTGAGCTTACCAGCCACCATGGTTGTGATAGTGAGCTTACTAGCCACCATGGTTGTGATAGTGAGCTTACCAGCCACCATGGTTGTGATAGTGAGCTTACCAGCCACCATGGTTGTGATAGTGAGCTTACCAGCCACCATGGTTGTGATAGTGAGCTTACCAGCTACCATGGTTGTGATAGTGAGCTTACCAGCCACCATGGTTGTGATAGTGAGCTTACCAGCCACCATGGTTGTGATAGTGAGCTTACCAGACACCATGGTTGTGATAGTGAGCTTACCAGCCACCATGGTTGTGATAGTGAGCTTACCAGCCTCCATGGTTGTAATAGTGAGCTTACCAGCCTTTATGGTTGTAATAGTGAGCTTACCAGCCTCCATGGTTGTAATAGTGAGCTTACCAGCCTCCATGGTTGTAATAGTGAGCTTACCAGCCTCCATGGTTGTAATAGTGAGCTTTCCAGCCTCCATGGTTGTAATAGTGAGCTTTCCAGCCTCCATGGTTGTAATAGTGAGCTTACCAGCCACCATGGTTGTGATAGTAAGCTTACCAGCCACCATGGTTGTGATAGTGAGCTTACCAGCCACCATGGTTGTGATAGTGAGCTTACCAGCCACCATGGTTGTGATAGTGAGCTTACCAGCCTCCATGGTTGTAATAGTGAGCTTTCCAGCCACCATGGTTGTAATAGTGAGCTTACCAGCCTCCATGGTTGTAATAGTGAGCTTACCAGCCTCCATGGTTGTAATAGTGAGCTTACCAGCCACCATGGTATCACCGGTGAGCTGACAGTCCAGTATGGTAACGCTGCATGGATAGTACTCCGCTCCCCGCACTCATTCCTATAACAAAGTGACTTGTTATCTTCACTATTACTTACCACATCATCTCAGTTGTTAAATAATTTATTTATTTATTTATTTATATATATATTTATTTATTTATTTATTTATTTATATTTAAGATCAACATAATATAAAAACAATTATAGGGCTAATTTACACATGTGATCCTCAGGTGGTTCACAAGACTTGAAAAAGGTCATCAATGGCCTTGTTTTGTTTTAGTTTGACTCTCACATCATTTAAAATCGCTCTATGTTATATATATATATATATATATATATATATATATATATATTATATATATATATATATATATATATATATATATATATATATATATATATATATATATATATATATTGCAAACCCGAACGTAAACTCGTCACGTCTACAGAAGAATAGATTAGGGTTTATATACAGTGCTAATTACTGATATATATTTCAAATCAGTCTGTGTTTCCATGGGATCTTAGGATTATCCTTAACCAGCTGCAAGAAACCCGTGATGATCAAATTTTAGTTACATTTGGGCACACTAGCAGAAATAAGTGCCAAGGACATAAATATTCTTCACACCTCGTTTAACTAGGCTGACAACGTCACTTCTAAGTCAGAAACTCTGTTATGTAATTCCTTTCATAATGTAAACGTTTCTTACTCCATTACCTCTATTCTTTCATTTCAAAAAAGGTAAGCCACAATAAGGAATACTTTTTTTGTTAAGAGATTGTTATATTTGTGGACGAGGCCACAGGTGTTGTGGTCCGGCTTGTGTTTACGTGCAAGGACGCAACTCCGCAGTAATTTCTGAGGCATTATCCCGCATTAATTCTTGGGCATTTAATTATTAAACTCCAAATTGCAAATAGGTTAGATTGTGACCTTCCCATGGGCATTGGATACTAAATGTGATTTATGCTGTAACTGTTGAAAAAAATAAGAGAAGTGTGACTCTGCAGGAATCATGTTTGGTCATAGGGTAGAGGCCCTACGTGAGTAGCTATTCTTAAGAGTACTCTTGTGTTTGGGTGGTACCTGCTGTGTCTTGGCCCTCCCCTGCCATGCTTGTACACAAGCAGATAGCAGCAGCAGAAGGGGCAGCAGGTACCTCCCACGGACGAGTATTTAGTCTGGCCAAAATCACGTAGGTATTTACAGGTGTGCCTGACGGAGGGGTTTTAGACCCTCTGTGACTGTTAGTTCTCCTTTGTTCTTCTTTACTAACTGCCACTCTCGTGCTGACCCTCCGCTTGTCCACGCCTCTGAAGGTCCTATAATCTGATGTATTTCTGTACACGAAGATAAGTTTTAGCAGCGTCAGCATGGGATGGTTGAGCTCACTGTCTGCTTCTTAGAAGTTTAGTGGTTTACCGTAAAACATTGTCCCATTGTTGGTTTGTTAGCAAAGTCGTCGTAGTCCACCCAGAGTCTGCTTTGTTTACATGTACAACTCGGCCACGTCAGGTCTACGCTAATTCAGAGTACATTACAGAACGAGGAGGTTTAAGTACATTTATACACAAATAACCCGCACATAGGAGGAACTTGCGACGACGTATCGGTTCAGCTTGAACCATTTACAAAGTCAAACTGTGTGACTTTGTAAATGGTCCAAGTCGGACCGAAACGTTGTGGTAAGCTCCTCTCTAAGTGCGGGTTGTGTATTGTTCCAGCCACAGTACTGTGCCTTTTTTCGTTATTTAAGTCCATTATCACAGGATGCGCTCTCACTGGCGTATTTTACACGCAGGTGCGTTAGATCTTGCATAGCTCTCCAGCTATGGTGAAATATTCCCTCTTCTGGTAATTGTTTCTCGTAAACACGACTCAATAAGCCAACGATATGGACAAAGTGGTGGGGTGCTGAGTGTGTGATGTTAGCCACGGTGGGGGCCTGGCAGGTGCTCGTGTAGGGGAATTTTACTAACTCTCCTTTGTTTTCCTTATACTCACAGTCCTTTTCCTTCCACCACGATGACAAACCTGTAAATACGGTGTACATTTCTAAGGTTGTCATTTACCTCCTTCAAATTAAAATTTTGGATAGGCCTTAGCGAAGGTGACACCTGTATGTTTACAAAAAATAGAAGAGAGAAGACTTTTGTATATTTCGAAATCTAATGGAGATAATCAGACTGAAATATAAAGAGCGTTCCTTCGTCTCATTTCTGGTCTATGTGAAGTCTTCATCTTCGAGTCAGCAAGTGTTTATGACGCTTCGATGCTCCTAAAATATGTCTTAGATTTCAAGCAAAAGTCTTCAGCCAATGATGGCGTACCTCTAGGCTCCCTCCTTGGACCGGCGGTGATGTTTAGTGTTTTGAGTAGAACTTGCTAAGTCTTACGACGGAGCAAGTAGACTTTTGTAAATAAACTGTTATTTGTGATCATTTGTATGTAGTGTGTGTAGTCTGGAGAACAGTTGTTATAGCCAATAAATGTTTCCACATGTTTTGATTTGTTGTTTCTTTATCATACAATCTTAAGTAGAGAAATACTGATATGGCACTCTGATAATTTATAATTAACAGAGGCAAATATGATGCACAGTTAGAGCTGCTGAAGCAGAGGCAGAGATGTTAGTAGCATCTCTTTCACTCTACAAGTCCCTGGACCCATTATGTACCTCTGTAATCTTTTGACTCCCGCCCACGGGATGGATATGGGTACATAAAGATATTAAACTATGCAAGTATAGAGTGAATGCTGCTATTACCACCTTTGCTACCTTCAAGGTCTTGTAGGGAAGAAATCCTTTAAATTCACTGAGCTCAACAACGGGGTTTTGTGTCATTCCGTGTGGTGGATGTAACAAACTTTATGTTGGATGAAATGTCGAGGAAGTTTGAGCAACATCTGAAGCAGAGGTATGCTTGTAGTTGGGTTAACTTCACAAAATTATGATACACCTCAGAGTTTGAAGCCAATCAGAAGAGGCATTCTTCAGTTATTATGCAAAAGCCAGTTCAATAAAACTGACAAATAAAAATATACACAAGTCAAAGAAGAACTTTCTTTAAATAAAGCCAAACAAAATAAAGCTCGAACATTGACACTGAGAGAATGAGAGAAGAAGAAAGAGAGATGAAAAAGAAAGAGAAGAAGAAAGAGAGAAGAATGAAGAGATAAGGGAAAAGACAGAAGAGAGAAACTCCAACCATTCATGCTTAACAAGCTTTACCTGTAAATTCTCATGATTAATGTGTTTATGATTCATTACCTTTGCAATTATTCATGAGTGTGGCCAGCTCTACCTGGAGCTCATTACCTTTGTAACTTGGTCATGATTATGACCAGATCTAGTTCATTACCTTTGTAACTTGCTCAGCTATCAAAACTTTGGAGTCCAGTCCCTGGACCAATTATGTACCTCTGTAATCTTTTGACTACCGCCCACAGGATGGGTATGGGGTGCATAATAAACATATTAAACTAACTAACTTAAACTAACAAGCTTTACCTTCCGCTTGTTTGGGGAAGAGACGAGGGTTTCCAGGAGGATACTGAAGCACGCTTCTTCCGATCGCCTTCAACTTTCAGCAAATGTGGCCATGAGAAAAAAAAACATGGTGCAAAACTACCTGAGCAGTGATGCCTCCAGCTGGTCTCCAGCTCTCGCTCTCTCTCTCTCTCTCTCTCTCTCTCTCTCTCTCTCTCTCTCTCTCTCTCTCCTCTCTTTTCTCTCTCTCTTTCTCTGCATGACCAGCACTGCAGTGATCTTGGGTCAGCATCTCACAGGATGTTAGTATGTTTGTTATCTTTGTTATCACGGTGGCTATTATCGTTATTATTCCTATTCCTGTCATTATCTCCAGCCTACCTGGTAATGGTTGGTTCATTATCTTTTTTTTTGTATGGTTCTACAGGTTAGTTAGTTCTAACTTTACTTACAGCAGGCTGTTACTACATCAGGCTCTCTCTCTGTCTCATCTCTCTCTAACTCTTTCTTTACTCTATCTACATCTGCTCTTCTCTCATCACTCCTCCCTCTTTCTCTCTCTTCTCTCTCTTCCTTTCCCTACGATACTTTCCATCTTTCTCTCTACTACTCCTCCCATCTACATCACTTCCCACCATCGTCTTTCAAACTTCCATCATCGTGGTGCAACATGCTTCAATAAACACACAACAAAACAAAGAGTTCACACACACACACACACACACACACACACACACAACACACACACACACACACACACACACACACACACACACACACACAGCCAATCATCGTTGTCATCTGCCTTGAACAATTATTCACTCCTGGCTTCTCTAATACTCGAGATCACAGCTACACAAAACTATGCAGTCAGCAGCTACGTTCAGGGCGAGTGAACATTGTGTTCTGCTGTGTAAATGTCAGTTCCTCGTGTGAGAATGAAGGTGTGAAGATGAGAGGAAATAGTGTTTTGGGTATCGTGTATTGATGACGACCCTGACGAGCCTTGTTACCCGTCGCCTTCACCCGTTCACACAGGCACTCTCACCTCTTAAACTAACTCGCTATCTCTTCTTCCTTCATAATTATTTATTCTTCCTCTCTCTCTCTCTCTCTCTCCTCTCTCTCTCTCTCTCTCTCTCTCTCTCTCTCTCCCCTCATTTGTATCTCTATATATATATCTATATCTATCTATTTCTCTGTATATCCCTCTCTCTCGTATATAATATATTATATATATATATATATATATATATAATATATATATATATATATATATAATATATATATATATATATATATATATATATATATATATATATATATATAAAACGCCAGAACACATTTATTAAAAAACAACGTTTGGGTCCTGCTACCTTGATCACTTCTAACATAGAAAAGTTGAAAAACAGCAATATATATAAGGGGGAAGTGGGGTGTGAGTATACACATAGTGACCTTAAAACTGTAAATGTGACTTGAGATGAGGTCGTAGCACTGAGTCACGTGATTCCAGGTGTAGTCGCGGCTTTCGGTCGAGTATCAAGTATATTAAGGTTGATTGTACAGCAGCTTAATGACCCCGTGTAGTCGATCGCCTTGAAAACATTTAGCACCAACCAACCATTCATACAAAATATTAAACAGAGAGATATAATGGACACAAGAAGCCACTGGCGATTTGTGTCTCATTCTATATGACACAAGAAGCCACTGGCGATTTTGTCTCATTCTATATTGACACCAAGAAGCCACTGCTCTGTTGTCTCATTATATATTGGACACAAGAAGCCACTGGCGTCTTGTGTCTCATTCTATATTGGACACAAGAAGCCACTGGCGTCTTGTGTCTCATTCTATATTGGACACAAGAAGCCACTGGCGTCTTGTGTCTCATTCTATATTGGACACAAGAAGCCACTGGCGTCTTGTGTCCAATACAGAGAAGAACGGTAGACTATATTAGACTGACGAAGCCACTAGCGAGCGAAACGTTTCATCAATAAAGATTCCCAGATATTACACAAGTGTCTCATTCTTCAACTTGTCGGTGATACAGCAGAGAAAATCGCAGCAGAATGTGAGGATGAGCAGCGGCGAGCGTCGTGATAATTAACCCGGTCGTTACTCAGAAGAGACGGACACCCAACTATCGCCGTAGATTACAGCATTCACCTCTGTGACTCAGGTCCATAGAGATGGAAACTGCCAGCGCATGAGGTGAGTGTTAACCACGTGTTGCGCATGAATAGATTCAGCGGTCGTCGGTAGAGGTTACACCACCACCGACCGCAAGTACCTTGGCGGTGACGGCGACAGTGCCACTAAGGCACTGTAAGAACTGACGATTAGTGTCAGTGTGGCGTGGAAAGTGTCTACCTCCCAGGCCTGAAAGTGGAGGAAGTATTTTCCTGGCACTTAAGACTTAAAGTTGATGATTAAGACAAGATTTCGTTCGGATTTTTAATCCCGGAGGTTAGCCACCCAGGATAACCCCAGAAAGCCAGTGCGTCATCGAGGGACATTATTATCCCTCAGGATGCAACCCACACCAGTCAACTAACACCCAGGTACCTACTTACTGCTAGGTGAACGGAACAGGTGTAAGGAAACATGCCCAGTGTCCCCCCCCTCTATTTCGGTGATCGAACCACGGACACTCAGTGTGTGAGGAAAGAGCGTTGCCTACCAGGCCACGGGTCACCTTAATGTCTTAATTATCAACTTGTCGGTATTTTATACTATTTTCAACAAGACTTCAAGTTACTGAACAAGTTTTTCAAGTGGAATTATGTACCGAGAAATGTGTTGATGTGACATAATTTGCTGTTTAAGGTATTTTTTCTTGAGAAGACTTCTCGCTCACCAGGGACTTTATCAGTTGTCAGAGTCTCCTGCCTCACGTGAACGATGTCGCCGGGTCTCCTACCTCAAGGTAACACTGTCACTGGGTCTCCTACCTCAAGGTAACACTGTCACTGGGTCTCCTACCTCAAGGTAACACTGTCACTGGGTCTCTTGCCTCAAGAGAACACTGTCACTGGGTCTCCTGCCTCAAGGTAACACTGTCACTGGGTCTCTTGCCTCAAGAGAACACTGTCACTGGGTCTCCTGCCTCAAGGTAACACTGTCACTGGGTCTCTTGCCTCAAGAGAACACTGTCACTGGGTCTCCTGCCTCAATGTAACACTGTCACTGGGTCTCCTGCCTCAAGGTAACACTGTCACTGGGTCTCCTGCCTCAAGGTAACACTGTCACTGGGTCTCCTGCCTCAAGAGAACACTGTCACTGGGTCTCCTACCTCAAGGTAACACTGTCACTGGGTCTCTTGCCTCAAGGTAACACTGTCACTGGGGCTCCTGCCTCAAGGTAACACTGTCACTGGGTCTCCTACCTCAAGGTAACACTGTCACTGGGTCTCTTGCCTCAAGATAACACTGTCACTGGGTCTCCTGCCTCAAGGTAACACTGTCACTGGGTCTCTTGCCTCAAGAGAACACTGTCACTGGGTCTCCTGCCTCAAGGGAACACTGTCACTGGGTCTCCTGCCTCAAGGGAACACTGTCACTGGGTCTCCTGCCTCAAGGTAACACTGTCACTGGGTCTCCTGCCTCAAGGGAACACTGTCACTGGGTCTCTTGCCTCAAGAGAACACTGTCACTGGGTCTCCTGCCTCAAGGGAACACTGTCACTGGGTCTCCTGCCTCAAGGGAACACTGTCACTGGGTCTCCTGCCTCAAGGTAACTCTGTCACTGGGTCTCCTGCCTCAAGGTAACACTGTCACTGGGTCTCCTGCCTCAAGGTAACACTGTCACTGGGTCTCCTGCCTCAAGGTAACACTGTCACTGGGTCTCCTGCCTCAAGGTAACACTGTCACTGGGTCTCCTGCCTCAAGGTAACACTGTCACTGGGTCTCCTGCCTCAAGGGAACATCCACTCACTTTCACTCTCAGTATCGTGGTTGTCGTGGAGGTCCCTTCACAGTGTTCCTGTGGAGGCGGCCGCTGCAGCACCTGCCCAAGCACAGCTGCTGACGTTCTCCATGGCTTCCACTGTTCCCTTCATTAACCAGTACCATGAAACGCTGTCAAGTTAATTATACAGCGTGAGGTGTAAACAAGTTCTGATTTCACATATTGCTAAGTAAAGACTTGTAGTATTCTGCGTTGTAAAAGAGCATTTCTGAGAGTGAAACTTTTGAATAAGTTGTGCCTTATGCTTTTCTAAGCATCTTAGTTGAATTTAACGATGGTGCAACCTGTGACGGCTCTGTTGGCGTGGTCGTGCGCAGCGGCAGCTTATTTGCAGTTCTCGTTGTTGCTGTCGTTACTGTCGTCGAGGTCAAGGCCGTCTCTTGCTCTCTCCAGCCGGGAGCAGCAACCCCCGTCGTCTTCTCCTTGGTATCGTCTCTCTCTGCACCTTCGTACTTCCCATGATGTTGACAGTCTGGAGGTGACCTCACCGCCGCCACACTCACAGCTAAGCTTCAACACATCGTCACACCTGGAGGTGCCAGTGCAGTTTCAAACAGCAACCGAATCGGTGCAGATCCCGCTGTTTGCTCTCAGGGAAGACAGGAAAATGGATGGAAGTAAATCAGAACTTCAGCCAACATTTTTTTCAGAGCCTGCCATATCCTCACCATTAACAACTATCAAATTCACTCTTGATGATGTCCCAGTATTTTGGCAGCCACAGTCTTCTCCTTCACATCTTGCTGTTAAATCAAATGAAACATACAGGGACGATATATTATCACTTTTAAGGAAGTCTTCCGCAAGAGTCTCGCTTGAGGCTAGTGAGTATATTATAGATTCACTTACTCACAGACAAACACCCAGGCATCTATATATTGTGACACCGACGGCCAGGTCGCAGCCATCAGCCACTCCACAAACCAGGACGACCTCGGAGTTAACAGGACATTCCCTAGACGCAGAGGAAAGTTTAGTGTCATCGTTAACTTTGCCTTTCTTGGAGAATTCAACTGAAGAATCTCTGAACACAGCCAGACTTCGTGATCTGAGGACACCAGTGGTAACCAGGGCCTCAGACTCCCGGTCTCATAACATCGCTGAGTCCAACATCTTCACCACAAAGCCAATTAAGACTAAGTCTGAGGTTTCTATCGATAACATCGTTTTTGAGACATCCGAAGAGAACGGAGTTTTCAGTAAAAGTCCAGTACCGAAAATTACAAGCCTCAGTGAAGAAAAAAATAGCTATGAAAATGTTGACGAGACTGAGAAGCCTCGCCTTGCCAGGAAGACAATTAATTTTAATCAAGAATTCTTAGCCCTTTTGAAAAATTACAATCCAAGGGAGAAAAATGATGAAACCACAAGAGAGGTAAATTCCTTCTGGCTGAGTAATCTGAGTAAGGTTAAGACTGGGAGAGTGTGGAGTCTGAAGGGAGGTGCTCGGTCCCCCTCAATCACCAGCTCATCCAAGGATGACGCTCCACCATACAACCTACAGCAGAATATAGGTGGTGTATTCACGGCATCCCTCCTAGGCTTGATGGCCGCTACAGCTAAACTAGCGAGTAATACGACCCTGACAGTCGTAACTGAAGGTCCCAGGATAATTTCAGTTGGGGAGGTGGGTGAGGTACCGCACGAAACACAGGATACATTAATCAATGCCGCTTCTCTTGGACTTTCCGCTGCTCTGAAACACGGTATACAGAGCCTCAATGTGAGCGCCTGGGTGTCCGGCTGTCCCAAACTTTATGGCAAAGTGGCGCTCAATTGTGCCATTCACCATGATGCTCTTGTCAACACCGCCATGGTGAGTCCACTGCTGTGAATCCTTAAGGGGCGCGTAAGTACCACTGTCTCCTAATAACATGTTTATTTTTCCACTATAATCTACCTCGTCCATAATTACTATCACATTTACTTTGTTTCGTAAGGTGAAGTCCAGGATGTTTCCTTAGTTTATGGTATACCCAAATCTTTGAAGACAATTATGTTGCAGAGGTTTGAGCTTTGCTCAGGCGTCTGCAACAGCAGTATTACTACTACTATTACTACTACTACTACTACTACTTGTAGTAGTAGTAGTAGCAGTAGTAATAGTAGTAGTAGTAGTAGCAGTAGTAATAGTAGTAGTAGTTGCATATTATTTTTAAGTTTTCGTAGCTAAGAAAACACAATGTTGTTTGATAAACGAGACATTTTTGCAATATTTGGGTATCTGTATCCTGGAAACGTTTCGCCACACACTGCCTTCTTCAGTCCAATGCGAACAAAGGTGGAATAAGAGGAGTTTGAAGTAATCAGTCCCTTGCGGAACTAGTGTTGTAAACCTCTCTGAACCTCCTCGAATTATTGAACTTACGGGTATTCTGAGAGACAACATATGGAAGTTTAAAGCCTCACACTAACTTAGTACATGCTGCTGATGCTATGCGGTTTCATGCGCACGTCTGACGATAAACCCGGCATGGTGTCCGCTCTAGTACCTTTCACCTTGCGCGGTAATCGTAATTTTTCGCCTGTCAAGCTGACAAATTCGCACGACCTTGCGCTTATTTGTATTAATCTCCAGGAGCCATTTATTTGCCCATCTTTGAAGTCGTCCAAGTTTACGTGTAGTCTGACTGTATTTAGTTTCTCACGTTCTTACTTTCCTCTTTAACTCTACAACAATGGTTCAGTCAACATGAGCGCTAATAATACAATAACAACAGTGTGAGAGTGACGTAGTACTGTTTTGGTCTACGAGAGTACAGTCTTGGCGAATGCTTATGCTTTTAATCACCAATTTGTACTCGTTTAGCTGCAGCAGGAGAGTGCAACCAGTTCCTCAACAACCGGTCCTGATTGAAGGTTGTAATTCTGAGTGACCAACCAGTTCTTATTAAGGTTGAAGTTTATTTTTGACGTAAATGTTAGAAATGACGTCAGAAATGTATCATTATGACAGAATTTCTTCGGTGTTTACAAATAAGTTAACTGCCCTTGAATGAGTGGGAGGGGCTGGGTTTGATTGGTGTTGGGGGGTGCGGGAGTTGTTTCTTGAGTAGCTTTAGGTAGATGTCGTTTTGATAAGGACCTGCCTCGTATGGGCCAGTAGGCCTTCTGCAGTGTTCCTACATTCTTATGTTATGTTCTTATGTTCTAATTAAGAAAGCTTAGTTACCCTTGTATAAAATCATTTATAATCTGAAGATGGGAAGACACTCCTTGTTATCATATTCTTATTTTTATATTATTATTCCACAAATTCGTGAATTTCCAGGGAAACTCCTACATTGTCTACATCCTGGAGTAACACTACACTGTCTACATTCTGGAGTAACACTGTCTACATCCTGGAGTAACACTACACTGTCTACATCCTGGAGTAACACTGTCTACATCCTGGAGTAACACTGTCTACATCCTGGAGTAACACTGTCTACATCCTGGAGTAACACTACATTGTCTACATCCTGGAGTAACACTGTCTACATCCTGGAGTAACACTACACTGTCTACATCCTGGAGTAACACTGTCTACATCCTGGAGTAACACTACACTGTCTACATCCTGGAGTAACACTACACTGTCTACATCCTGGAGTAACACTACACTGTCTACATCCTGGAGTAACACTACACTGTCTACATCCTGGAGTAACACTACACTGTCTACATCCTGGAGTAACACTGTCTACATCCTGGAGTAACACTACACTGTCTACATCCTGGAGTAACACTGTCTACATCCTGGAGTAACACTACACTGTCTACATCCTGGAGTAACACTGTCTACATCCTGGAGTAACACTACACTGTCTACATCCTGGAGTAACATTACACTGTCTACATCCTGGAGTAACACTGTCTACATCATGGAGTAACACTACAATGTCTACATCATGGAGTAACACTACACTGTCTACATCCTGGAGTAACACTGTCTACATCCTGGAGTAACACTGTCTACATCATGGAGTAACACTACACTGTCTACATCCTGGAGTAACACTACAGTGTCTACATCCTGGAGTAACACTGTCTACATCCTGGAGTTACACTACACTGTCTACATCCTGGAGTAACACTGTCTACATCCTGGAGTAACACTACACTGTCTACATCCTGGAGTAACACTACACTGTCTACATCCTGGAGTAACACTACACTGTCTACATCCTGAGTAACACTACACTGTCTACATCTTGGAGTAACATTACACTGTCTACATCCTGGAGTAACACTACACTGTCTACATCCTGGAGTAACACTACACTGTCTACATCCTGGAGTAACACTACACTGTCTACATCCTGGAGTAACACTACACTGTCTACATCCTGGAGTAACATTACACTGTCTACATCCTGGAGTAACACTACACTGTCTACATCCTGGAGTAACATTACACTGTCTACATCCTGGAGTAACACTACACTGTCTACATCCTGGAGTAACACTACACTGTCTACATCCTGGAGTAACACTGTCTACATCCTGGAGTAACACTGTCTACATCCTGGAGTAACACTGTCTACATCCCGGATATCGTCTTCTACGTAACACCTACAACAACATCCTCACACACCGGGTCAAAACACAACTAATCCTTCAATAAATTGTTTCAGAAAGTGACTTGGAAGAAGAAAATTTCAGCGAGGGTCACCTGGAGGAGCAGGTGATTGCCGAGGGTGACCTCCTGAAGGTGCAGGAGCCCAGGTTCACCTTGGAGCACCACCTGGACCAGTACCACCTCATCATCAAGGACTTCCGCGCCAAGGACTGTGGCACGTACGAGTGTGAGGCTCGTGCTGCTGGCACGACAGCTGCCTCACAGCTGTTGCTCTTTACGTGCCTCTGACATACCTGTGTACGACACACCTTTCTCTCGGGCACACCTGTCTGACACACCTGCTTCTGATACACCTATCTGGCATACCTGTCTCTGACACACCTGCTTCTGACACACCTGCTTCAGACACACCTGTGCCTGGCATACCTAAGACACACCTGTGCCTCGTATACCTGTCTCTGACACACCTGCTTCTGACACACCTGTGTCTGGCATACCTTTCTCTGACACACCTGCTTCTGACACACCTGTGTCTGGCATACCTTTCTCTGGCACACCTGCTTCTGACACACCTGTGTCTGGCATACCTGTCTCTGACACACCTGCTTCTGATATACCTGTGCCTGGCATAACTGTCTAAGACACACCTGCTTCTTACATACCTGTGTCTGGCACACCTACTACACACCTGCTACTGACACACCTGTGTCTGGCATACCTGTCTCTGATACACCTGCTTCTGACATACCTGTGTCTGGCACACCTGTCTATGACACATCTGCTTCTGACACACCTGTGCCTGGCATACCTGTCTAAGACACACCTGCTTCTGACATGCCTGTGTCTGGCACACCTGTCTGTGACACACCTATTTCTTTTACACCTGTGTCTGGCATACCTGTCTAAGACACACATGCTTCTGACATACCTGTGTCTGGCACACCTGTCTATGACACACCTGCTTCTGACACACCTATGTCTGGCATGCCTGTGTCTGACATACCTGTGTCTGGCACACCTGTCTATCACATAAGTGCTTCTGACATACCTGTGTCTGGAACACCTAATCACATAAGTGCTTCTGACACACCTGTGTGTGGCATATCTGTCTATGACACACCTGTGTTATCTCCAGTTAAGGTGATTTTAATCTGTGAAGAAGGGATTAAACTCTCAGTGTATATACAGTGAGAGATACACGCCTCTAGTATATATACACTGGGAAATGCACATCTCTCAATGTATATACTTTATGACAATGTCTTTGGTTAGTCACATCAAGAGTGACAAGTCAGGTAAAGGTTAATTTCCTTGTCAAATTTTACGTATTATGAATGAATCTAGGTTATACAATCCTAGACTTATATTCAAATTGTAATTTTTTTTATTTCGTAAATCATTTTTCCATTATATCTCTTCCAGCTTCTTATTTGCCTGTTAAAATTTTCTCAGCTTTCAACCCATCAATGGGGGGATTGAATCCTCTTTCCTAAATTAACCGAAACTATATATATATATACAACGTTTCTCACTGCATCTTGGTCATGTACGCACCTTCTTATGGGTCGATTCAGTGGCTCCTGGCTCCTGGCTCCGACGGCGGCCTCTTATGGTGTTTGCAGGCGTCGAGTTATAGCTGCTGGGCCCGTTACCTGCACCTTGACTGCCTTTACCTCCATGTATTGATGTCCTCAAAGAATAATGTGAGAATTCTCGCTCTCAACCACTGTCAGTTGTAAGTGGTTCATTGTATTTAACTCCGATGTTGTGTACCAGTGGGAGGTGGTACACACCACACTGTGTAGTAACTACATTACATGATGTGTGTCAGTGGGAGGTGGTACACACCACACACTGTGTAGTAACTACATTACATGATGTGTGTCAGTGGGAGGTGGTACACACCACACTGTGTAGTAACTACATTACATGATGCATGTCAGTGGGAGGTGGTACACACCACACACTGTGTAGTAACTACATTACATATGCATGTCAGTGGAAGGTGGACACACCACACACTGTGTAGTAAACTACATTACATGATGCATGTCAGTGGGAGGTGGTACACACTCACACTGTTGTAGTAACTACATTACATGATGCATGTCAGTGGGAGGTGTACACACCACACACTGTGTATTAACTACATTTACATTGATGCCATGTCATGGGAGGTGGTACACACCACACACTTGATAGTAACTACATTACATGATGCATGTCAGTGGGAGGTGGTACACACCACACACTGTGTAGTAACTACATTACATGATGCATGTCAGTGGGAGGTGGTACACACCACACACTGTGTAGTAACTACATTACATGATGCATGTCAGTGGGAGGTGGTACACACCACACACTGTGTAGTAACTACATTACATGATGCATGTCAGTGGGAGGTGGTACACACCACACACTGTGTAGTAACTACATTACATGATGCATGTCAGTGGGAGGTGGTACACACCACACACTGTGTAGTAACTACATTACTGGGAGGAAGAAGCTGTGACCTGTGACCTTCAGCTTTCTAAAAACATCGGTAATAACACTGAAGGTGACGCTGTCTTGCACCTCGGAGACTTTAATAACAAGAATTTGACACACAAATGTATAGTATATATGATATTCCTTCGTTGTCATGATATACGTTGGTTTTATGACGGTTGAAAAAAACCTCTATAATACCGACCAGACATTTAGAGCTTTGGTTAATTAAGTTATATACTGTCATAAACATCAAAATAAACAAAAGCTATCGCTTAAAAATACAAAAGTCGCTTTTGTTGATAAAGATACAAAAATATTATAACGCTAGTGAAAGTAAGACACTAATTGAAAAAAAATTTCGTAAAATAATTTATATCGAAAGATTTTTCTAAAATTTCCCCGACTGCGTGTTGCCAGCAGTAACAGCCTGGATGATTAGGTCTTGATGCACCAGGAGGCCAGGTCTAGGACCGTGATACAGAGGGCGTTAACCACCCCTGAAAATATCCTTCAGAAGACTCCTACAGGTACCCTGGCAGCGATATAACCCATAAACAACTCTTAACTGGGTCTTCAGAGGCAGGTCAGTCCCCTATAATCTATCCTGACCATAATTACTATCGCATCTAGAATCTTCCCTTAATTCAAGGTATAATTTAACAAATTATCGAGGACAATTGTGTTGCCGGGGGTCGAACCACGGTCCCCCAGTGTGTGAGCTGACCGGAAGCTCTCCCAGCGGAAGCGAGAGAGTGTGAGGAAAGTACCAAGTAAGGGGAAGTATTCCACAGTGCGTCAAGGGGTCACAGAAGTGACGCTAAACACACGTGTTCACTGCCTGGTGAAATAACAGGAAATGAGATATTTATCAGGTTGCCTCTTCAGGGTACTGTCTTGTTGCTGAGGGCTCTTGATCCAAGGACTTGGAGATACCCTCCTCTTACTTAGGTCAAACTTGATAGTCTACGGTTTTTAATAAATATGTAATTATTATTATTATAATAATAATAATAATAATAATAATAATAATAATAATAATAATGTTAATAATGTTAATAATAATAATCATAGGTCAAAGTAATGGAAGCTGGCTCCGTGCAAAGTTTTAAGAATAGGTATGACAAAACTAAGATGATATCAAAAGATCGAGAGAAGAAAGGTACAATGTACACTAGTTGGGGGGGTTGGGGGTATTTTACCCCGCGTAGGTGATCTCCAGATGTTTTTCCCCAGGGGATTTTCTAAGGTGCTTCTCCTAGGTGCTTCCCCCAGGTGTTCCCCACCAGGTATTGCCCACAGGTGTTCCCCCTGAGGGGTGGGGGCGGGTTCATCTTGGTGTTCTTCCCAGGTGTTCCCCAAGTCGCCACCCAGGTGTTTCTTGAGGTGTTCTCTCAGGTGTTTCCTCCCATGTACTTCCACCTCCCAGGTGTTCCTTACCCCCGAGGTCACTCAAGAAAAAAGAAACAATGATATATACAAATTTTTGGATATATTTATTAAATGCGATATATATATATATATATATATATATATATATATATATATAATATATATATATATATATATATATATATATATTATATATATATATATATATATATATATATATATATATATATATATATATATATATATATATATAAATTGCTAATGATTGTAACAAATTGATACTGTTGACTTTGTTAAAAGAACTGAATAACCGAGCAGACCTGGAGGTGGGTGCCATTGTATGGTGCCACTGTATTGTGCCACTGCATTGTGCCATTGTATGGTGCCACTGTATTGTGCCACCGTATTGTGCCATTGTATGGTGCCACTGTATTGTGCCACTGTATTGTGCCACTACACGGTGCCACTCTGTGGTGCCACGACATGGTGCCACTGTATGGTGCCACTGTATGAAGCCACGGCGCCAAGAATGCGAAATATTTCTAGTATTTTAGGCATTATAGCTGCCTACAAACACACCATTACCAAACACTAACATCCACATACAGGAAATGATATCAAGTTATCGGTAATAATAACTTACTACACTGACTACTGAATGATATATGGGGAATATTTTTTACTAAAAATAATAATATTCTTATATTAAAATTCCATAAATCAGAGAGAAAATCGTAGCTTTACACGTGAATCCTCTTTGTCGTAGTTTTGTAGACCCACTGTCTACACTGGGTCTACAGTTTATTGGAAGAGTAGAAGTAGACAAAGTAGCAGACGGATATGAGAGGTAGACATCGATCGGTCTTTAGCGTGTGCATAACAAGCTTGCAGCTTGATCCTCGTCCAGGGTGTCCACAACAAGTTAAGCGTGTAAGAGAGTTCTTGCAGTCTTGTGTTGTTATATTCTTATCCACATAATCGACATACAGTTGAACAGATTGAGCAAGAAACATTATGAATTTCAATAGCGGTTAAAATACGAATAACCATTGATTAGTCAATGGTTCGAGTCGGGCAGAAATGCCGTCTTAAGCTTCTGTTTCTTTCGTGCGGGTTATTGGGGTACTGTGCCTTTTTGTTTTTTAACAATGGTTAAAATAATTACATAATGGATATAGGCATCCGACAATGGTAAATTGTGCGGCTTTAATTGATAATAACCCAACAAAGTCAAATATTGTGACTTGATTCTTCCTGGTTCTGAAGATAACGCGATTAGCCTAGTGCACTGTGAGTGTACGTGTGTTGTAGGGTGTAGACTGTAGAGGATAAAAGAAAATGTTAGCAGAAGAACAGGTATACAGAGATGGTGCTGTGTTTAGCGTGTGTAGGATAGATAAGTGTACCAGTAGACCAAGTTAATGCAGAGGAATGATACCGGGAATAACACACGGGATACCTCGTCGATGTGGGACACGGAGTTCATTTGCTCTACCTTGAGGCGGCTTGTCCCTCCTTCCTGCTGTTGCTGCTGCTCCTGCTGCTGCTGTTGCTGCTCTACAGCAGCGTCCTGGTAAGGGAGAAGAAGGTGGGAAGTTAGACAAGCTCACCCGCTGATCTCCAACTACCTCTTAATCTATATTCTAGATTCTCTCTACAATCATGCACTGCTGGATGTCACGACACTTGCTCTATATGTATCACGTGCCCTGATCCTGATGTTACATTTTACAAGCCAGTATAGTTTACATAAATTAACAATGCCCAGCCTTGTATTATTAATCTCTCACATCACGATGATAAATCAAACACACGTGCAACACTTGGGTATATTTACTGTGGAAATGCTTCGCCACACAGTGGCTTGCTTAGTCCAAAACGAAGAGTGGAGACCAGAAGGATGATGCCACTGTGTAGCGAAACGTTTCCACAATATCCTCAAGTGTTGCACATGTATCTAATATATCAACTTGTCGGTTCTCTGGACCATTTATCTGCATACACAACAAATTACTCATTAAAATGAGGGTCACCTCCCGTTGTCCTCTACACAACACTAGGACGCAATCACTGACTGGTAAACACAGAGTCAGCTGTGTTTACTGTCTGGAGAACAGCTATAGTGCCAAATCAAAAGTTAATAATACTTATTCTTAAAATATTTTTTTGCTATTTAGATACGGGGAAACTAGACAATAGTGCTTTAGTGAGGCATTTATACTATAGAAAAGATGGGGTGATAGGAGAGGCAAAATATCCAAAAGATTTCAAGAAGAAAAAGGAACAATACCGTGACTGGAACAATACCGTGACTGGAACAATACCGTGACTGGAACAATACCGTGACTGGAACAATACCGTGACTGGAACAATACACAAATAACCCGCACATATGAGAAACTTATGACGGCGTTTCGGTCCGACTTAGACCATTAACTAGTCGCTCTGTGTGACTAGTTAATGGTCCAAGTCGGACCGAAACGTCGTTATAGGTTTCTATCTCCTATGTGCTGGTTACATGTCTATTCACGGAGAAATTTCAACAATTCTCCTCGAAGCCTTTTTAGGAATCTCCTTTACCGAGGCTATGGGTCCCCACAGTTGCTAATAAGGAATCAGTTTCTTACCATCGCTTCTGGACCGTAAAAGACAATTATCTCCAACTCACAGTGGGACTGCAGCAGGAGTGACGGAGGTGTTGCCTGCTGCGTCGCCTGCAGAGCTGCGTCAGGTTGGAGAGGGAGCTCCACGGTGGACCAGGTATGGAGGTGCTGCCTGCAGCGCTGCCTGGAGGCAGAGCTGGACGCCAGGGTAGAGGAGAAGCCCGTGGCAGGTTGCCCACACCGTTCGGTCCGGATTTGATCAGGTTACTTTCTCTCAACCCCAGAGACAACACCGTGCACGCTACCACGGTCTGGGGGGAGGGGGGTATAGAGGCTGTTATTTGATTGTCTACTTGTCTACTTGATTGTCTACTTGATTGTCTACTTGTCTACTTGATTGTCTAAGTGATTGTCTACTTGTCTACTTGATTGTCTAAGTGATTGTCTACTTGTCTACTTGATTGTCTACTTGTCTACTTGATTGTCTACTTGTCTACTTGATTGTCTACTTGTCTACTCGATTGTCCATCTGTTCAAATGAAGGTTTACTCGATTATGTATTTGATTGTCTATTTCAATGTCTGTTAGACTGTCTACTTGTCTACTTGATTGTCTACTTGTCTACTTGATTGTCTACTTGTCTACTTGATTGTCTACTTGATTGTGTACTTGTCTACTTGATTGTCTACTTGTCTACTTGATTGTCTACTTGTCTACTTGATTGTCTACTTGTCTACTTGATTGTCTACTTGTCTACTTGATTGTCTACTTGTCTACTCGATTGTCCATCTGTTCAAATGAAGGTTTACTCGATTATGTATTTGATTGTCTATTTCAATGTCTGTTAGACTGTCTACTTGTCTACTTGATTGTCTACTTGTCTACTTGATTGTCTACTTGTCTACTTGATTGTCTACTTGATTGTCTACTTGTCTACTTGATTGTCTACTTGTCTACTTGATTGTCTACTTGTCTACTTGATTGTCTACTTGTCTACTTGATTGTCTACTTGTCTACTCGATTGTCCATCTGTTCAAATGAAGGTTTACTCGATTATGTATTTGATTGTCTATTTCAATGTCTGTTAGACTGTCTACTTGTCTACTTGATCTACTTAATCCTATTCTTGATTATCTACTTGATAGTCTATCTGCCTGTCTAGTCGAGTATCTATTGAATGTCTATTTAATTGTTTACCTGACTAGATGTATTTGACTCTGAATTTCATTGTCTGTTCGATTACCTATTTGACCGTGCAAGTGACTGTCTACCTAACTGTCTACTTGACTGTCTATTTGACTGTTTACCCAACTGTCTACTTCGCTGTGCAAGTGACTGCCTACCTAACTGTTTACTTGACTGTTTACCTAACTGTCTACTTTGCTGTGCAAGTGACTATCTACCTAACTGTCTATTTGACTGTCTACCTGTCTACTTCACTGTGCAAGTAACTGTCTAACTGTCTACTTGACTGTCTACCTAACTGTTTCTGACTGTGCAAGTACTACTACTGTAAACTGTACTACTTGACATGTCTACTTGACTGTCTACTGTTAAAATCGACAGCGTAGTTGAAAACTACAAGAAAACAGTGAGGGTCATAATAAAAATAAGTCACCTTGACTTTACTGGGTTATCCTCGGCTAAATATATTCAATATTGTTTTTATTTATCTGTTCCCCTTCTTTACAGGTGAGTAGGAGGTGGTGGAGGGTTGGCCACTGATGTGGGTACTCAAAAAATGTGTTTACTTCTCTCCCCTAGTATCACACTGCTTTGGTTTCCACTCATATATACGATTTTGTTGGGATTTTTAACCCGGGAGGGTTAGCCACTCAGGATAACCCAAGAAAGTCAGTGCGTCATCGAGGACTGTCTTATTTCCACTCTGGTCCTTCAATCTTGTCCCCCAGGATGATACCATACCAATCAACTAACCCAGGCTACTCCTTGCTTGCTAGGTGAACAGGGACATTGTTGGAGGTAGCCGTTCCCGTGTTTCCACCGTTGACTGGGATCGAACCACGGACACTCAGCGTGTGAAACGAGAGCTGTGAACTGTGTCTACCAGGCCACGGGCCACCTGCCCTAAAACCATTACTAGCTTTGGTTCCTAAACCAAATAATATACTTTTTTATGTGTCCATAAAGTCTTTGTGCTGGCCTAGATTTTTACGACTTAATCGCCGCGAATTCGATCCCCACCCGTGGTATGGTTTGTTTATAATCTTGTATTTTTGAGTTTTATAAAATGATTTATCTCGTTAAAATATTTATTAAAATACTTTCACTTATTACTCTAAACTGTGTTAAAGTATAATCTTTCCATTAGAAAAATATAGAGCTCAGTGGTAGAGCTCCAGACTGCCAGGTGAAAGTCTTCATGTCCCGTGGCTTGGTTGGCAACGCACTCTCCTCACACACTGAGTGTCCGTGGTTCGATCCCCGGCACGAATGGAAACATTGGGTATGTTTCCTTACACCTGCTTTCCCTACTCCCCTAGCAGTAAGCAGGTACCTGGGTATTAGTGGGCTGTTGTGTGGGTGGCATCCTGGGGGACAAGATGTAAAGACCACAATGGAAATAAGACAGACAGTCCTTGATGACGCACTGACTTTCTTGGGTTATCCTGGGTGGTTAACCCTCCGGGGTTAAAAATCCCAACACAATCTAATCGTCACCTGAGAACTGAAATGTCAAAGGGGAACCTCATAGGCATGGTAACCTTAGACCTGCAAAAGGCCTTCGATACTGTCAACCACAATATATTATGTAATAAACTTCAAGCTATTGGTATAGGTTCTGTAGACTGGTTTAAGTCTACTTAGCAACAGGAGACAAATAGTCAAATCACAAACAGAATCAGAACCTGCCCATAAACATGTGGAGTTCCCCAAGGTAGTATTCTGGGTCCCTTATTATTCTTATGTTATGTCAATGATATGCCTATCAGTGTCAAGTGCAAACTCCTACTGTATGCAGATGAAGTGCTCTGTTAGTGTCAGGTAAAGACCCACAAGATATTGCTAATGTTTTATCACTGGAACTGGAGTCCTGCAGCAAATGGTTAGTAGACAACAAACTATCATTACACCTAGGAAAACTGAAGCCATTCTCTTTGGCACGAAACATAAACTGAGAAGGGTAAATAATTTTAATGTTCAATGTAATGGGGAGCCCATCACTTTGGTTTCATCAGTAAAATATTTGGGAATCCCCTTTGACCCATGCATGTCAGGAGAATTGATAGGGAACAGTGTAGTAAAGAAAGCGAATGCCAAACTGAAGTTCCTGTATAGACAAGCACAGTGTCTACCTACTGAGGCTCGCAGGACCCTATGTCTAGCCCTTATACAATGCCATATGGATTACGCTTGCTCTTCTTGGTACTCTGCCTTGACAAAAAAACTGAAAGATAGACTGCAAATCACCCAGAACAAAATCGTAAGATTCATCCTGGGGCTGGGACCAAGAGAACATGTAGGCCAGGATGAATTACAGCAGTTGGATATGCTAAATGTTGAAGACAGAGTAAAACAACTGAAGCTAAATCATGTTTATAAAATTGCTCACAAACAATGTCCAGAATATCTTGCTGTCAGTTTTGTCAAGGTTGGGAACCAAAGCAATCATAGTACTAGGGGGAGAGAGCACAACTTTGTAGTACCCACAGTCAGTGGCCAGGCTTCAAACACCTTTTATTGTACAGCAATAAAGGAATGGAACAGACTACCCGCACATGTCAAAGCCAGTCATAGCGTGAACCAGTTCAAGAAGAGTGCCAAAAGGTGTCTGATGAATGTAGCTACAGAAAGGGAGGGGAATGATTTTCTATTTTTTAGCTAACATACGTGTAAATTTTACCTTATTCCTTGTAATGACCCTCGTATTGTAGATAGTCTTAATGACCTTGGTGTAGCAGATAGTCTTTTTAGTATGATAATAAGATGTTATCTTCATTGTAGAATAATAAGAAAATATTATAACCTTTATACTATAATAATAAGGTAAAAGGACCCCAATGGAAATAAGTCACTCTGTCTGACTTTTTTGGGTTATCCTAGGTTCCCTACACATATGCTGCTATGTATGATAATTCTATGTAACTGTATTTGTGTTTACCTGAATAAACTTACTTACTTACTTACTTACTTACCAAAAGTTCCGCAAGATGTTTTAGTTAAGGCTGAAATATGTTAACAATTCGTTTTCTTTCAAAGTCAATACATATGTGTAAGAAAATGGGTAAGCTGGAGGATACACTATTTGTACTTAAGATAAGATACGATACATAAGATTTTGTTGGGTTTTTAGTCCTGGGGGGTTAGCCACCCAGGATAACCCAAGAAAGTCAGTGCGACATTGAGGACAGACTGTCTTATTACCACTGGGGTCCTTCACAAAGACCCCAATAGAAATAAAACATGTAGACAGGTTTTTAAGTCTTACCTGGGGAAAATAAGCAAGTAAGTTTATTCAGGTACAGGTACACATTAATACACTTACATAAATTATCATACATAGCAGCATATGTGTGTGGATTACTTAGGAATAACCCCAAAAAGTCAAAGTGACTTATTTCCACTGGGGTTCTTGGTGGACTTGTGTTTTGGTTTCAGTGAGGTTATCAAAGATAAAGATAAAGGTTTCTTTCTTTGTAAAAGTTACAATGTATACTTACAGTTTTTGTTTTCTAAGTACAAAGAAAGCCACTATTATGCCGGGGCATTTCGGGCAAAGGTTACAAAGGTTACACTGTTTTAACATTTCGTGAGTAACACCCACACGAAATATCCCCACCACCTCACCTTCGCTTCCTCTTCTTCCTCCTCTTCCTTGTCTTCTCTCTCCGTGAGGTACACTTCGCCTGACCCGACCTTCGTGAAGATGTGCACGAAAGCGAACTGGAAGATACGAAGCATTACAGACATGTAAATAAATAACCATATGAATATAAGAATGATGTAGAAATACCTACTGTGTAAGCGAAACATTACGGAATAAAGATACCTAACTGCTGCACATATGTCTTACCTGTCATAATGTATAGTAATATGATAATATTCAAGTGAAAGGTATACTGGTGTGTTTGTCATGGTGTTCTTGGTGAATGTGAGGTGGTCAGGCTTGATGCCAGGGAGGGGTTGATTACTTCAGTTCCCTAGAGCAAGAGCCCTTCTCCTGCTTCAAGGTACCTATTGAAGGGGTAACTAGACGCTAGAACTACCTCATTGATCACCTGGAGTTGATGTGAGTTCTAATTCAACTTAAAACTTAGTCATAATTATGGAATAGTAAAGATAGTGATACGAAAATGCAGTAGGCCTACATATATATTTACATTTGAACTAAATTTAATGTTAATTATTATTTAAAATATAAATACATTTTTTTTTTGAGGTTGTGGGTTGGAGATAACTTGTTTGTTGTAATACCACCGGCTAACTCATGCATATTTTCTGTACCATTATGTTGCTGGAAGGTGCGTTCATTCTTATGTACATTTTCGCCTTGGCGACGATACGGTGTGGAGGTATTACCACATTTAATCTTTTTACATGCTAACCTCTGTCTTCACAAACATTCCTTAAACAGAAACTGGTGCTTTGTTGACATAATGACCTCTGTTTCCACAAGTCAATCCCTGTACAAGAGTTTGCGTTCCTCTTCTGATTACTGGCCTGTGTTGCTTCACAAACTGGAGTTGGAGTCACTACACTTCCTGACATACTAGATTCTGTTACAAGCTGGTCCCTGAGCAGGACGCTGCGTTCATCTGACATACTGGCTTCTGTTACTTTACAAGCTGGTCACTGAGCAGAAGTAACTACATACAAATTAGTCCCTGAGCAGGAGTAACCAGGTACAAACTAGTCTCTGAGCAAGAAGGGACCGTACACATCCTCATATGCTGGCATCTGTACCTTCTCCACATCATGTTCCTTCTTGCCAGTTGGCCTCTTACACGTGTTCTGTCCACGCTGAGTGAACTTCTGCCAGGGACTCTTTTCCTTGGCAGAAGTTTCTTATATATGGGGTTTGTTTGTGTATTGTTCCAGTCACTGTAATGTGCCTTTTACTTATTTTTGCACAGGTGGCTCAGTTAGGCTCGTCTATCCTTCCATTACCATTCTAGCCAGACATACGGCTTTATCCATCCATTACAAGATGTACAGAAATTTTCCAATTTTATGTTGTACATTATTTCCATGCCTTATTAAGGTTTCATATTCCTTTTTTTATTCTTTCTTATATTGACTGGGAACACTTGATATCTTTGTACACAGAATACATTGATAGTAGAAAGAGGTGATTAGTTAGCATATTGAATGCTGAAAGTATGAGAGAGAGAGAGAGAGAGAGAGAGAGAGAGAGAGAGAGAGAGAGAGAGACTCACCTCGATGATGGTGGCGAAGATAAATCCGTAGGAGAGCCAGACGAAGAGGTCGAGGGCCGTGGAGTAGGATACCTTAGGTAGGTCCTTGCGAGCCTCCAGTCCCAGGAAGGTCATCGTCAGGACGGTGGTGATGCCTGCCGCACAGAGGCTAGTGTGTTGACTGCTGTACTGACGAGAAACGGGTGTGTGTGTATACTCACCTAATTGTACTCACCTAATTGTGGTTGCAGGGGTCGAGAAATACTGTAGAAATACTTCCTAACATCCCTTTGACTCGTCTGAGTCTTCAGCATTCCAATTATGATCCCTTGTTTCTGTGTCCCCTCTCTGGAACATCCTGTCTCTGTCCACCTTATCTATTCCACGCAGTATTTTGTATGTCGTTATCATGTCTCCCCTACCCCTTCTTTGTGTGTGTGTGTGTGTGTGTGTGTGTGTGTGTGTGTGTGTGTGTGTGTGTGTGTGTGTGTTTTGTGGTGGTGTTTTTGTGGGTGTGTGTGTGTACAGTGTCAATGAAGAGGAATGTGTTTCTCAGTGTCAGTGGAAGGCGAGCAGACGTTGTTGTCAAGGCCAGTGTTTTTGTCGGCAATTTTGTTATTATGCTTCGATAGTTTCGCTTTTTATCTGATCATCGATTACAATCATGGTCTTAAAATGGATCCTTGTGCACTCCACTCAAATTACATAGTTACTCACTGCATTTTTACTTAACCCCTTCCCCACCCTTTCCCGTTTCTCTCTCTCTCTCTCTCTCTCTCTCTCTCTCTCTCTCTCTCTCTCTCTCTCTCTCTCTCTCTCTCTCTCTCTCTCTCTTTCTACTCACCTAGGGAGATGCGGTCCGAGGTAGCCTCACGGTTGAGCCAGAAAGACACCCAGGAGAGCACCACCAGCAACATGCACGGACCGTACACCTGGATCAAGAAGTTTCCCATATGTCGCTGTAGGTAGAAGCTAGCCAGCAAGGTGGAGAACTCTCCTGGCGGGACCATACCGGCGGTGGGAGAGGGAAGAGCAGGGAGCCGCCAAAGCCAGTTATTGTGGTGGTACAAGAGTGGAGGTATCGGCAGTAGTAGTAGCGGTTGCAGCACAGATTGTGGTGACCACCAAACAGGCCGAGGTGGCAGGTTTCAGAAGTTATGGGCACATTCAACCATCGTCCAGGAAATGGCGAGTACAGGAAGAACATGCAATGAATAATAGTTACAAACATCGGAAGTAAACATGCTTAACATGTGCAGCAGTCGAGATGAGGAGACAATACTACTCAGCAACAGTCAGTATTTGCTTACTTATTTTATGAAAACGTGCTATATATCATTCACGATTAACCCGCATTACGGAAAGAAAACTTTAAACGAAGGAAGAACACTGCAGCAGGCCTACTGGCCCATACTACGTAAAGTCCTATTTTTGGAAGGATCGAAATGACAGCTAAAGTTTACTCTCTAAATTGCTGATTAATATTGAATTGTTCCGTCCACTGTATTGTGGCTTAGTCTCCATGAACACACCAATAAAATTAAAATCTTTGCCATACTGGCTCACACAGCTTTTGGCATCGATTATCTACGACCCTGCGTCCTTGGCATGTCATTGGCCTGTTGTGTTATGCTGGTCCAAGGAAACTAATTTACGTCAGTGTTACAAAGAGGCATCAAGTAAGGGTGGCTGTTAGGTAATCATGAGGTATCCCCGTCTTTGAAATGCTGTCTACATATTTTAACATCTGCTACGAGCTGTAATATCTTCGTAATGGTTACTACAAGGAACGTTACTTCTGTAATGACTGCTATATCATCACAGATATACGTTAAGTCGATAAACAAGGGGCTGGAGAGAAATGGTATAAAATACCTACTCGATGGAAAAATTCTGCTGTAAAATGCGATCCTTTATCGACATCGTTTCGTCCACACAGTGGGCTTTGTCTAGTCATAAACAGATCAGATCAGCCTGTGATAATCTGTTCGTGTCAACAGAGCCTCGCATTTTACCGCATTGATGTCTCTTTTCCATTCCAGAGGTTACTGAAGAAAAGAAAGTTGCAGAGCAAGCATTTATTTTGACAACGTTTTTATAAAACTATCAAGAGCAATATAGAGCGAAACTTTGTCCCAATAAAAGTCTGTGCCACACCATTCTTTTCTCTTCAGTACTGCCTGCAATACACAGTTATATCCAAACATGGAAGGATATGAGAGAAAGAGGACAAGAGAAAGCCCCGGAGTCAACATCGGGGCTAAGTCAACGACGACAGTACAACATAAGAAAACCCCCCAAAAAATATATGAGCCGATATAATGTCTCACGTGTTTTTTTCAGCCAAGAAAACACGACTTTCTGTACAGACTTAGCGTGTTGAAGGCAGACTTGTTCTGATGGCTTCCTATAGCGTAACTTGCACAGCGGCCTGGGACCTTACCCAAGGCGACTCGGTCAGAAGTATCCTCGCGATTGATCCAGAAGGCGACCCAGGAGAGGACAGTGACGAGGATGCAGGGAGCATACACCTGAAGGATGAAGTATCCCATACGGCGCCGCAGGTAGAAGGAGGCCAGTAAAGTGGAGTAGCTGCCTGGTGTGGAGGACACACGACACTCGATATACTATGTGCCTTGTTTCTTGGATGTAGTCTGGGACATTTATTCGCGTTGATGAGGTTACCAGAGACTGTTGGGCATCCTCGGAAATTTTTAGGTTCACTGGGTGACGGCACTACTCATCCTGTGAGTGCCACTCATCCTGTGAGTGCCACTCAGCCTGTGAGTGCCACTCAGCCTGTGAGTGCCACTCATCCTGTGAGTGCCACTCATCCTGTGAGTGCCACTCATCCTGTGAGTGCCACTCATCCTGTGAGTGCCACTCATCCTGTGAGTGCCACTCAGCCTGTGAGATTGTCACTCTGCTTGTGAGTGCCACTCAGCCTGTGAGTGCCACTCAGCCTGTGAATATCACTCATCCTGTGAGTGTCACTCATTCTGTGAGTGTCATCCTGTGAGTGCCACTTATCCTGTGAGTGCCACTTATCCTGTGAGTGCCACTCAGCCTGTGAGTGCCACTTATTCTGTGAGTGCCACTCATCCTGTGAGTGCCACTCATCCTGTGAGTGCCACTCATCCTGTGAGTGCCACTCAGCCTGTGAGTGCCACTCAGCCTGTGAGTGCCACTCAGCCTGTGAGTGCCACTCAGCCTGTGAGTGCCACTCAGCCTGTGAGATTGTCACTCTGCTTGTGAGTGCCACTCATTCTGTGAGTGTCATCCTGTGAGTGCTACTTATCCTGTGAGTGCCACTTATCCTGTGAGTGCCACTCAGCCTGTGGGTGCCACTTATTCTGTGAGTGCCACTCATCCTGTGAGTGCCACTCATCCTGTGAGTGCCACTCATCCTGTGAGTGCCACTCATCCTGTGAGTGCCACTCAGCCTGTGAGATTATCACTCTGCTTGTGAGTGCTACTCAGCCTGTGAGTGCCACTCAGCCTGTGAGTGCCACTCAGCCTGTTAATATCACTCATTCTGTGAGTGTCATCCTGTGAGTGCCACTTATCCTGTGAGTGCCACTTATCCTGTGAGTGCCACTCAGCCTGTGAGTGCCACTTATTCTGTGAGTGCCACTCAGCCTGTGAGTGCCACTCAGCCTGTGAGTGCCACTCATCCTGTGAGTGAACATGCCCCCAAAATGCAACAGAAATGGTTGACAACCCACAATTTGGAGAAGAAACCTAGCATTACCTGTCACCACCTAGCATTACCTTCCACCATCTAATATTACCTGTCACCACCTAGCACTACCTGTTACCACCTAGTATTATCTGTCACCACTTAGTATTACCTGTCACCACCTGGTATTACCTGTCACCACCTAGTATTACCTGTCACCACCTGGTATTACCTGCCATCACCTAGTATTACCTGTCACCACCTAGTATTACCTGCCACCACCTAGTATTACCTGTTACCACCTAGTATTACCTGCCACTACCTAGTATTACCTGCCACCACCTAGTATTACCTGCCACCACCTAGTATTACCTGCCACCACATACTATTGCCTGTCACCACCTAATATTACATACAATCACCTAGTATTACCTGCCACCACCTAGTACTACCTATCACCACCTAGTATTACCTGCCAGTAATACTACAATATTATTGCAGAACCGCAATCTACCATGTTGCAACCCTTGAAACATTGCACAGTTCCTGACTGGGTGATTTCGTTGTTCAGGTTTGCAACTAGTCCCTCCAGGGACTAGTTACAAGGAATACAGTTGAAGGGATTTCAGGCATCCCCAGTTGTATACGGGCAGTGAATGTTCTCTGTATATTTTCTAGCTCAGTAAACTCACTTCAGCCTGGAGAGAACAAGTGTCTTGAGGAGTGTCATCATTGGGTCAGCATCTTTTGCATTGAAAGTTCTAGCTATCACCATATGAAGTGTGTGGGTATATATATATATATATATATATATATAATATATATATATATATATATATATATATAATATATATATATAATTATATATTATATATATTTATTATATATATAATATTCAATAGAATATATATATAATATATATTATATATATATATATATATATATAATATATATTATATATATTTTATTATTATCACACTGGCCGATTCCCACCAGGCAGGGTGGCCCAAAAAAGAAAAACTTTCACCATCATTCACATCCATCACTGTATTGCAAAGGGTGCTTTACACTACAGTTTTTAAACTGCAACATTAACACCCTCCTTCAGAGTGCAGGCACTGTATATATATATATATTAATATATATTATATATATATATATATATATATATATATATATATATATATATATATATATAAATAATTTAATTTATACTTATAGGCTTGTACTGGATATTAAAGTATTCCTAGCAGAAGGTGAAAAGTCTTTAAACCCAGTTAACAAATCATTTCCGACAGGAGAATGCATGTCTGTTAACTGTCACTCGCGGCTGTCTCGACAGAAAGTTTAACTGAATCTGGGATCACGGGACTAAAAATTCACTCATGTTATCCTTGTGATTATACACTCAAGACACCTCCACAAAGACAAGGTTTATCTACACTGCCCTCACTTCGGTGTGTACTTTTCTTTCCATCCGCACCTACAATCCAGGAAATTGGAGGGACTGAATGGTACTCCTACCATCAACGTTCTGTATCTAGTTAGGTGATTACGTCTTCAAGGTTAAATGTCCTGGAATTTGTATTGGTAAAGCCACTGGATGGCGAAACGTGTACAATAAAGATACCCAGATGTTGCATATGTGTCTTAATTTCATCTTGTCGGTATTATATACCACTCTTGCACAACTCTCACAGTGGTGGACCAACATATGAAGCCAGGAGAGCAGTAACAGGAAGAGCTAGCTGCCCACATCACCACAGAGATGTAATCCAGGTGAGGTTCACTATACAATGCAGTGGCTATCACTGCATGCAAGCTTGGGACCGAACTCCCTACAGCTAAGTAAGCGTGCCGCAGATAGCCCACGCTTATTAAAGAACTGGAACATACACAAATAACTCGCACATAGGAGAGAAAAAGCTTATATAAGACATTTCTGTCCGACTTGGACAATTTACAAGTCACACTCACGCTTATTTATATCTGTACATTGTTCCAGCATTGTACCTTCATGGGAAATAGCAAGTACCACCTAGTGTCACCAACCACCACCCAGCACCAATCTACTAGCAGCTACACTGTGAAAAAACAAGCCAGACACTCTAGTAACAAGACTTCACTGGATTATCTTAAGTAAATTCCCCTCCGGGTTAAAAAAAAAAAAAAACGAGCACCAAGTACTCACCTGCGCGTCTGGTAGTGTTCTCGAAGCCAGATGGAGTAGCGATGAGATCGAACTGGGAGAGCATGAGATCGGGAGCTATGACGATGCGACGGTCCTCGTTCCACCTGTACATCACGTCTCTCGTAGTGTAGGCGACTGCTGAGCCAGAGACGCAGGGAGAGATGAAGGTAGAAGTCAAACTGGGTTATCAACACACAAATATCCTAGACAGACACGTTTGCGGGTACTAATACATTTATTGAGGAGACGTTTCATCTCGTTGTTCGAGATAATGGAGTTGAACTCTTTCTTCAAACTGAGGGACTGACCACCTCAGAACTACGTTTTCAAGACTGAGGGATTGATCACATCATCTTTACCTCTCCATTGGTTCTGCTGTCTCTAGGTCACTTTAGAATACGTTTCGTTCGCCAGGGGTTTCTTTAGGACTGAAGAATATTGAAGAACTCTCAGTGAGTGAAACTTATCCCCAGTACATGTCTCAATACCAGTCATTGTTACATGCATGCAGGCCCAGATTGAAGCTCAGGGGCCTCCGCCTGCGGGAGGGCCTCCAGGGGCTGCATCCCAGGGACCTCCACCAGCTGGAGGGCCTCCAGGTGCTGCAGCCCAGAGGCCTCCACCAGCTGGAGGGCCTCCAGGCAATGCAGCCCAGGGGTATCCACCAGCTGGAGGGCCTCCAGGTGCTGCAGCCCAGGGGCCTCACAGTACCTGTAGCCCAGGGGCCTCACAGTACCTGTAGCTCAGGGACCTCACAGTACCTGTTGCCCAGGGGCCTACGAAATCTTAATCCGGCTGTGCATGATGTATGTAAAGATGAATGTTAGAGTAATGTATGTGCAATTATTGGCACATACAGTTGTCCTCTGGTCATTGATATATTGATATTCCAGACTTTGAGTTTCCGTGCGATACCCTGAGAAAACCTCCTGGGGCCTTCTACAAGCTTGAAACAACGGAAGGAGAGAAGGTAAGAACATATATATATATATATATATATATATATATATATATATATATATATATATATATATATATAAAAATATATATATATATATAATATATATATATATATATATTATATATATGTATATATTATATATATAATTATATATATATATATATATATATATATATATATATATATATATATATATATATATAAATAAAGAGAGAGAGAGAGAGAGACAGACAGATAGACAGACAGACGGAGAGAGACAGTGACAGAGAGAGACAGAGACAGAGAGACAGACAGACAGAGACAGAGACAGAAAGACAAAGAAAAAGACATAGAGACAGAGTGAGCCACAGCTCAAGTAACATAACACAAGGTTACATTAGCAAATTGATATTAAACATACCACACTCATCACTCCATGTCTTAGAGCTACCGGGTTACCTTTGCTGAGAAGTGTTAGAGAGTACTCACAGGAGCCGAGTTTGAGAGGGCAGCGCTGAGTATCCATGGGGAAGTTATTCAGGTTCATAGGACAGTTAGCGTTGATGGTGAGTCTGTGGGAGGGAAGAGTGTTCGATCATCCTGGGTAGTCACACCACCAAACATATACAACCACAACATCTTCAGGTCAAAAAATGACCCTTGTACTGGTGGTGACCTGCTTAATAAAAAAACGAAAAATCCATCTGTCAATAATTACTAAATTAAGCAAGGATACCCACTCATCAGTTAACAGAACACTAGCTGGAGTGAAATCGGTCCTGGGACCGAAAGGAATCGAAATCCGATGGCTGAAACGTCTTCAATAAAGGTGTCCAAAGTGAAGGTGTTTATATCTATTTCCCTGGTGTTGTCGACAGTCATTTGTCTCACTACGGCAAGATAGTATTTGTTGACACACTGCTCACCAAGATTTAACTCCCTTATTCTTTACCTGGATCAGTAGAGTATTCCATTGTTTACCTGGATCAGTAGAGTATTCCACTGTTTACCTGGACCAGTAGAGTATTCCATTCTTTACCTGGACCAGTAGAGTATTCCATTGTTTACCTGGATCAGTAGAGTATTCCACTGTTTACCTGGATCAGTAGAGTATTCCACTGTTTACCTGGATCAGTAGAGTATTCCACTGTTTACCTGGATCAGTAGAGTATTCCATTCTTTACCTGGACCAGTAGAGTATTCCATTGTTTACCTGGATCAGTAGAGTATTCCACTGTTTACCTGGATCAGTAGAGTATTCCATTCTTTACCTGGACCAGTAGAGTATTCCATTGTTTACCTGGATCAGTAGAGTATTCCACTGTTTACCTGGATCAGTAGAGTATTCCATTCTTTACCTGGACCAGTAGAGTATTCCATTGTTTACCTGGATCAGTAGAGTATTCCATTGTTTACCTGGATCAGTAGAGTATTCCATTGTTTACCTGGATCGGT
The DNA here is from genome assembly GCF_026875155.1 of Cherax quadricarinatus. NCBI lineage: Eukaryota > Metazoa > Arthropoda > Malacostraca > Decapoda > Parastacidae > Cherax > Cherax quadricarinatus. The sequence goes on along the minus strand of NC_069451.1, from coordinate 9,574,380 downwards.
AGAGTATTCCATTGTTTACCTGGATCAGTAGAGTATTCCATTCTTTACCTGGATCAGTAGAGTATTCCATTGTTTACCTGGATCAGTACAGTATTTCATTGTTTACCTGGATCAGTAGAGTATTCCATTGTTTACCTGGATCAGTAGAGTATTCCGTTGTTTACCTGGATCAGTAGAGTATTTCATTGTTTACCTGTATCAGTAGAGTATTTCATTGTTTACCTGGATCAGTAGAGTATTCCATTCTTTACCTGGATCAGTAGAGTATTCCATTGTTTACCTGGATCAGTAGAGTATTTCATTGTTTACCTGGATCAGTAGAGTATTTCATTGTTTACCTGGATCAGTAGAGTATTCCACTGTTTACCTGGATCAGTAGAGTATTCCATTGTTTACCTGGATCAGTAGAGTATTTCATTGTTTACCTGGATCAGTAGAGTATTCCATTGTTTACCTGGATCAGTAGAGTATTCCATTGTTTACCTGGATCAGTAGAGTATTCCATTGTTTACCTGGATCAGTAGAGTATTTCATTGTTTACCTGGATCAGTAGAGTATTCAATTGTTTACCTGGATCAGTAGAGTATTCCATTGTTTACCTGGATCAGTAGAGTATTCCATTGTTTACCTGGATCAGTAGAGTATTCCATTGTTTACCTGGATCAGTAGAGTATTCCATTGTTTACCTGGATCAGTAGAGTATTCCATTGTTTATATGGATCAGTAGAATATTCCATTGTTTACCTGGATCAGTAGAGTATTCCATTGTTTATATGGATCAGTAGAATATTCCATTGTTTACCTGGATCAGTAGAGTATTTCATTGTTTACCTGGACCAGTAGAATATTCGATTGTTTACCTGAACCAGTAGAGTATTCCACTGTTTACCTGAATCAGAAGAGTATTCCATTGTTTACCTGGATCAGTAGAGTATTTCATTGTTTACCTGGACCAGTAGAATATTCGATTGTTTACCTGAACCAGTAGAGTATTCCACTGTTTACCTGAATCAGAAGAGTATTCCATTGTTTACCTGGATCAGTAGAGTATTCCATTGTTTACCTGGACGAGTAAAGTATCCTTCCATTACGATAGAGTCGGATGAACTTGTTGGGTGTGGTAATAAGGTGGACATAGCTCTGCTTGCCGTTGTAAATAAAGGTGTCAGGCATCCAGAGCTTGTCAAGTACAGCCAGGGAGAGAGTGAACGCCTCATCCAGGTGGGAGAGAGCCAGGCGCTCATCCACCCACGACTGCCGGAAGTAACAGTCCATGGAGTAAGTCTGGAGGACGGAAAACACGTCTTGATGTTAGTATTTCGTGGACTCGTGCATACCATCTTCTGAAACCGTTAGTTTTTAAACGATATGGAGAAGGTACAAAGTGTTAAGATAATCCATGAAAGTGCGTTGGTTTTCGGACGTACATGCCACACACTACTTGTACATGGTTATTCTTGTTATATTTTCATAATATCGGTTATTTCTAGGCAAAGTAGAGTGAACAAAAAAAAAAAGGCCAAACATTCACCATCATTCGTTCAATCGCTGTCTTACCAGAAGAGTCCGAACATCACAGTATAAATTACGTTCCGAACTGTACGTTCCACTTCCAGTACTCAAGTCCGGCTTACTGGTATCCCTGAATCTTTTTTATAGACGTTACCTTGCTCACACTCCAACAGTACGTCAACTCCCTAAAACCACTTTGTCTCCCCTCACTTTGATCAAACCTGCTCACACAAGCCTATTGGATTACACGGTATATTACATACTTGTGAGAATGATTCACCAACACTCACGTCAGAAAGAAGAGTTTACAAGCACACATACACACACACACACACACACACACACACACACACATACACACACACACACACACACACCACACACACACACACACACACACACACCACACACACACACACACACACACACACACAACACACACACACACCACACACACACACACACACACACACACACACACAACACACACACACACACACACACACACACACACACAACACACACACACACACACACACACATACACACACACACACACACACACACACACACACACACACACACACACACACACACACACACAAACACACACACACACACACAAGCACACAACACACACACACACACAAACACACACACACACACACACACACACACACACACACACACACACACACACACACACACACACACACACCACACAAACAACACACACACACACACACAACACACACACACACACACACACACACACACACACACTCACACACACACACACACACACACACACAAACACACACACAACACACACACACACACACACACAACACACACACACACACACACACACACACACACACACAACACACACACACACACACACACAAAACACACACACACACACACACACACACAAAACACACACACACACACACCCCACACACAAACACACACACACACACAAAACACAAACACACACACACACACACACCACACACACACACACACACACACACACACCACACACACACACACACACACACACACACACACACACACACACACACACACACACACACACACACACACACACACACACACAAAAACATACACAAACACACACACACAACACACACACACACACACACATTAACTTACCATATCCATCTCAGATATCTGACCCATGCTTCGCACCTCTATATCAATCTCCACCGTCGTGGGTTCACCTACAAGAAACAAAGAAAAATAACTTTCAAACAATTCATACACAGAGGAACAATTCACACAATACCGTGGCTGGAACAGTCCACTTTTAACTCTTAATGGGTAGGCAGGGGATACCCTCTTAGTGGGTAGGCAGGGGATACCCTCTTAATGGGTAGGCAGGGGATACCCAGTGAAAAGTCTGTGATAAGAATTGTAAATTTTCCCAGGATTGTGGTTAATAATAATAATAATAATAATAATAATAATAATAATAATAATAATAATAATAATAATAATAATAATAATAATAATAATAATAATAATCTTTATTTCTACAGGTTCTCTGATACAACTTATACAGACCATAGCTGACATCAGTGACACAGCACGGTGTATATAGAAAACCCCTGGTTATGCAGAGCATCTCGGGGCAGCTTAGGTTAATTTTGTCCCCAGGGTGCGATCCACACCAGTCGGTTAACAGCCAGGTACCTACTTACTGCTAGGTGAACAGGGACAGCAGGTGTCTTAAGGAAACACGCCCCAGTGCTTCCACTCGTACCGGGGATGGAGTCACAGATCTCGATTAACTTGGCTTAACCTTAAGTTTCTGTGATCTGGTGGTTCATCTGTCTGACTGGCAATTTTAAATTATAAGTCACTAGATTCGTGTCACTTTATTGAGTTATTACATTCGTCTGGTAATTAAGTATAATTCTTGACAGTAATATTTGATTAATAATATTTGCAACTTAGTTATATGACTGAACCGTCTGGAGACCTAACTGCATTGTCTGGAGACTTGACTGCATTATATTGAGACCTGACTGCATTGTCTGGAGACCTAACTGCATTATCTGGAGACTTGACTGCATTATATTGAGACCTGACTGCATTGTCTGAAGACGACTGGCGTAAGATATGATAGTTTTGTCTTGTCTTAAATTATAACTACATTGTCTTATGATATAGGTAAATTGTCTCAAGTTATAACTGCACTGTCTTTAAAGTATGACAGTGTTGTTTAAGAAGATAACTTACAGAAGGATCGCATTACCTCCAAAGGACGGTCGTAACTTCTGGTCGTAGCCTTTAAGCAAGTTGTCGAGCAAGGATGAGATATTCCTGGTGGGTGTGATCTGACGCACCTCCCCTGACCTGCACTCACGGCAATAAGAGACACAGTGAGAAGATATTTTATATATATATATATATATATATATATATATATATATATATAAATATAAAATTATATATATATATAATATATATATATATAAAGTTCACTTAAAATTTACCACGTTGTAGCCAGGGATTTGAACCCACGTCCTACCTGCCAGCTCCTCTTTCTTTTAGACAGATGGTGCTAGCTTACTGCAGAATGATCAAGTCTTGTAATGAGTATAGTTTTGTAGTGTCCTGCCAAGGGACGGGCAGGCATATAGTGGTGTTCCAACCGCTGGCCACAAAGTTCTCTATGGTTTGTTAAAAATATATCCCAGCATCACATTCACTATATACACTTATTACACCATCATCACTCTCATAATACACTTCACACTGCCCCAATATACACTTCACACTGCCCCAATATACACTTATCACATGCCCCAATATACACTTCACACTGCCCCAATAACACTTCACATGCCCCAATATACACTTCACACTGCCCAAATACACTTCACACTGCTCCAATATACACTTCACACTGCCCCAATATACACTTCACACTGCCCCAATATACACTTCACACTGCCCCAATATACACTTCACACTGCCCCAATATACACTTCACACATGCCCCAATATACATTCACACTGCCTCAACGCTTTCAACAACAAAAACCCAACAACAACAACAACAACTACAACAACAACAACAAAACAACAACAACAACAACAACAACAACAACAACAACACAACAACAACACAACAACAACAACAATAATAATAATAATAATAAGAATAATAATAATAATAATAATAGATGAATGGTTCAGAGAACCGACATGTTGATAAATTAGACACATGTGCAACTCTTGGGTATCTTTATTGAGGAAACGTTTCGCCACACAGTGGCTTTCATCAGTCCATACAAAGGAGAAACTTGAAGAACAGGAGGATAATGAGGTAATCAGTCCCTCAACCTTGAGTCGATGTGTTCAGTCCATCAATCTTGAATAGAATACGGCATACGTGCGGAGAAGCAGCTTATAAACCGTATGGCAGGAGAGGTGCAGCAGTCATAGGTGGTGTCACATTTGTTCAATGTGGAAGTAGGTTGTGCCCAAGAATTAGGCAAGCGAAGAATTCCTAAGTATTAAGATCCCTATGTATGGACTGATGAAGCCACTGTGTGGCGAAACGTTTCCTCAATAAAGATACCCAAGAGTTGCACATGTGTCTAATTTATCAATAATAATAATAATAATAATATCTATATTTGAACAAGTGCCTGCACAAGGGATACAGACCTAGCACAGTGTTCATCTCAGAAAATTGATTTCGTGGGTTGTACATAACACTTTTCCTAACCTTTATGTATCCTGACTTTTATGTACCCATATCTTGTGTTACCCTCCCCTGCTACCCTCCCCTGCTACCCTCCCCTGCTGCCCTCCCCTGCTGTCCTCCCCTGCTGCCCTCCCCTGCTGTCCTCCCCTGCTACCCTCCCCTGCTACCTTCCCCTGCTACCCTCCCTTGCTACCACCCCTGCAACCCCCACTGCTACCCTCCCCAGCTACCTTCACCCTGCTGTCCTCCCCTGCTGTCCTCCCCTGCTACCCTCCCCTGCTACCTTCCCCTGTTACCCTCCCTGCTACCCTCCCCTGCTACCCTCCCCTCTACCCTCCCCTCTGCTACCCTCCCCTGCTACCCTCCCCTGCTACCCTCCCCTGCTGCCCTCCCCTGCTGTCCCCCTGCTGCCCTCCCCTGCTACCTTCCCCTGCTACCCTCCCTTGCTACCCACCCCTGTCAACCCTCCACTGCTACCCTCCCCAGCTACCTTCCCGCTGTCCTCCCCTGCTGTCCTCCCTGCTACCCTCCCCTGCTACCTTCCCCTGTTACCCTCCCATGCTACCCTCCCCTGCTAACCCTCCCCTGCTACCCTCCCCTGCTACCTTCCCCTGCTGTCCTCCCTGCTGTCCTCCCCTGCTACCCTCCCTGCTACCTTCCCTGTTACCCTCCCCTGCTACCCTCCCTGCTACCCTCCCCTGCTACCCTCCCCTGCTACCCTCCCCTGCTGCCCTCCCCTGCTGTCCTCCCCTGCTGCCCTCCCTGTCACCTTCCCTGCTACCCCCCCTGCACCTTCCCTGCTACCTTCCCCTGCTACCCTCCCCTGCTACCCTACCCTGCTACCTCCCCTGCTACCCTCCCTTGCTACCCACCCCTGCTACTTCCCTGCTACCTTCCCCTGCTACCCTCCCTTGCTACCCACCCTCTACCCCCCACTGCTACCCTCCCCAGCTACCCTCCCCTGCTACCCTCCCCTGCTACCCTCCCCTGCTACCCTCCCCTGCATGAACAAGGGGGTACAATAAACTAGCCACTACCATCCACAGGATGAACAAGGAAGTACAATAAACTAGCCACTACCATCCACAGGATGAACAAGGAAGTACAATAAACTAGCCACTACCATCCACAGGATGAACAAGGAAGTACAATAAACTAGCCACTACCATCCACAGGATGAACAAGGAAGTACAATAAACTAGCCACTTCGGCAGTAATATCTAATCTAATTTCGACACAATAATTGTTGAAAGCTCGATCCTCCGTCAAGATAGATAAGATTTCGTTCGGATTTTTAACCCCGGAGGGTTAGCCACCCAGGATAACCCAAGAAAGTCAGTGCGTCATCGAGGACTGTCTAACTTATTTCCATTGGGGTCCTTAATCTTGTCCCCCAGGATGCCACCCACACCAGTCGACTAACACCCAGGTACCTATTTGCTGCTAGGTGAACAGAACAACAGGTGTAAGGAAACACGTCGATATGTTTCCACCCGCCGGGAATCGAACCCGGGCCCTCCATGTGTGAAGCGGGAGCTTTACCGACCGGGCCACTGGGCCACCGGGCCACTGGGCCACCAAGCCACCGGGTCACCAGGCCACCAGGCCACCGGGCCACCAGGCCACCAGGCCACCGGGCCACCAGGCCACCAGGCCACCAGGCCACCGGGCCACCAGGCCACTGGGCCACCAGGCCACCGGGCCACCAGGCCACCAGGCCACCGGGCCTGTGTACACATATACCTGGAGGTTACCTGGAGGTTATTCCGGGGATCAACGCCCCCGCGGCCCGGTCCATGACCAGGCCTCCAGTAAGAGTCTTCTCAGACCTGCTATTAAAGTATACATATACATACACATATACACCCCACGGTGTATATCAATTATGTACACTTGTATTAAATCCAGATGAGGTGCGTTGGTGCTGGTGGAGGGCTCTTGCTCCAAGGATCAGGAGTTTATTTTCTCTAGGATCAAACTTAATTACCTTACACTCCCCTGGCACTGGATGAGCCCCAACGGGTTAGCGTTTCTTGGTGAATAATGCACTTATAGGCTTTTTGCTGTTTTTTTAGTAGGCAGACATAGGCCTGTTGTTGTTAGTGTTGTTGTAATTATTATTATTATTATTATTATTATTATTATTATTATTATTATTATTATTATTATTATTATTATTATTATTATTATTATTTTTATTATTATTATTATTATTTAGAAGAAAAAGCGCTAAACTCGTAGGACTGTCAGCCTACCTGTAAGACTGTCAACCTACCTGTAAGACTCTCAACCTACCTGTAAGACTCTCAGCCTATCTGTAAGACTGTCAACCTACCTGTAAGACTCTCAACCTACCTATAAGACTCTCAGCCTACCTGTAAGACTCTCAGCCTACCTGTAAGACTCTCAGCCTACCTGTAAGACTGTCAACCTACCTGTAAGACTCTCAACCTACCTGTAAGACTCTCAACCTACCTGTAAGACTCTCAACCTACCTGTAAGACTCTCAGCCTATCTGTAAGACTGTCAACCTACCTGTAAGACTGTCAACCTATCTGTAAGACTCTCAACCTACCTGTAAGACTGTCAACCTACCTGTAAGACTCTCAGCCTGCCTGTAAGACTGTCAACCTACCTGTAAGACTGTCAACCTATCTGTAAGATTCTCAACCTACCTGTAAGACTGTCAACCTACCTGTAAGACTGTCAACCTACCTGTAAGACTCTCAACCTACCTGTAAGACTGTCAACCTACCTGTAAGACTGTCAACCTACCTGTAAGACTCTCAGCCTACCTGTAAGACTGTCAACCTACCTGTAAGACTCTCAACCTACCTGTAAGACTCTCAACCTACCTGTAAGACTCTCAACCTACCTGTAAGACTCTCAACCTACCTGTAAGACTCTCAACCTACCTGTAAGACTCTCACCTACCTGTAAGACTCTCAACCTACCTGTAAGACTCTCAACCTACCTGTAAGACTCTCAACCTACCTGTAAGACTCTCAACCTACCTGTAAGACTCTCAACCTACCTGTAAGACTCTCAACCTACCTGTAAGACTGTCAACCTACCTGTAAGACTCTCAACCTACTGTAAGACTCTCAACCTACCTGTAAGACTGTCAACCTACCTGTAAGACTCTCAACCTACCTGTAAGACTCTCAACCTACCTGTAAGACTCTCAACCTACCTGTAAGACTCTCAACCTACCTGTAAGACTCTCAACCTACCTGTAAGACTCTCAACCTACCTGTAAGACTCTCAACCTACCTGTAAGACTCTCAACCTACCTGTAAGACTCTCAACCTACCTGTAAGACTCTCAACCTACCTGTAAGACTCTCAACCTACCTGTAAGACTCTCAACCTACCTGTAAGACTCTCAACCTACCTGTAAGACTCTCAACCTACCTGTAAGACTCTCAACCTACCTGTAAGAGAAGTGGGGCAGGTTCGTCTTGATGATAGGGTACGTCTGGCTCCCACGATGTTTCTCTCTCTCGCTGCCCACTCTGACACAAATAATAATAATAATAATAATAATAATATAATAATAATAATAATAATAATAATAATAATAATAATAATAATAATAATAATAATAATAATTATAATAATTTTCTCTTCATTGTTCATACAGGGATCAACAGGGATTGGTACACATAAGACAGAGAACGTTTCTCCACGTGTCCAGTACCCTTAGTCACTATTAAGAACATAAGAACATAAGAACGAAGGAACACTGCAGAAGGCCTACTGGCCCATGCGAGGCAGGTCCAAGTCCCTACCGGCTTAAGCCAATGCACCCAACCTAGTCAGGTCAGGTCACATTGAGTTAAGGGAGGAACACGGCAACCGACCTGTTAGCACAAGCTATCAGGTCTAACTCACACCCACCCACATCTACTCATGTATTTATCCAACCTATTTTTAAAGCTACACAACGTTCTGGCCTCTATAACGGTACTTGGGAGTTTGTTCCACTCATCCACAACTCTATTACCAATCCAGTACTTTCCTATATCCCTCCTGAATCTGAATTTTTCCAACTTAAAACCATTGCTGCGAGTCCTGTCTAGGCTAGATATTTTCAGCACACTATTTACATCCCTTTATTTATTCCTGTCTTCCACTTATAAACCTCAATCATATCCCCCTGATTCTACGTCTTTCTAGAGAGTGCAGTTTCAGGGCCCTTAGTCTATCCTCATAGGGAAGGTTTCTGATACATGGGATCATCTTTGTCATCCTCCTTTGTACATTTTCCAGAGAATTTATATCCATTCTGTAATACGGTGACCAAAACTGTGCAGCATAATCTAAATGAGGCCTAACCAAGGATGTATAGAGTTGAAGAACAACCTGAGGACTCCTATTATTTATGCTTCTTGATATGAAGCCAAGGATTCTATTAGCTTTATTGCGAACACTTATGCACTGTTGTCTTGGTTTCAGATTACTGCTAACCAGAACTCCTAAATCTTTTTCGCAATCCGTAATATTAAGATCTACATTATTTAGTTTATATGTGGCATGGTTATTGTCCTGTCCAACATTTAGAACTTTGCATTTGTCTATATTAAACTGCATCTGCCATTTCTCCGACCACTGCATCAGTCTATTCAAATCTTCCTGGAGTGCTCGAATGTCCTCGTCAGAATGAATTCGACGGCCTATTTTGGTGTCATCGGCAAACTTGCCGATGTCGCTCTTTATGCCCTCATCTATGTCGTTTATGTAGATTGTGAACAGCAGGGGGCCCAACACTGACCCTGTGGAACACCGCTCGTGACGCTTCCCCACTCTGATTTCTCCCCATTTATGCAAACTCTCTGCTGCCTACCTGTCAACCATGCCTCTATCCAGGAAAAAACTTCTCCTCCTATTCCATGTGCTTTAATTTTCCTCAATAGTCTCTGATGTGGGACCCTGTCAAAAGCCTTACTGAAGTCCATATACACAATATCATATTCATTACCATGATCTACCTCCTCAAATACCTTAGTGAAAAAAGTTAATAAATTCGTAAGGCAGGAACGCCCCTTTGTAAAACCATGCTGAGATTCGTTGATTAATTTATGCTTTTCAAGGTGGCTACGAACTGCCTCGGCAATTATTGATTCCATAAATTTTCCCACTATGGAGGTTAGGCTTATTGGTCTATAGTTCGAAGCTAAGGACCTGTCACCTGTTTTGAAAATAGGTATCACATTTGCCATTTTCCACTTATCTGGCACCATGCCAGTTTGTAGTGATATGTTGAAAAGATTAGCCAAAGGTGTGCTAAGCTCCTCTTTACATTCCTTTAGAACCCTTGCATACAGTTCATCAGGGCCTGGGGATTTGTTAGGTTTTAATTTATCTATTTGCCTAAGGACCATGTCACTTGTGACCCTAATCGTGCACAGTTTATTATCGTCCTGTTCTACATAATTTATCATTACTGGAATATCGCTGGTATCCTCCTGTGTAAAAACTGAGAGGAAGTATGTGTTAAAAATTCTACACATTTCCTTATCACTGTCAGTGAGCTGACCCGAGGAACTTTTGAGTGGGCCTATCCTGTCCCTGATCTTACTTCTGTATACCTGAAAGAATCCTTTTGGGTTAGTCTTCGATTCTCTTGCAACTTTAACCTCATAATCTCTTTTTGCTTTTCTAATTCCCTTTTTTATTTCTCTCTTTAACTGAATATATCGATTTCTTAATTGCCCCTCTCCTCTTTTGATTTGCCTATATATGCCTCTCTTTTGACCAATCAGATATTTTAATCTATTGTTCATCCATTTAGGATCATTTTTGTTTGATCTGATTTCCCTATTTGGAACATAATTTGACTGAGCAGCTAGAACTATGCCCTGGAAAGCATCATATCGGCAACCATCACCACCTACCTGACCCCTAGTCAGGTCATTCCAGTTCAGCCCACCTAAGTAATTTTTTCAGTCCTATGAAATCAGCCAAGCGAAAGTCAGGGACGGAGACTTGATTGCCATTATTAGGGGAATTCCATGATATGTTAAAACTGAGTGATTTGTGATCACTCTCCCCAAGCTCATCATTAACCTCAAGATTATTAATTAGTGTTTCCCTACTGGCAAGAACCAAGTCAAGGAGGTTATTTCCCCTAGTTGGCTCTGTCACAAACTGTTTTAAAAAACAATCCTGGATCGTATCAAGAAAGTCACCCGACTCTAAATTTCCTGTCAAATTGCTCCAGTCAATCTGTCTATAGTTGAAATCTCCCATTAGCACAAACATTTTCGTATGTAGATGCCTTACGAATTTCGTCCCATAGAAGTTTACTGCACTCCCTATCAAGATTTGGGGCCCTGTAAATCACACCCAAAATTAGTTTTTCTCGGCCCTCGAGAAGCTGTAACCAAACAGATTCAGTGGCTGACGCTTCTAATTTAATATCTTGTCTAACACAACAATTTAAATTGTCTCTGACATACATCGCTACTCCACCACCTTTCCTGTTGACCCCTGTCAGTGTGGAATAATTTATAGCTTGTATGTGACATTCAGAGGGCATCTCTCTATCTTTCAGATTGAGCCAGGTCTCTGTTATAGCAATAATATCTATGTTTCCTGCACTTGCAATTAATCTTAGCTCATCTATTTATTTCTAACACTCCTGCTATTAGTATAGTAAACCTTAAGGGAGCTAGTCCTTGCTGCCCTCTGCTGTCCCCCTTTGTTTGCTGACCTGTTCTATTGTCTTTATTTATAACTTCATGCTGAATGCCTTTTATACATTTAATGTTTCCAACCCTAGTGTTGCAACCTGCTTGTTTCCCACACACACCCATACCTCTATCTTCCATCAGTTTAAAATCATAGGCATTTCACCAATGGCCTTCTCAATCGAGTCTGCAAGTGCTACCACCCCTGCCCCAGAGAGATGAACCCCATCCCTTGCATACATATCATGTTTGCATAAAAGTTGTTCCAGTTGTCAATGAATGGGATTGCAAGCTCCTTGCAGTATCTGTCTACCAGCAATTTACACCAATTGCCCTAGACAACCATTCATTTCCTACTCCCCTTCTAGGCAAGATGCTACATATGATTGGGATCCCTCCCTTAGACTTAATGAAATCTATAGCTGACCTGTACTTATCTAGCAGCTCTTCTCTCCTACCCTTCCCAATATCATTTCCACCAGCACTGAGACAGATAATGGGCTTGTTCCATTACCTGACATGATATTATCCAGTCTGTTGACAATGTCCCAACACCAGCTCCAGGGAAGCACACTCTATCTCTCATCTTCTTATTCCTATTACAAAAAGCACGGTCAACATATCTTACCTGAGAGTCACCAACCACAAGAATGCGCTTACCTTCATTAGCAGGGGCAGTAGTACCCTTACCTTCACTGGCCACTGAAGTACATTCATCCTGGAGAACAGAGAAGCGATTTCCTACCTTCAGATCTTCACTCTTAACTTTCCTTACTCTGATGCGCCTCCCATTACTGTGAACAACTCGCCACTTGTAGCAGGTGCTGGGCTGCACCTCACTGCTGGTAGCCGTTGCTACCGCCCCACCTACAGCCTCCTCACAGTGAGAGACAGACTGCACCTCACTGCTAGAAGCCTCATTCCCCACATCTCCAACCACCTCACACTCTCTCCCAGGCCCATTGAGGTGGACCTTCAGCCTCCTAATCTCCTCCTGGAGAAGCAAGACCTCCTCCTTCAACTCTCCAACCTCAGTTTTTAAAACACTGCAGAAGCAAGCCATTGCGTGGGGATACAGTATCCCTGCTCACTATTGTATGGTGATACAGTATCCCTGCTCACTATTGTATGGCGATACAGTATCCCTGCTCACTATTGTATGGTGATACAGTATCCCTGCTCACTATTGTATGGCGATACAGTATCCCTGCTCACTATTGTATGGTGATACAGTATCCCTGCTCACTATTGTATGGTGATACAGTATCCCTGCTCACTATTGTATGGTGATACAGTATCCCTGCTCACTATTGTATGGCGATACAGTATCCCTGGTCACTATTGTATGGTGATACAGTATCCCTGCTCACTATTGTATGGTGATACAGTATCCCTGCTCACTATTGTATGGCGATACAGTATCCCTGCTCACTATTGTATGGTGATACAGTATCCTGCTCACTATTGTATGGTGATACAGTATCCCTGCTCACTATTGTATGGTGATACAGTATCCCTGCTCACTATTGTATGGTGATACAGTATCCCTGCTCACTATTGTATGGTGATACAGTATCCCTGCTCACTATTGTATGGTGATACAGTATCCCTGCTCACTATTGTATGGTGATACAGTATCCCTGCTCACTATTGTGTTGAGATACAGTATCCCTGCTCACTATTGTATGGTGATACAGTATCCCTGCTCACTATTGTGTTGAGATACAGTATCCCTGGTCACTATTGTATGGTGATGCAGTATCCCTGGTCACTATTACATGGTGATACAGTATCCCTGGTCACTATTGCATGGTGATGCAGTATCCCTGGTCACTATTGCATGGGGATACAGTACCCCTGGTCGCTATTGCATGGGGATACAGTATCCCTGGTCACTATTGCATGGGGATACAGTATCCCTGGCCACTATTGCATGAGGATAGAGTATACCTGGTCACTATTGCATGGTGATACAGTATCCCTGGTCACTATTGCATGGGGATACAGTATCCCTGGCCACTATTGCATGGGGATACAGTATCCCTGGCCACTATTGCATGAGGATAGAGTATACCTGGTCACTATTGCATGGTGATACAGTATCCCTGGTCACTATTGCATGGTGATACAGTATCCCTGGTCACTATTGCATGGTGATACAGTATCCCTGGTCACTATTGCATGGGGATACAGTATCCCTGGCCACTATTGCATGGGGATAGAGTATACCTGGTCACTATTACATGGGGATACAGTATCCCTGGTCACTATTGCATGGGGATACAGTATACCTGGTCACTATTGCATGGGGATACAGTATCCCTGGTCACTATTGCATGGGGATACAGTATCCATGGTCACTGTTGCATGGGGATACAGTATCCATGATCACTATTGCATGGGGATACAGTATCCCTGGTCACTGTTGCATGGGGATACAGTATCCCTGGCCAGTACTATTCATGTAGACCTCATATAGGCCTCTTCTGTTAAGATAAACCTTTTTAACATCCAAGTATACAGGCTTAATTGTGAAATTTTGCAGCCTCGGTGCTGTAGATTAGTCTTCGTCCTGTAACTCACCCAGTAATCACTGTCAAGATATTTAAGATGATTAAGCAAAAAGAGATTATGAGGTTAAAGTTGCAAGAGAATCGAAGACTAATCCAAAAGGATTCTTTCAGGTATACAGAAGTAAGATCGAACATTAAAATGGTATAAAATACCGACAGATTGTTAGGTAAGACACATATGCAACAGTTAGGTATCTTTATTTCGAAACGTTTCGCCTACACAGTAGGCTTCTTCAGTCGAGTACAGAAAAGTTGATAGAAGCAGAAGATACTTGAAGACGATGTAATCAGTCCATCACCCTTAAAGTTTTGAGGTGGTCAGTCCCTCAGTCTGGAGAAGAGCATTGTTCCGTTGTCTGAAACAATATGAAGTTGAAGTGACAGAATGGGGCCTTATATAGGGCCAGGAGGTGAGACGTAGGTTGCTTTGGGAGGGCAGGTCCCTCTCAAACCCAGCCGTTCTCACTAGTAGAGGTTGTCAAGTTGATAGTCTGTACCAAGATACCCTTGTGTTGCAGTGTCTGACAGAATGAACATTAAAATGGTATAAAATACCGACAGGTTGTTAGGTAAGACACATATGCAACAGTTAGGTATCTTTATTTCGAAACGTTTCGCCTACACAGTAGGCTTCTTCAGTCGAGTACAGAAAAGTTGATAGAAGCAGAAGATACTTGAAGACGATGTAATCAGTCCATCACCCTTAAAGTTTTGAGGTGGTCAGTCCCTCAGTCTGGAGAAGAGCATTGTTCCGTTGTCTGAAACAATATGAAGTTGAAGTGACAGAATGGGGCCTTATATAGGGCCAGGAGGTGAGACGTAGGTTGCTTTGGGAGGGCAGGTCCCTCTCAAACCCAGCCGTTCTCTACTAGTGAGAGCCGGGAGTCTGTTATGATTCAGGCAGGTGACGCCAGCATGGGCGAGGCACAGAGCCGGGAGTCTGTTATGATTCAGGCAGGTGACGCCAGCACGGGCGAGGCACAGAGCCGGGAGTCTGTTATGATTCAGGCAGGTGACGCCAGCACAGGCGAGGCACAGAGCCGGGAGTCTGTTATGATTCTGTCAAATTGGATACATCTTCAGTATGCTGTTAATCTCTTCTGTGTGATAGCTATTGTTTCTACTATGTAACTGTTACCCTGAAGATTGAGACACTTATGCAACATATGGGAATCTTTAATGAAGAAATGTTTCGCCACACAGTGGCTTCATCAGTCCAGCGCAAAGATTCCCATATGTTGCATAAGTGTTCGGTTCGGTAACGTGAACTGGGTAAAGGATACTCACATAGGCAATGATGGAGTATAATTAAAACGGAATATATGGGAAACGCCCAGCCTGACCTATGTCTCCACTCCCAATCTTTAGACTAACTCACAAAATGGTTCCTAGGGGTGAGCGGGTTCAAAACATGCTAAGGTCAGCTGTAACAGTGAATAACAAGTGATTCACACAGACGGTTGGTAGTGAGTCACTACTGACACTGGTAACTGGTTACTGGTACTGGTACTACTGAGAGCTCGGCGACGCTAATGTATGTCGTCCCGACATACGACTAATACAAACTAAAGACAGGCATACGGCTTGGGCTGATTCTATACAATGTCAAAGTACACAACAATTGAACATTATAACATACGTAAGAAAAATATTGGAATGGAAGCTAACGTAACTTTCTGTAATGAAACTTACTGTATGATATAGCACAACTCATAAAATGAGACTCAACATTGGGATTACACAACAGAAGTGATAATAATAAAAAATTTGATCGATCGATCGATCGATCTGGAATAGTTTTCGCATTTAACTTCCTAAAGTCAATCACTGGGCTCCAAGTACCATCCTTCTTAGGTACTAAGATCAAGGGTGCATTCCAGGGTGAATTGCTAGGTGCAATAACTCCATCATCAAGCATTTGATTGATAAATTCTTCTGCAACAGTAACTTGTGAATCTGGAAAACTTCAGTAATGAGGATATTGTCAAGTATTCCATTAAAGGTTCATTAGGTACGGAAAGTTCTAAAGGTTTTATTCCAGAAGATCTGGAGTCACTGTCACCTGGGGATTGCCGTCTCAGAGGACAGCCTATCCCACATTAAGAACATAAAAATGGAGAAACACTGAAGAAGGCCTACTGCTCCATACTAGGCAGGTCCTTATCAAAACCGCTGCTACCCAAAGCTCCCCAAGAAGATATAGTCTCTATATACCCTCTGTGTTCATGTGCTGTTTGTAACGGATTGACAAAGCTCCTGGAGAGCGAAACGTTGCCACAATAAAATGTCACATTAGTTGCACTTGTGTCCTTTTACTCTATATATATCCGTGGTCTCAAAGCGAAAGCAAGAGAAATTATAAATAGGAGACAGTAAAGAGAGGTGAGATAGATGTATTTGGATGTTATAATGCACATTACTGATGAAGAATTAGACACATGTTCAACATCTGGTATCTTTATTTGTAGACGTTTCATCATCCAGGAGCTTTATCAGTACAATGACATAATGTGAAAAATTATATACAAAAGATGAGGTGAGGAGCACCGAAGTCTTGAAGGAACTGAAGCACAGCCATGGAGCTTGGAGCTTATATACTGGCGTCAGGTGAGGGAGGTGCAACAGACGAAGGAATTGCCACAGGTAGAAGGGATTCCCCTGTGGAAGTAGGTCATACCCAAGGGATGGGCCAGTAGTAAGCAAGAAGGTTGTGTGGATGTCTTCCGTACCAAGATTCCAAGATGTTGCAGTGTTTCACAGGTTACCGAGCGACAAGTTAGGTTAGGTTAGATAAGGTTTCTCAGGAAACAGGGCAAGTGTTTCCTGACGCGGTTCTTAGTCATATGATGACCCGCAGCTGGGGCTTTTGGTCATCCGACCGAGGCCTTCTGCTGGCTTACCCCTCCACTCCTTTAAAAATTACGATAATAATTATAACCATTAGATATAATTTTAACGACAACAGTTGTGATTTGATAATGGTCAAACCATTACAGAAGTGTGAGGAATCATTTATAACCACTGCAGAGTGTATTACTGCCCTTGCAGTACCTCATCTGTCACTTTACCAGTGTATATAGTCCTCAAAATATCATTATCAGTGTAATAAATAATAGTATTTTCTTGTATATTTGTTTATCATTTGCTTCAGTATGATTACTCTGGAATTAAAGGTGGCAATTTAAATGTAGTTTAAGTGGTGTAAAGTGCTCAGTAGGAAGGTGAGGTTCGCACTCCTAGTATGACACGATCACTTCTAGCAAGACAGCTACTGAATGAATACTGGATAATGTGCTTCCTTCTTTGATGGGAAACAGCCGATGTTTAAAAAAAAATGTATATATAACGAATGTTATTCATGCATAACAGTATAGTCTCCATTACGTTGTTCCAAACATGGCGTCGCAATTCAACCAGATATCGCAGCTTCGCTTGACACCCCAGCGGAGGTATACGAAGTTCTGTAGTGAGTGTTGTGGTGCCACTCTGGAGGCAACACGGTGCTAGTGAGGCGACGGGTGCCACTCTGGAGGCAATACTGTGCCAGTGAAGCGACGGGTGCCACTCTGGACTCACCAATGACTGTAGCCCATCCCTGAGACGGACACACGCTGATAAGGTGCACAGTCCTTCAAGCAAGAGTATTGACTGATCTCTCCTGCCTTGATGTGACAGCCTGTCTGGTGGTGGTGAGGGAGGACCTACCTGCTGGTGATGAGGGAGGACCTACCTGCTGGTGGTGAGGGAAGACCTACTTGCTGGTGGTGAGGGAGGACCTACCTGCTGGTGGTAAGGGAGGACCTACCTGCTGGTGGTAAGGGAGGACCTACCTGCTGGTGGTGAGGGTGGACCTACCTGCTGGTGGTGAGGGAGGACCTACTTGCTGGTAGTGAGGGAGGACCTACCTGCTGGTGATGAGGGAGGGCCTACCTGCTGGTGGTGAGGGAGGACCTACCTGCTGGTGGTGAGGGAGGACCTACCTGCTGGTGATGAGGGAGGACCTACCTGCTGGTGGTGAGGGTGGACCTACCTGCTGGTGG
The DNA here is from genome assembly GCF_026875155.1 of Cherax quadricarinatus. Taxonomy (NCBI): domain Eukaryota; kingdom Metazoa; phylum Arthropoda; class Malacostraca; order Decapoda; family Parastacidae; genus Cherax; species Cherax quadricarinatus. Next base: position 9,555,819 of record NC_069451.1, on the reverse strand, counting down.
TGAGGGAGGACCTACTTGCTGGTAGTGAGGGAGGACCTACCTGCTGGTGATGAGGGAGGGCCTACCTGCTGGTGGTAAGAAAGATGACCTACCTGCTGGTGGTGAGGGAGGATCTACCTGCTGGTGATGAGGGAGGGCCTACCTGCTGGTGGTGAAGGAGGTGACTTACCTGCTCGTGATGAGGGAGATGACCTACCTGCTGGTGGTAAGAAAGATGACCTACCTGCTGGTGGTAAGAAAGATGACCTACCTGCTGGTGGTAAGAAAGATGACCTACTTGCTGGTGGCGAGGAAGGACCTACCTGCTGGTGGTAAGGAAGATGGCCTACCTGCTGGTGGTGAGGGAGAGAACCAGGGCTCCCAGCAGTGCCGGCAGCAGGTTCCAAGAGTTTCGTCGGAGGAGCATCACAACACCCTGTCGAGGATATAATTAAAACCATTATTTTTGAAAATTAAGATACATGTGTAACAGTTGGGTATCTTTATTTATGAAACGTTTCGCCTACACAGCAGACTTTTTCAGGGAGCGGTAGTAATGAAATAAAGATGATGTAATCAGTCCATCAGCCTTAGAGAAAAAGTATTTGAGGTATTCAGTCCCTCAGCCTGGAGAAGAGTTCAGCTCCAAAACACATTTACCACCCGTAGCTCGATCGCTAACGAACTCAGCTCACACACTAAGGTCCGGAGTTCGAATCTCCGGTAGGGCTGGAGAACATTAGAACGTGTTTCCATAAGATACCTGCTGTCCATGGAAATATAAACACATATGCAGTATAATGTGATCCTTTATTGACAACGTTTCACCCACACAGTGGGCTTTTTCAAGTCACACACAGATCTGTGTGTGACTTGAAAAAGCCCACTGTGTGGGCGAAACGTTGTCAATAAAGGATCACATTATACTGCATATGTGTTTATATTTCCATTGTGTCGGTATTTTATACCATTTATTTTCACCTGCTGTCCATGTTCACCCATCAGTATTAAATAGGTACCTGAGTGTTAGTCGACTGGTGTGGGTCGCATCCTACGGCGAAACTGACCTAATTTACTCGAAATGCTCTGCATAACAAGCGGCTTTCTATATAGAGTATGTCATTGATGTCAGCTACGCCTGTATACCTTGTACATGTGAACAATAAAATGGTATAAAATACCGACAGGTTATTAGGTAAGACAGCTAACTGTTGCATATGTGTCTTATCTAACAGCCTTGTACATGTAATTGTAGAAATAACGATATTATTATTATATTATTCTTTCCATAGCTATCTGGCCAAGAGTATGCTACCATCACAGTACGGTTTATCCTGCTAAAACATGCTATAAGCCCGTAAGGGTGGCACAGTATTAAAACTGCAGATGAACTGGAAGTCTTTCTCGCTTCTAGTTATTAATCCGTCCTCAAAAATCCTCTGACGAGGGTCCTAAATAACGCATTCCAAGGCCCTGTCTGCGGGCTTACATCTGGAGGGTAACAGAGCCCAGTCAGGGCACTTGAAATTGTTGACATTGCCTCTAGCCAATAGGAGACCTCCTTTTTCATCCTCCAGTGAGGAAGCAGAGACTGGAAGCAGTGTAACTCTAGACTTTGGAAGAGGTGGTTCTCAGTCGTTCGTAAGTAGGAATAATTACTGGACTTGCTTTTAAAAAATCATGAAAAGTATGAAAGTAGTGGTAAAATCAGTAGGTGACTTGGACCAATGTTAGGTAAAAGGACACAAGTGCAACTAATGTGACATTTTATTGTGGCAACGTTTCGCTCTCTAGGAGTTTTATCAGGCCGTTGGAAAGCGAAACGTTGCCACAATAAAATGCCATATTAGTTCCACATGTATCCTTTTACGTAACATATTGTCGATAATTCTACCAACATTAATACGACTTGGACCTACCTAGCATGAGCCAGTAGACCTTCTGCAGTGCTCCTTCTTTCTTATGTTCGTAAAATAAATATTTAAATCTGAATTTTATTTTTTTTTCTGGATTACTGTTCCTATAAATGTAGATGTAACAGAATTTTTGGCTCCATATCAAGAAGCATAAATAACAGGAATTACCAAGTTATATCTTTGGTCAGGCCTTAGATTATGCTGCACAGTTCTGGTCTCCACGTCACAGTGTGAGCAAATTTGCGCTGGAAAACATGCAGAGATGGATGATGAGGTTAAGAACAGACAGGAACAGGTACACAAATAACCTGCACATGGCGGACTTGAGTCCTGGAGAAGGGGGGTACAGGTCTACACCTGAAGGGGGGTTTAATGTTGAAGTTTGTAACTGTAGTGTGGGCATGCCTCTGGAAAGACAGAAGGAGTGAATATGATGAAATTTTTTCTTTTTCAGCCACCCTGCCTTGGGGGGAATGGGCCGAGGTTTTTAATAAAAAAAAAATATGGAGAAAGGGCTTACACACTTTTATTTTGTAAAATAATTTATAAAATATCGAAAGCACTAGTTTGGTATATTTGGGGAATAGTGGAACAAATTCCAAGTAGTGTAATAAAGTATTTCCTTGGGATCGCCAGCTGGGCCTAAGTTTGATGCAGTACTCCCCCCTCATACGTTCTAAAAGATGTCGGAACGTGCGCATGTCGACACCTGCTGTCCCTGTCCATGTTCCCCATCATTTCCAAAAGATACCTGGGTTTTCGTGGACTGGCGTGGGTCGCATCCCGGGACAAAAAAATGACCCAATTTTGTCCGAAATGTCACAAAAAGCGGGTTTTTTTTATATAGTATGTCAAGTGTCAGCTGGGCCTGTATACCAGTATGTCATTGATGCAGCTAGGCCTGTATACCTTGCCCTGTACTGTATCAGATCTCCTGTTGCCGGGTGGGTGGGGCTGGGGTGCTGAGATGCTGGATGCGGATGTGAGATCTGGGGAAAACTGGGATGCTGAGATACTGGGATCGGGTGCTGAGAACGGGATGCGGGATGTGGGGTGGGGATCGAGATTGGGGTGCTGGGGTGCTGGGGGATTCTTTGGTCGGGTCCGCCCCCTCCCTGCTACCTGGCTCGTTTTTTTTCCTCTTCTTATTTTTTTATTGTCTTTTTCCCTCTCGGAAATAAAAATAAATCGCCCCAGGGGAAAGACACATGGCAACACTTGGGGATCTTATTTGCCGAAACGTTTTTCTGCTCCCAGGGTTTGTCGTCGCAAAAAAGAGAATAACAATTTAATGATGATTTTGGGGGAAACAGACCCTCAGTCTAAGTCTTAAAACCCGGAATGGGGGATGATTACCGTCAATCTTTCTCATCTTCACTGTTTTTTCGATTGGGGCTGAAGAAACCGTTACTGGCGAACGTTTCCTCAATAACCAGGGGCCCTCCCTGTACAATTTCCCTGTCACTCAGTTTTGAAAAACCTATCTTGTGGAAGTAAATTATTATAAATTTTTATTTATTATTATTATTTTATTATTATTATTATTATTATTATTATTTTTATTTTTATTATTTATTATACATAATTTTCTCCTAACCTCGTAACTGTCGAAACCCATCCTTTAAAGGGGTTTTCTGGAGGAGGTGGTACCGATCTTTTCCCTAATGGGGGGAAATAGGTTTTCCCGATGCCTTTTTTTTTTCCCGGTTACCCTCCAAGAGGGACCCGGGTAGGGGTATTTCTTTAAAATCAGTACCCGAAACCCGGGATTGGGGGTTCGTACGTTTTGGGCTTCGTGTGACCACAGTAACGGGCCCAAATTTTTCAGGGCCCCGAAACCCCGGGGAGGGGCTAGTCCAAAGGGGCCCGGGGGCCCCGGGGACGTTTTTAACCCCCATAAAGGGCCCCGGTATTTCTCCTCCTGCCCAAAGCTTATTTTTCCCTGTTTTCCATTTGGGGATAAAAGTTTTTATCCCCTATGGTAAAAGGGGAGAACGTGCCTGAGTATTTATTTTGGGTGGGAGGAGGTGGAGAATGTTTGGGGAAAGGGAGGGTGTGAGAAATTTACCTTTTGTGCTTGTCTCTCAGACCTCGTGAAGAAAAAAGGCGTCAGTGTTGTTTTTCCCTTTTAAGATAGGGAGCCCGTGGGGATGCCGAGTACTCGATGTAAAGTTGTCGCCGGAGGGGGAAAAAGCGTTGCAGATTTAGTTTATCGCAGAGGGGTCACAAGATCAAAAGTGACCTGACCTGCCAGGGTGGGGAAGCGAATTTTTACTCCCGGCCGGGGGGCCCGCCGCTTTCCTGTTTTAAACCCCCGGGTCAAAAACCCAGCTGCCCTCCAAATCACATTCGAGAAGTTCCTTTCTGCTTAGAAAACCCAACAATTTTTCCCTCTGACACTTCCGTTTCCCGTAGCTTTCTTGTAACCACTTCCGGGGTTTTCCAGGGCCCCCTCCCACACCCGACCTTAATGTTGGAAAAAAATTTAGATTCACAAAAGATAAGAAAATAAAAAAAAGGAACACTGAGGAGATCACTGCCAAGACAGTCAGTCCCCCGAAAGATTTTGTGGGGGTTATAAGTAGAGTAGATCTCTGCTGGGTCATCCCCTCAAACAGACCAGGGCCCCGTTGCCCTTTCCTTTTTTCTTACGTTCTTAAGTAGATCTCTGGTCTCCCGGGACGTGAAAAAAAAAGTGATCCTAGTCGGTTTCCCCCGACCTTGGAGGACAACCCCACTCCGGTTAATTGATGAAATCTCTCTTTAATTGGCAGGTCGGCTAACGAGCCTTTTAATTTTGGTAGCTTGGAAGCAATCAGTGGTGCATGCAGGGCTCCCCTCCCTTCCCTGACGGTGCCGGCACCAATTAGAGACTCTCTGGGCCCCTTAAAGAAACCCCTAAAACAAATTTGGGCTCTTTCTGGCGCCCCGGAACTGCTTACGGCGCGGGTTAATTACTTCACGTTTTTATACCCGGAGTTCGGCCCCAAGGGTTGACCTGAACAGGTGACGGTATCTTAGGGGGATGACCCGGCGTTTGTGCCTCGGGGCCCAGAATTGTGTCATTATATGAATTACTGGCGGATCGGTAATACAATTAAATACATTTGCCCCATGCGTGGCTGACTGGACAGAGAATGGCGGCCATTTTGTAGACGGGGGGGGCAAAGCTTTCCCCCATTTTAAGAAATAAGAACAAAGAAGAGAAACACTGCGAGGCCTACTGGCCCCCTGCGAGGGAGGTCAAGTCCCTACCGGCTTTAAACCAATGCACCCCAATAGTCAGGTCAGGTCCATTTGACTTAAAAGGGGGGAAACGGGAACCCCACCTGGAGCACAAACTTAGGTCCAACCACACCCACCCACATCCATAAAAATTTTATCCAAACCCATTTTTTGCTACACAACGTTCTGGCCCTTAACTGTATCGGGAGTTTGTTTCCCCTCATCCCAACTCTATTCAAAAACTTTCCCAATCCTTCCTAAAATGAATTTTTTTCCCAAATTAAAACCCTTGCTGCGAGTCCTGTCTAGGTGTTTTTTTCAGCACACATTTACTCCCTTTTTTTATTTTCCTGTTTTATTTTTAAACCCCCAATCATATCCCCCCCAATTCTACGTCTTTTTAGAGAGTGCAGATTTAGGGCCCTTAGTCTATCCTCATAGGGAAGGTTTCTGATACATGGGATCAACTTTGTCATCCTCCTTTGTACATTTTCCAGAGAATTTATATCCATCCTGTAATACGGTGACCAAAACTGTGCAGCATAATCTAAATGAGGCCTAGATTATGCTGCACAGTTTTGGTCACCGTATTACAGGATGGATATAAATTCTCTGGAAAATGTACAAAGGAGGATGACAAAGTTGATCCCATGTATCAGAAACCTTCCCTATGAGGATAGACTAAGGGCCCTGAATCTGCACTCTCTAGAAAGACGTAGAATTAGGGGGGATATGATTGAGGTGTATAAATGGAAGAATTTCATAACGCAGTAACTGAAGGATACAGTGTCTGCTGTGCCCAGACACTTCGGGTTTAGTGTAGGAGGTGAAAAAACTCTGCCATCATTATTACGTGCTGTTGAAAAGATATAAAATACTGTCGAGTTGAAGATCAAGACACATGTGCAACATTTGGGAATCTTTATTGATGAAACGTTTCGCCTACACAGTAGACTTCTTCAGTCAAATACAAAGGGAGCATTAGTAATGAAATAAAGGTGATGTAATCAGTCCATCAACCTTGGAGAAATAGTATTTGAGGTGGTCAGTCTCTCAGCTTGGAGAAGAGTTCATCTCCATGGTCTGGAACAAGGTGGTAAGGTGGTCAGTCCCTCAGCTTGGAGAAGAGTTCATCTCCATGGTCTGGAACGATATGGAGCTGAAGCATGAGAACGGAGTCTTCAGTACTGTCGAAGAAGAGGTGGAAGATCTCAAGGACGTTGTAGGGGACGTGATCCACTTGTGGAAGCAAGAAGGCAGATCCATATTGAATCCAACCCTTCTCACTCATCACCTACGACAGTATTTAAGACTCCGTTCTCACGCTTCAGCTTGTAAAGTAAAAGGACACAAGTGCAACTAATGTGACATTTTATTGTGGCAACGTTTCGCTCTCCAGGAGCTTTGTCAAGCCGTTACGGGTTGACAGAGCCGTAATGTCGGTAATTCTACCAACATTATTGCATGCTTCAGCTTCATATCGTTCCAGCACAACGGTATCTTAGTACAGAGAATATCTTCCATTCTTCATGGCGTATCTACTGGTTATGAGTGAGAAGGTTGGATTCCAGATGGATCTGCTCTCTTACTTCGACTAATGGATCCCGACCCCTACAATGTCTTGGAGATCTTCCACTCACCTTCACCTCACCCACCTGCACTACCTCACCGCATGAATGAGGTAGGTGAAGAAGAGTGATGCGATGCAAATGGTACAGGTGGGGTCAGGTGGTACAGGTGGTGCAGATGGGTCAGGTGGTGCAGGTGGGTCAGGTGGTACAGGTAGGGGAAAACCTCCACACTGGTCACCTGAACCATGCCTCAGTAATGGACTTTCAGCGTACTCCCGCCACCAAAATATCAATTAATAATTATTGTTTTTTTATTTTTCGTTTTTTTACAATTTCTTGTGTTTTATTTGAGTATTCCTGAGTGATTTACTTATTGACTCTTTGTGCATCATATTCTTTAACGTGGTTTCAGATATACCGCAATATATACCAAGCTTTAATAAAGCCGTTTTTACCTGGAGAGAGTTTCGGGGGTCAACGCCCCCGCGGCCCGGTCTGTGACCAGGCCTCCTGGTGGATCAGCGCCTGATCAACCAGGCTGTTGCTGCTGGCTGCACGCAAACCAACGTACGAGCCACAGCCCGGCTGATCAGGAACTGATCATATATCCCACGGGATATATATATACCCAGCAGATCAGACACTGACTTGAGGAATTTATTAAGTTACATCCCTTAATATAATAATAATAATAATAATAATAATAATAATAATAATAATAATAATAATAATAATAATAATAATATAATAATAATAATAATAATAATATCTTTATTTTACAAGTACATGTACAAGGTATACAAGCCTAGCTGACATCAATGACATATTGCTATACAGAAAGCCCCTTGTTATGTAGAGCATTTCGTGCAAATTAGGTCAATTTTGCCCCCAGGATGCGACCCACAGCAGTCGACTAACACCCAGGTACCTATTTTACTGATAGGTGGACATGGACAGCAGGTATCTTAAGAAAACGCGTCCAATTGGTTCCACCCATACCGGGGATCGAACTACGTACCTCAGTGTGCGAGCTGAGTGTGCTGGCAATCCAGCTACGGGACACCTAATGTATGATGGGAGGCTGTTGAATAGCCTTCAACCTCTTACACTTATTGTATTATCTTTAAATATATTGGTGATACTCTCTTCAAGGGATGTATTTTGCACCATCTGCCGAGATTCTTGCTTTTGTTGGAAGTGATTTGTGTGTGGACTTGGGACCAGTCCCTCAAAGATTTTCCATATGTAAATTATATCTTTCTCCCCTGGTCGTGGACCGGGCCGCGGGGGCGCTGACCCCCAGAACACTCTCCAGGTATACTCTTGTATCATAAGGAGCACAGATCGAGGAAGTCTAAACCTTCCCAGTAATTTTAAGTGAGTTACTAAATTTATGTTGACATTACTGTTCCCACAGAATGTTGACACTTGCATTCCATTCACCGTGATTATATTGTACATACATACATACATACATACATACATACATACATACATACATACATACATACATACATACATACATACATACATACATACATACATATATACATACATACATACATACATATATACATACATACATACATACATACATACACACATACACACATATAAAGTAAGGAAAGCTGATCGTGTATGTATGTGAGTCACAAAATAACGTCAACTGGTAGTGAGGGAAGGAAGAGTCAGGGAGGATAAACACCAGACCTGACTACTGAGAGTCAGGGAGGATAAACACCAGATCTGACTACTGAGAGTCAGGGAGGATAAACACCAGATCTGACTACTGAGAGTCAGGAGGATAAACACAGATCTGACTACTGAGAGTCAGGGAGGATAAACACTAGACCTGACTACTGAGAGTCAGGGAGGATAAACACCAGACCTGACTACTGAGAGTCAGGGAGGATAAACACCAGATCTGACTACTGAGAGTCAGGGAGGATAAACACTAGACCTGACTACTGAGAGTCAGGGAGGATAAACACCTGACCTGACTACTGAGAGTCAGGGAGGATAAACACCAGACCTGACTACTGAGAGTCAGGGAGGATAAACACCAGACCTGACTACTGAGAGTCAGGGAGGATAAACACCAGACCTGACTACTGAGAGGCAGGGAGGATAAACACCAGACCTGACTACTGAGAGTCAGGGAGGATAAACACCAGACCTGACTACTGAGAGGCAGGGAGGATAAACAACAGACCTGACTACTGAGAGTCAGGGAGGATAAACACCAGACCTGACTACTGAGAGGCAGGAGGATAAACACCAGACCTGACTACTGAGAGTCAGGGAGGATAAACACCAGACCTGACTACTGAGAGGCAGGGAGGATAAACACCAGACCTGACTACTGAGAGTCAGGGAGGATAAACACCAGACCTGACTACTGAGAGTCAGAGAGGATAACACCAGACCTGACTACTGAGAGTCAGGGAGGATAAAACACCGACCTGACTACTGAGAGGCAGGGAGGATAAACACCAGACCTGACTACTGAGAGTCAGGGAGGATAAACACCAGACCTGACTACTGAGAGGCAGGGAGGATAAACACCAGACCTGACTACTGAGAGTCAGGGAGGATAAACACTAGACCTGACTACTGAGAGGCAGGGAGGATAAACACCAGACCTGACTACTGAGAGTCAGGAGGATAAACACCAGACCTGACTACTGAGAGTCAGGGAGGATAAAACACCAGACCTGACTACTGAGAGTCAGGGAGGATAAACACCAGACCTGACTACTGAGAGGCAGGGAGGATAAACACCAGACCTGACTACTGAGAGTCAGGGAGGATAAACACCAGACCTGACTACTGAGAGGCAGGGAGGATAAACACCAGACCTGACTACTGAGAGGCAGGGAGGATAAACACCAGACCTGACTACTGAGAGTCAGGGAGGATAAACACCAGACCTGACTACTGAGAGTCAGGGAGGATAAACACCAGACCTGACTACTGAGAGGCAGGGAGGATAAACACCAGACCTGACTACTGAGGAGTCAGGGAGGATAAACACCAGACCTGACTACTGAGAGTCAGGGAGGATAAACACCAGACCTGACGACTGAGAGGCAGGGAGGATAAACACCAGACCTGACTACTGAGAGTCAGGGAGGATAAACACCAGACCTGACTACTGAGAGTCAGGGAGGATAAACACCAGACCTGACTACTGAGAGGCAGGGAGGATAAACACCAGACCTGACTACTGAGAGTCAGGGAGGATAAACACCAGACCTGACTACTGAGAGTCAGGGAGGATAAACACCAGACCTGACTACTGAGACTCAGGGAGGATAAACACCAGACCTGACTACTGGAGAGTCAGGGAGGATAAACACCAGACCTGACTACTGAGAGTCAGGGAGGATAAACACCAGACCTGACTACTGAGAGTCAGGGAGGATAAACACCAGACCTGACTACTGAGAGTCAGGGAGGATAAACACCAGACCTGACTACTGAGAGTCAGGGAGGATAAACACCAGACCTGACTACTGAGAGTCAGGGAGGATAAAACACCAGACCTGACTACTGAGAGTCAGGAAGGATAAACACCAGACCTGACTACTGAGAGTCAGGAGGGATAAACACCAGACCTGACTACTGAGAGTCAGGGAGGATAAACACCAGACCTGACTACTGAGAGGCAGGGAGGATAAACACCAGACCTGACTACTGAGAGTCAGGGAGGATAAACACCAGACCTGACTACTGAGAGTCAGGGAGGATAAACACCAGACCTGACTACTGAGAGTCAGGGAGGATAAACACCAGACCTGACTACTGAGAGTCAGGGAGGATAAACACCAGACCTGACTACTGAGAGTCAGGGAGGATAAACACCAGACCTGACTACTGAGAGTCAGGGAGGATAAACACCAGACCTGACTACTGAGAGTCAGGGAGGATAAAACACCAGACCTGACTACTGAGAGTCAGGGAGGATAAACACCAGACCTGACTACTGAGAGTCAGGAGGATAAACACCAGACCTGACTACTGAGAGTCAGGGAGGATAAACACCAGACCTGACTACTGAGAGTCAGGAAGGATAAACACCAGACCTGACTACTGAGAGTCAGGGAGGATAAACACCAGACCTGACTACTGAGAGTCAGGGAGGATAAACACCAGACCTGACTACTGAGAGTCAGGGAGGATAAACACCAGACCTGACTACTGAGAGGCAGGGAGGATAAACACCAGACCTGACTACTGAGAGTCAGGGAGGATAAACACCAGACCTGACTACTGAGAGTCAGGGAGGATAAACACCAGACCTGACTACTGAGAGTCAGGGAGGATAAACACCAGACCTGACTACTGAGAGTCAGGGATGATAAACACCAGACCTGACTACTGGAGAGTCAGGGAGGATAAACACCAGACCTGACTACTGAGAGTCAGGGAGGATAAACACCAGACCTGATACTGAGAGTCAGGGAGGATAAACACCAGACCTGACTACTGAGAGTCAGGAAGGATAAACACCAGACCTACTACTGAGAGTCAGGGAGGATAAACACCAACCTGACTACTGAGAGTCAGGGAGGATAAAAAACCAGACCTGACTACTGAGAGTCAGGGAGGATAAACACCAGACCTGACTACTGAGAGTCAGGAAGGATAAACACCAGACCTGACTACTGAGAGTCAGGGAGGATAAACACCAGACCTGACTACTGAGAGTCAGGAGGATAAACACCAGACCTGACTACTGAGAGTCAGGGAGGATAAACACCAGACCTGACTACTGAGAGTCAGGGAGGATAAACACCAAGAACCTGACTACTGAGAGTCAGGGAGGATAAACACCAGACTGACTACTGAGAGTCAGGGAGGATAAACACCAGACCTGACTACTGAGAGTCAGGGAGGATAAACACCAGACCTACTACTGAGAGGCAGGGAGGATAAACACCAGACCTGACTACTGAGAGGCAGGGAGGATAACACACAGACCTGACTACTGAGAGTCAGGAGGATAAACACCAGACCTGACTACTGAGAGGCAGGAGGATAAACACCAGACCTACTACTGAGAGGCAGGGAGGATAAACACCAGACCTGACTACTGAGAGTCAGGGAGGATAAACACCAGACCTGACTACTGAAGAGTCGGGGAGGATAAAACACCAGACCTGACTACTGAGAGTCAGAGAGGATAAACACCAGACCTGACTACTGAGAGTCAGGGAGGATAAAAAACCAGACCTGACTACTGAGAGTCAGGGAGGATAAACACCAGACCTGACTACTGAGAGTCAGGAGGAATAACACCAGACCTGACTACTGAGAGTCAGGAAGGATAAACACCAGACCTATACTGAGAGTCAGGGAGGAAAAACACCAGACCTGACTACTGAGAGTCAGGGAGGATAAACACCAGACCTGACTACTGAGAGGCAGGGAGGATAAACACCAGACCTGACTACTGAGAGTCAGGGAGGATAAACACCAGACCTGACTACTGAGAGGCAGGGAGGATAAACACCAGACCTGACTACTGAGAGGCAGGGAGGATAAACCCCAAACTGACTACTGAGAGTCAGGGAGGATAAACACCAGACCTGACTACTGAGAGTCAGGGAGGATAAAAAACCAGACCTGACTACTGAGAGTCAGAGAGGATAAACACCCAGACCTGACTACTGAGAGTCAGGGAGGATAAACACCAGACCTGACTACTGAGAGTCAGGGAGGATAAACACCAGACCTGACTACTGAGAGTCAGGGAGGATAAACACCAGACCTGACTACTGAGAGTCAGGAAGGATAAACACCAGACCTGACTACTGAGAGTCAGGGAGGATAAACACCAGACCTGACTACTGAGGGGTCAGGGAGGAAAAACACCAGAACCTGACTACTGAGAGGCAGGGAGGTTTAAACACCAGACCTGACTACTGAGAGTCAGGGAGGATAAACACCAGACCTGACTACTGAGAGTCAGGGAGGATAAACACCAGACCTGACTACTGAGAGTCAGGAAGGATAAACACCAGACCTGACTACTGAGAGTCAGGGAGGATAAACACCAGACCTGACTACTGAGAGTCAGGGAGGATAAACACCAGACCTGACTACTGAGAGTAAGGGAGGATAAACACCAGACCTGACTACTGAGAGTCAGGGAGGATAAACACCAGACCTGACTACTGAGAGTCAGGGAGGATAAACACCAGACCTGACTACTGAGAGTCAGGGAGGATAAACACCAGACCTGACTACTGAGAGTCAGGAAGGATAAACACCAGACCTGACTACTGAGAGTCAGGAAGGATAAACACCAGACCTGACTACTGAGAGTCAGGGAGGATAAACAACCAGACCTGACTACTGAGAGTCAGGGAGGATAAACACCAGACCTGACTACTGAGAGTCAGGGAGGATAAACACCAGACCTGACTACTGAGAGTCAGGGAGGATAAAACACCAGACCTGACTACTGAGAGGTCAGGAAGGATAAACACCAGACCTGACTACTGAGAGTCAGGGAGGATAAACACCAGACCTGACTACTGAGAGGCAGGGAGGATAAACACCAGACCTGACTACTGAGAGTCAGGGAGGATAAACACCAGACCTGACTACTGAGAGGCAGGGAGGATAAACACCAGACCTGACTACTGAGAGGCAGGGAGGATAAACACCCAGACCTGACTACTGAGAGTCAGGGAGGATAAACACCAGACCTGACTACTGAGAGGCAGGGAGGATAAACACCAGACCTGATACTGAGAGGCAGGGAGGATAAACACCGACCTGACTACTGAGAGGCAGGGAGGATAAACACCAGACCTGACTACTGAGAGTCAGGGAGGATAAACACCAGACCTGACTACTGAGAGTCAGGGAGGATAAACACCAGACCTGACTACTGAGAGGCAGGGAGGATAAACACCAGACCTGACTACTGAGAGTCAGGGAGGATAAACACCAGACCTGACTACTGAGAGTCAGGGAGGATAAACACCAGACCTGACTACGGGAGAGTCAGGGAGGATAAACACCAGACCTGACTACTGAGAGTCAGGAAGGATAAACACCAGACCTGACTACTGAGAGTCAGGGAGGATAAACACCAGATCTGACTACTGAGAGTCAGGGAGGATAAACACCAGACCTGACTACTGAGAGGCAGGGAGGATAAACACCAGACCTGACTACTGAGAGTCAGGAAGGATAAACACCAGACCTGACTACTGAGAGTCAGGGAGGATAAACACCAGACCTGACTACTGAGAGTCAGGGAGGATAAACACCAGACCTGACTACTGAGAGTCAGGGAGGATAAACACCAGACCTGACTACTGAGAGTCAGGGAGGATAAACACCAGACCTGACTACTGAGAGTCAGGGAGGATAAACACCAGATCTGACTACTGAGAGTCAGGGAGGATAACCACCAGACCTGACTACTGAGAGTCAGGGAGGATAACCACTAGACCTGACTACTGAGAGTCAGGGAGGATAAACACCAGACCTGACTACTGAGAGTCAGGGAGGATAAACATCAGATCTGACTACTGAGAGTCAGGGAGGATAAGCACCAGACCTGACTACTGAGAGTCAGGGAGGATAAACACCAGACCTGACTACTGAGAGGCAGGGAGGTTAAACACCAGACCTGACTACTGAGAGTCAGGGAGGTTAAACACCAGATCTGACTACTGAGAGTCAGGGAGGATAAACACCAGACCTGACTACTGAGAGTCAGGGAGGATAAACACCAGACCTGACTACTGAGAGTCAGGGAGGATAAACACCAGACCTGACTACTGAGAGTCAGGGAGGATAAACACCAGACCTGACTACTGAGAGTCAGGGAGGATAAATACCATGTGATGTAGTTCAGCTGGGCTTGTGAGGTCTCTGGGGAGACCTAATTTAACCAATTATATGGTCACACCTTGCCTTGGCAAACGTCTGTCAGCCACGCCCACGTCTGAGGTCTTTTGTTCTTGATGGCGTCAGACCTAGGCGTCAGGTCGTACACGTGGTTGTGGGGGGTGCTCTCGGGACAATATAAGCCCAAGGAACAGCTGAGCAGAGGAGATTCGAGCGGAGCTCTGGCCTGTGAGCAGAGCTGAGCTGGAGAGTCTCGGGAGGAGAGACTGTTGGAGACATTGGGCAGAGTACTGGCTTGGAGCAGTACTCGTGCTGTATAGGTCTTGGGACCTGTGGCTTAGTTCCTGTAGAGAACTGTCCTCTGTGCTATATTGTAAGTTATATTCATTCTCGTCAAGTTGATTGTGTTCCCTGTCTCACTGCTTATGTGTACCATCCCATTTGTCTAAACCACAATAATGTTCTCCTGTTCCCAAATATATTGTTGTACAAAGACTTAATAATAAACTGTGTTTGAGTAGAATAGTAATATTCACAGTCCCCGTTATTTATTCATTAGTTTATTTCAGTTAAAGTAGTGAGAGGGTGAGTAGTGTGGAGTGGTGGGTGGAGTAATGAGAGGTGAAGTTGTATGGTCACCAGTGACCTCACATTACCTACCTACCTCCGCACTCATCCCTCCTATTGCCTCGCCTGTCCACTACCTACTAACTCCCTCCTCTTACCGACATATTCCCTGTTCCAATACCCCCCTACTGGACAACCAGACCTGACTACTGAGAGTCAGGGAGGTTAAACACCAGATCTGACTACTGAGAGTCAGGGAGGATAAATACCAGATCTGACTACTGAGAGTCAGGGAGTGAAGAAACACCAGACCTGACTACTGAGAGTCCAGGGAGGATAAACACCAAGACCTGACTACTGAGAGTCAGGGAGGATAAACACCAGACTGACTACTGAAAAGTCAGGGAGGATAAACACCAGACCTGACTACTGAGAGGCAGGGAGGATAAACACCAGACCTGACTACTGAGAGTCAGGGAGGTTAAACACCAGATCTGACTACTGAGAGTCAGGAGGATAAAAAACCAGACCTGACTACTGAGAGTCAGGAGGATAAACACCAGACCTGACTACTGAGAGTCAGGGAGGATGAACACCAGACCTGACTACTGAGAGGCAGGGAGGATAAACACCAGACCTGACTACTGAGAGTCAGGGAGGATAAACACCAGATCTGACTACTGAGAGTCAGGAAGGATAAACACCAGACCTGACTACTGAGAGGCAGGGAGGATAAACAGCAGACCTGACTACTGAGAGTCAGGGAGGATAAACACCAGACCTGACTACCTGGAGTTTACCTGGAGAGAGTTTCGGGGGTCAACGCCCCCGCGGCCCGGTCTGTGACCAGGCCTCCTGGTGGATCAGCGCCTGATCAACCAGGCTGTTGCTGCTGGCTGCACGCAAACCAACGTACGAGCCACAGCCCGGCTGATCAGGAACTGACTTTAGGTGCTTGTCCAGTGCCAGCTTGAAGACTGCCAGGGGTCTGTTGGTAATCCCCCTTATGTGTGCTGGGAGGCAGTTGAACAGTCTCGGTCCCCTGACACTTATTGTATGGTCTCTTAACGTGCTAGTGACACCCCTGCTTTTCATTGGGGGGATGGTGCATCGTCTGCCAAGTCTTTTGCTTTCGTAGTGAGTGATTTTCGTGTGCAAGTTCGGTACTAGTCCCTCTAGGATTTTCCAGGTGTATATAATCATGTATCTCTCCCTCCTGCGTTCCAGGGAATACAGGTTTAGAAACCTCAAGCGCTCCCAGTAATTGAGGTGTTTTATCTCCGTTATGCGCGCCGTGAAAGTTCTCTGTACATTTTCTAGGTCGGCAATTTCACCTGCCTTGAAAGGTGCTGTTAGAGTGCAGCAATATTCCAGCCTAGATAGAACAAGTGACCTGAAGAGTGTCATCATGGGCTTGGCCTCCCTAGTTTTGAAGGTTCTCATTATCCATCCTGTCATTTTTCTAGCAGATGCGATTGATACAATGTTATGGTCCTTGAAGGTGAGATCCTCCGACATAATCACTCCCAGGTCTTTGACGTTGGTGTTTCGCTCTATTTTGTGGCCAGAATTTGTTTTGTACTCTGATGAAGATTTAATTTCCTCATGTTTACCATATCTGAGTAATTGAAATTTCTCATCGTTGAACTTCATATTGTTTTCTGCAGCCCACTGAAAGATTTGGTTGATGTCCGCCTGGAGCCTTGCAGTGTCTGCAATGGAAGACACTGTCATGCAGATTCGGGTGTCATCTGCAAAGGAAGACACGGTGCTGTGGCTGACATCCTTGTCTATGTCGGATATGAGGATGAGGAACAAGATGGGAGCTAGTACTGTGCCTTGTGGAACAGAGCTTTTCACCGTAGCTGCCTCGGACTTTACTCTGTTGACGACTACTCTCTGTGTTCTGTTAGTGAGGAAATTATAGATCCATCGACCAACTTTTCCTGTTATTCCTTTAGCGCGCATTTTGTGCGCTATTACGCCATGGTCACACTTGTCGAAGGAAGGATAAACACCTGACCTGACTACTGAGAGTCAGGGAGGATAAACACCAGACCTGACTACTGAGAGTCAGGGAGGATAAACACCAGACCTGACTACTGAGAGTCAGGAAGGATAAACACCAGACCTGACTACTGAGAGGCAGGGAGGATAAACACCAGACCTGACTACTGAGAGTCAGGGAGGATAAACACCAGACCTGACTACTGAGAGGCAGGGAGGATAAACACGGAACCTGACTCAGTCGTGTAGGATCCCCGTGAGCTTCTCATCTCACATGAGATGAGACCTCAGTCGAACAGATGCAGCCTGTCACTTGCGGCGCTGATATTGGCTGACATCCGGACTGACTGGGCGACTCCCTGTTCCTGCACTGGGAAAGAAACTCCCGTCTGACACATCCTCTTCCTTCTCCCAGCACAGTAATGACATTTAAATACCTTTTAAAACTCAGTCTGCGATCTTTAAATATTTTTTTATCGAGATCTATAGCACATTCGTTTATAAAGTCTAACTTTACAGTGTTAGAGTTAACAGTGTTAAAATATTAACAATGCCTCATTTAACAATGTTAGTCTCGACAATGCTTGTCAGGGCCTAGGAATGTTAGCTAATTTCCCTTCCCTTGGATTAAACCTGATGTCCTCCCAATCACCACTAGCTATAGGATCTGTACGAATTTAACACTTCATTTTAAATATAATAATAATAATAATAATAATAATAATAATAATAATAATAATAATAATTAATAATAATAATATATTATTATTATTATTATTATCATTATTATTATTATTATTATTACTATTATTATTATTATTATTATTATTATTATTATTATTATTAAAAACATTTATCTGTCGTATTTCATTCTTTTTTGGCGTCTTAAATATCTAATTATCTGTTTCTTTTCTGGTTGTCTTAAAATGGTGAAGTAGAGGTAGTCCTGTTATGTGGGGGTTCGAAACCCACCGCTGCCACCAAATTGTCATGTGGGAGTTCGAAACGTGGATTGGGTAGGAACATTCACGTAGGCTGGTTAGTAATATAATTATAACGGAAAATATGGGAAGCACCAGGCCCGCCCTGCCTCTCTACTCTTTATCTTAAGACTGACTCACGAATTGGGTCCTAGGGATGAGCGGCGTTCACAACATGCTATGGTCAGCAGCAACATGAATAATAGTTAGTGATTCACACAGACGGTTGGTAGTGAGTCATACTACTGGTAACTGGTTACTGGTAACTGGTACTACTGGGAACTGATACTACTGAGAGAGGTGATCCTGCTGCCTGCTGTAGAGGTAGTCCTGCTGCCTGCTGTAGAGGTAGTCCTGCTGTCTGTTGTAGAGGTAGTCCTGCTGTCTGTTGTAGAGGTAGTCCTGCTGTCTGTTGTAGAGGTAGTCCTGCTGCCTGCTGTAGAGGTAGTCCTGCTGCCTGTTGTAGAGGTAGTCCTGCTGCCTGTTGTAGAGGTAGTCCTGCTGCCTGTTGTAGAGGTAGTCCTGCTGCCTGTTGTAGAGGTAGTCCTGCTGCCTGTTGTAGAGGTAGTCCTGCTGCCTGTTGTAGAGGTAGTCCTGCTGCCTGTTGTAGAGGTAGTCCTGCTGCCTGTTGTAGAGGTAGTCCTGCTGCCTGTTGTAGAGGTAGTCCTGCTGCCTGTTGTAGAGGTAGTCCTGCTGCCTGCTGTAGAGGTAGTCCTGCTGCCTGTTGTAGAGGTAGTCCTGCTGCCTGCTGTAGAGGTAGTCCTGCTGCCTACTGTAGAGGTAGTCCTGCTGCCTGCTGTAGAGGTAGTCCTGCTGCCTGCTGTAGAGGTAGTCCTGCTGCCTGTTGTAGAGGTAGTCCTGCTGCCTGCTGTAGAGGTAGTCCTGCTGCCTGTTGTAGAGGTAGTCCTGCTGCCTGCTGTAGAGGTAGTCCTGCTGCCTGTTGTAGAGGTAGTCCTGCTGCCTGTTGTAGAGGTAGTCCTGCTGCCTGCTGTAGAGGTAGTCCTGCTGTCTGTTGTAGAGGTAGTCCTGCTGTCTGTTGTAGAGGTAGTCCTGCTGCCTGCTGTAGAGGTAGTCCTGCTGCCTGTTGTAGAGGTAGTCCTGCTGTCTGTTGTAGAGGTAGTCCTGCTGCCTGCTGTAGAGGTAGTCCTGCTGCCTGCTGTAGAGGTAGTCCTGCTGCCTGCTGTAGAGGTAGTTCTGCTGCCTGTTATAGAGGTAGTCCTGCTGCCTGCTGTAGAGGTAGTCCTGCTGCCTGTTGTAGAGGTAGTCCTGCTGCCTGTTGTAGAGGTAGTCCTGCTGCCTGCTGTAGAGGTAGTCCTGCTGCCTGTTGTAGAGGTAGTCCTGCTGCCTGTTGTAGAGGTAGTCCTGCTGCCTGTTGTAGAGGTAGTCCTGCTGCCTGCTGTAGAGGTAGTCCTGCTGCCTGCTGTTAGCCAGGCTTCCTGCTGACCTACACTGTTTACTCCCCTGGATCCCTTCCCTCACGATCCCTTAGATAGTAATATTAAAGCTACTCTGATCTCCGGTTCGTGACCCCCCCATTGCCGGGGTGGTGGCACCCTCAGTGTTGCTGGCACTGTATTGTTGTGTGAAGGGGTGAATATAGGCACTTCTTTGAGAGGGATGACGGAGTTAGGTGGACGATAAATGGAAAGAGGTGGAGGTATTAGATGATAGAGATTTATACAGGCGGAGTAATTCAACTAGGTAAGTGAGTTGTATTATTGAGGTAAACTCACTCTCTCTCTCTCTCTCTCTCTCTCTCTCTCTCTCTCTCTCTCTCTCTCTCTCTCTCTCTCTCTATCTCTCTCTCTCTCTCTCTCTCTCTCTCTCTCTTCTCTGTCTCTCTCTCTCTCTCTCTCTCTCTCTCTCTCCTCTCTCTCTCTCTGAAAATTGCCTGCTAACCCACTAAATCGAAATCCTTCCTAAACATTCACCCCTCAAGTCTTCTTAATAGATGATAACCCAGCAACATTCACTTATTTTACCAGTGTATCAACCATAACAGTAACACAAAACAGTGATGAAGACTGAGGGATCTACCCCGTTGAGTAGGTGTGACTGCAGTGATCTGGTGATATATATATTATATATATATATATATATATATATATATATATATATATATATATATATATATATATATATATATATCTTGGCAAGAGGCGTGGAGTTAAAAGATAAAGAATCACACACAAAGTGGGAGTTGTCACAGCTGCTCTTTGCTGATGACACTGTGCTCTTGGGAGATTCTGAAGAGAAGTTGCAGAGATTGGTGGATGAATTTGGTAGGGTGTGCAAAAGAAGAAAATTAAAGGTGAATACAGGAAAGAGTAAGGTTATGAGGATAACAAAAAGATTAGGTGATGAAAGATTGAATATCAGATTGGAGGGAGAGAGTATGGAGGAGGTGAACGTATTCAGATATTTGGGAGTGGACGTGTCAGCGGAAAGGGTCTATGAAAGATGAGGTGAATCATAGAATTGATGAGGGAAAAAGAGTGAGTGGTGCACTTAGGAGTCTGTGGAGACAAAGAACTTTGTCCTTGGAGGCAAAGAGGGGAATGTATGAGAGTATAGTTTTACCAACGCTCTTATATGGGTGTGAAGCATGGGTGATGAATGTTGCAGCGAGGAGAAGGCTGGAGGCAGTGGAGATGTCATGTCTGAGGGCAATGTGTGGTGTGAATATAATGCAGAGAATTCGTAGTTTGGAAGTTAGGAGGGGGTGCGGGATTACCAAAACTGTTGTCCAGAGGGCTGAGGAAGGGTTGTTGAGGTGGTTCGGACATGTAGAGAGAATGGAGCGAAACAGAATGACTTCAAGAGTGTATCAGTCTGTAGTGGAAGGAAGGCGGGGTAGGGGTCGGCCTAGGAAAGGTTGGAGGGAGGGGGTAAAGGAGGTTTCGTGTGCGAGGGGCTTGGACTTCCAGCAGGCATGCGTGAGCGTGTTTGATAGGAGTGAATGGAGACAAATGGTTTTTAATACTTGACGTGCTGTTGGAGTGTGATCAAAGTAACATTTATGAAGGGATTCAGGGAAACCGGCAGGCCGGACTTGAGTCCTGGAGATGGGAAGTACAGTGCCTGCACTCTGAAGGAGGGGTGTTAATGTTGCAGTTTAAAAAAAACTGTAGTGTAAAGCACCCTTCTGGCAAGACAGTGATGGAGTGAATGATGGTGAAAGCTTTTCTTTTTCGGGCCACCCTGCCTTGGTGGGAATCGGCCAGTGTGATTAGTAAGTAAGTAAGTAAGTAAGTAAATTTATTCAGGTATACACAATACAGTTACATAGAATTATCATACATAGCAGCATATGTGTAGAGAACCTGGGATAACCCAAAAAAGTCAGACAGAGTGACTTATTTCCATTGGGGTCCTTTTACCTTATTATTATAATATAAAGGTTATAATATTTTCTTATTATTCTATAATGAAGATAACATCTTATTATCATACTAAAAAGACTATCTACTACACGAGGGTCATTAAGACTATCTACAATACGAGGGTCATTAAGACTATCTACTACCCGAGGGTCATTACGACTATCTACAATACGAGGGTCATTACTAGGGATAAGGTAAAATTTACACGTATTTTAGCTAAAAAATAGAAAATCATTCCCCTCCCTTTCTGTTGCTTCATTCATCAGACACTTTTTGGCAGTCTTCTTGAACTGGTTCAAGCTATGACTGGCCTTGACATTTGTGGGTAGTCTGTTCCATTCCTTTATTGCTGTACAATAAAAGGTGTTTTGAAGCCTGGCCACTGACTGTGGGTACTACAAAGTTGTGCTCTCTCCCCCTAGTACTATGATTGCTTTGGTTCCCAACCTTGACAAAATTGACAGCAAGATATTCTGGACATTGTTTGTGAGCAATTTTATAAACATGATTTAGCTTCAGTTGTTTTACTCTGTCTCCAGTTCCAGTGTTAAAACATTAGCAATATCTTGTGGGTCTTTACCTGTCACTAACAGAGCACTGTCATCTGCATACAGTAGGAGTTTGCACTTGACACTGATAGGCATATCATTGACATAACATAAGAATAGTAAGGGACCCAGAATACTACCTTGGGGAACTCCACATGTTATCGGCAGGGGTTCTGATTCCGTTTTGTTGATTTTGACTATTTGTCTCCTGTTGCTAAGGTAGGACTTAAACCAGTCTACAGAACCTATACCTATAGCTTGAAGTTTCTTACATAATATATTGTGGTTGACAGTATCGAAGGCCTTTTGCATATATATATATAATATATATATATATATATATATATATATATATATATAATATATATATTATATATATATATATATATATATATATATATATATATATATATATATATATATATATATATATATATATATATATATATATATATATATATATATATATATATATATAATATATATATATATATATATATATATATATATATAGGTGAGTATGAAGGGATGTTCAGCCGTTTGTTGCAGCTGTGTTCAACTGGTCGGCAGCCTCTAATTGGCGCGGGCTCCACCTTGAAGGGTTCCCAGCTCCAAGGAGCTCTCTCTAATACTCTTGCCCAGTCAATATCAAATATGTTTTCTTTTGATGTTTCCAGGTAATCACATAACTGCCGGGAATACTTGTTACAAGTTGATCCAGCGAGTACTTGGTGGTACAAGGGTATACCACGCAAGCAGCAGAGATATACCTTTAGGAGTGAGCTATACTCTCAGCTTGGGATATATAGATATGCAAACAAGAATGTATTACAGATTCATGGATGAATAATGCTCGATCATAGGAATATACGTTTGTCAGCATAGTTGCTGATCCCCTACATGTGTTGTATAGCTTATCTGAGTACCATAGCACCATCCATATATTTTACATACACGATCCCTTGCTAGGCCTAGGGACTATTTTGTGTGACGTCACGTGATGCGCATGTGTGCGTGAGAGCTTCTATAACTCTCTCAGTTCCAGTTAGACCTACCGAGCAACAACAAGCAGGCTGGGCCTCCCTTACCACCGTCTGACAATATAAGTGTTACCATCCCACAAGTGTGTTCAACTACAACCATTTAATCTCCAACGAACCCCGACCCCGACAACACGTTACAACAAGACTATAATCCCAACAAGAGAATATATATATATATATATATATATATATATATATATATATATATATATATATATATATATATATACAAACACTGATCTCTGGCTGAAGGAGACTCGAACCTACGAACCTTAGGACAAGGTACGCAGTGCTTTACCAATCTACCCACACTGGACCAGAGATCAGTGTTTGTGTATATTTCGCATGCTCTCGCGAATTCCTTGCATTGTTCAAATCTCTAGTAAGGCTGATGCATGCAGGGGATGAGATGAAAAGCTGTAAACCTTCTCCCTGAAAGCTGGCTGCCTTGGATCAAACGTGTAGCTCATGCTACACGCCAAGGTATTGGTCCAGTGTGGGTAGATTGGTAAAGCACTGCGTACCTTGTCCTAAGGTTCGTAGGTTCGAGTCTCCTTCAGCCAGAGATCAGAGATCAGTCCTTGTATATATATATATATATATATATATATATATATATATATATATCTGTGTATATATACTGAAACTGCACATTGCATAACCCCCACAGGACTGGGGTTATGCAATACAGTAATGCCTTTCTCAGAACATTGAGGTAGAGGGGGCTGGGGTTACGCACTACGGGGATACCTTTCTCGGACTAAAAGTCATCTAATTTTCTACGGGATAATCGGTTAGGCAACGACAGAACTCGGTCATTGTTAGGACAAAAAAAAACTCTTTAGATCAAGGTTATGCAATACTGAAAAGTTGCTTAAAACACATGTGCAACACCTGGGTATCTTTGAAAGACGTTTCGCCCACCTGGGGGCTCTAACAGATCAATAATGCTCCCAATGGAGCTTTAATATACTCATGTGTTGTACATGTATTTTATTCATCAACTCATTGACTCACTCCTCTGAGTCAATACCTTGATGTACAGGAGAATACAGTGAGTGTATACCTGGACGGTGTTTCAGGGGGTCAATGCCCCCGCCACCCGGTCCATGCCATATACAGAATGGGTGAGTGAGTTGCACCTGGCTGGTCAGTAGGTGACTTGGACCTGCCTAGCATGGGCCAGTAGGCCTGCTGCAGTGCTCCTTCCCTCCTCCTGTTGTATTAAATCAAATTTAATTAGCACCTGTATCCACAATTAGTTAAAAAATAAAACATGCAGATGAGTAAGAATTAGCTGGTAAAAAAATATCGTGATGTCACCTTGTAAGAGATGCATCTGAAGTGCTCGTAATTAAGTATCTGTTGAAGGTACAAAGAGCGGAGGTCACAAGAAGAAGTCGTTAACCCCTTTTCCTACCCTTCCTATCTTCCTTGTCCTCCCTTCCCTCTCTCTCTCGCTCCCATCATTCCTTCTTTTCTCTCCTGCCTCTCACCCCCTTTCCCGCATCACCTCAAATGCAGGAGTGAGGATGAAAGAGAATCTTGTCTTCACCTCTGGGACTAAAAATATCGTCCGTGCTTACCGCAGCCTGTGGTGACCTTGATGGTTGACGCTGTTAATCCAGCCTTGACAGTGTCACAGCTGGACAGTGTCACAGTTGGACGGTGTCACAGCTGGACGGTGTCACAGCTGGACGGTGTCACAGCTGGACAGTGTCACAGCTGGACAGTGTCACAGCTGGACGGTGTCACAGCTGGACGGTGTCACAGCTGGACAGTGTCACAGCTGGACAGTGTCACAGTTGGACAGTGTCACAGCTGGACAGTGTCACAGCTGGACAGTGTCACAGCTGGACGGTGTCACAGCTGGACGGTGTCACAGCTGGACGGTTGTCACAGCTGGACGGTGTCACAGCTGGACGGTGTCACAGCTGGAAACTGCCCTAGCTAAACAGGGATATGTAAAAAGTCATGAAATTCATACCTATA
Source organism: Cherax quadricarinatus (assembly GCF_026875155.1). NCBI lineage: Eukaryota > Metazoa > Arthropoda > Malacostraca > Decapoda > Parastacidae > Cherax > Cherax quadricarinatus. The sequence continues at coordinate 9,530,736 of NC_069451.1, read as the reverse complement.
TTTCCAGTTACACAAAGGTAAACACGTGTCCCTTTTTGTCTAACATGTTCGCTGGTAAATGATGCTTAAAAGTGTATTTTTAGGTGTCTGTGTTTACAACACACACACACATACACACACACACACACACACACACACACACACACACACACACACACACACACACACACACACACACACACACACACACACACACACACACACACATATGCTGAACTCATTGAAGAACTTAAAGGGAATACTATATACAAAACTCAAGAGAGTCACCAAACAGAACGAAAGGAACACGTAAAAGACTTGGGAATAATTATGTCAGCTGACCTTTCTTTCAAAGAACACAATAAGACAATGATCACGACAGCCAGGAAGATGACTGGGTTGGTACTGAGAACTTTCACAACAAGGGAAATAATGCCGATGGTGACACTCTTCAAATTGTTAGTGCTCCCTCATTCGGAATATTGCTCAGTTAGTTACCACTTTGTCCTAGGCACATGTCGATTAGACACTAGGCCTGTTGTATGTGTGTGTGAGTAGCTGTGTGTTGACGGCCCCGTTCAGTGGAAGAGAAATATAAGAGCTGGAACAAATGCAGAGATCGTTTACGGCCCACATAGAGCCAGTAAAGCATTTAAATTACTGGGAACGCATTAAAATCTTGAATGTGTACTCACTGGAGCAGAGTGAGATACATGATAATATATACCTGGAAAGTACTCGAGGGCCTAGTCCCAACTCTGCACACTTCCATAACGACATATTGAAGTGAGAGATGTGGGAGGAAGTACAAAATAAAGGGAACACTGTATCAACATTCGTGGCCCCAAATTATTCAATATCTTACCAGAAGATATCAGAAACATGGCTGGGACAAGTGTAGAAGTCTTCAAAAGAAAACTGGACAAGTATCTTCACAGGTGCCAGATCAACTGGGCTGTTATGGATATGTGGGGCAGCAGGCCTCCAACAGCAACAGACTGGTTGACCAGGCTAGCACCATACGAACCTGGCCTATGGCAGGGCTCCGAGAGTAGTAAGACTCTCGAAACTCATCAAATGTACGTCAAAGGTAAAGATCGTTACAAGCTGTGCTAATTCATTCATGAAAATAGTTTGTTACTCTTGTTTACTACGTCTGAGTTGCCTGATACTTCTGCAAAGCAGAGAGTAGAGAAACTTTTTTCCGCAACTGTAAGTATAGACTAGAGCACACGGTCTCGTCCACACACGCGGGCACGTGCTAACCACCTCGAGAAAACATTCACAGGAAAGTGATTGCAAAGAGAGCCACTCGTCTCCATAAAAATGTCTCCCCCCTGTCGTAGGCAGATACCAGACGCAAAGAGAATGTTCTCAGCCACAGAAAATTGTGGGCCATCTATATATATTATAGTGGAGACAGTGGCAGGAAGCCTGACCTCAAGTGCTCTGCGTCGAGACGTAATGATTTCCTTAATCCTGAAACCAGGCCAGAACAGCTCTCAGGAATTCCAGACGTCACTTGGAATTCACATGAGTCCTCGTGAGCGTTTATATCTCTATACTCGGGTCGTAACTTTCGCACAAGAATAAGCCAAACATTCATGGAAGTATTGTCGTAATGTCTCATTATAGAATGATGAAATGTGGGAATTGTTTATGACGGGCACAGCCATGATGGTCTTATGTCTCCGAATGTCCGTTGGCTTGGTAATAATAGGAAATGATCAAAGGGTCTGAGTCGAAAACATTTAAGGATGTTGCAAGCTAAAGGTCAGGCCCCTCCCCAGGATCCTGCCACGCACACACACACACACACACACACACACACACACACACACAACCACACACACACACACACAACAAACTACACACACACACACACGAAGGAATATTCAAGACACTGTATACTTTATGTGGACCATAGTGGGGGTAAGCCTTTTGAACCCGCACGTGCCTGCGAAACGAGAAGTACAAAGGTTTCCTTAGTCCTGACCCAAGGGAACCAGAGAAAGCTCTAGGAATCGCTGACGTCATTTGGAGGAACATGGGGGTTCGTGAGCGATTATACATCTATACTCTGCGTAATTCGCACAGGTAAGCAAACATTATGGAAGCTATTGTCCTAATGTCTCATTAAGAATGATGTAATTGGGAATTGTTTAGACAGGAGCACAGGCGAAGTGATGGTCTTATGTCTCGAAGGTCTGTTGGCTTGGTAATAATAGAAATGATCGAAAGGGTCCTGAGTTGAAAACAGTTTAGGATTTTGCAGCAAAAGGTCAGGCCCGTACGGCCAGGACTGACTGCCCCGCAACACACACAAGTAACACACACACACACACACACACACACACACACACACACACACATACAGAGTAGCGCTGACATTCATGGTAGGTCATTAAACTGAAATTCCTTCTGGATGAAGGGTGAACAGGCAAGCGGCCAGAAGTCGAAAAGAAACGAAACTGTGACTTTGTATGTAAAGCAGCAATGTCCATGGAATAAAGGAAGGAAATAAACAGTGATCAGAATTTAAACATGCCATAAAATCCGTTTTGTGGATCCAGCGAAGTTATCCAAACATTCTTAAAAATTGCTACGTCTCCCAGACATCACAACATCCTGGTGGAGTGACTACTAGAAGAACTTCTAGATGATAAACATAACTACTAGCCATTTTGTAAGAGTTACCCAAAATACTTAACAATAATAACCTTCATTTTTAAAGGGTGGACTGGTAAGCCGGCAGAAGGCCTCGTTCAGATGGCCAAAAGCTCAAGCTGCGGGTCATCATATGACTAAAACCCTCGTTAGGAAACACATGTGCACCCACCTTGTGCCCACCCTGTGCCCATCTTGCCCCACCACACCCACCTTGCGCCTGCAAGCCTCCAAAACTGCAGTAATATACTACCAGAAACTCTACCTGACAAAATAAAAAGTATACCCACACCTGTTGCACGAGTATACATGCGCACACCTTTCATTCACACACGCATGCTAGAGCTGCGCAGCATAATGAGGGCAAATTCCTAGGCCTATACCTCGACAACAACCTGAACTTCAGCACCCATATCCAACACATAACCAAAAAAGTATCCAAAACGGTTGGGATCCTCTCCAAGATACGATACTACGTGCCGCAAACTGCCCTTCTTACACTATACCATTCACTTATATATCCATACCTCACCTATGCTATCTGTGCTTGGGGTTCAACTGCAGCAACACACCTAAAGCCAATAATAACCCAACAAAAAGCTGCAGTAAGAATAATCACTAAATCCCATCCTGGCAACACACCCCCCCATTCTTCATAGATCTAAACTTACTCCCTGTTCAGTACATCCACACTTACTACTGTGCAATCTACATCTACAGGACCTTAAATTCCAATATTAACCTTGACCTAAAACGCTTTCTTGATAGTTGTGACAGAACCCACAGGCACAACACCAGACACAAACATCTCTACGACATTCCCCGTGTCCGACTAAACCTTTACAAAAATTCAATGTATGTCAAAGGCCCTAAAATCTGGAACACCCTACCTGAAAATTCCAAAACTGCAGACACATTCATCACCTTCAAAACTACCATCAGAAAACATCTTAACTCCCTGATACACCCTGTCAACTAATAATACGAATACCACCTGGTGGTTCACACTTACACTCACTCACCCATTTGACCATAAACAGAAATATCAATCTCAATCTCAATCTCAAAATAATGAATCTTAACTGGTCATAAGTTGGCCTGTGATACTCCAATACTGAAACTATGTATAGTGCCAAAACAAAAGCATTCACATTGCTAAACTCACAAACTAGTATTTAGTCACTTAGCCATAATACCAACTTACCTCATAATTCTGTAACATTTTAAACTTAAGATTTAATTTAAGTCTGCCCGAAATGCCTAGCCATGCTAGGTGTTCTAGTGATACACTCTGTAATTATTATTTTACTACATGTAAACCACACAATAACCAAATTCTGTAAACTCAGCATTGTAATACTTATATTATTAATTATATATATTATTATTATATTTATGGGGAAGCACTAAACCCATAGGGGTCATATAGTGTCTGGGAGGCATTTAGGTTCAATCCAAGAAAGGGGAGGGCAAGTCCAATTCCTTGGATTAAGAGCCCCTCACTGTGTAATACTTATAGAGAATAAAGTTTGAGAACGCAAAATATAAATCACACAAATTCAATATCATGAGTGTGTCTCTCTGATCCACCTTCTCCTCCTCTCTTCCCCACACCTCCTTTATCCGTTCCCATCCTCTCCCATGCTTCTCCCTTCTCCTCCTTATCGGGACTCTGGCCACAGTTTAGTTTCGGGTCTTCTTAAGTAACGCGACGACCCAGTAAACAACAAAGTTACCTGAACTGTAAACAAATTAAGTGTATATAGGTACAGGTATACACACACAAACACACGCATAAATAACATATGTTCGAATCCTTGTATGTATAATATATATATAATATATATATTATATATATATATATATATATATATATATATATATATATACTATATATATATATATATATATATATATATATATATAATATATAATATATATAATATATATATATATATATATATATATACATACTAATCCCTTCAAAAGAGGCGCCTTGACGCCGGCGAAGAGATCTTGATCAAAAGAATCAGATTTATCTCTCCTGGCTTGCCATTCCCAAAGCCACTGTATGACCCCAAGGGATTTTAGCTTTCCCAGTGACATGATATATACTTTTGCAGGAGATCTTGTGAGAATATGTGTTGCAGTGTGGCAGGTTGTTCACTATGCGGCCGCAGGTTCATGTATGTTGTCTGTATGTTGTCATCCAGCTATTGTTCTCGGTAATTATCTTTTAAACATGTGTTCGTTGTAATATATGTGTAATATTTTGTTAAAGTTATGTAGTGAATGAACCTGAAGTTACCTTTGTTAGATCTATGGCATAGTAACCCACTAATTGATGAATAAGACACAGGTGTATCATCTGTGTAACCTTACCGAGAGACGTGTTAGTTGCACAGTACCTAACACGTCTATTAGACATCAATACGGCAGCTATTTTACACTGCCGTCAGTATAAAATTGCAAGAACATAAGAAAGCAGGAACACTGCAGCAGATCTACTGGCCCATGCGAGGTCACTGTTGTAATCACTGCTGTATACCTGGGGTATACCTAGAGAGGGTTCCGGGGGTCAACGCCCCCGCGGCCCGGTCTGTGACCAGGCTTTATGGTGGATCAGGGCCTGATCAACCAGGCTGTCACTGTTAGCCGCACATAAACCGTGTGTGGTCAGACAGAAGGAATCGTAAGCCTGGAGCAAGAATATATTTCTTCACGACGAATTCTGAAATTACATAAGGAATCCGAATCTAATTTTAACACCTCGAAAGGTAAATGGATCCTTGATATGATTTCCGAATTCAACATGAATGTGTTCCTTGTCGAGACGCAAGATTTCCACAACCTGACCACACGTCAATGACGACTCAAAGTACACCTGTGTCCTCTACGGGACATTTGATGAACTGGGATGAGGCACAATTCGTCCTCACTGAACAAGATTTTAGACGCCGACGATGTCGGGAAGCCTCGCTAATCGCCGTCACCGACACCATAGAACATAACACTGGAAGCTACAAAATTAATAAAATATTAGCAAACATGATACTCATCCAGGCAAAGCGCCGCCTACCTCACAACACAGCAGTCACAAGATCACATTGTCTATCTGTCCTTATCTCAGTATGGCATTCTTCAGGTCACTATGTGTCACTCACTCTTTTAACCTCGGAGGACACAGCACACCGAAGACGAGACAGTCACACGGAAGCTCAGGGCTACTGCCGAGAGGAAGAGTTACGATCTTCCAGGACTCAGCCGAGGACTCGGGTTTAGAAATGTGGGGCGCAGTTCTGGCGAAGCTACGAGACCAATGCCTGCACTCCATGCACTCCCTGCACTCCATGCACTCCCTGCACTCCCTGCACTCCTTGCACTCCCTGCACTCCTTGCACTCCCTGCACTTCCTGGGCTCCTGGGACAGCAATACAGTTGAACTCAGCAAGACCAGTGAGATAGCAATGAATGAAGAAATGGACATTCCTACCATAGAAATTATGTAGATATAACGAGAAGGTCCTCTTTATGGTAACCATAAAAAGCAGTTTTGACAGTAATATGAATATTTCCTTTAGTTTATATAAATTAGATTCATTCATAATTAATAGAATTTGGGAAGAATTTAATAATACATTGGACAAATAATAAATTTTAAAATTCTTAATTCTTGGGTAGAATAGTTTGTTTGTGGGTTGTGTGAAGGACCTGTCTAGTTGGGCCAGCGGGCCTGCTGCAGTGTTCCCTTTCTTATGAGTCGCGCATCAGGTGTTGATTTGTTGTGGGATGTGATGGTGAGGTGTGGTCTAGACCCTTTATATGCCTTCCTTTGATGCATTACTTTTATTGTTCCTTGATAATGTGAGTAGTCACGGAAGTGCTTGGAATTTCTCTATTCTTTAAGTGGTTGTTTTGCATATTCTGAAATCACCTGTTTACTGTGATCTTATTGCATATAAAATATATATATATATATAATATATATATATATATATATATATATATATATATATATATATATATATATAAAATATATATATTAGGAGTATGTTCAACAGCAGAAGCCTTGACATTGTTCAGATTTGTTCATACGTTGTCCCAGCTGTGTGCTGCACATTATGGAGGAGCTGAACGTGAACTGAGGGTCATATGTTTTCAAAATTAAGTTAGGATGACCCATGTGTGCCCTCTGACACCCAAATTAGGTTCATTTTATGACAGCTTGCCTTGTATGGGCGGCCAACCGGACTAATGGCAGGGAGAGAGAAGCCTCACTCTCTGATGGTTGGTGGTGGTGGTGATGGTGGGTGGTGGTGGTGGTGGTGGTGATGGTGGTGGCGGTGGGTTAGTGATATATATATAATATATATATATATTATAATATATATATATATATATATATATATATATATATATATATATATATATATATATATATATATATATATATATATATATATATATATCACGACTAGCCGAGGACTCGTGTCATGTAGGGGGGGTAATGAAAGAATCGGATATACTTGGGGAATATGAGAGTAAGGGATTATGTAGGCAGGGGAGAGGCAGGCGAGGTGGTAGGAGTGAGATGATTAGCGGAGGTAGGTAGGTAATGACAGGTCAGTGGTGACCACCACGACACTCTCATTAACTCTACACTACTCACTAACATATGCTTCGCCCATTCTTCACTCATATAAACAATAAAATATAAGAAAAAAGAATAAATAACGGTGGGCAGTGAATATTACTATTCTACTCAAACACAGTTTATTATTAAGTCCTCGTACAATAATATATTTGGGAACAGGAACATTATTGTGGTTTAGATAAATGGGATGGTATGTATAAGCAGTGAGACAGGGAATACAATTAGCTTGGTGAAACAGAATATTACTTACAATATAGTACAGAGGACAGTTCACTACAGGAACTAAGCCACAGGTCCCAAGACCTACACAGCACGAGTACTGCGCCAAGCCAGTACTCTGCCCAATGCCTCCAACAGTCTCCTCCAGAGACTTCAGTAGCCTTCTCCCGAGCCCTGCACCCAGCAGCAGCTCCGCTCGAAGTCTTGCTCAGGAGCTCTGCACCCCAGCAGCAGCTCCGATCGAAGTCTCTGCTCAGGAGCTCTGCACCCCAGCAGCAGCTCCGCTCGAATCTACCTACTCAGCTGTTCCTTGGGCTTTTATGGTGGTCCAAGCATCCTCCACAACCACGTGTACGACCTGACGCCTAGGTCTGAGGCGTCAAGAACAAAAGACCTCAGACGTGGGCGTGGCTACAGACGTTTGCCAAGGCAAGGTGTGACCATATAATTGGTTAAATTAGGTCTCCCCAGAGACCTCACAAGCCCAGCTGGACTACATCACATCCCCCTTTCTCCCCCAATTTAAAATATCTGAGAACTAGGACAATTTGTCCTAGTTATTAGACTATTTTAATCCTAATCCCTTAAATCTATTACAATACAAAGACAAAATTATACATAATACAATTATATTTCCCTCAACCTCCTCAACTACCACAAGGCAGCAATATCAGTACACCTGGCAGTTGGCCAGCATAATAGTCGCTCTCTGGTGCAAAGCCTCCTTACTCATCATTTCTCCTTAAACCTAAATATCGGGCTCCAGTGCCTTCCCTACTTCTACTAGAAATGCACTAGCCAATGCTAGTCACCCTCGCACGTTAACCATTGGGCCAAACCTCTCTAGGCTTCTATGGCGTGGAAAACTGCTCCAACGGGTTGCATTCTTTCAAGTAACTGCATTGGACCACTTCACGACCACCAAGGTCGCATTTTCGGCACACTTCACATGCACACTACAACATCTGAAAATCGAGACAGGGCAGGCATCGCAGCTAAGACCCTCCATTATCCTATGCCACTACTAGGATTCACTGGCCTCATAAAACAAGGCGGCCATAATCACTGGACCGTATTCAAGGTCACCTTATTTCATACAGGTAACACTAACACTTCTGGCAAGTCAAAGTAGGCTGGGGACATCTCACACTCTCAATTGTCTCTCATGGCTGGCAGGGCATCCTCGCATACCGGTCGTACAGGTCGACCAGCAAGGCAGGATACGCCTCCATACCGCCCTTGAAAGCAGGCTGGTCCCAACAGCTGGAGTCCATCTCCGCGGCTCACTTCCTTCCACATCTCCGAGGATGGCAACTCCTTCATAGTAGATTCTCCTGTCCTGGCACACCAGCCAGAATCCCTCACACACCACTGCAGCATCACCGCCATCTCCTCCTCTTGAGCTAGGCAGCATCGCAGCATCACAGCACGGCCGTATCACAGCAGCACACAGCACGGCCACAGCATCGCAGCACGGTCCCAGCATCACAGCACGGCCGCAGCATCTCAACATCATCGCACGACCGCAGCATCTCAACATCACAGCACGGCCGCATCACAGCAGCACACAGCACGGCCACAGCATCGCAGCACGGTCCCAGCATCACAGCACGGCCGCAGCATCTCAACATCATAGCAAGGCCGTATCACAGCAGCACACAGCACGGCCACAGCACAGCAGACAGCATCACAGCATGGCCACAGCATAGCAGACAGCATCACAGCACGGCCACAGCATAGCAGACAGCATCACAGCAGCCGACATCAGCAGTAGCAGGCAATGGTCAGTTGCTCGGGGTGAGGTGAGGTCACTTCAGGTCATCAACAGTAGGTGCGGTCACCCATTCCTGGCAACTGCGGGTAACTGGCGGTCCGTGGGTGATGGTCACAGAGGCTGGGTGACGCAGACAAACACCCACTACACTGGATGACAGACCAGGGCAGCAATACATCTACTGGGGCACATCAGCTGGGTGACTGGGCCTATCAGCTGAGTGACTGGGCACATCATGTGGACAGCAATCATAGGCAACTCTTCAATGGGTGACAGTTGTGGGTAAGTCTTCCAAGGCGGGCTGGGTGACTTCTCATTCCTCTGTAAATATTCAATTTCGGCCAGTAATTGCTTCCCCCAAAAGTCTCACCCAAATACTGATATTCTCCACCATTTATCTCAAACCAACAACCAACTCCACCAAATATAATATTACACCCAAACAATTATTCAGACCCACCGTCAAAAAAGGACAGTTAAGGTTACTAGGATTATAATATCATACAGATATTCACTTTAGATTTTACACACACAAGAAAAAAAAAGTGGTAGCAAATGGTAGCATAACAAGTATAACCGAGCAGTCAAAAATAAGGCACATGGGACTGGTTCCTACTATAAAAATAATAAGAACCACCACCGCTTAGACACCGTGTCATGTAGGGGGGGTAATGAAAGAATCGGATATACTTGGGGAATATGGGAGTAAGGGATTATGTAGGCAGGGGAGAGGCAGGCGAGGTGGTAGGAGTGAGATGATTAGCGGAGGTAGGTAGGTAATGACAGGTCAGTGGTGACCACCACGACACTCTCATTAACTCTACACTACTCACTAACATATGCCTCGCCCATTCTTCACTCATATAAACAATAAAATATAAGAAAAAAGAATAAATAACGGTGGGCAGTGAATATTACTATTCTACTCAAACACAGTTTATTATTAAGTCCTCGTACAATAATATATTTGGGAACAGGAGAACATTATTGTGGTTTAGATAAATGGGATGGTATGTATAAGCAGTGAGACAGGGAATACAATTAGCTTGGTGAAACAGAATATTACTTACAATATAGTACAGAGGACAGTTTTACTACAGGAACTAAGCCACAGGTCCCAAGACCTACACAGCACGAGTACTGCGCCAAGCCAGTACTCTGCCCAATGCCTCCAACAGTCTCCTCCAGAGACTTCAGTAGCCTTCTCCCGAGCCCTGCACCCCAGCAGCAGCTCCGCTCGAAGTCTCTGCTCAGGAGCTCTGCACCCCAGCAGCAGCTCCGATCGAAGTCTCTGCTCAGGAGCTCTGCACCCCAGCAGCAGCTCCGCTCGAATCTACCTACTCAGCTGTTCCTTGGGCTTTTATGGTGGTCCAAGCATCCTCCACAACCACGTGTACGACCTGACGCCTAGGTCTGAGGCGTCAAGAACAAAAGACCTCAGACGTGGGCGTGGCTACAGACGTTTGCCAAGGCAAGGTGTGACCATATAATTGGTTAAATTAGGTCTCCCCAGAGACCTCACAAGCCCAGCTGGACTACATCACACTCGAACCCATGTCGTTTTGGCCCGCCTCGTGGTGGGAGAAAATCACATGACGCTCTAACCCACAGGACCACCAAATCCTACAAGAATCAAGCACGTAACAGAGCTAAGTGTTTTGCCTTGATCCGAGGACATACGATGGTGTGGGTGCCTCTGAGATAATTTCATTCTACTCCTTTTTTGGTGTACTAGCCTCCACAAGCAGTATATATATTATAGTGACCACGATCGAGTGGTATTTAATCAATAACAACACTGCGACTAGCCGAGGACTCGAACCCATGTCGTTTTGGTCCGCCTCGTGGTGAGCGAAAATCACATGACATTCTAACCCACAGAACCACCAAATCCTGCAAGAATCAAGCACCCAACAGAGCTAGGTGTTTTTACCTTTGCCCCTAGACTGTACTCGTTACGGTCTTCTGTACCCTTCCCCAGTCTTCATGACTTTGCACTTGGTGGGGTTGAACTCCAGGAGCCAGTTGCTAGACCAGACCTGCAACCTGTCCAGATCCCTTTGTAGTTCTGCCTGGTCCTCATCCGACTGGATTCTTCTCATCAACTTCACGTCATCTGCAAACAGGGACACTTCGGAGTCTATTCCTTCCGTCATGTCGTTCACAAATACTAGAAACAGCACCGGTCCTAGGACTGACCCCTGTGGAACCCCGCTCGTAACAGGCGTCCACTCTGACACCTGTCTTCCTGACAGGTATTCCCTGATCCACTGCAGTTCCTTCCGTGTTATCCCTGCCTGGTCCTCCAGCTGTTGCACTAATATCTTGTGAGGAACTGTGGCAAACACCTTCTGACAGTCCAGGAAAATGCAATCTACCCACCCTTCTCTCTCTCTTGTACTCACCTAGTTGAGGTTGCAGTGGACGAGTCCAAGCTCCTGTGTATATGTGTGTGTGTGTTAGTTAGTTACCATATTGTCCTAGGCACATGTCGTGTGTGTGTGTGTGTGTGTGTGTGTATCATGTGGGAGTTCGATACGTGGATTAGGTAAGAAATACTCACGTAGGCTGTTATTACGTATTATTGCAGTTATGTGGACAGAGCCCTTGTCAGCCGTACCTATCTCCTTGGCTACACTCGTAATACTGACTAGCCGGCTGCAGTACCCTATGTGAGGGGGGCTTTGAATACTCCTGAGGTCAGCACAATATGAAAGACCGTGACTCAGGCAGAGACGGTTGATCGTTGAGTCAACGGACGGTTACTGGTAACTGGTTACTACTACTGAGACTGGTAACTGGTTACTACTACTGAGATGTGTGTGTGTGTGTGTGTGTGTGTGTGTGTGTGTGTGTGTGTGTGTGTGTGTGTGTGTGTGTGTGTATGTGTGTGTGTACAGTGGTAATGTCACAAAAAAACTGTGTTGACAGCTATTTAAACAAATATTTCCTCTCGTGGTCAACTGTGTTGCAGTGTTTGTGTTACTCATCAGCAGTTCTTCCATTATTTTCACAACTCGCTTTGTGTTAGTGAAAATTTAATTGTTTGTATGACGCATATACACAATAAAATGGCTATGTGGAGGCACACAACCAAGTGAGAGACTTTTTTTTTTTTAAAAAAGGCCCGAAAGACATTGTGTGAAAAGATAGAGAAGGAAACTCGACACGAAAAAAAAAGAATGAGAGACACGGGAAGATAATTAAAAACGTGAAAAATTTTAAGGAGAAAGCAAAGGGAAAAATGAAGAAAGAGATGAAGGTGAAGAAAGGTATCTTACTAATAAAAATAAGAGAAAATACAATTTAAACAAATATTCTCTCTCTCTCTCTCTCTCTCTCTATATATATATATATATATATATATATATATATATATATATATATATATATATATATATATATATATATTTATATATATATATATATATATATATATATATATACATATATATATATTTATATATATATATATATATATATATATTATATATATATATATATATATATAGCACGTTAAGAGACCATACAATAAGTGTCAGGGGCCGAGACTGTTCAACTGCCTCCCAGCATACATAAGGGGGATTACCAACAGACCCCTGGCAGTCTTCAAGTTGGCACTGGACAAGCACCTAAAGTCGGTTCCTGACCAGCCGGGCTGTGGCTCATACGTTGGTTTGGTTGCAGCCAGCAGTAACAGCCTGGTTGATCAGGCTCTGATCCACCAGGAGGCCTGGTCACTGACCGGGCCGCGGGGGCGTTGACCCCGGAACTCTCTCCAGGTAAACTCCAGGTTACTTTTCACGGGATGGATAAGTGGTGCACGATAAACTAGCTACTATCGACCAGCGGATGGACAGTAACTATCCACTAGTATCCACATAATGGACATTGAGTGCACGATAAACTAGCCACTTCGGCGGAGAAAATGTAAACTATCAATGCTCCCTAGTCTTAACTTGCATCTCTCGGGCTAACAAAATATACCAGACATTCACTTCCCAGCCAGACTTGTCGCCAACGTTTTTGATTTCCTTATTTGTGGATAAATAAATATTTACATTTATTTAAGTAACGTAATCTAACTTATAGAATAAATATTCGTCCGTTTACCAAGAAAATAAAATTAAAATTGGCTCTCGTTTAAGAAAATTTGAGTAATTAAATAACAATTCGTTTTGTATACGTCTGATATAGTTTCTCTTTATTTGTGTATGTTAAAACAGCTGAAAATACATTTGGAGGAAAATTCAATATTTTTCACATTTAAATTCTAGCTGGTTTAACCAAAAATGGACTTAGTGGGCCCGGTGGCGTAGTGTCGTTTAAAATTTCGCAATGGGGAAAATGTGTAATGTAATAGCGTTTTAATGTACCAATAGATCTGGATTATGTCCCCCCATCCCGAGTTCACTATATCAATTTACGACCTGGGGTTTGGTAACCAAATTCCCCGGGTGTTCCCTGTATCCATCCTTCAGGCTGATGGAGAACATTCCCAAACCTCCACGGGTTTTGGTCAACCCAACACCATCATCCCCCCCCACCACGGATAACACCGTACTCACGGCAGACTTGGATCCCTTCCACTCACCACCACGAATAATCTGTTTCGGCTCACCTGGCTCTGTCCCACCCCATCCCCCAGGAAATTCCACAAACCTTGGCCGCTAGATTTTGTGCCACACCAAACTGAGATAATTCACTGTTCTCCCTTTCAATTTTGGGGTCTGGTTCCCCTCCAAGATGTTCTGACAACCTTTAGGCCCAGCTGGAGATCATGGTGGAAAAGAGAAGGACGAAAAGGAGAGAGGGGAAAAAAAAACCCCCAAAGGAAAGGGGGGAAGGGGTTTTAATAAAAAAAAAAATTTTAAAAATTGGGGGGTTTAGAAAATTAAAATTAAAAACTTCGTTTTTAAAGTCGAAAAAGTTTTTTTTTAGGGAAAAAAAACAGCAATTTACTTGGAATAAGGAACCCCACTTGGGCCCGAGTCTGGTTCAGGGGGACCAGGAATGATAAGGGCTTAGAATACGTAACATTAGACAGGTGAAAAGCATGTGTACGAGAGTGGAGGAGCACAGAGACAGAGCACAAGTGGGAAAAGAGAAAAAACAACTCAGAGAGATGGAGATTGTCCAGTCAAAGAGAGTACAGGAGTGGATAGCCGAGAAAAATATGGGCCCAGACCAACCATACACGTTTCACACAGGACCGGAGACTTCCTGATGAAAGCTTATCATGCAGCGGGGGAAAATTTGGGGGAAGAAGGCAGATTAGACAACCGGGAGAGTGGAGCAGGACTATACCACCCTGCAACACATACAGCTAGACAAGGGAATTGGTGACACACACACACACAACACACCAACACAACATGGTAACAGACCCCCACCTACACACATAGTTCCCCTCACAACAGGCTCTTGTTAATCGAATGTGCCACTAGGACCAAAAGGTATGAAACAATCTCACCACACACAAACATACAACACACCAAACACACCACACACCACACACACAACTACACACCACCACCCACACAACACAACACCACACACCACACACACCTACACCACCTTACATACACAAAAACAGGCCTTGTGGTAATCGAATGTGTAGGACAAAATGGTAACACACACACACACACACACACACACACACACACCACCACACCACCACACTACACAATGGGTCTAAGAAACCCACAACGTCAAGCAGGACCCTTGACAATCTTAATGAGAGGCTAAAGTACGTGTTTCCTCACCTTCCTTACTGTACCAGAATTGTGCTGGGAATTGTGTTAAGAACTGTGTGTGAAATTGTGTTAAGAATTCTGTGTGTGTGGAATTGTCTGGGAATTGTTAGGAATTGTGTGTGGAACTGTATAAGAATGTGTAGTTTATGTGGAACTGTACTGGGAAAATATACATACTATTTTAATCCTGATATCAAGGGAATGAATTGTTGCTATAGCGGGAACTTGATTCGAGGAACTGAAGCTACACTCCCCTTCCTTGGATCAAATCTTGTTTGATCGGTATGTGTGGAGAAATTACCCCATCAAGGGGGTGGAGTCAGCAAGGGGGTCGTGACCCCTCCCTCTTTCCAGAGTACAGAGGAGAGGGAAGTAACACACTCGACTGAAGAAGGTTGCCTTGCAGGCGAAACTTTTCGGAATAAAGATAGCTAAGTGTTGCACATGTGTTTTACCTATCAACTTGTAGGTATTGTATGCCATTATCATAATAATAATAATAATAATACCTTTATTTACTTCAAGTACATGTACAAGGTATGCTGACATCGTGCTGACATCAATGACATACTACTATATAGAAAGCCGCTTATTATGCAGAGCATTTCGGGCAAATTAGGTCAGTTTTGTCCCAGGATGCGAGACCACACCAGTTGACTAACACCCAGATACCTATTTTACTGAAAGCGTTCAGGTTTTATTTCCCTTTTTCACTGTGGTATTGTTTTCATACCATTATATTCACCATCCTATATATAGTCATGAGGAGACACACCTTCCTCCTGTCAATTAGGACTCGGGAAAGAACTCGATCGTTTCTGTGGCTAGTGTCCTCACTAGAGTGTTGTTGTTGTCCCTTGTGTTCCAGATGGTGATCCCATCCACGTTGACAGTAATCAGTGCAATGTAAGAAGTTATTTCTCGAGTACTTTCACTTGTTGTTAACGTTTGTAAGTGTAGCTTCTTTATAGCTGATACCTCGTGTCACTGTGTGCGACTCAGATTGAATATCAGCATTGTTGACCGTGTTCATTTCTTTTTCCCTGTGCTTGTAGTGAGAGATAGTAGATTCGTTCTCCCTTGCTCATATTGCGTGTTATAGCGTTATTTTTTTCAACTGGGGAGAGTCATCCACCCCACCGAGTTTGTTCATTCCTCCAGTAAGAAAGAACCGATTCCTTGTGTACTGGTGATTCGATTCCTGCTCCAGGAAGATCTTATTCTGACTGTGTAGCCACCAGCACCCAGTAGTGACTCTGTAATGAGCCAAGAATTACTGTATCGAACAGTCGAGTTGAGTACTCCTAGCAGAAGAGTTAGTAATTCCACAGTCACTAGTGAATGTAGCTGTATCTTTTGTAGATACTCGTTCAGATCGTCCATGTAGCTGTATCTTTTGCAGATACTCGTCAGATCTCCCTCAGTCAAGGCATGTGTTAGCCATTGCAGAGGAATTCGATCCTCCCAGAGATGATAACCATTCTACATATGTAAACCTCACCCTCGCAGAATTGGGTTTAAATGTACATAGTCTGTATAATTAGATGTCGAAGATGAATGAAACTCTCAACTGTGTGTTTTGTTATTAACTGATCAGTTTTTCAGAATTTTTTTTTTCGTGTTCACGTTCCCTCCGTATTCTGAGAATCTGACAGTAATGATCTGAGTGCGCACCAGATGCCTTTGCTGTTAATTTCACCTTGTATATAATATATATATATATATATATATATATAATATATATATATATATATATATATATATATATATATATATATATATATTTCCTCAGAATCTGTAGAGTGCATGAATACAGATCGATCAATTAATTCCATCCCATATTGTACCATGATTTGTTCTTATAGTTTGTAATGCATTACGTTAAAAACTTATTACGTTAACACCCATTACGTAAAACTCATTTTGTTAACATCCAGTATGATACCATCCATTAGTTCTAAGTTATATATGAATTTGTTATTGTATAGAATCAGCCCAGAACCACCTGCCTGTTCAGCCTATAGCATAGTAGTGTATGTCGTGACAACATACGTAACATGACCGAGCTGTCAGCATAGTTGCTGATCCCCTTATGTGTTGTATAGCATATCATAGTACCATCCATGTGTTTATATAGAAGATCCCTTAGGCCTGTGACTGTATGACGTCACGGGATGCAGCGTGCCAGTGAGACAAGCTGCCTCCCTCTCAGTCGACGCATAGGCATAGAAGGCAGAACACGGCAGGCTGGGCTCCCTCCATCTCCCATTACCACAGTCTGACAATATATAGTGTTACCATCCAACAAGGTGTCTACTTTCAACCCTCTTATCTCCTTACCGAACCCCACACGACACTGTCAATTAGGACTCGGGAAAGAACTCGATCGATTGTTTGCCCAAGAGAACCTATATTTTAAGACATTCTGGAGGAGATAACGATAAGACTTCAGCCTAATGACATAGCTAATAGGATCAATTAAGTTAAGAACACCTCTGAGTTGAGACAAGATTAAAGGCCACAATGGAAATAAGTCTTGGGTTATCCCGGGTCGCTAATCCTCTCTTTTTTTTTTTTTTTTTTTTTTTTTTTACACAGGGTTTGACAAGGTTAAGGATCCCTAGCTTTATTGACAGCTATATTACAGGTTAAGGATTCCTAACTTTATTGGCAAGCTAAGAGCTGTTACCTACATCAGCTCATTTGAAAGCATTTTTATTGTTATGAGACATACAAGTAGGGAACAGGATGAAGTTGGAGCCATCTGTGGGCCAGCATTTTCATTTGATCAACTGACTTTATCTCGTTGACATCATTATGCTGTACGAATGTGTTCCATACTCGAGTCATCCTGGGTATGTATGATCTCAGATGGAGTGATGTTCTGGAGAAGGGTACAGCCAAGTGAAGTTGCTGCTTTCTGCCCGTCTTGTGGCATAAAAGCTTGTTTCACTCTCTCTCTCTCTCTCTCTCTCTCTCTCTCTCTCTCTCTCTCTCTCTCTCTCTCTCTCTCTCTCTCTCCTCTCTCTCTCTCACTCTCTTTCTTCTTTTGACAAAAGGGCAGCCAAATTTCGCATTGACATCGCTAGACGCTTCGTTCAAACTTCAGGGATCCACAAACTCTTCAGTTCAACAACCCCTTAATGAAGCTTCAGAGTGTTCAATGATCCCTTTATGAAGCTTCGAGTGTTCAATGATCCCTTAATGAAGCTTCAGAGTGTTCAATGATCCCTTAATGAAGCTTCAGAGTGTTCAATGATCCCCAAAATTCATTATATAAAGGGAATTTAATCAGTAATATTTTAACTAATAGTTCTATGAATAACAATAATAATTAATAATAATAATAATAAATATATAAAATAATAAAGATAGAAGAAGAAGAAGAAGAAAAGAAGAAGAAGAAGAAGAAGAAGAAGAAGAAGAAGAAGAAGAAGAAGAAAGAATGAAGAAGAAGAGAAGAAGAAAGAAGAAGAAGAAAAAAATAAGGTAAGATTTAAATTATGAACAATATAAGATTTAACATACATTTTTTTACTGAAGCTGCTTATACCATTAATGGTCAGGATGCATCTGATGGGCGGCATCAAGGACACTTATATCTGGTTGCTGATTGGTGAGTTTAGTCGTAAGTTGAATATCACATATACACGACACAAAGCACGTCCCCAGATATTTATTGACCCCCTTCCTCTTCCTTTTGACCCCCAGCCATTTATCGACCCCTTCGGTAGTCCTATCGACTCTTGGGGGTCGACATTGGCCACTCTGGGGAACCCTGGTCTAGTGTCTAATATCTCTAGACACTAGACCAGGGTTCTATACACTAGAGCAAGGTTTTAGACACTGGAGCAGGGGTTTTGACTTAGAACAGAGTTCTAGAATAAGCAGGGTTCTAGACACTGAGCAGGGTTCTAGACATTAGAAAAAGTTCTAGACACTAGAGCAGGGTTCTAGACACTGGAGCAGGGTTCTAGACACTGTAACAGGGTTCTAGACACTGGAGTAGGGTTCTAGACACTGGAGCAGGGTTCTAGACACTGGAGCAGGGTTCTAGACACTGTAACAGGGTTCTAGACACTGGAGTAGGGTTCTAGACACTGGAGTAGGGTTCTAGACACTTGAGCAGGGTTCTAGACACTGGAGCAGGGTTCTAGACACTAGAACAGGGTTCTAGACACTTGAGCAGGGTTCTAGACACTGAGAGCAGGGTTCTAGACACTGTGAGCAGGGTTTTTAGACACTGGAGTAGGGTTCTAGACACTGGAGCAGGGTTCTAGACACTGTAACAGGGTTCTAGACACTGGAGTAGGGTTCTAGCACTGGACAGGGTTCTAGACACTGGAGTAGGGTTCTAGACACTGAGCAGGGTTAAAATATAGGGTCAGAACACGGAAGGGTTTAGGACGGAGTAGGGTTTTAGGGAAAAACTGAGCGGGGCAGACCTGGAGGGAG
>NC_069451.1:9491512-9510732 GCF_026875155.1 Cherax quadricarinatus | reverse complement strand
ATATGCAAAAAAAAAGTATTACAGATTCATGCTAAATAAAGTTTCGATTATGGAATATACGTTTTCAGCATGTTGATAAATCCCCTACATGTGCTGTATAGCTTATCTGAGTACCATAGTTAGCACCATCCATATATTTTCCCATACACGATCCCTTGCTAGGCCTAGGAACTAGTTTGTGTGACATCACGTGAGCGCATGTGTGAGTGAGAGCCTCTATAACTCTCTCAGTTCCAGTTAGACCTACCGAGCAACAACAGGCAGGCTGGGCCCCCTTACCACCGTCTGACAATATAAGTGTTACCATCCACAAGTGTGTTCAACTACAACCATTTAATCTCCAACGAACCCGACCCCGACAACACTTTACAACAAGACTATAATCCCCAACAAGAGAAAAGGGATCATACAAGCAAGTATAATACACTGATTCACAGATATACAAATTTAAATGTAATTATACAAATGATACCCCAAAGCTTATACAATCTATCTGATCTGATCCTGGGAAAAAAAGTCTCAGACCTCCGGACGATGGAAAGCAGGATGAAAGCCCATTGACACACACGATGCCTTCTACCTACTCACCAGGTGCCGGGTCAACTCCAAAACTACCTATTTTCTGAGATGCTCCCCAGCCTTCAGCAGTCCAAAACTCAAGGAATATGACTCTCCCTAAAAGGCCATGCTAGAGAGTGTATTGAATATTTTCCCTTGACGATGGACAGTGGTTGCAAGCCTCACTTCCGGTCAGGCTTGGGGGGCTAGGAGTACGCAGATCTCCAGATTGCTCTACCAGCTTTCCTATCCTCTTCCATAGCATCAAACGAGTTGATAAGACAAATTCTTCTGACACCCTCAGTGACTCAGCAGGAATAGAAGACCCTAGCTATGTCAGTGCCATCCCCGAACGGGAGACTCTTGCTGCCCCAAAGCACCAAACCCTAGTGCAGCACTGGCTCACAAACAGTCAAACTGGGATAGCCCATTGTTGAAAAGGTGCTTGCCAACATGCTCAGGGCTTTCAACATCAGAGAGGGGGATTGCCCCTCTCCAGGCTGTGAGTGCACCTCACTCCGGGGGCTTCCTCGAAACAGTTCCCCCTATCGCAATGGGAACGCGACTCGACCCTAAGACCCTCCGTATTGCAGTGGCTCTGCGCCTTGCTGCCCCCAATTCACACAGAATATATGTGTATTTTCGGCGAAGTGCAAGCAGACCAATACGGTCTACATGGTCTTAAAATGTTCCAAAACCAAGGGCTGGCATGCAAGACACAATGAGGTCAACGACATCATTAAGAGAACCCTTGGAAGAATGGCAAGCTCTTAGCATGGGACTATACCTGTGTGTCCACACTGGCTGACACCTATATCCATCACAGTGTGGGGCGACAGGGAGGAGCTGCTGACCACAGGGAGGAGTACAAGATCAGCAAGTACAGAGACATTAGCCAACAGTATCAATTTGTCCCAGTGGGATCAGAGACCTTGGGATCATGGGGAAAAAATGCCACACGTTTCCTTAAAGAATTGGGTTCCAGACTCATCAACACCACCAGGACCCAAGGGCAGCCACTTTCATGTTCCAGCGCCTCAGCATCGCCATCCAAGAGGGGAAATGCTTGCTGCATACTTGGCTCACGTCCAGCCTCGGAGGAGCTGGAGGAAATTCATCATCTTTGATACTTTGTGCCATTGTATTCATGTTTATGTTTTTTTCTGTAAATGTATTTTGTTTTATTAATAAATGTTCACATAGAATAAAAATATATAGGGGGTGGTAGGAGAAGAAAATATTCACAACAGCTCCGGGGAGAACTTGAGTTTTCTCTGAGGTACGTTTGTCTTCTCTGAGATGAGGGTCCCCATTCCAGCTATAGAGGTGGTACTTCCCTATATATATATATATATATATATATATATATATATATAATATTTATATATATATATATATATATATATATAATATATAATATATATAATATATATATATATACACATATATATATAAACATGATCTCTGGCTGAAGGAGACTCGAACCTACGAACCTTAGGACAAGGTATGCAGTGCTTTACAATCTACCCACACTGGACCAATACCTTGGCGTGTAGCATCCGCTACACGTTCGATCCAAGGCAGCCAGCTTTCAGGGAGAAGGCGTACCTTGTCCTAAGGTTCGTAGGTTCGAGTCTCCTTCAGCCAGAGATCAGTGTTTGTGTATATTACGCATGCTCTCGCGAATTCCTTGCATATATATATATATATATTTTATATATATATATATATATATATAATATATATATATATATATATATATATATTATATATATATATATATATATATAAATATATATGTGAATCTCTGTGTATATATACTGAAACCACATTGCATAACCCCGCAGGACTGGGGTTATGCAATACAGTAATGCCTTTCTCAGAACATTGAGGTAGAGGGGGCTGGGGTTACGCACTACGGGGATACCTTTCTCGGACTAAAAGTCATCTAATTTTCTACGGGATAACCGGTTAGGCAACGACAGAACTCGGTCATTGTTAGGACAAAAAAAAACTCTTTAGATCAAGGTTATGCAACACTGAAAAGTTGCTTTAAAACACATGTGCAACACCTGGGTATCTTTGAAAGACGTTTCGCCCACCTGGGGGCTCTAACAGATCAATAATGCTCCCAATAGAGCTTTAATATACTCATGTGTTGTACATGTATTTTATTCATCAACTCATTGACTCACTCCTCTGAGTCAATACCTTGATGTACAGGAGAATACAGTGAATGTATACCTGGACGGTGTTTCAGGGGGTCAATGCCCCCGCCACCCGGTCCATGCCATATACAGAATGGGTGAGTGAGTTGCACCTGGCTGGTTGGGTCAGTAGGTGACTTGGACCTGCCTAGCATGGGCCAGTAGGCCTGCTGCAGTGCTCCTTCCCTCCTCCTGTTGTATTAAATCAAATTTAATTAGCACCTGTATCCACAATTAGTTAAAAAATAAAACATGCAGATGAGTAAGAATTAGCTGGTAAAAAAATATCGTGATGTCACCTTGTAAGAGATGCATCTGAAGTGCTCGTAATTAAGTATCTGTTGAAGGTACAAAGAGCGGACGGTCACCAAGAAGAAGTCGTTAACCCCTTTTCCTACCCTTCCTATCTTCCTTGTCCTCCCTTCCCTCTCTCTCTCGCTCCCATCATTCCTTCTTTTCTCTCCTGCCTCTCACCCCCTTTCCCGCATCACCTCAAATGCAGGACGTGAGGATGAAAGAGAATCTTGTCTTCCCTCTTGGGACTAAAAAATATCGTCCGTGCTTACCGCAGCCTGTGGTGACCTTGATGGTTGACGCTGTTAATCCAGCCTTGACAGTGTCACAGCTGGACAGTGTCACAGTTGGACGGTGTCACAGCTGGACGGTGTCACAGCTGGACGGTGTCACAGCTGGACAGTGTCACAGCTGGACAGTGTCACAGCTGGACGGTGTCACAGCTGGACGGTGTCACAGCTGGACAGTGTCACAGCTGGACAGTGTCACAGTTGGACAGTGTCACAGCTGGACAGTGTCACAGCTGGACAGTGTCACAGCTGGACGGTGTCACAGCTGGACGGTGTCACAGCTGGACGGTGTCACAGCTGGACGGTGTCACAGCTGGACGGTGTCACAGCTGGAAACTGCCCTAGCTAAACAGGGATATGTAAAAAGTCATGAAATTCATACCTATATTTCCAGTTACACAAAGGTAAACACGTGTCCCTTTTTGCCTAACATGTTCGCTGGTAAATGATGCTTAAAAGTGTATTTTTAGGTGTCTGTGTTTACAACACACACACACACACACACACACACACACACACACACACACACACACACACATACATACATGTATTTATAAACACACATATATGCTGAACTCATTGAAGAACTTAAAGGGAATACTATATACAAAACTCAAGAGAGTCACCAAACAGAACGAAAGGAACACGTAAAAGACTTGGGAATAATTATGTCAGCTGACCTTTCTTTCAAAGAACACAATAAGACAATGATCACGACAGCCAGGAAGATGACTGGGTGGGTATTGAGAACTTTCACAACAAGGGAAATAATGCCGATGGTGACACTCTTCAAATTGTTAGTGCTCCCTCATTCGGAATATTGCTCAGTTAGTTACCACTTTGTCCTAGGCACATGTCGATTAGACACTAGGCCTGTTGTATGTGTGTGTGAGTATCTGTGTGTTGACGGCCCCGTTCAGTGGAAGAGAAATATAAGAGCTGGAACAAATGCAGAGATCGTTTACGGCCCACATAGAGCCAGTAAAGCATTTAAATTACTGGGAACGCATTAAAATCTTGAATGTGTACTCACTGGAGCAGAGTGAGATACATGATAATATATACCTGGAAAGTACTCGAGGGCCTAGTCCCAACTCTGCACACTTCCATAACGACATATTGAAGTGAGAGATGTGGGTGGAAGTACAAAATAAAGGGAACACTGTATCAACATTCGTGGCCCCAAATTATTCAATATCTTACCAGAAGATATCAGAAACATGGCTGGGACAAGTGTAGAAGTCTTCAAAAGAAAACTGGACAAGTATCTTCACAGGTGCCAGATCAACTGGGCTGTTATGGATATGTGGGGCAGCAGGCCTCCAACAGCAACAGACTGGTTGACCAGGCTAGCACCATACGAACCTGGCCTATGGCAGGGCTCCGAGAGTAGTAAGACTCTCGAAACTCATCAAATGTACGTCAAAGGTAAAGATCGTTACAAGCTGTGCTAATTCATTCATGAAAATAGTTTGTTACTCTTGTTTACTACGTCTGAGTTGCCTGATACTTCTGCAAAGCAGAGAGTAGAGAAACTTTTTTCCGCGACTGTAAGTATAGACTAGAGCACACGGTCTCGTCCACACACGCGGGCACGTGCTAACCACCTCGAGAAAACATTCACAGGAAAGTGATTACAAAGAGAGCCACTCGTCTCCATAAAAATGTCTCCCCCCTGTCGTAGGCAGATACCAGACGCAAAGAGAATGTTCTCAGCCACAGAAAATTGTGGGCCATCTATATATATTATAGTGGAGACAGTGGCAGGAAGCCTGACCTCAAGTGCTCTGCGTCGAGATGTAATGATTTCCTTAATCCTGAAACCAGGCCAGAACAGCTCTCAGGAATTCCAGACGTCACTTGGAATTCACATGAGTCCTCGTGAGCGTTTATATCTCTATACTCTGTCGTAACTTTCGCACAAGAGATAAGCCAAACATTCATGGAAGCTATTGTCGTAATGTCTCATTATAGAATGATGTATATGTGGGAATTGTTTATGACAGGGGCACAGGCGACAGTGATGGTCTTATGTCTCCGAAGTGTCCTGTTGGCTTGGTAATAATAGGAAATGATCAAAGGGTCCTGAGTCGAAAACATTTAAGGATTTTGCAAGCTAAAGGTCAGGCCCCCTCCTCCAGGATCCTGCCACGCACACACACACACACACACACACACACACACACACACACACACACACACACACACATACAGAGTAGCGCTGACATTCATGGTAGGTCATTAAACTGAAATTCCTTCTGGATGAAGGGTGAACAGGCAAGCGGCCAGAAGTCGAAAAGAAACGAAACTGTGACTTTGTATGTAAAGCAGCAATGTCCATGGAATAAAGGAAGGAAATAAACAGTGATCAGAATTTAAACATGCCATAAAATCCGTTTTGTGGATCCAGCGAAGTTATCCAAACATTCTTAAAAATTGCTACGTCCCCCAGACATCACAACATCCTGGTGGAGTGACTACTAGAAGAACTTCTAGATGATAAACATAACTACTAGCCATTTTGTAAGAGTTACCCAAAATACTTAACAATAATAACCTTCATTTTTAAAGGGGTGGACTGGTAAGCCGGCAGAAGGCCTCGTTCAGATGGCCAAAAGCTCAAGCTGCGGGTCATCATATGACTAAAACCCTCGTTAGGAAACACATGTGCACCCACCTTGTGCCCACCCTGTGCCCATCTTGCCCCACCACACCCACCTTGCGCCTGCAAGCCTCCAAAACTGCAGTAATATACTACCAGAAACTCTACCTGACAAAATAAAAAGTATACCCACACCTGTTGCACGAGTATACATGCGCACACCTTTCATTCACACACGCATGCTAGAGCTGCGCAGCATAATGAGGGCAAATTCCTAGGCCTATACCTCGACAACAACCTGAACTTCAGCACCCATATCCAACACATAACCAAAAAAGTATCCAAAACGGTTGGGATCCTCTCCAAGATACGATACTACGTGCCGCAAACTGCCCTTCTTACACTATACCATTCACTTATATATCCATACCTCACCTATGCTATCTGTGCTTGGGGTTCAACTGCAGCAACACACCTAAAGCCAATAATAACCCAACAAAAAGCTGCAGTAAGAATAATCACTAAATCCCATCCCTGGCAACACACCCCCCCATTCTTCATAGATCTAAACTTACTCCCTGTTCAGTACATCCACACTTACTACTGTGCAATCTACATCTACAGGACCTTAAATTCCAATATTAACCTTGACCTAAAACGCTTTCTTGATAGTTGTGACAGAACCCACAGGCACAACACCAGACACAAACATCTCTACGACATTCCCCGTGTCCGACTAAACCTTTACAAAAATTCAATGTATGTCAAAGGCCCTAAAATCTGGAACACCCTACCTGAAAATTCCAAAACTGCAGACACATTCATCACCTTCAAAACTACCATCAGAAAACATCTTATCTCCCTGATACACCCTGTCAACTAATAATACGAATACCACCTGGTGGTTCACACTTACACTCACTCACCCATTTGACCATAAACAGAAATATCAATCTCAATCTCAATCTCAAAATAATGAATCTTAACTGGTCATAAGTTGGCCTGTGATACTCCAATACTGAAACTATGTATAGTGCCAAAACAAAAGCATTCACATTGCTAAACTCACAAACTAGTATTTAGTCACTTAGCCATAATACCAACTTATCTCATAATTCTGTAACATTTTAAACCTAAGATTTAATATAAGTCTGCCCGAAATGCCTAGCCATGCTAGGTGTTCTAGTGGTACACTCTGTAATTATTATTTTACTACATGTAAACCACACAATAACCAAATTCTGTAAACTCAGCATTGTAATACTTATATTATTAATTATATATATTATTATTATATTTATGGGGAAGCACTAAACCCATAGGGGTCATATAGTGTCTGGGAGGCATTTAGGTTCAATCCAAGAAAGGGGAGGGCAAGTCCAATTCCTTGGATTAAGAGCCCCTCACTGTGTAATACTTATAGAGAATAAAGTTTGAGAACGCAAAATATAAATCACACAAATTCAATATCATGAGTGACTGTGTCTCTCTGATCCACCTTCTCCTCCTCCTCTCTTCCCCACACCTCCTTTATCCATTCCCATCCTCTCCCATGCTTCTCCCTTCTCCTCCTTATCGGGACTCTGGCCACAGTTTAGTTTCGGGTCTTCTTAAGTAACGCGACGACCCAGTAAACAACAAAGTTACCTGAACTGTAAACAAATTAAATGTATATAGGTACAGGTATACACACACAAACACACGCATAAATAACATATGTTCGAATCCTTGTATGTATATATATATATATATATATATATATATATATATATATATATATATATATATATATATATATATATATATATATATATATTTATATATATATATATATATATATATATTATATATATATATATATATATATATATACATACTAATCCCTTCAAAAGAGGCGCCTTGACGCCGGCGAAGAGATCTTGATCAAAAGAATCAGATTTATCTCTCCTGGCTTGCCATTCCCAAAGCCACTGTATGACCCCAAGGGATTTTAGCTTTCCCAGTGACATGATATATACTTTGCAGGAGATCTTGTGAGAATATGTGTTGCAGTGTGGCAGGTTGTTCACTATGCGGCCGCAGGTTCATGTATGTTGTCTGTATGTTTGTCATCCAGCTATTGTTCTCGGTAATTATCTTTTAAACATGTGTTCGTTGTAATATATGTGTAATATTTTGTTAAAGTTATGTAGTGAATGAACCTGAAGTTACCTTTGTTAGATCTATGGCATAGTAACCCACTAATTGATGAATAAGACACAGGTGTATCATCTGTGTAACCTTACCGAGAGACGTGTTAGTTGCACAGTACCTAACACCGTCTATTAGACATCAATACGGTAGCTATTTTACACTGCCGTCAGTATAAAATTGCAAGAACATAAGAAAGCAGGAACACTGCAGCAGGTCTACTGGCCCATGCGAGGTCACTGTTGTAATCACTGCTGTATACCTGGGGTATACCTAGAGAAAGTTCCGAGGGTCAACGCCCCCGCGGCCCGGTCTGTGACCAGGCTTTATGGTGGATCAGGGCCTGATCAACCAGGCTGTCACTGTTAGCCGCACATAAACCGTGTGTGGTCAGACAGAAGGAATCGTAAGCCTGGAGCAAGAATATATTTCTTCACGACGAATTCTGAAATTACATAAGGAATCCGAATCTAATTTTAACACCTCGAAAGGTAAATGGATCCTTGATATGATTTCCGAATTCAACATGAATGTGTTCCTTGTCGAGACGCAAGATTTCCACAACCTGACCACACGTCAATGACGACTCAAAGTATACCCTGTGTCCTCTACGGGACATTTGATGAACTGGGATGAGGCACAATTCGTCCTCACTGAACAAGATTTTAGACGCCGACGATGTCGGGAAGCCTCGCTAATCGCCGTCACCGACACCATAGAACATAACACTGGAAGCTACAAAATTACTAAAATATTAGCATACATGATACTCATCCAGGCAAAGCGCCGCCTACCTCACACACAGCAGTCACAAGATCACATTGTCTATCTGTCCTTATCTCAGTATGGCATTCTTCAGGTCACTATGTGTCACTCACTCTTTTAACCTCGGAGGACACAGCACACCGAAGACGAGACAGTCACACGGAAGCTCAGGGCTACTGCCGAGAGGAAGAGTTACGATCTTCCAGGACTTAGCCGAGGACTCGGGTTTAGAAATGTGGGGCGCAGTTCTGGCGAAGCTACGAGACCAATGCCTGCACTCCATGCACTCCATGCACTCCCTGCACTCCCTGCACTCCTTGCACTCCATGCACTCCATGCACTCCCTACACTCCCTACACTCCCTGCACTCCATGCACTCCTTGCACTCCCTGCACTCCTTGCACTCCCTGCACTCCTTGCACTCCCTGCACTTCCTGGGTTCCTGGGACAGCAATACAGTTGAACTCAGCAAGACCAGTGAGATAGCAATGAATGAAGAAATGGACGTTCCTACCATAGAAATTATGTAGATATAAAGAGAAGGTCCTCTTTATGGTAACCATAAAAAGCAGTTTTGACAGTAATATGAATATTTCCTTTAGTTTATATAAATTAGATTCATTCATAATTAATAGAATTTGGGAAGAATTTAATAATACATTGGACAAATAATAAATTTTAAAATTCTTAATTCTTGGGTAGAATAGTTTGTTTGTGGGTTGTGTGAAGGACCTGTCTAGTTGGGCCAGCAGGCCTGATGCAGTGTTCCCTTTCTTATGAGTCGCGCGTCAGGTGTTGCTTTGTTGTGGGATGTGATGGTGAGGTGTGGTCTAGACCCTTTATATGCCTTCCTTTGATGCATTACTTTTATTGTTCCTTGATAATGTGAGTAGTCACGGAAGTGCTTGGAATTTCTCTATTCTTTAAGTGGTTGTTTTGCATATTCTGAAATCACCTGTTTACTGTGATCTATTTTTGATATATAATATATATATATATATATATATATTATATAATATATATATATTATATATATATATATATATTTTATATATATATATATATATATATATATATATATATACATATATATAATATTATATTAGGAGTATGTTCAACAGCAGAAGCCTTGACATTGTTCAGATTTGTTCATACGTTGTCCCAGCTGTGTGCTGCACATCATGGAGGAGCTGAACGTGAACT
Source organism: Cherax quadricarinatus (assembly GCF_026875155.1). NCBI lineage: Eukaryota > Metazoa > Arthropoda > Malacostraca > Decapoda > Parastacidae > Cherax > Cherax quadricarinatus. Next base: position 9,500,623 of record NC_069451.1, on the reverse strand, counting down.
GAGGGTCATATGTTTTCAAAATTAAGTTAGGATGACCCATGTGTGCCCTCTGACACCCAAATTAGGTTCATTTTTGACAGCTTGCCTTGTATGGGCGGCCAACCGGACTAATGGCCCGGGAGAGAGAAGCCTCACTCTCTGATGGTTGGTGGTGGTGGTGATGGTGGGTGGTGGTGGTGGTGGTGGTGATGGTGGTGGCGGTGGGTTAGTGTATATATATATATAATTATATATATATATATATAATAATATATATAATATATATATATATATTATATATATATATATATATATATATATATATATATATATATATATCACGACTAGCCGAGGACTCGTGTCATGTAGGGGGGGTAATGAAAGAATCGGATATACTTGGGGAATATGGGAGTAAGGGATTATGTAGGCAGGGGAGAGGCAGGCGAGGTGGTAGGAGTGAGATGATTAGCGGAGGTAGGTAGGTAATGACAGGTCAGTGGTGACCACCACGACACTCTCATTAACTCTACACTACTCACTAACATATGCCTCACCCATTCTTCACTCATATAAACAATAAAATATAAGAAAAAAGAATAAATAACGGTGGGCAGTGAATATTACTATTCTACTCAAACACAGTTTATTATTAAGTCCTTGTACAATAATATATTTGGGAACAGGAGAACATTATTGTGGTTTAGATAAATGGGATGGTATGTATAAGCAGTGAGACAGGGAATACAATTAGCTTGGCGAAACAGAATATTACTTACAATATAGTACAGAGGACAGTTCACTACAGGAACTAAGCCACAGGTCCCATGACCTACACAGCACGAGTACTGCGCCAAGCCAGTACTCTGCCCAATGCCTCCAACAGTCTCCTCCAGAGACTTCAGTAGCCTTCTCCCGAGCCCTGCACCCCAGCAGCAGCTCCGCTCGAAGTCTCTGTTCAGGAGCTCTGCACCCCAGCAGCAGCTCCGCTCGAATCTACCTACTCAGCTCTTCCTTGGGCTTTTATGGTGGTCCAAGCACCCTCCACAACCACGTGTACGACCTGACGCCTAGGTCTGAGGCGTCAAGAACAAAAGACCTCAGACGTGGGCGTGGCTACAGACGTTTGCCAAGGCAAGGTGTGACCATATAATTGGTTAAATTAGGTCTCCCCAGAGACCTCACAAGCCCAGCTGGACTACATCACATCCCCCTTTCTCCCCCAATTTAAAATATCTGAGAACTAGGACAATTTGTCCTAGTTATTAGACTATTTTAATCCTAATCCCTTAAATCTATTACAATACAAAGACAAAATTATACATAATACAATTATACTTCCCTCAACCTCCTCAACTACCACAAGGCAGCAATATCAGTACACCTGGCAGTTGGCCAGCATAATAGTCGCTCTCTGGTGCAAAGCCTCCTTACCCATCATTTCTCCTTAAACCTAAATATCGGGCTCCAGTGCCTTCCCTACTTCTACTAGAAATGCACTAGCCAATGCTAGTCACCCTCACACGTTAACCATTGGGCCAAACCTCTCTAGGCTTCTATGGCGTGGAAAACTGCTCCAACGGGTTGCATTCTTTCAAGTAACTGCAACTGGACCACTTCACGACCACCAAGGTCGCATTTTCGGCACACTTCACATGCACACTACAACACTACAACATCTGAAAATCGAGACAGGGCAGGCATCGCAGCTAAGACCCTCCATTATCCTATGCCACTACTAGGATTCACTGGCCTCATAAAACAAGGCGGCCATAATCACTGGACCGTATTCAAGGTCACCTTATTTCATACAGGTAACACTAACACTTCTGGCAAGTCAAAGTAGGCTGGGGACATCTCACACTCTCAATTGTCTCTCATGGCTGGCAGGGCATCCTCGCATACCGGTCGTACAGGTCGACCAGCAAGGCAGGATACGCCTCCATACCGCCCTTGAAAGCAGGCTGGCCCCAACAGCTGGAGTCCATCTCCGCGGCTCACTTCCTTCACATCTCCGAGGATGGCAACTCCTTCATAGTAGATTCTCCTGTCCTGGCACACCAGCCAGAATCCCTCACACACCACTGCAGCATCACCGCCATCTCCTCTTGAGCTAGGCAGCATCGCAGCATCACAGCACGGCTGTATCACAGCAGCACACAGCACGGCCACAGCATCGCAGCACGGTCCCAGCATCACAGCACGGCCGCAGCATCTCAACATCATCGCACGACCGCAGCATCTCAACATCACAGCACGGCCGCATCACAGCAGCACACAGCACGGCCACAGCATCGCAGCACGGTCCCAGCATCACAGCACGGCCGCAGCATCTCAACATCATAGCAAGGCCGTATCACAGCAGCACACAGCATGGCCACAGCATAGCAGACAGCATCACAGCACGGCCACAGCATAGCAGACAGCATCACAGCACGGCCACAGCATAGCAGACAGCATCACAGCAGCCGACATCAGCAGTAGCAGGCAATGGTCAGTTGCTCGGGGTGAGGTGAGGTCACTTCAGGTCATCAACAGTAGGTGCGGTCACCCATCCCTGGCAACTGCGGGTAACTGGCGGTCCGTGGGTGATGGTCACAGAGGCTGGGTGACGCAGACAAACACCCACTACACTGGATGACAGACCAGGGCAGCAATACATCTACTGGGGCACATCAGCTGGGTGACTGGGCCTATCAGCTGAGTGACTGGGCACATCAGGTGGACAGCAATCATAGGCAACTCTTCAATGGGTGACAGTTGTGGGTAAGTCTTCCAAGGCGGGCTGGGTGACTTCTCATTCCTCTGTAAATATTCAATTTCGGCCAGTAATTGCTTCCCCCAAAAGTCTCACCCAAATACTGATATTCTCCACCATTTATCTCAAACCAACAACCAACTCCACCAAATATAATATTACACCCAAACAATTATTCAGACCCCCGTCAAAAAGGACAGTTAAGGTTACTAGGATTATAATATCATACAGATATTCACTTTAGATTTTACACACACAAGAAAAAAAAGTGGTAGCAAATGGTAGCATAACAAGTATAACCGAGCAGTCAAAAATAAGGCACATGGGACTGGTTCCTACTATAAAAATAATAAGAACCACCACCGCTTAGACACCATGTCATGTAGGGGGGTAATGAAAGAATCGGATATACTTGGGGAATATGAGAGTAAGGGATTATGTCGGCAGGGGAGAGGCAGGCGAGGTGGTAGGAGTGAGATGATTAGCGGAGGTAGGTAGGTAATGACAGGTCAGTGGTGACCACCACGACACTCTCATTAACTCTACACTACTCACTAACATATGCCTCGCCCATTCTTCACTCATATAAACAATAAAATATAAGAAAAAGAATAAATAACGGTGGGCAGTGAATATTACTATTCTACTCAAACACAGTTTATTATTAAGTCCTTGTACAATAATATATTTGGGAACAGGAGAACATTATTGTGGTTTAGATAAATGGGATGGTATGTATAAGCAGTGAGACAGGGAATACAATTAGCTTGGTGAAACAGAATATTACTTACAATATAGTACAGAGGACAGTTCACTACAGGAACTAAGCCACAGGTCCCAAGACCTACACAGCACGAGTACTGCGCCAAGCCAGTACTCTGCCCAATGCCTCCAACAGTCTCCTCCAGAGACTTCAGTAGCCTTCTCCCAAGCCCTGCACCCCAGCAGCAGCTCCGCTCGAAGTCTCTGCTCAGGAGCTCTGCACCCCAGCAGCAGCTCCGCTCGAAGTCTCTGCTCAGGAGCTCTGCACCCCAGCAGCAGCTCCGCTCGAATCTACCTACTCAGCTCTTCCTTGGGCTTTTATGGTGGTCCAAGCATCCTCCACAACCACGTGTACGACCTGACGCCTAGGTCTGAGGCGTCAAGAACAAAAGACCTCAGACGTGGGCGTGGCTACAGACGTTTGCCAAGGCAAGGTGTGACCATATAATTGGTTAAATTAGGTCTCCCCAGAGACCTCACAAGCCCAGCTGGACTACATCACACTCGAACCCATGTCGTTTTGGCCCGCCTCATGGGTGGGAGAAAATCACATGACGCTCTAACCCACAGGACCACAAATCCTACAAGAATCAAGCACGTAACAGAGCTAAGTGTTTTGCCTTGATCCGAGGACATACGATGGTGTGGGTGCCTCTGAGATAATTTCATTCTACTCCTTTTTTGGTGTACTAGCCTCCACAAGCAGTATATATATTATAGTGACCACGATCGAGTGGTATTTAATCAATAACAACACTGCGACTAGCCGAGGACTCGAACCCATGTCGTTTTGGTCCGCCTCGTGGTGAGCGAAAATCACATGACATTCTAACCCACAGAACCACCAAATCCTGCAAGAATCAAGCACCCAACAGAGCTAGGTGTTTTTACCTTTGCCCCCTAGACTGTACTCCGTCTACGGTCTTCTGTACCCTTCCCCAGTCTTCATGACTTTGCACTTGGTGGGGTTGAACTCCAGGAGCCAGTTGCTAGACCAGACCTGCAGCCTGTCCAGATCCCTTTGTAGTTCTGCCTGGTCCTCATCCGACTGGATTCTTCTCATCAACTTCACGTCATCTGCAAACAGGGACACTTCGGAGTCTATTCCTTCCGTCATGTCGTTCACAAATACTAGAAACAGCACCGGTCCTAGGACTGACCCCTGTGGAACCCCGCTCGTAACAGGCGTCCACTCTGACACCTGTCTTCCTGACAGGTATTCCCTGATCCACTGCAGTTCCTTCCGTGTTATCCCTGCCTGGTCCTCCAGCTGTTGCACTAATATCTTGTGAGGAACTGTGGCAAACACCTTCTGACAGTCCAGGAAAATGCAATCTACCCACCCTTCTCTCTCTCTTGTACTCACCTAGTTGAGGTTGCAGTGGACGAGTCCAAGCTCCTGTGTATATGTGTGTGTGTGTTAGTTAGTTACCATATTGTCCTAGGCACATGTCATGTGTGTGTGTGTGTGTGTGTGTGTGTGTGTGTGTGTGTGTGTGTGTGTGTGTGTGTGTGTGTGTGTGTGTGTGTGTGTGTGTGTGTATGTGTGTGTGTACAGTGGTAATGTCACACAAACTGTGTTGACAGCTATTTAAACAAATATTTCCTCTCGTGGTCAACTGTGTTGCAGTGTTTGTGTTACTCATCAGCAGTTCTTCCATTATTTTCACAACTCGCTTTGTGTTAGTGAAAATTTAATTGTTTGTATGACGCATATACACAATAAAATGGCTATGTGGAGGCACACAACCAAGTGAGAGACTTTTTTTTTTTTAAAAAAAAAGGCCCAAAAGACATTGTGTGAAAAGATAGAGAAGGAAACTCGACACGAAAAAGAGAATGAGAGACACGGGAAGATAATTAAAATCGTGAAAATATTTTAAGGAGAAAGCAAAGGGAAAAATGAAGAAAGAGATGAAGGTGAAGAAAGGTATCTTACTAATAAAAAAAGAGAAAATACAATTTAAACAAATTATTCTCTCTCTCTCTCTCTCTCTCTCTATATATATATATATATATATATATATATATATATATATATATATATATATATATATATATATATATATATATTATATATATATATAATATAGCACGTTAAGAGACCATACAATAAGTGTCAGGGGCCCGAGACTGTTCAACTGCCTCCCAGCATACATAAGGGGGATTACCAACAGACCCCTGGCAGTCTTCAAGTTGGCACTGGACAAGCACCTAAAGTCGGTTCCTGACCAGCCGGGCTGTGGCTCATACGTTGGTTTGCGTGCAGCCAGCAGTAACAGCCTGGTTGATCAGGCTCTGATCCACCAGGAGGCCTGGTCACTGACCGGGCCGCGGGGGCGTTGACCCCTGGAACTCTCTCCAGGTAAACTCCAGGTTACCTTTCACGGGATGGATAAGTGGTGCACGATAAACTAGCTACTATCGACCAGCGGATGGACAGTAACTATCCACTAGTATCCACATAATGGACATTGAGTGCACGATAAACTAGCCACTTCGGCGGGGAAATGTAAACTATCAATGCTCCCTAGTCTTAACTTGCATCTCTCGGGCTAACAAAATATACCAGACATTCACTTCCCAGCCAGACTTGTCGCCACCGTTTTTGATTTCCTTATTTGTGGATAAATAAATATTTACATTTATTTAAGTAACGTAATCTAACTTATAGAATAAATATTCGTCCGTTTACCAAGAAAAATAATTAAAATTGGCTCTCGTTTAAGAAAATTTGAGTAATTAAATAACAATTCGTTTTGTATACAGTCTGAATATAGTTTCTCTTTATTTGTGTATGTTAAGAACAGCTGTATATATACACTTGGAGTATATATGCAGTATATACACACTTGCAGCTTGCTGCAGTCCTGGTATAACGAATAATGTATCCATGACTAGTGGTATACAGGTGGCGTTTAGTCGATAGACGTTAAACCCATTTCAGCAGTGAGAATACACTGTGTTACTGTATTAGCTGTGAGCTGAACTTGTATCCTTCAAGTAGATCTAGAGAATCATAGTGTCCCACCACCATCACACGAGATAATTCACTATATCAATCCTTCAGGCAGACCTGGAGAATCATGGTGACCACCACCATCACACGAGATAGTTCACTGTATCAATCCTTCAGGCAGACCTGGAGAATCATGGTGCCCACCACCATCACACGAGATAATTCACTGTATCAATCCCACAGGCAGACCTGGAGAATCATGGTGCCCACCACCATCACACGAGATAATTCACTGTATCAATCCCACAGGCAGACCTGGAGAATCATGGTGCCCACCACCATCACACGAGATAATTCACTGTATCAATCCTACATGCAGACCTGGAGAATCATGGTACCCACCACCATCACACAAGATAGTTCACTGTATCAATCCTTCAGGCAGACCTGGAGAATCATGGTGACCACCACCATCACACGAGATAATTCACTGTATCAATCCTACATGCAGACCTGGAGAATCATGGTACCCACCACCATCACACAAGATAGTTCACTGTATCAATCCTTCAGGCAGACTTGGAGAATCATGGTGCCCACCACCATCACACGAGATAGGTCACTGTATCAATCCTTCAGGCAGACCTGGAGAATCATGGTACCCACCACCATCACACGAGATAGTGTAGTGTTTCAGAATGACATCTATAGTACAGGACCAGGGCACACATTCAGCACTTCTGTAAGGGCACCAACTACATATAACCACTCTTACTATAACAACAATGCAAATATTACGTGGGATAGGGGAAGATATCTGAGGACAGGATTTGACACACACACACACACACACACACACACCACACACACACACACACACACACACACACACACACACACACACACACTGGGTCTAAGAAACCCACAACGTCAAGCAGACCCTTGACAATCTTAATGAGAGGCTAAAGTACGTGTTTCCTCACCTTCCTTACTGTACCAGAATTGTGCTGGGAATTGTGTTAAGAACTGTGTGTGAAATTGTGTTAAGAATTCTGTGTGTGTGGAATTGTCCTGGGAATTGTTAGGAATTGTGTGTGGAACTGTATAAGAATTGTGTGTGGAACTGTGTTAAGATTGTGTGTGTGGAACTGTACTGGGAAAATTACATACTATTTTAATCCTGATATCAAGGGAATGAATTGTTGCTATAGCGGGAACTTGATTCGAGGAACTGAAGCTACACTCCCCTTCCTTGGATCAAATCTGGTTTGATCGGTATGTGTGGAGAAATTACCCCCATCAAGGGGGGTGGAGTCAGCAAGGGGGTCGTGACCCCTCCCTCTTTTCCCAGAGTACAGAGGAGAGGGAAGTAACACACTCGACTGAAGAAGGTTGCTGTGCAGGCGAAACTTTTCGGAATAAAGATAGCTAAGTGTTGCACATGTGTTTTACCTATCAACTTGCAGGTATTGTATGCCATTTATCATAATAATAATAATAATAATAATAATAATATATAATAATAATAATATTAATACCTTTATTTACTTCAAGTACATGTACAAGGTATGCTGACATCGTGCTGACATCAATGACATACTACTATATAGAAAGCCGCTTATTATGCAGAGCATTTCGGGCAAATTAGGTCAGTTTTGTCCCAGGATGCGACCCACACCAGTTGACTAACACCCAGATACCTATTTTACCGAAAGCGTTCAGGTTTTATTTCCCTTTTTCACTGCGGTATTGTTTTCATACCATTATATTCACCATCCTATATATAGTCATGAGGAGACACACTTCCTCCTGTCAATTAGGACTCGGGAAAGAACTCGATCGTTTCTGTGGCTAGTGTCCTCACTAGAGTGTTGTTGTTGTCCCTTGTGTTCCAGATGGTGATCCCATCCTCGTTGACAGTAATCAGTGCAATGTAAGAAGTTATTTCTCGAGTACTTTCACTTGTTGTTAACGTTTGTAAGTGTAGTTTCTTTATAGCTGATACCTCGTGTCACTGTGTGCGACTCAGATTGAATATCAGCATTGTTGACCGTGTTTCATTTCTTTTTCCCTGTGCTTGTAGTGAGAGATAGTAGATTCGTTCTCCCTTGCTCATATTGCGTGTTATAGCGCTATTTTTTTTTCAACTGGGGAGAGTCATCCACCCCACCGAGTTTGTTCATTCCTCCAGTAAGAAAGAACCGATTCCTTGTGTACTGGTGATTCGATTCCTGCTCCAGGAAGATCTTATTCTGACTGTGTAGCCACCAGCACCCAGTAGTGACTCTGTAATGAGCCAAGAATTACTGTATCGAACAGTCGAGTTGAGTACTCCTAGCAGAAGAGTTAGTAATTCCACAGTCACTAGTGAATGTAGCTGTATCTTTTGTAGATACTCGTTCAGATCGTCCATGTAGCTGTATCTTTTGCAGATACTCGTCAGATCTCCCTCAGTCAAGGCATGTGTTAGCCATTGCAGAGGAATTCGATCCTCCCAGAGATGATAACCATTCTGCATATGTAAACCTCACCCTCGCAGAATTGGGTTTAAATGTACATAGTCTGTATAATTAGATGTCGAAGATGAATGAAACTCTCAACTGTGTGTTTTGTTATTAACTGATCAGTTTTTCAGAATTTTTTTTTTTCGTGTTCA
>NC_069451.1:9481512-9489012 GCF_026875155.1 Cherax quadricarinatus | reverse complement strand
TGGATTTGGGTTCTGACAGGGATTTAGGGTTTAGAACGGGAAAGCAGGGTTTTTAGACCTGGAGTAGGGCTCTAGACATGGAGCGGGGTTTTTTTGAAAAGGGAAAGCAGGGTTGACATTTGAAGCAGGGTTCTAGACACTGGGGGCAGGGTTTTTTACACCTATAGCAGGGTTCTAGACACTAGAGCAGGGTTCTAGTATATAGCGGGGGTTCTGGGATGCTAGAGCAGGGTTTTTCTAGAAAACTAGGGGCAGGGTTTTTTAGATACAGAGCGGGGTTTTTTTGAAAATTGGCAGGGTTCTACACACTAGAGCAAGGTTCTAGCCCACGGGGAGCAGGGCTCTCACTCTAGAGCAGGGTTCTAGACACAAAAAGCAGGGTTTAGTTTTACTAGGCAGGGTTTAGTATAGAGCAGGGTTCTAGCGCTAGGAAAGGGTTCTAAACGGGAGCGGGTTTTCCACACTAGAGAAGGTTCTAGAAAATTAGGCGGGTTCTAGGCACTAGAGCAGGGTTTCTAGTACTAGAGAAGGGTTCTAGTTTCTAGGCGTCAGCATCTCACCCCCCAAAGGTTTTAAAAAACCCCCCAGGGCGCTTTAAATTGCAGAAAAGGTATTACCGGGGGAAAGGGTCCACGTTTGCTGCGTTGTAACGCGGGAAATCCGTGGAAATAGTTTGAACTGTTGTTGCGACCCCTGTTTTGGTTGATTTTTTTTTCAGCACGTTTTTTTATACCCCCTTTATTTTTTCCGGGTTTTTCCATTTAATTTATTAAATTTAACCTTACCCTTAATTCTACCCCTTTCAGGGGTTTGCAGATTCAGTGCCCCTCATTTCCTCGTGGGAAAAGATTTTTGAAAGTGGCCAGGTTGGGTTTTAGGTTTAAAGATTAGGTTAGGTCAGGTTGGTTAGGTTGGGCTAGGTTGGTTGGGTTAGGCTAGGTTGGTTGGGGTTTAAAGGTTAGGTTAGGTTAGGTTAGGTTTGGTTGGTTTTGGTTGGTTGGGTTTAGGTCAGGTGGGTTTGGTTTGGTTAGGTTGGGTTTTAAAGATTAGGGTTAAAGGGTTTTGGGGTTTAAAAATTGGGGTTTAAAGATTAGGTTGGTTTTGGGGTTAAAGGTTAGGATAGGTTGGGTTTAAGGTCGGGGTTAGGTTGGGGTTGGGTTTGGGGATTTGGTTAGGGTTCAAGGTTAGGTTACTTTTTACTTTTGGCGGTTTGGGACCCCACAGATGACGATAAAACCCAAAAAAACATCGCATTTGATTCCTTTTGAAGTCCACTGATAAAAGGGTTTTTTGTTTTTGCGGGATGGTAAAGTCCCGATATATAGAAAATATAACCCCAGTGTGCGGTCCTATGTTTTTTTATTGTCCACTTTTTGGGAGGAATATAGAGTAGACAGTATAAAAACCCTTATGGGGGATATCCCAAAAGAAAAATTTTTTATTAATGAAATAAGATCCCAGATTTTTTAAAAGGGCAAATTTTTTAAAATTTTTTTTGTAATAGATAAGTGAACTGTAGATATAAACCAGTTTTGCTCCGTTAACCTGGGGGGCCTAGTTCCTAGGCCCATTGTGTTTTCCATATGCTATTGTGTACCCCCGGGAGGAAAAGATTTTTGGTTGGGACAATAAATGGCCCCTACTATCCACCCTTTATTGATATGGGTGTACAATAAAAATAAAAAACTTTCCCTCCACGGCTTTGTTTTTGGGGTGGGGACAATAAACTGCCCCTAATTTCCAAAATTTATAGATATGGTGTTTACAATAAACTAGCCACTACTATCCACATGATATAAATGGGGAGTCAAAAACTAGCCATACTACCCCGGATGGATATAGTGTGCGCAGTAAAAGTCATACCATCCACCGGTAGATATGGTTTTGCACAGCAAACTTTGCCATACCATCCACAGGATTTGGGTATGGGGGGTTTTTCAAAGAAAATTTTTTTCCTTTTTCCCCCCAGGAAAAGATAGGGGGGTGCACAGCAACCCAGCCACTTTCCCTCCCTGGGAGATATGGTGGCACCCAAAAAACTAGCCCAATTTCCCTCCACAGGTTTGATATAGTTTTGAAAAGGGTAAACGAGCCCTACCAAACCCAGGATTGTAAAGGTGTGCACGTTAAAATAGCCACTACCATCCCCAGGATAGTTTAAAGGGGTGCCCCAGTAAAATAAACCACTACCCAATCAAAGGATTGATATGGTGTTTAAAAGTAAAATAAACCAAAAACCCAATTTCCCCAGGATGAATATAGTGTGCCAATAAATAAGCCATACCATCCACGGGGGTAGATATGGGTTTTGCACAGTAAATGCCACTACCCTCCATAGGATAGATAGTGGGGCACAATTTAAAAAAACCCTACCATCCACAGGGGTGTTGTGTGCACAGTAAACAGCCAACTCCATTTAAATGGATAGTACAAATTTTTTGCACAGTAAACTGCCCCTACCCTCCCTAGGGTAGATATAGTGTGCACAGTAAAAAAAGCCCCTACCATCCATAGGATAGATATAATGTGCACAGTAAACTAGCCAAATGCCAAACCACTGGATAGATACAGTGTGCACAAAATTTAAAATAGCCCTTTCCATTTCCCTAGGATTGATACAGTGTGCCCCAGTAAACTGGCCCCCTTTCCAAACCCCTAGGATAAAATTAGTTTTGCACATAAAATAGCCCACCTTTCCCTAGGATAAATTTGTGTGCACGTAAACCCAGCCCTACCAAACCTAGGATAGATATAAAAGGGGCACAGTAAAAATTAGCCAAGCCATCCCCAGGATAGTTATGTGTGAAAAGTAAAACTAGCCACTTTCCATCCATAGGATTTGATTTGTGTGCACAGTTTAAAATAGGCCCCCTGCCATCCAAGGAAAAAATAGTGGCACAGTAAAAAATAGCCTACCATCCATAGGTTGTTTTAGTGGGCACAGGGAAACTAGCCACTAAACCCTCCAAAAGGATTGTATAGTGTTTCACAGTAAACTTGCCCTTTCCTTTTCCAAAAGGATAGAAAATAGTGTGCCCCGTAAATGCCACTACCGGCCATAGGATAGATATATGTGCCCCAGTAAAATAGCCCCCTACCGTCCATAGGAAAGAAAAGTGTGCACCCGTAAACTAGCCACTGCCCTCCACGGGGGTAGTTTTCTATGTGGGACAGTAAAATAGCATGCCTTTCCCCAGGTTTGTTTTAGTTTGCACGTAAATAGCCACTACCATCCTAGGATAGATATAGTGTGCACAGTAAACTAGCCCCTACCATCCATAGGATTTGATATAGTGTCCCCCAGAAAATAGCCATGAAACCCCGGTTTGATTAGTGTGCACAGTAATCTAGGGGCCACTGCCATCACAGGAAAAGATATAGTGGGGCCCCAGTAAATAGCCCCTGCCATCCACTGGATAGATATATTGACAGTAAAATAGGGGCCCTGCCAAACCACAGGGAAAATTAGTGGGGCACAGTAAACAGCCCCTGCCTCCACGGGTTTGAATTTGGGTGCACATTAAAATAGCCCCTAAAAATTCCCTTTTTTAAAATATTGTGGCCCCCAAAATAAATAGAATAAATCCATAGGATAGTTTAGTGTGCACAGGGAAACTAGCCACTGCCACCCCCAGGATAGATATAGTGTGCACAGTAAACTAGCCATACCATTTCCCTAAAGGGTAGATATAGTGTGCACAGTAAACAGCCAAATACCATCCATAGGATAGTATTTGTGTGCACAGGAAACTAGCCACTACCATCCCTAGGATAGTTTTAGTGTGACAGTAAAATAGCCCCTTTTCCCTCCATAGGGTTTGGGTATAGTGGGGGCAAAAGTAAAAAATAGCCACTACCGTTTCCCAAAGGAAAAGAAATAGTATGCACAGTAAACTAGCCACTGCCTTCCCCGGATAGATACTTGGCAACCCGGAAAAATTGCCACTTTCCATTCCACAGGATAAAATATTGTGTGCCCCAGAAACTAAACCCCCTGCCAAAACCCCGGGTAGATATAGTGGGGCACAGGGAAAAACTAAACCCCTGCCATCCACCCGGAAAAGATTTAGTGGTTTTCACAGTAAACTAGCCACTCCATCCAGGATAGATTTTGTGTGCACGTAATAGCCACTGCCATCCAAAGGTAGGGTAATTGTGCCCCAGTAAACTAGCCCCTGCCATCCCCAGGGGTGGGTATAGTGGGCACGGTAAAAATAGCCCCTGCCCTCCAAAAGGATGAAATTTTGTGTGCACCCGTAAAAATAGGCCCCTGGGCCAACCCCAGGATAAAATATGTGTGCACAGTAAAAATTTGCCACTGCCCTCCAAAAGGATGATAAGGGGGCCAAAAGGTTTAAAATAGCCCTTTCCATTTCCCTAGGATTGATATAGTGTGGGCCAGTAAACTGCCCCTACCTTCCCCTAGGATAGGGTATAGTGTGCACAGTAAAAATAGCCACTGCCATCCCTGGATAGATACAGTGTGCACAGTAAAAATAGCCAAATTTCCATCCCCTAGGATTGATACTTTTGAACAGTAAACTAGCCACTACATCCATTGGGGTAGTTTTGTGTGCCCCAGTAAATTGCCCTCCCATCCATGGATAGATATAGTGTGAACAGTAAAAATAGGGCCCCTACCATCCCTTTGGTTGATTTTTAAAATGTGCCAGTAAAATAGCCCCTACCCTCCATGGTAGATTAGTGTGCCCCAGTTAAAATAGCCCCTACCATCCATAGGTAGATATAGTGTAACAGTAAACTTGCCATGCCATCCACGGGGTAGATACTATGTGACTTAAACTAGCCACTACCATCCCCCAGGTTTGATTTTAGTGTGCACAGTAAACAAGCATGCCATTTACTGGATAGATTTTTTTGTGCACAGTAAATAGCCACTAACCCTCCCCGGATAGATTAGTGTTTCCCCCAGAAACAAGCCCTGCCTTTCCCCCCCGGATAGTTTCTATGTGCACAGTAAACTAGCCACTTTCCCTTCCCCAGGATAGATATAGGTGGCACAGTAAAAGCCACTGCCCTCCACTGGATAGATACTATGTGCCCCAGTAAACCGCCACTGGGCCTTTTAAAGGATGATATAGGGGGCCCCAGTAAATAGCACTGCCACCCCAGGATAGATATGTGTGCACAGGGAAAACTAGCCATTCGGTGGCAAAATTTTCTCTGATAACCCGGGAAAAAACATCCACCTGGAAAGTTGTCAAAGGGACTCTCGTTAGGGGGGGTTAATGGACCCAAATTGGACCAAAAAAATCGTGATATGTGGAAAAGACACTTATGTACAGTTCAGGACATTTTATTAAAAGGGAAAAGTTTCGCCCGGTGGCTTCACTCGTGGCGAAAAGTTTCCTTTAAATATGTCCTTTTTAAATGTACAAAGTGTCTTTTTTTCCAATCTTGCGGGATCACCTTTCCATTTCCACATCGTGATGTTTTGTTTTTTTGTGTACGTGGGGGCAATTTTTGTTTTTTCCGTCCTCTATTTTGCCTTGTTTTTTTTGGGTTTTTTTTCTCTCATTTCCCCGGATCAAATTTAAAAATTTCCCCCATTCTCCAGGCGGGGGGTGTGGCCCCTTTTTTTTACGTCACCGTTTTAAAGTAATCTTAATGAGATTACAATAAAAAAAGTAGCTAGTGAGACACGAGTTGTTTGTGAGACACAAATAAAATTGTGAGCCCCATGTTTGAAAAGTTTTAGACACAAGTAGATAGTGAGACACAAAATTGTTTGTGAGGGGCACAAGTAGATAGTGAGACACAAGTAGGGTTGTGGGCCCCAAGTAATAGGGAGACACAAATTTGATAGTGAGACACAAGTAGTTTGGAGACACCAAATAGATAGTGGACACGTTAAAATAGTTTAGACACAAGTAGATAGTGGGGACACAAAATAGTAGTGAGAACAAGTTTGATAGTGAGACAAAAAGTAGATAGTGGGGCAAAGTAGATAGTGAGGGCACAAGTAGATTGTGAGACACAAGTAGATAGTGTTGGGCACAAATAGATAAGTGAGAAATATGTCTTATTTAATATTAATTAAAATAATATTGGGTCTGCGGTATGGGGGGCAACGAAATTTTATCCATGGAAAGGGAGGGTAGCTCAGTTTCCCTGGATCGAGAGAGCTTTATCTGCATCCGGACACCTACCTCTCTTCTGAGGGGTTCCTATTTACCTGCATCCAGATACTACTCCCCTTGAGGGGTTCCTAATTAACAGAATTTTGGTCTTACTGACGACTGGAGAGGTTCTCTGATTGGCACCTAACGATCTTCAGGGAGAAACTACTCAGGTGCTGGTGTTACCACTCAGATGCTGAAGTTACCACTCAGGTACTGGAGTTCCCACTCAGGTACAGGAGTTACCACGCAGATGCTGGAGTTACCATTCAGGTGCTAGAGTTTCCCACTCAGGTGCTCGAAACTATTGACCAGGTACCTAATCACCCAACAAGAACTTTGAACTTATGCAGTTCTCAAAGTTCTTGAGCAAAGGAGAATAACTAATGATCTTCATATCGTCTTTCAAGTTAGGATACTTAGCAGCAGTGTGAGTGTTGTAAGTCGGAGATCAGACTATCAGGCTGAGCTGGCCTGTGGGAGGCTAGTTTCTGAAGGCAGCACGTGGTGTGGCAGGCCAGGGATGGCAGCACGTGGTGGCAGGCCTGGGATGGCAGCACGTGGTGGCAGGCCAGGGATGGCAGCACGTGGTGGCAGGCCTGGGATGGCAGCACGTAGGTGCAGGCCAGGGATGACAGCACGTGGTGGCAGGCCAGGGATGGCAGGCTGCAAGCTCACCACTCGCCTGGCTCGCGTAAGCAACACTGATTTCTCTCCTCGAGAACTTATCATCTCACGCCTTGCCTCGGCGCGCACACGCCTCCACGCCCTTGTTTACGCACACGCCCGAAACCGCAACCACGCCCGCGTCCACAACCACGCCCGCGACAGCAACTCGTCAGAAAGCGTCAACAATACTGACCTACTCGAGTTGTAGTAGTAGTAGTAGTAGTAGTAGTAGTAGTAGTAGTAGTATAGTAGTAGTAGTAGTAGCAGCAAGCACAGCGAGTAGTAGTAGTAGTAGTAGTAGTAGTAGTAGTAGTAGGTAGTGAGTAGTTAGTTATCAGCCAGTGATAACATACAGCTCGTAGCTGGATGTTAACAGTGGCTGGATGTTATCGGTGGCTGCGATGTTATCGGTGGCTGGATGTTATCGGTGACTGGATGTTATCGTAGGCTGGATGTTATCGGTGGCTGGATGTTATCAGTGGCTGGATGTTATCGTAGGCTGGATGTTATCGGTGGCTGGATGTTATCGGTGGCTGGATGTTATCATAGGCCCGGATGTTTATTTGGTGGTGGATTGTTATAAGAAACATTAAGAAGAAGGAACACTACAGCAGGCCTACTGGCCCATGCGAGGCAGGTCCCAAATTCCCACGGCTTAAACAATTTCCCCAAAACCTGTCAGGGAAGGGCC
>NC_069451.1:9349646-9481012 GCF_026875155.1 Cherax quadricarinatus | reverse complement strand
TTTGGGTTTTTGTGGCAGGGGCTTGGTTCCGCAACATGGTAAAACGTATTTGATAGGAGTGAATGGAGACAATTGATTTTTAATACTTGACGTGCTGTTGGAGTGTGAGCAAAGTAACATTTATGAAGGGATTCAGGGAAACCAGCAGGCCAAACTTGAGTCCTGGAGATGGGAAGTACAGTGTCTGCACTCTGAAGGAGGGGTGTTAATGTCGCATTTTTATAAACTGTAGTGTGAAGTACCCCTCTGGGAAGACAGTGATGAAGTGAATGATGATGAAAGTTTTTCTTTTTCAGGCCACCCTGCCTTGGTGGGAATCAGCCGATGTGTTAATAAATAAACAAGTTCAAGTTTTCAGGGTGTGTGTTGTCTGCCACTGGAATGGGTAATTGTTTGCACAGCAACTTTTAAGTTATTATTGATTTTAGGTCATTTTATAGATTCCCATATCCAACTCAATCCCTATGCTTCTACAATACTGTACAACACAAATATTGGGGTAGGGCTCCTCCCCAATATTATCCAGGTAACTCCAGAGAGTATGGAGGAGGTGAACGTATTCAGATATTTGGGAGTGGACGTGTCAGCGGATGGGTCTATGAAAGATGAGGTGAATCATAGAATTGATGAGGGAAAAAGAGTGAGTGGTGCACTTAGGAGTCTGTGGAGACAGAGAACTTTGTCCTTGGAGGCAAAGAGGGGAATGTATGAGAGTATAGTTTTACCAACGCTCTTATATGGGTGTGAAGCATGGGTGATGAATGTTGCAGCGAGGAGAAGGCTGGAGGCAGTGGAGATGTCATGTCTGAGGGCAATGTGTGGTGTGAATATAATGCAGAAAATTCGTAGTTTGGAAGTTAGGAGGAGGTGCGGTTTACCAAAACTGTTTGTCCAGAGGGCTGGGGAAAGGGTTGTTGGGGTGGGTTCGGACATGTAGGAGAATGGAGCGAAACAGAATAACTTCAAGAGTGTACAGTCTGTAGTAAAGGAGGCGGGGTGGGGGTCGGCCTAGGAAGGGTTGGAGGGGGGGGGTAAAGGAGGTTTTGTGTGCAGGGGCTTGGACTCCAGCAGGCATGCGTGGCGTGTTTGATAGGAGTGAATGGAGACAAATGGTTTTTAATACTTGACGTGCTGTTGGAGTGTGAGCAAAGTAACATTTATGAAGGGATTCAGGGAAACCGGCAGGCCGGACTTGAGTCCTGGAGATGGGAAGTACAGTGCCTGCACTCTGAAGGAGGGGTGTTAATGTTGCAGTTTAAAAACTGTAGTGTAAAGCACCCTTCTGGCAAGACAGTGATGGAGTGAATGATGGTGAAAGTTTTTCTTTTTCGGGCCACCCTGCCTTGGTGGGAATCGGCCAGTGTGATAATAAAAATAATAATAACTCCAATCAATGTAGGTAGTAGGTTGGTAGACAGCAACCAGCCAGGGAGGTACTACCATCCTGCCAAATGAGTGTAAAACGGAATCCTGTAATTGTTTTACATGATGGTAGGATTGCTGGTGTCTTTTTTCTGTCTCTTAAACATGCAAGATTTCAGGTACGTCTTGCTACTTCTACTTACACTTAGGTCACACTACACATACATGTACAAGCATATATATACACACCCCTCTTGGTTTTCTTCTATTTTCTTTCTAGTTCTTGTTTATTTCCTCTTATTTCCATGGGGAAGTGGAACAGAATTCTTCCTCCGTAAGCCATGCGTGTTGTAAGAGGCGACTAAAATGCCGGGAGCAAGGGCCTAGTAACCCCTTCTCCTGTATAAATTACTAAATTTAAAAAGAGAAGCTTTCACTTTTTTTGGGGGGGCCACCCTGCCTTGGTGGGATACGGCCGGTTTGTTGAAGAAAAAAAAAAAAAACTCCAAGTCGCTGTCCCAGATTTCCGTTTGGTCAACTTCATGGGTATGAGAAATTACCTGGGTGGGCTAAATTGGGATGCCCTTACTATGTGCCAGGTAGGTAGAGTTGGTTGCCAGTTGCAAGGGATTTGAAGACTAACCCAAAAGGGTTCTTTCAGGTATACAGAAGTAAGATTAGGGACAAGATAGGCTCACTTAAGAGTAACTCAGGTCAGATCACTGACAATGATAAGGAAACGTGTGAACTTTTCAATACCTACTTCCTCTCAGTTTTTACTCAAGAAGATACAGTGGACCCCCGCATAGCGACCTTAATCCGTGCAAGAGGGCTGGCTGTTATGCGAAATGTTCGCTATGTGAATGAATTTTCCCCATAAGAAATAATGGAAATCAAATTAATCCGTGCAAGACACCCAAAAGTTTGAAAAAAAAAAATTTTACCACATGAAATATACATTTTCCTACACACAAAGAGAAGGATACATGCACAATAGTAGAGTAGTACATGCACAATATATATTGTGCATGTACTACTCTACTAAATGAAGAATAAATGACACTTACCTTTATTGAAGATGCAGCAATGACTGATGAGACACTGTGTCCTGGGAGTGCCTTTTCCTCCTGAGTACTGTAGGTCCTGTTTGGTATTTTCTTCCAGAACAGGCCTTATCACACTGTGTATGTCACTACGATTCTTAAATCTCTCAAACCAACTTTTGCTGGCTCTAAATTCACCAATATGAGCACTAGTTCCAGGCATTTTCCCTGTTCACCTGGGTGTTAGTCGACTGGTGTGGGTTGCATCCTGGGAGACAAGATTAAGGACCCCAATGGAAATAAGTTAGACAGTCTTCGATGACACTGACTTTTTTGGGCTATCCTGGGTGGCAAATCCTCTGGGGTTAATTGTTTCTTGGTATTCTCAATAAGCCACACCAACAACGGTGCTACAGCAGCAGCAGCAGCAGCTGACGATGTTACAGCAGCAGCAGACGATGCTACAGCAGCAGCAGCAGCAGACGATGCTACAGCAGCAACAGACGATGCTACAGCACAGCAGACGATGCTACAGCAGCAACTGACGATGTTACAGCAGCAGCAGACGATGCTACAGCAGCAACTGACGATGTTACAGCAGCAGCAGACGATGCTACAGCAGCAGCAGCAGCAGACGATGCTACAGCAGCAGCAGCAGCAAC
Organism: Cherax quadricarinatus; assembly: GCF_026875155.1. Lineage (NCBI taxonomy): Eukaryota > Metazoa > Arthropoda > Malacostraca > Decapoda > Parastacidae > Cherax > Cherax quadricarinatus. Next base: position 9,477,945 of record NC_069451.1, on the reverse strand, counting down.
GACGATGTAACACAACAACGTAACAGCAGCAGCAGACGATGCTACAGCAGCAGCAGATGATGCTACAGCAGCAGCAACGGTACTACAGCAGCAGGAGCACTGACGGTGGTACAGCAGCAGCAGCTGACAGTGCAGCAGCAGCTGACGGGGATACAGCAGCAGCAGCAGCTGTACCACCAATAGTAGCGATGGTTGATTGGGTTTATTATACAACCTGGCCAGCTCGGAGACACGCACTCCACTTTCATACTTATCAATGATCTTTTTCTTCATCTCCATAGTAATTCTCACCCTTATTGCTGTAGGGTTGGCACTAGAAGCTTTCTTGGGGCCCATGGTCACTTATTTTCCAGAAAAAAAGTCACCAAAAACACTGTAATAATACAAAATGTTCCGATTGTATGCTTGGATGTTACCGCGGAGGCTGGCTGGTAAACAATGCCACCCGCGGAACATGTGAGCGTGGCTCAGGCCGCACATTGGACGCGTCTCGGACGAAGGCCGCTGAGCAGGTTTTTGGGCGCTATGCGGGGCAAAATTTTAGCGATCAAAGCGTCCGCTATGCGGATTGTCCGCTATGCAAGGCGTCCGTTATGCGGGGGTCCACTGTACTAGCAAAATTCCAGAAATAATAAATTATGTAGAAAAGGATGATAATAAACTATGCATGATTAGGGTAACTAGTGACATGGTCCTCAGACAAATAGAGAAATTAAAGGCTAGCAAATCCCCAGGCCCTGATGAACTGTTTGCAAGGGTTTTAAAGGAATGTAAAGAGGAACTTAGCATACCTTTGGCTAATCTTTTCAATATATCAGTACAAACTGGCATAGTGCCAGACAGGTGGAAAATGGCAAATGTAATAACTATTTACAAGGCAGGCGACAGGTCCTTAGCTTCAAACTATAGACCAATAAGCCTTACCTCCATAGTTGGCAAATTTATGGAATCAATAATTGCCAAAGCAATTCGTAGCCACCTTGAAAGGCATAAATTGAGTAATGAATCTCAGCACGGTTTTACAAAGGAGCGTTCCTGTCTAACTTTCTTCACTAAGGTATTTGAGGAGGTAGATCGTGGTATGGAATATGATATTGTGTATATGGACTTCAGTAAGGCTTTCAATAGAGTTCCACATCAGAGGCTGTTGAGAAAACTTAAGGCACACGGAATAGGAGAAATTTTTTCCTGGGTAGAGGAATGGTTGACAAATAGGCAGCAGAGAGTTTGCATTAACGTGGAGAAATCAGAATGGCGGCACATCACAACTAGTGTTCTACAGGGGTCAGTGTTGGGCCTATTGTTCACAATCTACATAAACAACACAGACGAGGGAATAAATAGCAACATCAGCAAATTTGCTGATGACACTAAAATAGGCCATCCAATTCATTCTAATGAGGACACTAGAGCATTCCAGGATGACTTGAATAGACATGCTGTGGTAGGAGAAGTGGCAGATGCAGTTTAATCCTTTGACTGTTTTGGTCGTATATATATGTCTTACAAGTTACAGTTTTTGACGTATATGTACTCATAAATTCTAGCGGCTTCAAATCAAGCAGGAGAAAGCTGGTAGGCCCACATGTGAGAGAATAGGTTTGTGTGGTCAGTGTTTACCTGGAGTTTACCTGGAGAGAGTTTCGGGGGTCAACGCCCCCGCGGCCCGGTCTGTGACCAGGCCTCCTGGTGGATCAGCGCCTGATCAACCAGGCTGTTGCTGCTGGCTGCACGCAAACCAACGTACGAGCCACAGCCCGGCTGATCAGGAACTGACTTTAGGTGCTTGTCCAGTGCCAGCTTGAAGACTGCCAGGGGTCTGTTGGTAATCCCCCTTATGTGTGCTGGGAGGCAGTTGAACAGTCTCGGGCCCCTGACACTTATTGTATGGTCTCTTAACGTGCTAGTGACACCCCTATTTTTCATTGGGGGGATGGTGCATCGTCTGCCAAGTCTTTTGCTTTCGTAGTGAGTGATTTTCGTGTGCAAGTTCGGTACTAGTCCCTCTAGGATTTTCCAGGTGTATATAATCATGTATCTCTCCCTCCTGCGTTCCAGGGAATACAGGTTTAGAAACCTCAAGCGCTCCCAGTAATTGAGGTGTTTTATCTCCGTTATGCTCGCCGTGAAAGTTCTCTGTACATTTTCTAGGTCGGCAATTTCACCTGCCTTGAAAGGTGCTGTTAGAGTGCAGCAATATTCCAGCCTAGATAGAACAAGTGACCTGAAGAGTGTCATCATGGGCTTGGCCTCCCTAGTTTTGAAGGTTCTCATTATCCATCCTGTCATTTTTCTAGCAGATGCGATTGATACAATGTTATGGTCCTTGAAGGTGAGATCCTCCGACATAATCACTCCCAGGTCTTTGACGTTGGTGTTTCGCTCTATTTCGTGGCCAGAATTTGTTTTGTACTCTGATGAAGATTTAATTTCCTCATGTTTACCATATCTGAGTAATTGAAATTTCTCATCGTTGAACTTCATATTGTTTTCTGCAGCCCACTGAAAGATTTGGTTGATGTCCGCCTGGAGCCTTGCAGTGTCTGCAATGGAAGACACTGTCATGCAGATTCGGGTGTCATCTGCAAAGGAAGACACGGTGCTGTGGCTGACATCCTTGTCTATGTCGGATATGAGGATGAGGAACAAGATGGGAGCTAGTACTGTGCCTTGTGGAACAGAGCTTTTCACCGTAGCTGCCTCGGACTTTACTCTGTTGACGACTACTCTCTGTGTTCTGTTAGTGAGGAAATTATAGATCCATCGACCGACTTTTCCTGTTATTCCTTTAGCGCGCACCAGATAAAAAAATCCTGCAGCATGCAGTGCATAACGAGAAAAAAAAAAACTCCGACCGTTTTTTTTAATTAAAATGCCGAATTTGTGGTCTATTTTCGTATAGTATTTATGGTTGTATTCTCGGTTTCTTGGTCTCATTTGATAGAATGGAAAACATATTAAAGAAATAGAGGTGATTTTGATTGGTTTTACTATGAAAAGAACCTTGAAATGGAGCTCAAAGTAAGGGAAATGTCTGATTTTTGCCAATATTCAAAAGTAAACAAATGATGTCATTTTCCAATAAATGTCCAAGTAGCCATTCTAATATACAGTCATGAATGGGTTAACATTATTTATACAATTATTACAATATTGCAGTAGTTTGCAAAACAGTAAATCTTCTATTTTTTGTTTGAATAAAAATTCAAAATAGAAAGCAAGAGTAATATCAGAGGGACTTGGAGACATGACTGATGAACAAAGAAATGTTATTTTAGAGCCAGAAATGCCTGCATTGTTCATTCTGGATCCTATTTTGAAATTGTCATCTTTTGTGAAATTGGCCAAATTGCAAATTTCTGACCACGTTATTGGGTAGTTGAAATCGGTAAATGGGCAGTTTCTTGTACTCAATCGATGAAAAAAATTGAGTTCTAAAGAAATAGCTATGAGTTTGGTCGACTGGAACAATGGAATTAGCCAAAAATGGGGCTCAAAGTGGGCGAAATTGTCGATTCATAAATACCGCCGAGGTCGCTAACTTCGCGAGAGCGTAATTCCATCAGTTTTCCATCAAATTTCATTCTTTTGGTGTAATTACAATCAGGAAAAGATTATCTATCACTTCATAAGAAATTTTTTTTTTTTTTTTGGAAATTTTGCAACACCAGGAGACACCTCAGGATTTGGGGTTGCAGCAGTCAAGGGGTTAATATAGACAAATGCAAAGTTCTAAATGTTGGACAGGAAAATAACCATGACACATATAAACTAAATAATGTAGATCTTAATATTACAGATTGCAAAAAGGATTTAGGAGTTCTGGTTAGCAGTAATCTAAAACCAAGACAACGGTGCATAAGTGTTTGCAATAAAGCTAACAGAATCCTTGGCTTCATAGTAAGAAGTATAGATAATAGAAATCATCAGGTTGTTCTTCAACTCTATATATCTTTGGTTAGGCCTCATTTAGATTATGCTGCACAGTTTTGGTCACCATATTACAGAATGGACATAAATGCCCTGGAAAACGTACAAAGGAGGATAACAAAGTTGATTCCATGTATCAGAAATCTTCCCTATGAGGACAGACTGAGGGCCCTGAATCTGCACTCTCTAGAAAGGCGCAGAATTAGGGGAGGATATGATTGAGGTGTATAAATGGAAAACAGGAATTAATAAAGTGGATGTAAATGGCATGCTAAAAATGTCTAAAATAGACAGGACTCGCAGCAATGGTTTTAAACTGGAAAAAATCTGATTCAGGAAGGATATAGGAAAGCACTGATTCGGTAACAGAGTTGTGGACGAGTGGAACAAACTCCCGAGTACCATCATAGAATCTAAGACGTGTAGTTTTAAAAATAGGTTGGATAAATACACGAGTGGGTGTGAGGTAGACCTGACTAGCTTGTGCTACAAGGTCGGATGCCATGCTCCTCCCTTAAGTGACATGTCTGACCTCACTAGATCAAGGCAGGCATTGGCTTAAGCCAGTGGGGAAATTGGACCTGCCTCAAAGGCCTGTAGGCCTGTTGCAGTGTTCCTTCTTTATTATGTTCTTATGTAATGTGACAACTCATAACATGAGCTTAACTCTGGGGTGCCTGACAGGCCAGGCTGAAGCCAATCAAAATTTCCAATAAACCTCACAACACTTTTTTTTTCTTTTTTTTTTTTTTTAACACAACCCATCTCCCACTGAGATGGGATGACCACGAAGCTAAACATTTTCAACATCACTCACTATTACTGTCTTGCAAGAAGCATGCTAACAGTACACCTCAGATGACCCTCTAAATTGTGTTATCCCCACACATCCTTCAGAGTGCAGGCACTGTACTTCACCCCTCCAGAACTACAACATCCCCGTTCATCCTTCAGAGTGCAGGCACTGTACTTCACCCCTCCAGAACTACAACATCCCCATTCATCCTTCAGAGTGCAGGCACTGTACTTCACTCCTCCAGAACTACAACATCCCCGTTCATCCTTCAGAGTGCAGGCACTGTGCTTCACACTTCCAGGACTCAAGTTCAGATAACTGCTTTCCCTGAATCACTTTGTAAATGTTGCCTTGCTCACACTCCAACAACACACCATGCTCATGTTACCAGCTTGCCACCATGATGCTCCTCCTATACTACTGTAGGTGCCCCTGACTCTCCTTCCTCCAGTGCTACATTCTTTGGGTCTTTGATAGAAGATAAATGTCATTTTAATTCAAATATGGGTTTATGCTGATCCACCTTACAGTGTTCAGCATAAGCTGAACATTATAAAGTGGGTCATTAAAAAAACTTTCAAATACCAATAAATTCTCATTCATAAATCAAGCATTTAGACTGGCTAATTTGATCTTAGGATTTAAAATAAAAAATTTGAGGCTTGTAAACACACACAAGTGGGATTACAAACAGATCCCTGACTGTCTTCAAGAAGGTGCTGCACCTAAAGTCAGTACCTGACCAGCCGGGCTATGGTTAGTACATCAATTTATGTGCGACCAGCAGTAACAGCCTGGTTGATCAGGCTCTGATCCACCATGAGGCCTGGTCACAGACTGGGCCACAGTGGATACACAATATTCTTTTATACTCACACAATAACTTTAGTTAAGAATCCTATACACCCAACACCAAAATGTCACATTCTTTAACTTTACAATCTTATGTTATCATTACACAAGTATACAAATCCCTAAATAATACCAACACACAAGGTAAGTACATCATACTGACTTAACTGGCTTACTGCTGTATGCATTTACGTTGTGAATTTTTTTTTATGTATTCAGCAATTCAAGTTACAGTGACTTTACTATCTTTTTCTACATCAACATTTTATATTTATCATGTGACCATATTATGGCACAGTCAACTGTGTTCATTATTCTGTGTTATATGGACAAAGTTCAATAAATTCTTACTTGCCTTTTGTTGTTGTTGTTCTTCACCTTCAAGATATGTTCAGTCAACAAGTTAGCAGGTTTTCTTTCTCCTGTCAGTGACTTCATCAGTAGTGATGTACAGTGACTAGTATATGTTGATGTTTGTTGTCACTGCAGCTGCTTGTGGTAATCAACAGTGTTCCTCTTGACACTGCTGAGTGATTTACTGTGTTATTGATGGTATTTAGGGAATTGCCATTACATGGGTTCTAAATATTTCTTTAGACATTTCACAATGTTAGGTAAATGGACACAGTTGCAACTAATGTGACATTTTATTCTAGCAACACTTGGCTCCTGGAGAGGTCAACATTGTAGCAACACTTGGCTCCTGGAGAGGTCAACATTGTAGCAACACTTGGCTCCCAGAGAGGTCAACATTGCAACAATAAAATGTCACTTTAGTTGCAACTGTGTCCATTTACCTAACATTTTGTCAGTAATTCTACAATTATTACTAACATTTCATAAGTTTGGGCTGATGGCAATTGTCTTACATACTAACATATGAAGAAATTTACTTGAATAATAAAATACAGTGGAACCCTGAGTTTCGTACATAGTTTGCTCCAGAAGGCTGTTAGAGTGCTGTTACTGAATGAATTTGTTACCATAAGGAATAATGTAAATTAGATTAGTCTGTTTCAGACCCCCAAAAATACACTTACAAAAGCACTTACAATAATACACTTACATAATTGTTCGAGTTGGAAGCAGTACGAAACTCGGGGTTCCACTGTAATGTCAAAGCGACTTATTTTTATGGGGTTAATACTTATGTAGTGGGTAGATTCCTCCGCATTGTTTTCTGTTGTAAAGGGGATTTTCAGGTGGTGAAGTCATGACTGAAGATGGCTTTTAAAAGTTAAAAAAATTATATATCCACCAGCCAGCAACAGTCTGGTCCATCAGGCAGCACCAGACAAAAAGCTCTTGGAACTCAAAGGTACATCAAACGTAAATATTGTATTGTTAGTTCAACATTGTAATGAGTGCAATGTTCAAGCTTATTACTTGGTCTAAATACACAGAGACCTTGATATAGCAAGACTGTGTAGGAAACTAGGCACAATATTTCAAGGATTACAGTTAAAATATTGTGGATTCCCTCTCTCTCACATAGGCCTCCAAAACAATGACCTGTTACGAACATGGCCAGTTGGTCCCTGGGTTATAGTGCTTTTCGTAACAAACGAACAAACTTAGCGTGTCTACGGGTCTTCACTCGTAGAGGAAAAGGAATTTTCTTGGTTTCTATTTAATTTATTAATAACCACTTAAATCCACTTCTCATATTTTGCACTATTGAGTAGAACACTTATCCCACTCCTCATTAAAACATCACAGTACTAGGTTAGATATTTACAAATGGCTCTGAGAGAAACAGGAAATATCAGTACACCTGCCATCCAACTTACGACCTGCTCGACATACGACCATTCAACTTACAACCTTCTTTTCTGTGCCAAATTTCTGGGAAATAAACATCCGTTTGTGCTGTACACAGCATTTATTCTAAACCTTACAGTATAAAATACAGTACTAACAGCATAAAAAGTGAAGTAAAAGATGAAATACCAAAATAAAACAATAAAATAAAGTCATTACAAAAATGTGATGTTGATATTCAGTAGTAAGGTTCGACTTACGACCGGTTTCTCGGAACCGAACTCAGTCGTAAGTCGGATGGTACCTGTTACGCGCCCCTCCTTCACGCTCCATTGTATACAAAAATAAAAGGCCTGGTTAAAATAAGTTTTGTAATATATTACGAACCACATTATTACTAGCTAGATAAAGCAGGTTTGACTATATATTATTATCGGGTACTGTATAAATCATCAAAGGTACTCTCAAGCAAGGTTGTATTCAATAAAATGCTATTCGTTAGGTATTATTATTGTATTATATTATATTGTATTATATTATTATTGTATTATAGTAGGTTGATTACTGTGTTTTGTTATGCAAGTAGGAAACCACTACTTTAGATACCGGTTGATGGTTCCAGAATTGGCGCCTGGCGCTACCTCCTGACCGACCTGACGTCAGACCATTGAGTATTTGAACAGTCAGTCAGATCATAGCACTGACTCTGATCGGGTCTTCAACCCAGAGATCTTAACTTTGTCAAGAATTCTAAATCATACCTATTGTCTTAACTTTGCTGTTAATTCCAAAAGTCTGATAACTCTTCTGCTTAGGAAGGATAACTGATTCACTTCCTTAAAGCTCCCATAGTCTTTCTTATTTGGACTGTTCATTGTAATTATTGTATTATTGTACTTAATTTATAAGGATTTGAACATAGAATTACGTTCCTCATTGTACAGTCTCATTTCATTGATAGTGAATTGTCATTTTAATTCAATGAATGGATACCAATAAAGGTTCATAATTAGTAGTAAATAAAATTAACCAAAAAAACAAAATGAAGTAATTATTCCCCTATTGTGACAGCATAGAGCAAGTCGTAACATACCTTTATATATGTACAGGAACAGACGTTGCTTAAAAACTCGACCACATTGATAGAGCTCTTACATAGGGTTCACTCTGCAATAAGCCCTCTTACGACACAGAGGCTTGCTCACTTGGTTTTACTTTCTTTAAGAGTTTCTCAATCACCTTCTCCAACCGAGATAAGTCTTGGCAATGAGTTTCCGAAAATTCCTGGTATTTTCTAGGAAGGCGAATGGTGGTTTAGAGGTGGATACTTCCCTAGACCCTTCCTGGTCCAGAGGAAGGTATGAACTGAACAAGGTGAGGCTTTATTAGCCAACTTTGACTCGGTCGGAGCAGGGGTTGAGCAGCTCAAAACACCTATTGGTGCTTGGCCAGGTCGCACCAGCAGTTTGGACTAATTAAATAACCTATGTACAAAGCTAAGTAATACGACTAGATAATATTATAAAGTCGAGTAAATCCATTTTAGCTACTAATGGAATTACTCCTGAATATAATATTAAGTGAAATAGCAAAAATAACATGTAAAGCTATACCACTGCGATAATAACAAGTAGAAACTGTCTACTTAAAATGGACAAAAGGGTGTAACACTCTCACATAGGCCTCCATGAAAATGACCTCTCACATTCATCCTAATTAAATCAAGGACCCCAATGGAAATAAAGGACTACAGTAATACCCTGGTTTTCGTCCTTAATCCATTCCAGAAGGTCAGCCGAAATCTGAAATGGACGAAAACTGAAGTAATATTTCCCATAAGAAATAATGTAAATCCAATTAATCCATTCCAGACACCCAAAAATATTAACAAAAAAATAAGTTAGTAACAGAACAAGGCATTAAAAAAAAACAATAAAAAGTAAAATACAGTAGGGTCTCACATATATGGCAGGTTAGGTTCCAGTCTACTGCCGGAAAGCAGAACATCATTTTTTCCACTTATAAATGAATATAAATGCCAGATAAGTTTACACTAACATATATTAAGTTAGCAATAGAACTAGGCATTTAAAAGTAAAAAAACACACAGTACACTCATTATTTACCTCAAAAAAATTGTAGCCTTAATGTAGGACAAAAGGTTAGTAGTATTTGCTGTATGAAGCCAGGTATGGTAGCCCTCCTTGCCACCCCACCCACACATAATATGATGCTTAAAGCTCCCTGGAGTGATAAAATGCATATACAGTACACTCGTTACTTACTTTAAAATCTTTCAGTGGGCTGCAGAAAACAATATGAAGTTCAATGATGAGAAATTTCAATTACTCAGATATGGTAAACACAAGGAAATTAAATCTTCATCAGAGTACAAAACAAATTCTGGCCACAAAATAGACCGAAACACCAACGTCAAAGACCTGGGAGTGATCATGTCGGAGGATCTCACCTTCAAGGACCATAACATTGTATCAATCGCATCTGCTAGAAAAATGACAGGATGGATAATGAGAACCTTCAAAACTAGGGATGCCAAGCCCATGATGACACTCTTCAGGTCACTTGTTTTATCTAGGCTGGAATATTGCTGCACACTAACAGCACCTTTCACGGCAGGTGAAATTGCTGACCTAGAAAATGTACAGAGAACCTTCACGGCACGCATTTTGGAGATAAAACACCTAAATTACTGGAAGCACTTGAGGTTCCTTAACCTGTATTCCCTGGAACGCAGGCGGGAGAGATACAAGATTATATACACCTGGAAAATCCTAGAGGGACTAGTACCGAACTTGCACACGAAAATCACTCACTACGAAAGCAAAAGACTTGGCAGACGATGCACCATCCCCCCAATGAAAAGCAGGGGTGTCACTAGCACGTTAAGAGACCATACAATAAGTGTCAGGGGCCCGAGACTGTTCAACTGCCTCCCAGCATACATAAGGGGGATTACCAACAGACCCCTGGCAGTCTTCAAGCTGGCACTGGACAAGCACCTAAAGTCGGTTCCTGACCAGCCGGGCTGTGGCTCGTACGTTGGTTTGCGTGCAGCCAGCAGTAACAGCCTGGTTGATCAGGTTCTGATCCACCAGGAGGCCTGGTCACAGACCGGGCCGCGGGGGCATTGACCCCCGGAACTCTCTCCAGGTAGACTCCAGGTGAGAGGTGAAAAGTGTTTATTTGTACAAAGTCGTGTGGGAGGTATGGCATCCTGCCTGGCCACCCCATCTACTACGACATTAAGCTCCCTAGAGCAATAAAATATACGTACAGTACACTCAATAATTACCTTAAAATATTTGTAGTCTTAATGTAGGGTGAGAGGTGAGTTTTATTTGTAGGAAGTCAGGTTGGGAAGTGTGGGTAGCCAGCCAGGGCAGCCTTCCCCAACCCACCCTACCCCACCCACATGTAATGTAAACAAACCAGCCGAACCCGTCTGGTTTTCGTCACTTTACATTGTGTACAAGTTGTTTCCACATTGATACAGTAGAATAAATAAAGGCAAACACTCTCATTCTCATGTAACACCGTTTTTAGAAGAAATGACGCCCTCAGTGAAGGCATACGAAAGGAATAATTTTCTAGTTACCCCCAGTAATATTATAGTGTACACATTTTCTCTGATGTTGGACTACAAGTCGCCTGGCTACCACAAGTCCTACAGGTCACCTAACTACCACATCTCATATTTATGCTAATTTATTCTACTGTGGGGTGTATTTAGATGGAATAAGAAAAATGTCTATATTAACGTTTTATACAACATTTAATGCGCCTCAGTGATTATTATTATTATTATTGTCATTATTAATATGGCATCTTCAAGACTAATAAGACACTCTTAGTGATTTTAATGTGTACTTGCATGCCAGCACAGTGTGTTAGTTTACTTAGGTACAGGTACACAGGTATAATTATCAGTTATAATAATAATGTAGGTACATATGTATGTAGTCCATCTTGGCTACATAGCTACACAATATTTAATGTGGCCCACAGCCACATTATTGCCATCAACATACCACGTTCACTAAGTTTAATTGTTTCTATCAACTACCTTTAGGTGCCATCATAAACAAAGGGAGAAGTAATGAATAATTCATGCCGAGAATTGTAAACAAAAGTGTTATATATTAAGGGGAGTTACGTAATATTTTCCCTCCACCCAGCTACCACACCTCCATAGTATATAAACATGTTTATATGCTATGTAACGTGTTTCTTAAATAATTTTGAAAAAAATATCATAGATGGATTAATGAAAATGTCTATATTAATGTAAAACAAGACATTTAATGTGCTCAAGAGTGATTATTATGTGTTACCTGGAGTTTACCTGGAGAGAGTTCCGGGGGTCAACGCCCCCGCGGCCCGGTCTGTGACCAGGCCTCCTGGTGGATCAGAGCCTGATCAACCAGGCTGTTGCTGCTGGCTGCACGCAAACCAACGTACGAGCCACAGCCCGGCTGATCCGGAACTGACTTTAGGTGCTTGTCCAGTGCCAGCTTGAAGACTGCCAGGGGTCTGTTGGTAATCCCCCTTATGTGTGCTGGGAGGCAGTTGAACAGTCTCGGGCCCCTGACACTTATTGTATGGTCTCTTAACGTGCTAGTGACACCCCTGCTTTTCATTGGGGGGATGGTGCATCGTCTGCCAAGTCTTTTGCTTTCGTAGTGAGTGATTCTCGTGTGCAAGTTCGGTACTAGTCCCTCTAGGATTTTCCAGGTGTATATAATCATGTATCTCTCCCTCCTGCGTTCCAGGGAATACAGGTTTAGGAACCTCAAGCGCTCCCAATAATTGAGGTGTTTTATCTCCGTTATGCGCGCCGTGAAAGTTCTCTGTACATTTTCTAGGTCGGCAATTTCACCTGCCTTGAAAGGTGCTGTTAGTGTGCAGCAATATTCCAGCCTAGATAGAACAAGTGACCTGAAGAGTGTCATCATGGGCTTGGCCTCCCTAGTTTTGAAGGTTCTCATTATCCATCCTGTCATTTTTCTAGCAGATGCGATTGATACAATGTTATGGTCCTTGAAGGTGAGATCCTCCGACATGATCACTCCCAGGTCTTTGACGTTGGTGTTTCGCTCTATTTTGTGGCCAGAATTTGTTTTGTACTCTGATGAAGATTTAATTTCCTCATGTTTACCATATCTGAGTAATTGAAATTTCTCATCGTTGAACTTCATATTGTTTTCTGCAGCCCACTGAAAGATTTGGTTGATGTCCGCCTGGAGCTTTGCAGTGTCTGCAATGGAAGACACTGTCATGCAGATTCGGGTGTCATCTGCAAAGGAAGACACGGTGCTGTGGCTGACATCCTTGTCTATGTCGGATATGAGGATGAGGAACAAGATGGGAGCGAGTACTGTGCCTTGTGGAACAGAGCTTTTCACCGTAGCTGCCTCGGACTTTACTCTGTTGACGACTACTCTCTGTGTTCTGTTAGTGAGGAAATTATAGATCCATCGACCGACTTTTCCTGTTATTCCTTTAGCACGCATTTTGTGCGCTATTACGCCATGGTCACACTTGTCGAAGGCTTTTGCAAAGTCTGTATATATTACATCTGCATTTTTTTTGTCTTCTAGTGCATTTAGGACCTTGTCGTAGTGATCCAATAGTTGAGACAGACAAGAGCGACCTGTTCTAAACCCATGTTGCCCTGGGTTGTGTAACTGATGGGTTTCTAGATGGGTGGTGATCTTGCTTCTTAGGACCCTTTCAAAGATTTTTATGATATGGGATGTTAGTGCTATTGGTCTGTAGTTCTTTGCTGTTGCTTTACTGCCCCCTTTGTGGAGTGGGGCTATGTCTGTTGTTTTTAGTAACTGTGGGACGACCCCCGTGTCCATGCTCCCTCTCCATAGGATGGAAAAGGCTCGTGATAGGGGCTTCTTGCAGTTCTTGATGAACACAGAGTTCCATGAGTCTGGCCCTGGGGCAGAGTGCATGGGCATGTCATTTATCGCCTGTTCGAAGTCATTTGGCGTCAGGATAACATCGGATAGGCTTGTGTTCATCAAATTTTGTGGCTCTCTCATAAAAAATTCATTTTGATCTTCGACTCTCAGTCTGGTTAGCGGCTTGCTAAAAACTGAGTCATATTGGGACTTGAGTAGTTCACTCATTTCCTTGCTGTCATCCGTGTAGGACCATCTTGTTGAAGTAGGGGCCCAATACTGGACGTTGTTCTCGATTTTGATTTGGCATAGGAGAAGAAATACTTTGGGTTTCTTTCGATTTCATTTATGGCTTTTAGTTCTTCCCGCGATTCCTGACTCCTAAAGGATTCTTTTAGCTTAAGTTCGATGCTTGCTATTTCTCTGACCAGTGTCTCCCTACGCATTTCAGATATATTGACCTCTTTTAGCCGCTCTGTTATTCTTTTCCGTCGCCTGTAAAGGGAGCGCCTGTCTCTTTCTGTTTTACATCTACTCCTCCTTTTTCTTAGAGGAATAAGCCTTGTGCATACATCGAGTGCCACCGAGTTAATCTGTTCTAGGCATAAGTTGGGGTCTGTGTTTGCTTAGTATATCTTCCCAGCTTATATCGGTTAGGACTTGGTTTACTTGGTCCCACTTTATGTTTTTGTTATTGAAGTTGAATTTGGTGAATGCTCCCTCGTGACTAATCTCATTTTTGTCGGTCTGGGGCTCCGCGCATACATGACTGAACCTCAATTATGTTGTGATCTGAGTATATTGTTTTTGATATGGTAACATTTCTTATCAGATCATCATTGTTAGTGAAGATGAGGTCTAGTGTATTCTCCAGTCTAGTAGGCTCTATTATTTGCTGGTTTAAATTGAATTTTGTGCAGAGATTTAAAAGCTCGCGTGAGTGTGAGTTTTCATCAGAGCTGCCTCCTGGTGTTTTTACTGCAACAAAATTATTTGCTATATTCCTCCATTTTAGGTGCCTTAAGTTGAAATCCCCCAGGAGCAAGATGTTTGGTGCAGGAGCTGGAAGGTTTCCAGACAGTGGTCAATTTTTTAACAGCTGTTCCTGGAATTGCTGGGATGTTGCATCCGGAGGCTTGTAGACTACCACAATGACTAGGTTTTGGTTCTCGACCTTTACTGCTAAAACTTCCACTACATCATTTGAGGCATTTAGCAGTTCTGTGCAAACAAGTGACTCTGCAATGTACAGGCCAACCCCCCCCTTTTGCCTGTTCACTCTGTCACATCTGTATAGGTTGTAACCTGGGATCCATATTTCGTTGTCCAAGTGATCCTTTATGTGGGTCTCAGTGAAAGCCGCGAACATTGCCTTTGCCTCTGCGAGCAGTCCACGGATGAAAGGTATTTTGTTGTTTGTTGCTGGCTTTAGACCCTGTATATTTGCAAAGAAGAATGTTATCGGACTGGTGGTATTGTTGGTACTGGGGGGGATTTTTTTTCCGGCATTAGTATCTGTATCTGTTGGTTTGGAGTGGAGGCCATCGACTGTGGTTCCACTCCAGGAATGACTGGATTTGGTGTACGATTTCTGCCATTTCCTGCCAGTTTTTTTTCCTTCCTGGCACTAAAAAACCTCTCCTTCTTGAGTGGCTGTGGCTACCCAGGTTTTCCCATGGCCTGGATGTTTTGTATCTTTTTGTCCCCTTTAGATGGTATGCCTGGCAATTTAAGTTATAGCACAGTCTTTCCTGTACTGAAGAGGTACACAGTTCAGGGTGAAAAAGCTTACAGGAAGGGAGTTTGCATTTTCCTGTTGTCATATGGGTATGGCATTTTCTAGGGTGGTCATAGTTGCACGTCCATCTGTTTTTCCAGATTTCCCACGCCAGCAGATACCGAGTGCATAGTATGTGCACAGGCTTGGTTTCCGTTTGCCTTGGGTTTCTGTGACTGTATTCCCTGTTGGTGCATGTTTCCCTGTCTTACTTCTATCCTCCCTAGCACCAACAATGGAGCTCCCACCAGTTGTTTTTGGTAATATATCCTCACTATTGCTAGTGGAGTCCTCTTGTTTGCTATTTCCTGCGGTATTTCTAGTTTGCAATATTGGTTTTATCTTATCTTTGACTACACTTGTTTCCCTACTATGGCTCCTGTCCCCTATGAGGTCATTTATATGTATTCCTTCCTGCATATAATTCCCGACTACCTGGACAAAATCTCCAGCTTCACCATTACTGTCTCCCAGGACAGCATCTCCAGCTTCCCCATTACTGTCTCCCAGGACAGCATCTGCAGCTTCACCATTACTGTCTCCCAGGACAGCACCTCCAGCTTCACCATTACTGTCTCCCAGGACAGCACCTCCAGCTTCACCATTACTGTCTCCCAGGACGTGCAGCACTATCAGCCCCCCATTTACTGACTACCAGGACATCATCTCCAGCCTTACAGTTTCTGACTACATGGCCAGTATCAAGGGCAGTACCATTCAGCCCAGACTTTTTATGTTCCCATCTGTTGTAGAAAGCTTCCAGGTTTTCTATGAAAGCAGCTTTGATGTTGACCTCTTTTAATACCCTTGTGATTTTAGTCCACAGATTTATCTCATTTGGGCATACCCAAAAACACTTCCCTGTTTTAATACTGCTTGTAGCTAGTTCTTGGATATCTGCACAAGGGGCGTGACACCAATTTCCACAAAAATGACAATTTATGCATGTGGAAGCCCGTTTGTTTGACTGACCACAGACTACACACAGCTTCATAATGATTTGAATGGTTGATTTACTGCAATTCTACTAGCAACCTCTTGAAAATTCTATTAATAACCTGCTAGGTAGTGCACGAAACCGTTTGAAACCAGTCCAGGGTTCGGACCAGTCATGTAATGATTCCCATCCACCCGACAACCACACCTTCATAGCATATAAACAGCATGTTCATATGCTATGTAACGTGTTTTTTATATACGTAATTTTCGGGCCACCCTGCCTTGGTGGGAATCGGCCAGTGTGATAATAATAATAATAATAATAATAAATAAATACAGTGGACCCCCGCATAACGGACGCCTTGCATAGCGGACGCTTTGATCGCTAAAATTTTGCCCCGCATAGTGGACAAAAACCCGCTCAGCGGCCTTCGTCCGAGACGCGTCCAATGTGCGCCCTCAGCCAGCCTCACATGTGCCGCCTGTGCCATTGTTTACCACCCAGCCTCCGCGGTAACATCCAAGCATACACTCGGAATATTTCGTATTATTACAGTGTTTTCGGTGCTGTTTCTGGAAAATAAGTGACCATGGGCCCCAAGAAAGCTTCTAGTTCCAACCCTACAGCAATAAGGGTTAGGATTCCTATTGAAATGAAGAAAGAGATCATTGATAAGTATGAAAGTGGAGTGCGTATCACTGACCTGGTCAGGTTGTACAAGAAACCCAAATCAACCATCTCTTCTATTGTGGGCAAGAAAACGGCAATCAAGGAAGCTGTTCTTGCCAAAGGTTTAACTGTGTTTTCGAAACAAAGATCGCAAGTGATGGAAGATGTTGAGAGACTCTTATTGGTGTGGATAAATGAAAAACAGCTAGCAGGAGATAGCATCTCTCAAGCGATCATATGTGAAAAGGCTAGGAAGTTGCATGAGGATTTAATTAAAAAAAGGCCTGCAACTAGTGATGATGTGAGTGAATTTAAGGCCAGCAAAGGTTGGTTTGAGAGATTTAAGAAGCGTAGTGGCATACCAGTGTGATACGGCATGGTGAGGCTGCCAGTTCGGACCACAAAGCGGCTGAAAAATATGTGCATGAATTCAAGGAGTACATAGAAACTGAAGGACTGAAACCTGAACAAGTGTTTAATTGTGATGAAACAGGCCTGTTCTGGAAGAAAATGCCAAGCAGGACCTACATTACTCAGGAGGAAAAGGCACTCCCAGGACATAAGCCTATGAAAGACAGGCTTACTTTGTTGATGTGTGCCAATGCTAGTGGTGATTGCAAAGTTAAGCCTTTATTAGTGTATCACTCTGAAACTCCCAGAGCGTTCAGGCAAAAGAATGTCCTCAAGGATAATTTGTGTGTGCTGTGGAGGGCAAACAGTAAGGCATGGGTCACTAGGGAATTTTTCTATAACTGGTTACACCATGCATTTGCCCCCAATGTGAAAGATTACCTAACTGAAAAGAAATTAGACCTTAAGTGCCTCCTGGTGTTAGACAATGCCCCTGGTCATCCTACAGACGTGGCAGAGCGACTTTATGGGGACATGAGCTTCATTAAGGTGAAGTTTTTGCCTCCTAATACCACTCCTCTCCTGCAGCCCATGGACCAGCAGGTCATTTCCAACTTCAAGAAACTGTACACAAAAGCTCTGTTTCAAAAGTGCTTTGAAGTGACCACAGACACTCGATTGACTCTAAAAGAGTTTTGAAGGATCACTTTAATATCCTCAATTGTGTAAACCTTATAGGTAAGGCTTGGGAGGGAGTGACTAAGAGAACCTTGAACTCTGCTTGGAAGAAACTGTGGCCAGAATGTGTAGACAAAAGGGATTTTGAAGGGTTTGAGGCTAACCCTGAGAGGAGTATACCAGTTGAGGAATCAATTGTGGCATTGGGAAGTCCTTGGGGTTGGAGGTTAGTGGGGAGGATGTGGAAAAGTTGGTGGAGGAGGACAATGAAGAACTAACCACTGATGAGCTGATAGATCAACTCAAGAGCAAGAGGCCAGACCTGGGGAAACTGGTTCAAAGGAGGGGAGAGAGAAATTGAAGGAATTGCCTACTTCAAAGATTAAGGAAATGTGTCCAAAATGGCTTGAAGTGCAAACCTTTTTTGATGAAAATCACCCTCACACAGCTATTGCAAGCCGTGCTGGTGACTGTTACAATGACAGTGTTGTGAACCACTTTAGACAAATCATAAAGGAACGAGAGGTACAGGCCACTATGGACAGATATGTTGTGCGAAAGAAGTCCAGTGACTCTGAAGCTGGTCCTAGTGGCATTAAAAGAAGAAGGGAAGTAACCCCAGAAAAGGACTTGCCTCCTCAAGTCTTAATGGAAGGGGATTCCCCTTCTAAACACTAACACTCTCTCTCCCCTCCTCCCATCCCATCAATCATCACCAGATCTTCAATAAAAGTAAGTGTCATGTAATTGTGCATGCCTTTTTCAGTTTGTGTGTACTAAAATTAACATTTTTTTGTAGTAAAAAAATTTTTTTTTCATACTTTTGGGTGTCTTGCACGGATTAATTTTATTTCCATTATTTCTTATGGGGAAAATTCATTCACATAGCGAACATTTCGCATAACAGCCAGCCCTCTTGCACGGATTAAGGTCGCTATGCGGGGGTCCACTGTAATTTTGGAGAAAATATCATAGATGGATTAATGAAAATGTCTATACTGATGTAAAATAGGACATTGAATATGCCCAAGAGTGATTATTATTATATAAGTGAAAGATGAGCTCACGAAGAATGTAAACAAACCGGATGGTTCACGCCGTATTTGAAAGACCGCTCGCCATATAGAAAGTTTTGGTAATAATTTGAAATCGCCGTATTAGTGAAATGCCGTAAAGCGGGACCCTACTGTACATACACAGTACATTCATTACTTACCTTAAAATATTTGTAGTCTTAATGTAAGGTGCGAGGTGAGTAGTATTTATTTGTAGGAAGTCAGTGTAGGTAGCTAGTAGGTGTAGCCTGGGCTGTACCTACCGGCTACCTACACTGCAACCCAAAGCCAAATTATTACCATTGACATACCTGTATGTAGCAGTGTGGTAGTGCAGGTTGGGGTGGTCACTTCTCAGCTGCTGTATCTGCCTCAAGTATGCAATGCAAACTCACCTTAAACTTTTAGTGCCATGCAAAGCATGCCATGGAAATTAAAACTGCACGAGAATATTAAGTAGAAAATCATAGATAGTAACTAGTACCTTCACTATCCATCATAATGAAATGTGTCAAGTAATGAGTAGCCACATTACTAAATCATCATCATCATCTTTCAACAAACCAGCCATATCCCACTGAGGCTGCGTGGCCCAAAAAGAAAAACTTAAGTTTCTCTTTTTAAATTTAGTATTATATACAGTAGAAGGGGTTATCAGCCCCTTGCTCCTGGCAATTTAGTCGCCTCTTAACGACATTCATGGCTTACAGAGGAAGAACTCTGTTCCACTTCCCCATGGAGACATTACCATTTGGTAATGAAATATTCTTACATGTTCCTACTGCTACTTCTTCCCTATGTTTGTTAAGTAATAATCTTTATTTCTACAAGTTCACAATACAACTTATACAGACCATATGTGACATCAGTGATATATTATATAGGAAGCCCCTGGTTATACAAAGCATTTCTGGCAAATTAGGTTTAGTTTGTCCCCCAGGATGCCACCCACACCAGTCCACTATCTTCCTGGTAATAATAGTTGATTTTCACATTCAAATTTTTATTTCTTAGCATAGTATACAGTGTGTAGTTTACATGTAATAAACTATTGTTAAACACACAGCCACTAGCATGCATGAGCATTTCAGGCAGGTTAATTATAATGCTTACACACTACTTATAACTTGACATAGTTAGGCAGTGGTAAATTTTTATGTAATCAAAAAATTTTAATTAATAAAATTTATAGCTGAGAAGTAGGGGTGTTAATGTTGCAGTTTAAAAACTGTAGTGTAAAGCACACTTCTGGCAAGACAGTGATGGAGTGAATGATGGTGAAAGTTTTTCTTTTTCGGGCCACCCTGCCTTGGTGGGAATCGGCCAGTGTGATAATAAAAAAAATAAGTAGCAAAAGAACTTTTACAATTAGCACAATTTACAATAGTACAATTTTAAGTGTGCATTGATACTGCACTTTAAATTGATTTATTGATGTTAACTGGGATTCCCTGAGTATTTTCAAACTGGTTCTATGATTTGTATAGTTATATTTAAGAGATGGGGATTTTTAATAACAGTTGTAAATTGACAGACAGACAGGACTTTTTGCTTGTTCAGGCAATGAATTCCAGATCTTGGGGCATTGCATTTGTGAAATTTGTGTATGGAGCCTCCTTGTGTGATACTCACCCTAGCAAGTAATGTATACCTGGAGTTTACCTGGAGAGGGTTTCAGGGGGTCAACACCCCTGCTGCCCGGTCTGTGACAAGGCCTCGTGGTGGATCAGGGCCTGATCAACCAGGCTGTTGCTGCTGGCCGCACATAACCCGATGCACGAACCACAGCCCAGCTGGTCAGGTACTGACTTTAGATGCCTGTCCAGTGCCTTCTTGAAGAGTGTAGACACAGACACACTGAAATTAATCATCTCAATCTCACAAATGGATTTTAGGACACATTTCCATATGTAAATTGCAAGAAATCCCTAACTCCATGCACAAAGGACTGACTTACCTGGAGGTGGAGAATATGCCACTAGAAATCCCCTGATTCTCCCTAAGCAAACCTAGATACCTCTGGTCCCTCTCCAAGACACCACATGCAGTGAAGGACTTATTCCTGCAAGTATTCAGATGGTATTAATATCCCTGCCTGCACCTTAAAGATCACTGAATTCAATGGGCATTCCTTAAGCAATATTTATACATTGAGACACTATTATCATAATCATGGTGAAGTGCTAAACCCGTATGATTATACAACACCTGTGGAGGGTATTCAGGCTTAATTCAGGGAACTGGAGCACAGGGCCAATTACCACGATCAAGAGCCCCTCACCAGCATCAAGGAACCTTCCTTGAGGGGCCTTGGATCAAGAGCCCCTCACCAGCATCAAGGAACCTTCCTTGAGGGGGCCTTGGATCAAGAGCCCCTCACCAGCATCAAGGAACCTTCCTTGAGGGGCCTTGGTTCAAGAGCCCCTCACCAGCATCAAGGAACCTTCCTTGAGGGGCCTTGGATCAAGAGCCCCTCACCAGCATCAAGGAACCTTCCTTGAGGGGCCTTGGCTCAAGAGCCCCTCACCAGCATCAAGGAACCTTCCTTGAGGGGCCTTGGATCAAGAGCCCCTCACCAGCATCAAGGAACCTTCCTTGAGGGGATAGTCTAGAAGAACGTGCTGGTGCCAGACCCCCCCCCCGCCTCCCTTCAAGCTGGGGGTTGATAGTTCACTTTACCTGGAGTTTACCTCGACAGGGTTTCGGGGGTAAATGCCCCTGTGGCTCGGTCTGAGACCAGGCCTCATGGTGGATCAGGGTCTGATCAACCAGGCTGTTACTCTCGCCAGCACGCAACCCGTCGTACGAACCACAGCCCGGCTGGTCAGGTACTGACTTTAAGGGCTTGTCCAGTGCCTTCTTGAAGACAGCCAGGGTCATGAAGACAGTCAGGGGTCTATTGGCAATCCCCCTTATTTATCCTGGGAGGCAGATGAACAGTCTTGGGCCCCTGACACTTATCGTGTTGTGTCTCAGTGTACTCGTGGTGCCCCTGTTGTTAACTATGGGAATGTTGCATCTATTGCCGAGTCCTTTGCTGTCATAGACTGACTGATGTTGTAGTGGCCAGGCTTAGGCTTGGTTACAAGTACTTCTGGCAGTTTGGGAGACACACAGATGATGATCAAACTAAATGTAAATTATGTGATCAGGCATATGGTCACTCTCTTGAACACTATGTGCTTAATTGTCCACTTATTGAGGAATACAGAGACAGACAGTATAATAACCTATGTGACATGTCAAGATATCTTATTAATGAAAATAAGATACCAGATATACTAAGCAAATTTCCTAAATTTGCTTGTAACAGATAAGTGAACTATAGATATGTAGATATAAATCCATATGTATTCCTGTTAACCCTTTGGGGCCTAGTTCCTAGGCCTTTTGTGTATCCATATGCTCTCGCACTACCGTCCACAGGATGGATATGGGGTGCACAATAAACTAGCCACTTCGGTGGCAAAATCTAATCTGTCATATAGTGATTTTCGTGTGTAAGTTTGGTACTAATCCCTCCAGGACCTTCCAAGTGTATATTATCATATATCTCTCTCGCCTGTGTTCCAGGGAATACAGATCAAGGACCTTCAACCGTTCCCAGTAATTTCGGTGCTTTATCGTACTTATGTGTGACGTGAAAGTTCTTTGTACATTCTCCAGGTCTGCAATGTTACCAGCCTTGAAGGGGTAAGGCCTAAGCCTACCTATATCAAGGTCTAAGCCTACCTATATCAAGGTCTAAGCCTACCTATGTCAGGGGCCCAAGACTGTTCAACTGCCTCCCAGCACACATAAGGGGGATTACCAACAGACCCCTGGCAGTCTTCAAGCTGGCACTGGACAAGCACCTAAAGTCAGTTCCTGATCAGCCGGGCTGTGGCTCGTACGTTGGTTTGCGTGCAGCCAGCAGCAACAGCCTGGTTGATCAGGCTCTGATCCACCAGGAGGCCTGGTCACAGACCGGGCCGCGGGGGCGTTGACCCCCGGAACTCTCTCCAGGTAAACTCCAGGTACCTATATCAAGGTCTAAGCTTACCTATATCAAGGTCTAAACCTACCTATATCAAGGTCTAAGCCTACCTATATCAAGGTCTAAGCCTACCTATATTAAGGTCTAAGGCTACATTATTAATTCTAATATTAGTTACTAATAATCCTACCTAAAACCTTCCTTAAAGGGTAAATGCATCCAACTCGCTGCCTCAGCCTTCTAGTGTTTGTTATGGTGGATGTTAAGGGATCATAAAACTTACCCACAGTGACCAGTCCAGTGAACCCGGTCCCTGGAATTTTGGGGGACCGAATAAATTTCCACATGGACACGAGGGATGCGAGTGTTGTAACTGTGTTCTGTTATAGCTATTAAGTAGTAGTTTGAGAGGAGGGTTTATACTGGAGTTAAAGGTTCTATATATATAGTAAGTACAATAAGAGTGCATGTTTTGTACATTAAGTAAGTTCAAACTCATGAAGAACATAATAAAAGGAGGAACACTGCAGCAGGCCTACTGACCCATGCGAGGCAGGTCCAAGTCTCCCACCAGCTTAAGCCCTAACCTAGTTAAGTCAGGTCACATTCACTTAAGGAAGGAGCACGGCATCTGACCTAGTAGCACAAACTAGTCAAGTCCAACTCTCACCCACCCGCACCCACTCATGTATTTATCTAACCTAAATAACAAAAAGGCACAATACCGTGGCTGGAACAATACACAAATAACCCGCACATAGAAGAAAGGAGCTTACGACGACGTTTCGGTCAGACTTGGACCATTTACAAAGTCACACTAACTTCCTTCCACCTCCACTACTACTACCACCTCCTGCCTATATACACCCATCCTGCTCTCCTTTTTCGTTAGTGTGACTTTGTAAATGGTCCAAGTCGGTCCGAAACGTCGTCGTAAGCTCCTCTCTTCTATGTGCGGGTTATTTGTGTATTTATCTAACCTATTTTTGAAACTACACAAACTTTAAGCCTCTAACTGTACTGGGGAGTTTGTTCCACTCATCCACAACTCTGTTACCAAACCAGTGCTTTCCTATATCCTTCCTGAATCTGAACTTATCCAACTTGAAACCATTGCTACGAGTCCTGTCTTGGCTAGATATTTTTAGTACGCTATTTACATCCCTTTTATTTATTCCTGTTTTCTATTTATACACCTCAATCATATCCCCCCTACTCCACAAGCTTTACCACTATGGTATAAGAGGCCATGCACTTGCATATTTCAAATCCTACCTTACTAATAGGTATCAGTATGTCACCATTAAAGACAGCCTCATCAACACGGCCACTTGATACTGGAGTTCCGCAGGGAAGTGTCCTTGGACCCCTGCTCTTCCTCATTTACATCAATGATCTTCCAAACATATCCTAACATCTGAAACCCATTCTCTTTGCTGACGACACGACTTACGTCATCTCCCACCCTAATCTTGCCACCCTCAACACCATTGTTAACGAGGAGCTGCTCAAAATATCGATTTGGATGACAGCCAATAAACTTACACTTAACATTGACAAAACTACTATGGGAGGAAATTGTTAGGGCCACAAGGCACGATAATGTAGTAATTCTAGGAGACTAACTTTAGTCATATTGATTGGAATTTCTTGACTGGGAATTTAGAATCATACGATTTCTTAGAAGTAGTTCAGGATTGTTTTTTGAAGCAGTTTGTGACAGAACCTACAAGGGGTAATAACCTGCTTGACTTAGTTCTGGCAAACAATGAATCCCTTGTTAATAATTTAAAAGTTTCAGAGGAACTGGGTGCTAGCGACCACAAATCAATTACATGTAGAATTGAATGGAAGTATGATAGTAGGGATAACTCAGTAACAGTCCCAGATTTTCGCTTAGCAGATTACGATGGGCTTAGAGAACACTTATCATCTGTTGACTGGGGTAACGAAGAGAGCTATCAATATGACAGTTTTCTGAACACAATACATGCTGCTCAAAGAACGTTTATCCCTTATAAGGAAATTAGATCAAATAGAAATGACCCAAAATGGATGAATAATAGGCTGAAATATCTACTAGGGCATAAGAAAGGAATTTATAGGCGTATCAAAAGAGGCGAGGGTCATCTTATGAATCAGTATATTGACATTAAGAGGGACATTAAAAAGGGGATAAGAAAAGCTAAAAGGGACTATGAAATTAAAGTTGCTAGGGATTCTAAAACTAACCCAAAAAGTTTTTTCCAGGTCTATAGAACAAAAGTCAGAGATAAGATAGGTCCCCTTAAAAATAACTATGGGCATCTTACTGACAAAGAGAATGAAATGTGCTCGATTTTAAATAATTATTTTCTCTCGGTTTTTACACAGGAAGACACTAATAATATTCCGGTAATTAATTTTTATAGTGGATCAGAAGAAGATAAATTATGTAACATCACAGTCACTAGTGAAATGGTTGTGAAGCAGATAGACAGACTGAAGCAAAATAAGTCACCGGGTCCTGATGAGGTTTTTTTCAAGGGTTCTAAAGGAATGCAAAATGGAAGTCTGTGAACCATTAACTAATATTTTTAATTTATCTCTTCAAACAGGTGCAGTGTCTGATATGTGGAAGATGGCTAATGTAATTCCTATTTTTAAAACAGGGGACAAGTCGTTACCGTCAAATTACCGCCCAATAACCCTGACCTCAATTGTAGGCAAATTACTAGAGTCAATTATAGCTGAGATTATAAGAAGCCATCTCGATAAGCATAGCTTGATTAATGATACTCAGCATGGATTCACAAGAGGCCGGTCTTGTCTAACTAATTTATTAACTTTCTTCAGTAAAGCTTTTGAGGCTGTTGACCACGATAAAGAATTTGATATTATTTACTTAGATTTTAGTAAGGCATTTGATAGAGTTCCGCACCAAAGACTGTTGAAGAAAGTAGCAGCTCATGGCATTGGGGGAAGGGTGCTCTCGTGGATCGAATCATGGCTCACAGACAGGAAGCAAAGAGTGTCCATAAATGGGGTTAAATCCGAGTGGGGATCAGTAACAAGTGGAGTTCCACAGGGATCAGTCTTGGGCCCGTTGTTGTTTATAATATATATCAATGATCTTGATGAAGGAATTACTAGTGATATGAGCAAATTCGCCGATGACACGAAGATAGGCAGGATAATTGATTCAAACGTAGATGTTAGGGAACTTCAGGAGGATTTAGACAAACTCTACTCTTGGTCAGAAAAGTGGCAGATGCAGTTCAATGTAGATAAATGCAAGGTTCTGAAGCTCGGAGTGTCCATAACCCTAGCACTTATAAGTTAAATAATGTAGAACTTAGCCATACAGATTGCGAAAAGGACTTGGGGGTTATGGTAAGCAGCAACCTTAAACCAGACAGCAATGCCTAAGCGTACGTAATAAGGCAAATAGATTACTGGGATTTATATCAAGAAGTGTAAGCAACAGAAGTCCAGAGTCATACTGCAGCTTTATACATCATTAGTAAGCCTCACCTAGATTATGCAGCTCAATTCTGGTCTCCATATTACAGAATGGACATAAATCGTAGAAAACATTCAGCGTAGGATGACTAAATTAATACATAGCATTAGAAATCTTCCTTATGAAGAAAGATTGAAGACTCTTAAGTTACATTCACTTGTTAGACGAAGAATGAGGGGAGACCTGATCGAAGTGATAAGTGGAAGATAGGTATTAATAAGGGGATATTAACAAGGTCTTGAGGATATCTCTCCAAGAGAGAACCCGCAGTAATGGATTTAAATTAGATAAGTTTAGATTTAGAAAGGACATAGGAAAGTATTGGTTTGGAAATAGGGTAGTTGATGAGTGGAACAGTCTACCTAGTTGGGTTATTGAGGCTAGGACTTTAGGTAGTTTCAAATTTAGGTTGGATAAATACATGAGTGGGATGGGATGGATTTGAGTGGGACTTGCACATCAGAGCTTATTTCTTGGGTAGCATTGAAAATTGGGTAGGTCAAATGTTTGTTAGTGGGATGAATTGTAAAGGACCTGCCTAGTATGGGCCAACAGGCCTGCTGCAGTGTTCCTCCTTTCTTATGTTCTTATGCTATGTTTGGTAGCAGAGCAGGTGTTGCGCAACTTAACATTAAGATCAACAACACTTTAATTGCCAGACATAATGAGGGCAAATTCCTAGGCCTATACCTCGACAACAACCTAAATTTCAGCACCCATATCCAACACACAACAAAAAAAAGTATCCAAAATGGTGGGGATCTTCTCCAAGATACGATACGTGCCGCAAATTGCACTTCTCACACTACCATTCATTCATTTATCCATACCTCACCTATGCTATCTGTGCTTGGGGATCAACTGCAGCAACACACCTAAAGCCAATAATAACCCAACAAAAAGCTGCAGTAGTTCCAGACTTTGGAACAGAACTTCTCCAGCTGAGGGACTGACAACCTCAAATCTACGACTTCAAGGGTGATGGACTGATCACATCGTCTTCACATCTCTACTGCTCTCGCCTACTTTCTGTACTCGACTGAAGAAGCCTATTGTGTAGACGAAACGTTTTGGAATAAAGTTGCCTAAATCTTGCCTATGTGTCTTATCTACCAACCTGTCGGTATTGTATACCATTTGATAATCATACTAATATGTTGGCATTTGAGCTGGCCTCTTGCTGTCGACGTGTCGTTTGCACTGAAACGAACACAATGGGTCCATAATAATATGCTGGCATTTGAGTCAGCATTTGACCACCTCCCCCACTACACAGGCGGTGAGAAAAAACTGCACATATCTCGCCTGATGGAGGAAATTACTGCTAAAAATATTGGGTTTGGTGTGTCCGTTCAACGAGCCATCCTCGTTGAAACACCGTGAGACCATGTTATTTTTCCGAACTTAAGGCATCTCTATCGAAAACACCCCATAGTCTCATGATGTCATCACCGTCTAAGAGAAACTGCACACACCACTTCTCCCAGGGTGACGATGGGTCCATAGTAATATGCTGGCATTCGAGCTCTCGACGTGCCATTTGTGTCGAAACGAACACGATGGGTCTAAGATAATTTGCTGGCACTTCAGCTGGCCTCTTGCTTTCGGCGTGTTGTTTGTATCGAAACGAACATGATGAGTCCATAATAATATGCCTGCATATGTGCTGGCCTCTTGCTGTCGACGTGCCGTTTGCACTGAAACGAGCACAATGAGTCCATAATAATACGCTGGCATCTGGGCTTGGTGTGGTAGGTGAACTGCCGTCCTACACACCACAGACACTAACAAGATGACGTCTCTGGAGGCGATCGACCACTTCCCTTACTATACAGGCAGTGAGAACAAGCTGCATACATCTCGCCTGATGGAGGAGTAACTCACCGCTAAATATTCTGGGTTTGGTGTGTCCATTCAATGTGAGACCACGTTCTTTTTCCGAACTTAAGGTCTCTGTCGCAAGCTTCTCTGACGAAAACACACCAATGTCTCATGGTGTCATTGCCATCTAAGAGAAACGGCACACACCACTTTTCCCCTGGTGACTATGGGCCCATAACAATATGTTGGCATTTGAGCTGACTTTTGCTCTCGACGTGCCGTTTGTGTCAAAACGAACACGATGGGTCCATGATAATTTGTTGGCACTTCAGCTGGTCTCTTGCTGTCGACGTACGGTTTGTGTTGAAACGAACACCATTGGTCCATAATAATATTCCTTCATTTGAGCTGACCTCATGCTCTCGACGTGAGGTTTGTGCTGAAATGAACACGATGAATCCATAATAGTATGATGGTACTTGAGCTGGTCTCTTGCTTTCGACGTGCGGTTTGTGTTCAAATGAACAAGATGAGTCCATGATAGAATTCTGCCACTTGACCTGGCCTCTTGCTGTCGACGTGCTGTTTGGGTTGAAACGAACACCATGGGTCCATAATAATATGCTGGCATTTGAGCTTGGTCTGGTCGGTGAACTGCCGTCTTTCACACCACAGACACAATAACGACTCTCTCTCTGTAGGTGATCGACCACCTCCCTTACTATGCAGGCGGTCAGAAAAAGCTGCATACATCTCGCCTTATGAAGGAGAAAATCACCGCTAAAAATACTGGGTTTGGTGTGTCTATCTTAAGTCAATAAAGTTCAATTGACACAAGTCAGTCTATCTATCATCACTCCATCATGGAGGAGTCACATGTCTATTGTGCATCCAACAAGATAAGCACATTCTTGGATGTCACTACCGCCCGGCTCCGGCTGGGTTACAAGTATCTTTGGCAGTTTGTACAAGAATGGTATACAATACCGACAAGATGAAATTGAGAGACATGTGCAACATCTGGATATCTTTATTGTAGAAGTTTCGCCATCCAGTGGCTTTATCAATACAAATTCCAGGTTAAGGGGGCTGCATTGGAATTTTCCGAGCGCTCTCAAAACAAAAAAAAAAAAAATCGAAAAATTATGGAAATTGAG
Organism: Cherax quadricarinatus; assembly: GCF_026875155.1. Taxonomy (NCBI): domain Eukaryota; kingdom Metazoa; phylum Arthropoda; class Malacostraca; order Decapoda; family Parastacidae; genus Cherax; species Cherax quadricarinatus. The sequence goes on along the minus strand of NC_069451.1, from coordinate 9,448,750 downwards.
TTATTTATACCGAAAAATAGCTTAACTCTTTGGCAACACAAGGGTACCAGAATCAATGTTCTACGACGTTTCTACAAGAAATTATAGTCATTTATAATAATAGTAATAATAATAATAATAATATCTTTATTTACTACAAGTACATGTACATGGTATACAGGTCTAGCTGACAACAATGACATACTACTGCATAGAAATCCCCTTATGCTCAGCATTTCGGGCAAATTAGGTCAGTGTCCCAGGATGCGACCCACACCAGTCGACTAACACCTAGGTACCCATTTTACTGATGGGGAACATAGACAACAGGTGGAAAGAAACACGCCCAATGTTTCTACTCTGGCTGGGAATCGAACCCAGGCCCTCGCCGTGTGAAGCGAGAGTGTTAGCCACCAGGCCACCAGACGGCGATGTGGGGTAGAGAGTCTGCTCACATTATTATTATAATTATAATAAAAAAAGAAGCGCTAAGCCACAAGGACTATACAGCTAGTCTGCTCACAGCCCATATATTTTTTGTAATTTTTTCCTTGTTTTTTCATCGCTTTTCTTGCATCATTCTTTCTAATATAATAGCCGACTATTTGGCATCATAAAACAGTAGGCGGAGCTTATCCGTAGACTTAGAGCCAATCAGGCACCATCTGGGAATGCTCGGCAGTACTACCGCTCCAGTGCCAGGAGAAATTACTTCATTACGCTTATATCAGCTTATATATCAACTCTACGGCTTATTTATCTATCAGAATTGATCTAATATGATATAATAAACACTATAAATAACATACAAACATGTTATTATTATAATCAAAAAGAAGTGCTAAGCCACAAGGGCTATACAGCGCTGCAGGGCAGGAAGCGAGGGCATCAGGTGGCAAAAGGGAGATGGATGAGTAATAGGTTATGGATAACAGCGGGGCAATGGATGGTGAAAGGGTAAAGGGCAGCAAGAGACTGAGCTAGAAAGGGCTGAGGGGAGTGCGAAAGGTATCATCATCAGAGTTTGTGGAGTAAATCAGTCGTTGTCAAGAAGTCAATGAGAGAGTCAGGATTAAAGGAGGGTCCATCAGCAAGAAGGGAAGGTAAAGAGAGAGTAGTAGAACGAAGACGATGTTGGAGGTAAATTCTGTGTGCTCGTTGATAGAGAGGGCAGTCTAACAGAATGTGGCTAATCGATACTGGAACTTGATACTGCTCACAGAGAGGAACAGGGTGCCTCTCCATGAGATACCCACGAGTAAGACGAGTGTGGCCAATGCGAAGGCGGGAGAGAGTGGTCTCCCAACCTCGGCACTGATGACAAGAAGACGGCCAGTAACCTATGCTCGGTTTAATAGAATGAAGTTTGTTACCGAGCACAGTTGACCAACGTTGTTGCCAACGGGTGTGAAGGTGGGTAGCTATTGCAGCAAAATAGTCCAGAAATGGAACACCTCTATAGGAAATTGGTAGGTCATGTACTGCTGACCGCGCAGCAGTGTCTGCCTGTTCATTGCCCTGTACGTCGACATGACCAGGGACCCAACAAAAAACTATCTTTATGCTTGGTAGAGATACGGCGTAGCCAAAGTTGGATACGGAGAACTAGGGGGTGAGATGTATCAAATTTTCGTACAGCCTGTAGAGCACTAAGGGAGTCTGAGACTACCACAAATGATGACACAGGCATAGATGCGATACGAATAAGTGCTACAAGAATGGCATACAATTCAGCAGTAAAAATGCTAGCCGAAGATAGTAAATGCCCTCGCACGATGCTGTCCGGAAACAATGCTGCGAATCCGACACCGTCTGAAGACTTAGAGCCATCTGTGTACACAGCGATGGCATGAGAATGAGAGTGGAAGTGATCAAGAAAAAGAGAGCGGGAAGTCACCATAGGCAGTTGGGCTTTCGAGCAAGGGAGTGAGAAAGAACAGACCCGAACAGCTGGAACTTCCCAGGGGGGTTGAGAAAAGTGAGATGCTACATGAACATATAAAGGTGGTAACTGAAGGGAAGACGAGCGAATGTAGGCGAAGAGAAAAGGGACGGAGCAAACAGGGGCGGCAAACAAATAAAGAATGTCTACTAATATCGGTGACCATTCTATAAATGGAAGGATTGTGGAGATCATGAGAGCGTACATAGTAGTGAAGGCAATGGGCATCATGGCGATCAGACAAGGATGGAATATTCGCTTCTGCATAGAGGCTCTCAACAGGGGAAGAGCGAAAAGCACCAAGGCATAAACATAATCCTTGGTGATGGATGGGATTAAGGCTAGAGAGAGTAGCAGGAGAGGCCGCTGAATAAATCTGGTCACCATAATCGAGTTTCGATAAAACGAGGGTTGAATGTAGGCGAAGCAGACTTCGACGATCAGCACCCCAGGAAAGATGAGCAAGGGTTTTAAGAAGGTTTAGCCGGCTGTGACAAGTTGCCTTCAGAGAGGTTATGCGAGGTTTCCAGGATAACCTACGGTCAAAGAGAAGGCCTAGAAACCTGACTATCACGTTCGGGGATACTAGAGCCATAGAGATACAAAGGATGATCGGAGATGACAGTGTGTCTAGTGAAAGTAATTTGGTGAGTTTTGGTACTGGAAAATTTAAACCCATGCGTGGTGGCCCAAGTGGAAACACGGTCGACCGCATGCTGGAGAGAAACTGCAATGAGATGACAGTAAGCGCCTTCACAAGCAATAGCAAAGTCATCAACATAGAGTGAAGACCAAATAATGGGTGGAAGAACAGAGGCCAAATCATTTATAGCAAGGAGAAAAAGTGTTGTGCTTAGAACACATCCCTGAGGGACACCTTCAGCTTGGACGAAGTCCGGGGAAAGCACATTATTGACTCAAACACGAAAGTGTCTGTCAGTTAAAAAGTTCTTAAGGAAGGATGGTAGATTGTCTCGGAGGCCTAAGGAGTGCTCTTGGGCCAAAATATTATACCTCTAAGTATAATAAAGTAAGTATAAATATGGCAATAACTGAGTGATTATTTGCAAAGGCATTACGAACATACGTATCCAAGCGTAGTAAGGGGTCTATGGTAGAACGGCCCTTATGAAAGCCATATTGACTAGCGGGGAGACTGTTGTGTGTCTCTAAATACCACATTAAACGGCGATTTACCGGACGTTCCATCACTTTGCAAACTGCACTAGTAAGAGCGATGGGACGATAGTGGGAGGCATCATGTCCTGTAGTACCCGGCTTGCGGAAAGGGAGAACAAAGGGAGAACAATGGCAGATTTCCACAGCTGGGGAAGAACGCCTTGTGCCCAAATAAGATTGAAGAGGTGTAAGAGGACTACAAGGGCTGACTGATGTAAATGTTGTAACATACGAATATGAATGTCGTCAGGTCCAGCTGCCGATGGTCGGCAAGCCGAGTGTGTTGCCTCCAGTTCCTGAAGTGTAAAAGGCACATTATACTGTTCTTCTCTGAGAGAAGAAAAGTCCAAGGGTACTAACTCTGGCAGACTTTGAGGAAAGAAACGAGGGACATAGATGGAGCCCCCGGGAAATACGAACCAGACGAGTGCCAATTTCAATGGCAACGTCAAGAGGGTTTGCTACATCAATACCGGCGACCCGTAGAACAAGAGCCGGGTCAGGAGAGTATTTACCACTCAATTTCCTCACTTTTTTCCAGACTGCACTCATAGAGGAAGCAGAGGTGATGGTGGAAACATAGTCTCGCCAGCAAGTGCGTTTAGCATCACGGATGACACGGCGAGCGATCACACGCTTCTGCTTAAAATCAAGAAGTCTCTCATTGGTTCTATTGTATCGATACCTGCCCCATGCAGAGCGTTTCAAACGTACTGCATGAGCACAAGCAGGAGACCACCAAGGCACGCACTTCTGAGAATGCTTGCCTGAGGTTTGGGGTATAGAATGAGAAGCTGCGGTATAAACTGACGTCGAGAAGTTGTGTAGGAGCTCATCAATGAAGGATGAAGAAGGAACCTCACTAAAAGCAGTGAGCTGAGTGTAAAGGTCCCAATTTGCCTGATCAAATTGCCAGTGAGGGCTACGGAAAAGTGGTGAATATGAAGAAGAAAGAATGATTGGAAAATGATCACTGTCATGCAAGTCCGGTAGAACAGACCAGGTGAAGTCTAGTGCAGTGGAGGAAGAGCAGATGGATAGATCGATGCAAGAGAGAGTATGAGTACGAGGATCAAAATGGGTGGGAGTACCTGTATTTAAAACATGCAGGGGGTGAGAGGTGAGAAAAGCCTCCAACTGGATGCCACGTGAGTCACAATGAGACCCCCCAGAGGAAATGGTGGGCGTTAAAATCACCAAGTAACAGAAGTGGTGGTGGTAAGGATGAAACAAGAAAGGCAAAGTCTGGGATAGAAAATGCTCGAGAAGGAGAGAGATATAAAGAACATATTGTAAACCACTTATTCAAGTGGATACGGGCTGCAGTGTAATGCAGCGAGGTATGGACAAATAGTTGACAGTACGGAATAGCATTGCGTAGAAAAAGGGCACTTTCATTAAAGGTCCCATCTGAGAAAGGATCCGAAGAATACAATAAATTATAGCGTGAGATAGGTTGGAAAACAGCTGAGTGTAATTTTGGTTCTTGTAAGCAAGCACCAACAGGGGAAAACCTGGAAAGCAACACCAGAAGCTCACCCTGATTACCCCTGAGGCCGCGGATATTCCACTGTAAATAGGCCATGATTGGCGATGAAGAAAATACCAGGAATCCGTAGGGAAAGGCACCTACGGACTAGAGGGGTTAGAAAAGTCAATGTGTGGTGGCATTGGAAGACGTTCAAGCAGCGAAGGAACGGAGCGTTGCGAAGAATGGGGTTGTGAAGAAGGAGGAGGGGGAAGAGAAGGAACAGGAAGTGAATCAGTGTCCATTGAAGCTTTAATCTCTGCAATATATTCTGAAATGGCTTCAAGTGTTTCTGAATTCAAAGATGTATGGGAGACCATATTAGAGATAGAAGGGGGAGGGTGAGTAAAGATTGGGACAGTAATGGACTGTACCAAAGTAGAGGGGGACGAAAGAATGTAAGGGACTGGAGATGAAGTGTGGGGGGGGGGACAGAAGAGGCAGAAACCTGGGAGGTGGCAGAAGAGGGAGAAACTTGGGAGGGGACGGGGGTGGAAGGCATAGTACGAGGAGGAGGGTGAATCTCCACACTTGTAATAGAGCCAGAGAGAGGGGAAGAACTAGGCACAGAGACTGGAAAGGTACAGTGTGGAGGTGGAAGAAGGGAAGGAAGGGGCAAAGAAGATTTGAGCAATGTGGATTTTTTGGACTTCTGAGAAGTAGAGGGGCGATTGGTATTAGGTGTCGTATGGGGTCTTGTTGATACTGGGGCTTGTGAGGAAGGACGCGAAGATGTGAGAACAGACTGAGTTGTAGTAGGGACGTCAGAGCCAAGGACAGCAAAAGGATTAGATGCCAGAGTGGCCATGGGAGGGGTAACAACAGAGGAGGCTGCAGAAGATGGGACCCCAGAAGTGGGGGGATGTTTTGAAACACGAGAATAAGAAACACGGGGTAGTCTCCCTTGGAGGCAGAGATGAGTAACCGCCATAGCATAAGGGAGACCTTCTGCCTCTTTGAGGCAACGGATTTCACGTTCATTTAAGTAGACTTGGCAACAGCGGGAGTACGAAGGGTGAGCTTCATTACAATTAAGGCAAGATGGAGGTTGACTGCAAGATGTATTAGAATGGTTGTCGGCACCACAGACTGGGCATTCGGCTACAGATCTGCAATATTTCGCTGGGTGACCAAAACGCCAGCAATTTCTACACTGTTGCAGTGTAGGTATCACCTTTCAAACTTGTAACCGATGTCCTGCGACATATACAGAGGACGGGAGTTCTCGGCTGTCAAAAGCTAAACGAGCCACATTGCAAGGGTAACGTCTCCGCCCACGGGCAGGAAGGACATAAGTGTCTACTTTGAGGATTGGGAGATCCTGGAGTTCCAGCTGTTCAAAAATGTCATTGCCACATGACTGGAAATTCTGTTGGACTATGGTATGGGGCAGAATGACAGTACCACTACAAGAATTGAGAGAAAAATGTTTTTCAATAGTGATAGGAGTAGTATCGATATTCGAAAGGAGAGAAAGATCATGAGCTTGGGAAGCATTCTGGACAGTGATGATGCGCGTACCGCTCTTGAGAGCATGAAATGAAATATCTCTACCAACATGACGCAGGAGCACTTTGCCAATACTATGGTCAGAAAGATAGGCAGAAGAAGAAGTCGGTTTTAAAGTAAAGAATTTAGTCCATTGTGTGGTCCGAAACTGAGCGTGGAGAGGGAGTGCATGACGTGTCGGTCTTTTCTGAGTAGAATGGGAAGGTAACAAAGAAGCATCATCAGGAGATTGACGTTGGCATTTAGTAGTAGGACCGGAGTTGGTCCGGTGTGAAATGGGCTGGCGATTCGAAAATTGCCGTACCATAGAGGGAGAGGCCGGAAGCATAGTCAAAGGAGAGCGGAGGTCAGACAAATCGAAGTAGTCAGTCGAGGCCCCGGTACCTGAAGCGGGTGAGGAAACAGCACCAGCAAGAGGTACAGGGGCATCAGGAGTGTCCGAAGAGTGGTCCAAAAACAAGACAGGGTCAGAATGGGGTGCGGTATCAAGAAGGGGCCCGGGGGTAGTGGGTTCATGGTATGGGTTCTCCATGGTTAGGTTACTCCTTTGCTTTTTGTTTTTAAGAAAAAAAGAAAGAAAAGAAAATAAAAATAAAAAGAATAAAAAATGGGGGGAGCGGGGAGGAATAGTTCCCAGGAGGAATGAAGGGGCCGGAAATCTCCCTCCGTGCCCAAGAGGACCTCAGCACCGCTAGTAGCGCAGATGCAGCATGGAACCCGTGCCATACCCTACCCTTCATGCCAGTAAACCAGCAATCTGGGATAGCAACCTCACATAACAAAAGAGAGGGCGGCCGGACATCCGCCACAAAGCATACCTCCTTCGGCCACCACCCCAGGAATCCGAAAGGTGGCTTCCAGAGATACACCCGTCGCCTGAAAGACACCCAAAGCTACTCCGGGATACCGGAGAGGGATCGGGACATCCCCAGGCGATCCAGATTCCATGGCAAACTACACCACCACCAAGAACCTCAACGGAATGGGATGGACCCCGGTATCCTTTCCCCTACCTAGGAACTAGCGCGCCTGTGGGAGAAATCCCAAAGGCCAAAAAGAGGAAGGGCAAAATGGAGGGGTGGGGAGGAGGAGGAGGAAAGGAAAAAGGGGAGGATGGGATAGGGAGCGGGGGATTGGGGGGTAATTAGGTTCGGTCTGAGGAAGGAGACCGACAGGTCTGATTCCTCAGACCAAGAGCCTCTTCACCACAACAAGGAGCCCCCCTTGAAGAGGATACAAACATGTTATATACTCTAGACTGAATGAAATAAGCCATAATATGGCGAGAGACCATCGGGAATATTTCGATATAAATGAGTTACTACTCTCATGTCGTCTCAATGTCGTATTCTTTGGTCTCTGAGTAAGAGAAAACTGTGTTTTGAAGAGGTTAACTGCACTAGAACATCTGTTTACTAAGAAATACACCCAAACAAACGCGATTTTCGTTTTTTTTTTTTTTGAGACGGTGGGTCGGCCGGCGCTCCAGGCCAATATCTCGGAACTTATTCACTTTACGGTACATCGTCTGCTTTTACTTAATTAAATGTAATAATGTTCACAGAAATTGTATTATTATTATTATAATCAAGGGGGAAGCGCTAAACCCGGAGGATTATACAGCGCCAGGGAGGGGGGATGTGGAAGGCATTCAGGCTTAATTCGAGAAACTGGAGCACAGATACAATTCCCTAAATCAAGAGCCCCTCACCAACATCAAGGAACCTTCCTTGAGGGGACAGAAATTGTAGAATAATGATTTCTCTAATTTGGAATTATTCATTTTTGAAAATATTCCAAATGCTTTGGGAGTTATGTGGAAGTAAAGGGCAGACTTTTTGCAACATTCCAAGAACAAACTTTATTTTTTTGTGAAATAAAGATAAGTTATTTAGAGGAAAGGTACTAATTACAAATTCGTATAAGCATTGTTCTCTCGGCACCAAGTGTCCAAACAACCTTACGTCGTCCCATATAGGACTACCACCCTGCCAAAGGGCATTTTCAGTAAATCAGTCCTTTTTTCAGTCTTTTCTCAGTTGTTTGAGGTATATTTTTGATAAATATTTTTTACAAAGAGTGAAAACACTGTCTTGTGTACCAAAACTGGAGGAAATTGGACGGTAAACAAAAAAGCAACATTCAATGCTCATGCGGCCTCAAATGCCAGCAAAATAATATGGGCTCATCACGTTCTTTTCAACACAAACAGCATATCGAGAGCAAGAGGCCGGCTCAAATGCCAGCATATTACTATGGGCCCATCATCAGCCGGAGAAATTTGGTGTATGCCACTTCTCTTAGATGGTAATGACACCATGAGACTATAGGGTGTTTTCGACAGAGATGCCTCCGGCAGAGGCCTTAAGTTCGGGAAAAATAACATTGTCTCACGGTGTGTCAACGAGGATGGCCTGTTGAATGGACACACCAAACCCAGCATTTTAGCTGTGAGCTGCTGCTTCATCAGGTAAGACGTATGCAGCTTTTTCCTCACTGCCTCTATAGTAAGGGAGGCGGTCGATCGCCTCCAGAGACGGAATTTTGTTACCGTGTCTGTGATGCATAGGACGGCAGTTGACCAACCAAAGCAAGCGAGCGAAGCTCCTCTGGCGTTAGTCCTGACGACCGTGCGAGCAGTTGAGCAGACGTCTAGGAGACTATCGTCACCCGTGGAAAAGTAGTGTGTTCCGTTTTCGTTCGACGGCGATGACACCAATAGATCATGGGGTGTTTTCGGCCGAGATGCCTCCGGCAGCGGCCTTGAGCTGGCCTCTTGCTCTTGACGTGCGGTTTGTGCTGAAATGAACACAATGAGTCCATGATAGAATGCTGGCACTTTACCTGGCCTCTTAATGTCGACCTGCCGTTTGAGTTGAAATGAACACGATGGGTTCATAATAATACACTGGCATCTGAGCTTGGTGTGGTAAGTGAACTGCCGTCCTATACACCAAATATACAGTAACAAGATGTCGTCTCTGGAGGGGATCGACCACCTCCCTTACTATACAGGCGGTGAGAAAAAGATGCATACGTCTCGCCTGATGAAGGAGCAACTCACCGCTTAAAATACTGGGTTTGTTGTGTCCATTCAACGGGTTATCCTCGTTGAAACACCGTGAGACCATGTGATTTTCCCGAACTTAATGTTTAAGATAGTAAAACTAGTTACACTCAACTAATTAATACACCAACCCGGATCACACAGTTCTCAGCCACCCTAACTGACCACATACTCTGTAACCGCTCTGAGAACATTAGTCAGTCAGGCGTCATTACCACAGGTCTTAGTGATCATTTCATCATTTACTGCACCAGGAAAATCACTAGGGATAGGATAGGCCTACACAGGACAATAAAAAATGAGGTCAACTAGAAACTACAGTAAAGAAACACTGGTAAATAGGCTACACATTTGTGACTGGACAGAGATAACAAGTTGCGCAGACGCAAACGATGCCTGGGAAAAATTCAAAACAATGTTCACTACCATCCTTAATAATATTGCACCAGTTAAAGAGGTTAGGATTAAACTAAGAACTGAACCCTGGGTGACTACTGAGATATTAGATATGAAATTCAGAGACCAGCTAATAAAAAGATTTAAAGCAAACAGACAGGATATTGCAGCACTAAATGAATTCCAAAGGGTGAGGAACAGAGTGCAGAGACATAAAAGGAGCAAAGGCAAAGCACTATTGCTCAAAAATTGAAGAGTATAAGCATAACCCCAGAAAGCTCTGGCAACAACTAAAACAGTTGGGGTATAGCCATAAGCCAGTAGATAGGTCTAACATAGTACTCACTATCGATAATGAGGTATGCCACGAAACATCTAAGGTGGCAAATTGCTTTAATTCTTACTACACATCTGTTGCATCAACACTAGTAAGTAAACTACCAGCTGCATCAAATACCTTTAACACAGACTCTGGTAAGTTTCAAACATACTATACCAATAAAGGGGTAACCCCAAACAGTTGTCAACTAGTAAGTGTATCTCATGACTTCATTCAAAAAGAACTAAGCAGGTTAAACCCAACTAAGAGCACTGGCCTGGATAACATCCCGTCTAAGTTCCTAAAAGATGGTGCTTCTGAACTGTCAGTCCCTATTGCTCACATAATAAATCCGTCAATCACCACTAATACCGTACCGGAGGGGTTCAAGGAGGCCAGAGTTACTCCTATCTTCAAGAAAAATAGTAGGTCTGATGTAAACAACTATAGGCCTGTTAGTATACTCAGTATAATATCCAAAATTCTAGAGAGGGCGGTGTACTGTCAAGTAGTTAAGTACCTTAATGACAAGAACATTCTCCATAGCTATCAATCGGGCTTTAGAAGATCTTACTCAACCGACATCTCCTTAATTAATCTGATGGATTACACGAGAACTGAAATGTCAACGGGGAACCTCATAGGTATGGTAACCTTAGACCTGCAAAAGGCCTTCGATACTGTCAACCACAATATATTATGTAAGAAACTTCAAGCTATCGGTATAGGTTCTGTAGACTGGTTTAAGTCCTACCTTAGCAACAGGAGACAAATTGTCAAAATCAACAAAACGGAATCAGAACCCCTGCCAATAGCATGTGGAGTTCCCCAAGGTAGTATTCTGGGTTTGTAGATGGTTCAGAGAACCGACATGTTGATAAATTAGACACATGTGCAACTCTTGGGTATCTTTATTGAGGAAACGTTTCGCCACACAGTGGCTTCATCAGTCCATACATGGGAGAAACTTGAAGAACAGGAGGAGAATGAGGTAATCAGTCCCTCAACCTTGAGTCGATGTGTTCAGTCCATCAATCTTGAGTATTCTGGGTCCCTTATTATTCTTATGCTATGTCAATGACATGCTTATCAGTGTCAAGTGCAAACTCCTACTGTATGCAGATGACAGTGCTCTGTTAGTGTCAGGTAAAGACCCACAAGATATAGCTAATGTATTAACACTGGAACTGGAGTCCTGCAGCAAATGGTTAGTAGACAACAAACTATCGTTACACCTCGGGAAAACTAAGTCATTCTCTTTGGCACGAAACAAACTGAGAAGGGTAAATAATTTTAATGTCCAGTGTAATGGGGAGCCCATCACTTTGGTTTCATCAGTAAAATATCTGGGAATCCCCTATGACCCATGCATGTCAGGAGAACTGAGAGGGAACGGTGTAGTAAAGAAAGCGAATGCCAGACTGAAGTTCCTCTACAAACAAGCACAGTGTCTACCTACTGAGGCTCGCAGGACCCTATGTCTAGCCCTAATACAGTGCCATAAGGACTACACTTGCTCTTCATGGTACTCTGCCTTGACAAAAAAAAAGATAGACTACAAATCACCCAGAACAAAATGGTAAGATTCATCCTGGACCTGGGTTCAAGGGAGCATGTAGGCCAGGATGAATTACAACAATTGGATATGTTGAAGACAGTAAAACAACTGAAGCTAAATCAAGTTAATAAAATTGCTCACAGTGTCCAGAATATTTTGCTGCCAATTTTGTTAAGGCTGAGAACCAAATTATTATAATCAAGGGGAAGCGCTAAACCCGTAGGATTATACAGCGCCTGTGGGGGGAGGATGTGGAAGGTATTCAGGCTTAATTCGGGGAACTGGAGCATAGATCCATTTACCTAGATCAAGAGCCCCTCACCAACATCAAGGAACCTTCCTTGAGAGGCTGAAAACCAAAGCACTCGTAGTACTAGGGGAAGAGAGCACAACTTTGTAGTACACACAGTCAGTGGCCAGGCTTCAAACACCTTTTATTGTACAACAATAACGGAATGGAACAGAGTGCCTGTACATGTCAAAGCCAGTCATAGCATGAACCAGTTCAAGAAGAGTGCCACAAGGTACCTAATGATTGTAGCGACAGAAAGAGGGGAATGTCTTAATTTTTTTAGCTAACACGTGTAATTTTACCTTATTCCTAGTAATGACTCGTGTACTAGTCTTAATAGTATAATAAGATATTATCTCCTTTATATTATAATAAGGCAAAAGGACCCCAATGGAAATGAGTCACTGACTTTTTTGGGTTATCCAAGGTACTTTGTACATATGCTGCTATGTATGATAATCTATGTAACTGTATACCTGGATAAACTTACAACTATCCTCCTACCCCCCTCCCCATCACCCTCCCACCAGTAACATCTAACTACTCTCCCCCAAATACCCCTCCACCAGCAGCCAACCTCGACCCTTCCCCCTCCCCACAAACAACCACTGACGTCATCCCCCCCTCCCCCAGGTCAATGGCGCCATTTAGCCATGGAGGTCAAGAATAGTGGCGCCACTAGTCACTCCTCTGCCATCCACCACACCATCAACACCTCCAGTTCCATGAACCTGTGGTAATGTAAAAAAATCGAATTACTCCAATTTCATGGTAATTTTTGATCAGCTTCGAAAATATTTCGGCAATATTTCTTTCTACAAAATGTTGAAGGAAGCATTGTAAATATATAGTAAGATTTCAAACTATTGCTTACTGTAGTTCAAGAATAATCTAGTAATGTACATACTTTTATCTTTGCAGACATTGTTTTGGCGTGTTGGTGATGACATCTGAAGACTTGCAGCTGTCCACCACACGGCCTTCACCACACAGCAGCTGCCCACAACATGCAGAATATCTTCAACCTACAAGATTATCTAATCTTAAAGCATTTTAATTAATGTAATAAAAAAAAGTCTTTCTTTATCACAACAAAGAAATGGTAAAGGAACATAAAAGAAAAAGAGAGTAACTGAGACAAGCCTCAACTGCTGTATTTGTCAGCAGGAGGACAACATTCACACAATTTGTCAGCAGGAGGACAACATTCACACAATTTGTCAGCAGGAGGAGGACAACATTCACACAATCTGTCAGCAGGAGGAGGACAACATTCACACAATTTGTCAGCGGGAGGAGGACAACATTCACACAATCTGTCAGCAGGAGGAGGACAACATTCACACAATTTGTCAGCGGGAGGAGGACAACATTCACACAATTTGTCAGCGGGAGAGGAACAACATTCACACAATTTTTGTCAGCGGGAGGAGGACAACATTCACACAATTTGTCAACGGGAGGAGGACAACATTCACACAATTTGTCAGCGGGAGGAGGACAACATTCACACAATTTGTCAGCGGGAGGAGGACAACATTCACACAATTTGTCAGCGGGAGGAGGACAACATTCACACAATTTGTCAGCGGGGATGGACAACATTCACACAATTTGTCAGCAGGAGGAGGGACAACATTCACACAATTTTGTCAGCAGGAGGAGGACAACATTCACACAATTTGTCAGCAGGAGGAGGACAACATTCACACAATTTGTCAGCAGGAGGAGGACAACATTCACAACAATTTGTCAGCAGGAGGAGGACAACATTCACACAATTTGTCAGCAGGAGGAGGACAACATTCACACAATTTGTCAGCAGGAGGAGGACAACATTCACACAATTTGTCAGCAGGAGGAGGACAACATTCACACAATTTGTCAGCAGGAGGAGGACAACATTCACACAATTTGTTAGCAGGAGGAGGACAACATTCACACAATTTGTCAGCAGGAGGAGGACAACATTCACACAATTTGTCAGCAGGAGGACAACATTCACACAATTTGTCAGCAGGAGGAGGACAACATTCACACAATTTGTCAGCAGGAGGAGGACAACATTCACACAATTTGTCAGCAGGAGGAGGACAACATTCACACAATTTATCAGCAGGAGGACAACATTCACACAATTTGTCAGCAGGAGGACAACATTCACACAATTCGGGAGCTTTAAGCTCAGGGGAAGAAAAAAAAAAAAAAAAGCCTCCCCCAACCCTACCAACAATAGTAGTAATGAGGCGGACAGCCTCAATACTGCCATTAGTAGTAGTTTGAGGTATGATACATTTTGAAATTTCATGACCTCGTATTGTCAGGAAATGTTGCGACGCTGGGCAGTGGACAGTCATGTACAACACTATCTACACTGCAAACACTTCCGCGTGTACAAGAAGTCCTTCAAACACAGGCTATTAGAACACAGGAGACACGAGGTGAAATCGTGTTTGACAAGGAGTCTACCCGCCAATTGATTACTTGGCAGCAAACTTCGTAACATACATTACAACCTAGCCAAACCTACTCCTAATATCCCCTAAATGTCACTGGAAAAAGGCAAGAGTGAAGTTTGTCTCCTCTGAAATCAGGATTTTTTTTTCACTATCATCGCCCTGTCAGGGCTCCGAGTTTACACCCACTCCCCCACCCCTCCCAACCGGGCAGTTGATCGTGGACGATGCATTTGTAAGGCACCAACCAGTAACACCTGGTTGATCAGACCTGAGATCCACCACAAGCCTGGTTTCAGACAGCCGCAGGGGCCATTGACCCACGAAACCCTTCTCCAGGTATACATCCCAATTAGCTAAAAAATTTCCCATAACAAATAAAGATATATACCCATAGAGGCTCTATACATAGCTTGGGGCATGTTAGGCACTCAGGTTTGAATCCAAGGATAGGGGAGGGTACTTGCGAACTGCTTTCCAAATTTACACGAGGTAATTAGGTTTCACTAAGACATTTTATTTCCCCTACACTTCCACTCGCCCTCAAAGCACACTGTTTAACATCAAATTACGAGTTACCTAACCAGTTTGGAGCTCTGCTATCCCATTCTCCTAAACCCACACACAAGCACACCACACACACACACACACACACACACACACACACACACATACACATGCTGTTTTTTCCCGCCCCCTACGTCACTCACTAACTCACTATCACTCACGTCTCCTCTGCTCTCTCCCGCTTCTCTCCCTCTCTCCCTCCCTCTCTCTCGATCTAGCGGTCCCTCTCTCTCCTCCCTCTCTCTCTGCTCTCTCCCTCTCCTCTCTCCCCTCTCCCATCTCTCTCTCCCTCGCTCTCTCCTCCCTCTCTCACTCCCTCGCCCTTCTCTCCCTCTCTCCCATTCCCATCCTTCTCTCCCTGTCTCTGCCCGCTCCCTCTCCTCCCTTCCTCTCTCCCTCTCTCACTCCCTCTCTCTCTCCCTCTCTCTCTCCCCTCTCTCTCGGTCCCTCACTTCCCTCTCTCTCTCCCATTCTCTCCCTCTCTCTCGCCCTCACTCTCCTCTTCACCTCTCTCTCTCTCCCTCTCTCTCCCTCTCTCTCTCTCCTCCCACCTCTCCCTCTCGCTCTCACCTCTCTCTCTCCCTCCTTCTCTCCCCTCTCTCTCCCTGCCCTTCGCTCCTCTCTCTCTCACTCCTACTCCTCCTCTCCCGCTCTCCCTCTCTCCTCTCGCCTCTCTCTCTCTCCCTCTCTCATCCTCTCTCCTCTCTCTCCCTCTCGCCCCATTCTCTCCCTCATTCTCCTCCCTCCATTTCTCCCACCTCTCCCTCACTCTCCCTCTCTCTCCCTCAACTGCTCCCCTCTTCCTCGTCTCATCTCCCTCTCTCCTCCCCCCTCTCTCTGTCCCCCTCTTCCTCTCCTCGCCTCCGCTCTCTCTCTCCCTCTCCCCTCCTCTCTCTCTCTCCTCCCTGTCGCCCTCTCTCCCTCCCTCCTCCCTCGCTCGCCCCTCTCCTCTCTCCCTCACTCTCTCCTCACATCTCTCTCCTCTCTCTCTCTCCCTCCGCCCTCACTAAAAATCCCATAACCTATCTCTCACTCACCCTCCTTCTCTCTCTAGAGGGCTTCTCTTCTCTCCTCTCTCCATTTCCTCGCTCATAGCCTTTTTCCCTCGCCCTCCTTTCTCCCTCTCCTCTCTCTTTCTCGCCCTCTCCTCCCTCTCTCTAACCCGTTCTCTCGCTCGCCGCCCCTCACATTTTCCTCTCTCTCCCCCTTGGTCTTACCCTCCACCGGCCCCATACTCTCGTCGCTCTCTCTCCCTCTTTCTAACCCTTTCTCCTCTCCATCTCTCCCTCTTTCCTACCCTTTCTCTCATCCTCACCTATCACTCTTTTCTACCCTTTCTCTCTCCCCCCACACCCCCATCCCCTCCCGCGAGCCTTCTGTCTGTGGTAATAAAAAGAATAGAAAAAAAAAAAATATGGGTGGCTAGAGACGGAAACCAAGAGACTGGTAAGGATAACCAGGGAGGGAAAGACTGGAGTTAAGCTCCAAAAAAGGTGAGGAAGAGCTGGGGAAGGAAGATAGTAGAAGCTTGTAAGAAAATGAGGAGCGAAAAGCTGAAGAGTGCAGGAAGTGGGAAGTACCGGTCTTAGCACAGAATAGAACAGTGCTTAGAAGAGAAACTGCAAGCCTGAAACAGATTTAGAGAGACAATGACATCAGATGTGACATCAGGAAATTCTAAGTCAGGAGAGGCGCAGACAATGGAATGGTAAGCAACAACGAACATGCGTACACGAAGGCTCCTATACAGACCCCCTGGGGCCGGGAAAAGACGATGAGCACAACTGAGATCAAACGACAGGTCTGAAGAACCAATGAAGAAATTCAAGTCAGGCGCAGACAAGGATGGGTAAGCAACAACGAGACATGCCGTACACAAGCCCTATCTCAGACCCACGTGGGGGCCAGGGAAAAGACGATGAGCACACTAAACAAGCGACAGTTCCGAAGACAATGAAGTTTGTTCTATGCGAAGATTCTAACAGCCAACCAGCAGTAGCAAGGACAGCTGGGTCAGGAAAGACATTCAGCTGTGAATCGAAGTTTCAGAATAAGACTGGACTGAAGACAAGATCAGTCCAAATGGCGAGGAAATAAAATGCCTCAGAGGAAGCAGATGGTGACTCAGTGGGAAGGAGGAAAGGGCGAGGTCCAGGTTTTTTTGTGTAGCGGGCTCCAAGAAGCCAAGGGGGCCAACTTTGAGAAATAAAACAGGAGGAGAAAAAAATAGATTGAAGCACATGAAAAAACAATAGGGATGGCAATATGACCCAGGTGACAAATTTTCATAGAATTGGGTGGTGTGCCGAGGTGGAAGGATTACGCCTTGTCAGAGTTACTTTCAAGAAGAATCAGTTCGAACCAGAGTTCTGCAAAGAAAGCAAGACTGAGGGACAAAGAGGGGTACCAGAGAGTATACCTCGACCGCGACAGAACAAAAGACGACAAGGACTACACAGGAAAGAAGGGTACAGAGACGCAAGGAGGAACGAGAAGCAATGAAAATGATCAGGAAACCCAGAACAAACAGGAGGAAGGCAAACCACCCCACAGAATCTCCCACCAAAGACTCCACCCTCGACATTCCCAACGCCACTGAGCAACCTATACTACAAAACCCACTCACTGATTCCCTCGGCCACCAACCCCCATATCACAACCCACCCCCAACAGCTGTCCCTTAATTGCAGTCAGACTGCCACCCCCATCAACACAACCCCCACCTACACCACAACCCCATATAGGCCCCCCACCAAGGCTCTCGCTCCCCCCAGAGTCCCATATACATTGCATGACCACAATGAACGACAAGAAACTAAAGGTTTGTCACAAACGCGGATGGAATAACGATAAAACATAGGAGTGGAAATGAAAGAATCATTGAAAAACCCCGAGACATCATACAGTCACAGAAACAAACTCGCTGAACAATAACAGACACAGTCTTCCCAACGGATATCAGATCCTTAGGAAAGGAATAGAAGGAGTAGAGGGTGAGGAGGGGTTGCACTGCACATAAAACACCTAATGGGTATTTGAGGAAATGGAAGCATGGACAGTGATTTGGAGAAAAGAGACTACATTGTAGTACAATCAGGTCCCGGAGAACATAAAGTAGTCATGGAGTGAGGTATAACCCTCGCACAGAACTGCCGAGGCCAAGAGAGGAGCGAAGAAAAAACAGGTGATGGTGGACACACTGGATGAGGTGCAAGAAGAGCTCACCGAGCATACACAAGTTACTGGTAAAGGCGATTTCAACCACAGGATATCGACTGGGAAATACCTGGAGCCACATGGGGGAGTCCGAAACATGGAGAGCCAAGATGATGATGTGGTACTTAGAAAACCTTCATGCATCAACATGTCAAGAGGACACAACCTGAGAGAAAAGGGGAGGATGAGCCCAGCCAAGACTGATCTTGTGTTCACCCTGACTGTTCGACATTGAGGACATCACTTACCGAGAGGCCCCTTGGAGCTAGCGATAATGTGGTTCTGAGTTTTGACTATATAGTAAGTTACACGTGATAAGGTAACAGGAACTGAAGGGACCGGCAAACTATAAAAGGGTGGGACTACACAGGTATGAGAAACTTCCAGCAGAGGGTTTCAGTGGGGACAGAAAATTGTAGGAAAATCAGGCGGACCGAGATGATGGAAATATGTGGCAACAAGAGTGCAAGGAGGCAGAGGGAAAGTTTATGTTCCCAAAGGGAAACAGAAATAATAGGTAGGACCAAAACGAGTCCATGTTTACCCGAAGTGTATGGGGAGGCAAAAACTAATGCAACAGAGAAGGAAAAGGTACGGAGGCATAGGACCCAGGAAAACTAGGAGATTAGTAGAAGAGCCAGAAACGAGTAGGCGCAGATAAGGGAGGGAGGCCCACATCGACATATGAAAAACGACATAGCATCGAAAGTCAAATCTGACCCGAAACTGCTTATCAAGCCAAATTAGGAGGAAAACAACAGTCAAGGACCCAGGTGATAAGCTGAGGAAAGAAGGTGGAGACTCACAAGAACGATCAAGAGGTATGTTGAGGAGCTCAACACGAGATTAAGGAAGTATTTACAGTAGAGACAGGAAGACTCGGGGGGACAGACCAGTGTTGGAACGACATACCTCCAGATGAGGAGGAGGTGAAGAACTGCTAAGGGACATCGATACCTCAAAGGCAATGGGACGGGACAACATCTCTCCTGGGTCCTTAGAGAGGGAGCAGATATGTTGTGCGTACCACTACCCACAATCTTCAACACATCCTGGGAAACTGGCAACTACCTGAGGTAGTAAGAACGCAAATGTAGTTCCCATTTTCAAAAAAAGGAGACAGAACAGAGCACTAAACAATAGAACCGTGTCATTGACGTGTAAGTAAAATGCAATTGATGGAGAAGATTATCCGGAGAGAGTGGTGGAGCACCTGGAAACGGAACAGGAGTATAAATGCAACCAGCACGGATCCGGAAGGCAAAGATCCTGTGTCACAAACCTCTGGGATTTTATGATAAAAGTACAGAAGTAAGACAAGAGATATAGTGTGGGTTGATTGCATCTTCTGGACTGCAAGAAGGCCTTAAGATCACAGTTCCCTCACAAGAGATTAGTGCAGAAGCTAGAGCATCAAGGCGCATATAAACAGGCAAGGGCACTGCAATGGATCAGAGAATACCTGACAGGGAGGCAACAACGAGTCATGGGAACGTAATGATGTATCACAGTGGGCACAGCTGTGACGGAGCGGGGGTCCCACGGGGTCCGGTCCTAGGACCAGTGGCTCTTTTTGGTATATGTGAACGACATGACGGATGGGTTTGAGACTCAGAAGTGCCCTGTTTGCAGATGATGTGAAGTTAATGAGAGAATTACATCTGAGAGGACCAGGCAGGACTTTCAAAGAGGAACCTTGACAACTGGACACCTGGTCCAGCAAATGGCTTCTCTCGAATTTAATCCTTGCCAAATGCAAATCATGATGATAGGAAGGGCACAGAAGAACACAGGACAGAGTATAGCTAGGTGGCCTAAAGACTGCCAACCTCACTCAGGAGAAGATCTGTGGTGAGTAAAAAACACCGAAGCATGCTCCGGAAGGCAACACATCAATCAGTATCACTGCTGCAGCATATGGCGCCTGGCAAACCTGAAAACAGCATTCCGACACCTTTAGTAAGGATTCATTCACGACACACTGTACACCGTGTATGTCAGGCCCATGCTGGGAGTATGCAGGCACCTGTTTTGAACCCGCTCTTGTAAAGCACGCTAGACACTAGAGAAGGTACAAAGGTGTGCAACAAGATAGTTTCCCAAGCTAAGGGAATGTCCTATGAGTAAGATTAAGGGAAATCGGCCTGACAACACTGGAAGGACAGGAGGGTCAGGGGAAGACATGATAACGACATATAAATACTGCGTGGAATAACAAGGTTGACAAGGACCAGGATGTTCCAGGAGGGGACACGAGAAACAAGAGGCCACAATTGGAATTGAAGACACAAATAGTCAGAGGATAGTAGGAAGTATTTCTTCAGTCATAGAGGTTTAAAGGCAGTGAATACGCCTAGAAAATGACGTAGTGGAGTCAGGAACCCATAACACAGTTTTAAGACCGAGTTTGATAAAGCCATGGAGCGGAGAGAGAGGGCCTAGTAGCAACCGGTGAAGGAGGCGGGGCCCAGGACTAGGACTCGACCCCTTCAACCACAAATAGGCGAGTACAAATTAGGGTGAGTACAACCACACACACACTCTCTCTCTCTCTCTCACTCTCACTCACGACTCACGACACACTGCACTCACACTCACACACATCACACTCACAACACACACACACACACACTCTCACTCCTCACACTCACACTCTCACTCTCACTCTCAAACTCCCACACGTCTCAACACTCCACACCTCAACACGTCACTCTCTCACATCGCACCACTCCTCACACTCACACTCTCACACTCACACTCCTCACACTCACACTCTCACACTCACACTGCTCAACGACTCTCACAACTCTCACTCTCTCACACTCACACCTCTCACACGCTCACACGCTCACACACTACAACCTCACACTCATCACACTCTCACACACTCACACACGCACACTCGTCACACTCTCACACTCTCACACTTCACACTCTCATCAACATCTCACACTCTCTACAGCACTCTCACCTCGTCACACTCACACACTCTCACACTCTCACAACTCCTCACACTCCCACTCTCCACACTCACACTCTCACACTCACACTCTCTACACTCACACTCTCCACACTCACCACTCTCACACTCACACTCTACACAACTCATACTCTCACACCACACTCTCACACTCCACTTTCTCACACTTTCTCTCTCCCCAATGAGGCGAGATTCTACCCTCTACCAGGATACACAGCGAATTCACAACTGCTGACCAAACCAAGTTGGGGGTGAATTACACTTATAACGCTAACCAATGATCTTGTCCTTAATAGCACCACTTGCTTAGTGATGAATAGTGGAATACATTTTTTGCTAAATTTTAACTGTAAAGACCTGACGACGCCTAGAACAATCGGTGCCTTTACCCGGATACCTCACACAAACATCCCTAAAGTGTTCAGTGAGAAATTAAAGTCATCTATGAACAAAACCAGACAAATGATAAGCACCACCTTCGCTTAGCTGGAGACGTCACATCAACCTTGGCTTACAAGAATGATCAGCCTGTAACTGATTTCATCAACAATATGAACAACACACTTCTCATACCAACAATAATAAACCAACCAGGCTCACTGAGACAAGTGCAACCATAATAGACCACATATGGACCAATTACTAGCCCCCTTAAATCAGGGATAATCACAGATAGCACTACAGACCACTACCCTACCTTCCTCCTGACAAACATTAGTAAACCACCACTTGAATACAACAAAGTCTCATTTAGACTCCATGACGAGGCCTCAGTAAGTAAGTTCACAGCTGACCTAGAGACTGTTGACTGGCCTACAGAATTCTCCAAGGCCAATGGTATTGATGACTGGACAGACATTTTTCTTAACAAATTACTTAGACTATACAACAAACATTGTCCTGTAAAAACAAAACAGATCACAAACAAATGGCTTGGTTGCCCATGGCTAACCAGCACCATTCTGAAATCCATTGACAAGAAACACCAATATGAAAAGCAATATAGACAGGGCTTAATACACAAAGATATTCTTAAACACTATTCATCAGCTCATCACCAAAGTAATAAAGAAAGCCAAACACTATACTACTCCAGTAGATTCACAGACACTAGAGGAGATGTAAAAAAGACCTGGAAAACACTCTCAGATTCTAGGGACCCACAAAATGAGAAAAACCAAGGATATTGTCCTAACTAAACCTAATGGAACACCACTACATCCCACTGACACAGCTAACAAGATAAACAACTTCTTCTCAACCATAGGATCTAATCTCGCCAGTAAAATCCCACATACCAATGCCCATGCCGGGGACTACCCAGATGGGAATTTCCCTAATTCCTTCTATCTTGCACCAACTGAGCCCACAGAAGTCACCGAGATTATAAAGTCACTTAAAAATAACTCGGGGAATCTGTCTCATGTCGCACCATTACTGTACAAGCGAGCGGCCCATGTCCTTTCGCATGCTATTTCATTACTTTTTAACAAGTCACTAGAGACTAGCACCTTCCCGAAACTACTCAAGATGGCAAGGGTTACACCAATACATGAAGGTGGTGACCCTACAGACTTAAACAATTATAGGCCAATATCTAACTTACCATTGCTATCCAAAATCTTTGAGAAACTCGTGCACAGGAGACTGTAGTAATTGAAATTTCTCATCGTTGAACTTCATATTGTTTTCTGCAGCCCACTGAAAGATTTGGTTGATGTCCGCCTGGAGCCTTGCAGTGTCTGCAATGGAAGATACTGTCATGCAGATTCGGGTGTCATCTGCAAAGGAAGACACGGTGCTGTGGCTGACATCCTTGTCTATGTCAGATATGAGGATGAGGAACAAGATGGGAGCGAGTACTGTAACTTGTGGGACAGAGCTTTTCACCATAGCTGCCTCGGACTTTACTCTGTTAACTACTACTCTCTCTGTTCTGTTAGTGAGGAAATTATAGATCCATCGACCGATTTTTCCTGTTATTCCTTTAGCACGCATTTTGTGCGCTATTACGCCATGGTCACACTTGTCGAAGGCTTTTGCAAAGTCTGTATATATTACATCTGCATTCTTTTTGTCTTCTAGTGTATCTAGGACCTTGTCGTAGTGGTCCAGTAGTTGAGACAGACAGGAGCGACCTGTTCTAAACCCATGTTGCCCTGGGTTGTGTAACTGATGGGTTTCTAGATGGGTGGTGATCTTGCTTCTTAGGACCCTTTCAAAGATTTTTATGATATGGGATGTTAGTGCTATCGGTCTGTAGTTCTTTGCTGTTGCTTTACTGCCCCCTTTGTGGAGTGGAGCTATGTCTGTTGTTTTTAGTAACTGTGGGACGACCCCCGTGTCCATGCTCCCTCTCCATAGGATGGTAAAGGCTCGTGATAGGGGCTTCTTGCAGTTCTTGATGAACACGGAGTTCCATGAGTCTGGCCCTGGGGCAGAGTGCATGGGCATGTCATTTATCGCCTGTTCGAAGTCATTTGGCGTCAGGATAACATCGGATAGGCTTGTGTTAACCAAATTCTGTGGCTCTCATAAAAAATTCATTTTGATCTTCGACTCTCAGTCTGGTTAGCGGCTTGCTAAAAACTGAGTCATACTGGGACTTGAGTAGCTCACTCATTGCCTTGCTGTCATCTGTGTAGGGACCCATCTTGTTTAAGTAGGGGCCCAATACTGGACGTTGTTCTCGACTTTGATTTGGCATAGGAGAAGAAATACTTTGGGTTTCTATTTCATTTATGGCTTTTAGTTCTTCCCGCGATTCCTGACTCCTATAAGATTCCTTTAGCTTAAGTTCGATGCTTGCTATTTCTCTGACCAGTGTCTCCCTACGCATTTCAGATATATTGACCTCTTTTAGCCGCTCTGTTATTCTTTTCCGTCGCCTGTAAAGGGAGCGCCTGTCTCTCTCTATTTTACATCTACTCCTCCTTTTTCTTAGAGGAATAAGCCTTGTGCATACATCGAGTGCCACCAAGTTAATCTGTTCTAGGCATAAGTTGGGGTCTGTGTTGCTTAGTATATCTTTCCAGCTTATATCGGTTAGGACTTGGTTTACTTGGTCCCACTTTATGTTTTTGTTGTTGAAGTTGAATTTGGTGAATGCTCCCTCGTGACTAATCTCATTATGTCGGTCTGAGGCTCCGCGCATATATGTCTGAACCTCAATAATGTTGTGATCCGAGTATATTGTTTTTGATATGGTGACATTTCTTATCAGATCATCATTGTTAGTGAAAAGGTCTAGTGTATTCTCCAGTCTAGTTGGCTCTATTATTTGCTGGTTTAAACTGAATTTTGCTAGGCTATTCCCCTTCCTGACGACTCTGACTGAAGAAATACTTCCTAACATGCCTGTGACTCGTCTGAATCTTCAGCTTCCAATTGTAACCTTGTTTGTGTCCCCTCTGGAACATCTCTGTCCACCTTATCTATTCCTCGCAGTGTTTTATATGTCGTTATCATGTCTTCCCTGACCCTCCTGTCCTCCAGTGTCGTCAGGCCTCTTTCCCTCAACCTTTCTTCGTAGGACATTCCCTGAGCTAGCCTTGTTGCAAACCTTTTTATTTTCTCTAATTTTTTTGGGACGAATGTCCCGTAGTACAGTGGGTGGAGAGAGAAAAGAGAAGAAAAGAGAGGGAGAGAGAGAGGGGAAAAAGGAGAGGAGAGAGGGGGGAAGGAGGGGAAGGAGAGGGGGAAGAGGGGGAGAGGGGGTGAAATGAGAGTAGTGGGGAAGGTGGGGTTTTGAGGGGTGGGGAGGGGGAGTGGAGGTAAAGTGATGGGGGTGAGAGTGGGTGAGTGAGGGGAGTGAGTGATTGGGGAGAAGTGGGGTGGGGGAGGTGAGTGGGGGGTGAGATGAGGAGTGAGGAGTGATTTTGGGGAAGGGGTGGGGAGGGTGGGGTGAGTGGGGTGAGTGAGTGGGGTGGTGAGAGTGGGGTGGAGATTGAGTGAGTGAGAGTGGTGATGGGGGGAGTGAGGGGAGTGAGGAGAGTGAGGGGGAGTGAGGGGAGTAAAATGAGGGGTGAGGGGTGAGGGGAGTGAGTGAGGGAGAGGAGTGAGTGGGGTGAGGAGGGGGAAGGGTGGGGAAAAGGTGAGTGAGGGGGGTGAGTGAGAGTGAGTGAGAGTGAGTGGGTGAGAGTGAGGGGGTGGGGAGTGAGTTGGGGGAGTGAGTGAGAGTAGTGAGAGTGAGTGAGAGTGAGTTGAGGGGGTGAGTTGGTGAGAGTGGGGGAGGAGGGGGTTGAGTGGGGTGAGTGAGGGTGATGAGAGTGGGGAAGTGAGTGTGTTTTTGTCAAGTAGGGGGGTATCGGAATAAATTCGGATTATTGGGGAATATGGGAAAAAAGGGAGTCATAGGCAGGGGACAGGCAGGCGGGGGGTTTGGGAGGAGATAAAACAGGAGAGGTGAGGGGTAGGTGGGTAATGTGAGGAACTGGGGATTTCATCATCCCTCTTATTACCTACCCACCACACTACTCACCCCTCACTATTTTAAAACCAAAACCCAAAAATAAATGGAGAAAATAGCAAATAAGGGGGACAGTGAATATTACTATTCTACTCAAACACAGTTTATTATTAAGTCTTTGTACAATAATTTTATTTGGGAACAGAACATTATTGTGGTTTAGACAAATGGGGTGGTACATATAAGCTGTGAGACAGGGAACACAATCAACTTGACGAAAATTAATATAACTTACAATATAGTACAGAGGACAGTTCACTACAGGAACTAAGCCACAGGTCCCAAGGCCTACACAGCACGAGTACTGCTCCAAGCCAGTACTCTGCCCAATGTCTCCAACAGTCTCTCCTCCCGAGACTCTCCAGGTCAGCTCTGCTCCCAGGCCAGAGCTCTGCCGAATCTCCTCTGCTCGGCTGTTCCTTGGGTTTATATGGTGGTCCAAGCACACCCCACAACCACGTGTACGACCTGACGCCTAGGTCTGACGCCGTCAAGAACAAAAGACCTCAGACGTGGGCGTGGCTGACAGACGTTTGCCAAGGCAAGGTGTGACCATATAACTGGTTAAATTAGGTCTCCCCAGAGACCTCACAAGCCCAGCTGGACTACATCACAGAGTGAGAGTGAGAGAGAGAGGGAGAGATCCACTAAGAGGACAGCGTGAAGCAAGCTTCTATACCACAAGACTGGCAGAAAGCAGCAACTTCACTCTGGCTGTACCCTTCTCTAGAACATCACTTCATCTGAGATCATTTATCCCCAGGACGACTCGAGTCTGGAACATATTCGTACAACATTATGTCAATGAGATAAAGTCAGTTGATCAGATGAAAATGCTGACCCACAGATGGCTCCAACTTCATCCTGTTCCCTACTTGTATGTCTCATAACAATAAAAATGCTTTCAAATGAGCTGATGTAAGTAACATCTCTTAGCTTGTCAATAAAGTTAGGAATCCTTAACCTAACCTTGTCAAATCCTGTGTAAAAACAAAACAAAAAACAAAACAGAAGAGAGCGTGTTCGCCCTGTTTTGGATGCCTTAGTATACTGTATTAATGTAAATGTGTGTAAATGAGCTTATTGTTATAAATGGCCAGCGTCCTTTCATTGGTTCAGGCGAATATGTAAATTTGTTTTTGGTTTACTAAGGTCCGGGGTGTTATCTGTTCTGGTGAGACCATGTGACAAAACCCTTCTTTGGGTGCTATATTAGGGCATGATTGCATTTTATCTGTCGAATGTGGGTTTTTTGACCCACTTCAGGGGGCGAGTTTGTGGCATATATCCTGCTAGTGAGGATATGCTCCTGGAATGGAAGCTATTTCTTTTTTTATTTCCTATGTTCACATTATTGTAAATGGTTCAACTGTATATGCAAGATATGTACCACTGTTAATTTCAGTTGGTTTGTGGAGACCTGTGAGAGTCTTTGCATGGCTTTAGAATGGGGGGGGGAGGGTTGGGGTGCGGGATGCATAGTGCTGAACGGTGTCATGCTGCACCCTGCAGTGTGCTGGCAGTGTATAGGCATGTGGGTGTGTTGATCAGTTTGCTTCGAGTCATAAAAAATGCTGATGTTATTTTTAACCTGATGTAATGTTAGGGCAATGTTCATACACAATTGTATTATGCATGTAACCTTTTGAATACCTATCATTGTATGTCTTGTATGTACTTATTTTAATAAAATATAAAAAAATACCAATTTAAATCCCCCCCCCCCATAACTATACTCATCAGCATCAGATGTTAGTGAATCCTTTCTGCCGACTAACACTTCCCTTCAGATCACAGAGGTTTTCATTATTTTCATCATTAACGTCTGCTGCCAGAAACGTTACACTTCAC
The DNA here is from genome assembly GCF_026875155.1 of Cherax quadricarinatus. Lineage (NCBI taxonomy): Eukaryota > Metazoa > Arthropoda > Malacostraca > Decapoda > Parastacidae > Cherax > Cherax quadricarinatus. The sequence continues at coordinate 9,421,443 of NC_069451.1, read as the reverse complement.
TACTCACAAACTATCTAATCAACTGCAGTTCTGAACGCTAATAGTTTTATATTCATAGGAACCTTAACGCCGCTTAAATTTTCCAAAAACGATGAAATTGCGTAAACTCAATGAATCAATATTTAACTTTGCACAGTTTGGCCAAAGGCCAACCACTACTCAAAGCCTGAAACCCACCAACATCCCCACTGAAACCATGTAAAATAACAGATTCCGCACAGCTACTGAAGGTCGTTGGTGGGTTCCAAGGCCCACAATTCGGCGTAATCTATGCCTTCGGGTGAGATTACTCTCCCCTGCTATATGCATTCATAATGCATATAGCAGATCCTTCAGTTCTATTCTTAACCTACCTACCTCAACATATAAAACCATTTACAATAAACTGATGAAAACCAACAATGGAGAAGCAATTCCAGACGATCTTTTAGATTCTCTTGGACGAGTATCAAGTCAGACCAAGGGTCAAAAAGTATAACGGATCATAAGACAGGTAGCAAAAATCATGGAGAGAGGGAGGTGAAATTACAAAGGACGTCAGGCGAACCAAGTTTCAAAAAACAGTAGAAGTGATACAGACAGCAGCAGTAAAAGCAGTAGTAATAATAACAATAGCAATATAGGAAGCACTGGTAATATCTGCGGTAATACCAATGGTGTTAGTGATAATGCTAATGGTGGTAGTATTAGTACTGGCAATAATAGAAGTGCTGGTAGTCAGTCCTGCTAGTAGTGAAGGTAGTAGTAACAATAGTAATGGTAGAAGTAACAATATTCGTAGCCGAAAGTGTCGGTACAAAAAACAGTGGGAAAACTGCGACAAGTTAACTTTCAATAATAAAGTTCAACAGGAGCTTACAAAAGACATGAAAAGCAACTCCAATATTCCTACTGGCCAATGTTTGGTAAGAAATTAGAAGTAAATAAAAAGTCTGGCCAAGAGACTGATCGTCCATCAAGGTTGGAGAGTAGATCTCAAAATTACCTCTCCAATTTAGTATCCAGGACTGTTGTCACCTCTGTAGTCGACAGATAAAAGCCTACTCCCCAAGCGAAAAAGTTCACAAATAATGATGTGATGAATGGTTTGAAAAACCGACAAGTTGAAGATTGAGAAACTTATGCAGCATATGGGAATCTTTATTCAGGAAACGTTTCGCCACACAGTGGCTTCATCAGTCCAATACAAAGAGGAAGGCGTAAGGAGAGGAGGAGTATGAGGTAATTAGTCCCTCAGCCTGGAGTCGATGTGTTCAGTCCATTCTACAAGATTGATGGATTGAACACATCGACTCCAGGCTGAGGGACTGATTACCTCATACTCCTCCTCTCCTTACGCCTTCCTCTTTGTATTGGACTGATGAAGCCACTGTGTGGCGAAACGTTTCCTGAATAAAGATTCCCATATGCTGCATAAGTGTCTCAATCCACAAATAATGATACCTGTCACAATGTCTCTTACCAACTTGGTATTGTACACCATTTATAATGTGAAAACATAACACAAGTTAGAGAAATCTGTTCCAGGAAAATAGATATGAAAACTAAGGCCAGATGCAGTCGAAAGTGGCCTCAAAACAACCCAGGTTAGACCGAAATGTTTAAAATTTCCTCCCCAAGTGTCAGTTTTATCAAGTTAGTAAACAAAGCAATATTAGAACATTAAAATGGTATAAAATACCGACAGGTTGTTAGGTAAGACACATATGCAATGGAACAATGCTCTCCAGACTGAGGGACTGACCACCTCAAAACTTTAAGGGTGATGGACTGATTACATCGTCTTCAAGTATCTTCTGCTTCTATCAACTTTTCTGTACTCGACTGAAGAAGCCTACTGTGTAGGCGAAACGTTTCAAAATAAAGATACCTAACTGTTGCATATGTGTCTTACCTAACAAAGCAATATTAGACTTGCCAAAGGCAGGCATAAAATACGTAGAACACCCACCGCAACCACTACCCAAAGCCCGGAACCCACCAACATCCCCACAGAAACCACGTGCAATAACAGATTCTACACAGCTTCTGAAGGTCGTTGGTGGGCTCCAAGGCCCACAGTTCTACGTAATCTATGCCTTCGGGGGAGATTACTCTCCCCTGATATATGCATTCATAATGCATATAGCAGATTCTCCAGGTCTATATCTTACCTATCCTACTTAACATCAACTAAATCTACAAGTTATTTTGATAGTAGAAACTGGAGCATGCAGCATACTCCAGGTATAGGGGGTGAGGGAAAAGTTCAATAGATAGGAGTAGCGAGGGAGTATATAGTAACAATAGTTTAATTGCCGGCTGCTTGTTAAGGTACGGTCAGTCTAGCTCCCGCTATCCCTTCCCCTCCCTCTTTCTCCCCCCCCCCCCCAAAGGTGACGTGTGGGGCTCCGGCCAAACAGTAATCACTCGACTCACAGCTCCCAGCACTACTGTAAGTACATGCCTGCTCATATTCTAGTGGACTTATTGGTTGAAAGCTTCACTTTTGACCAATAATAAACTTAGTCCTTTCAGTCTTGCTCTATGTTAAATGTCTTAATAATCACCACGTCTTTTAGGTATTGTACTTATCATGGAGAGTGATTTCTTAAGCAGTGGGTAACCTGTCTCTCTTTCCAGCTTGGAATGACAGAATGGGTCACCTGCCAACCAACGAGTAGAATTGAAGGAGACGGACTATCGTCCTGAGACGTCCCATGTTTTATCTACTTGCCTGTGCACATGTATGAAGAATCAGGACGTAACCCCTCATCATTGCAGCGGTAAAGAACCTGATTTCCTGTCATCTGGATAGATTATTTATGGCTATAAGAATGAGCCGGTGGGTTGTCACCAACACCTGCGACCCCCCCCCCCCCCCCACATCATCAGCAACGGCTACGATTTCAACAACACTCAGTGTCACCAACACCAGACACCCAAGTTTTATATATATTAGCGTTGAATTCAGATATCATTTATATTTTTCATTTTTCATTTTCTTTAATGTAGGATCAATATTTCATATTTAAGTGTTTTATATTTTATATTTCCTAAACAATAAAGTGTTTATGTTTGTCAGTTTTTGTTCTTTTTCTATGCATTAATTTTCCTGAGGAGGAGCCAGCCTTAGTAATACTGACTGAAGTTGTTACAGGGTTGAGTAAGCCTTCACAAGTGGCGACCTTGCCAGGATCAACTTGACTGAATCAAGATTCAACTCCATTTCGAATCTACCATTGGAACTTCAACGCCGCATACCACAGACGGTTACCACCAGCCATGAGTAATCATTCTCTATGATAGGACTATGGTACAGGTATTTAAAAGATTTGGTGATTGTTATAGTCTCAATTTATTGTAAGTCAGGCAGGATGTGATAGCTAATTCTGCCACCTTTCTTTCGAGCTTGAAACACTTTGGAGGATTAGACTCTAGGGACCCGAGATTTTCCAGTGACAATTTGTTTCATTGAGCTCTTTATTATATCAAGGGAACTATCATAGGACACTCTTGATTTGTTGGTGAGAAGATTGGATGGTCAAGGGACCCCATTCTACTTACTGTTTGCTCGGAGCCGGCATAGAACCCTTCGTTTTCATTAATACATATTGTTTAATTGAAGTAGGGATCGAGCCCTCTGGTTTATTTACAGTTTGAGTGGAGCAGGAATTGAACCCTCCATTTTCTTTGATACCCGTTTCATTTTCCCCTGATAGTTTAAGTTATTCTTGCAAGTATGGAGGAATACCAGTTTTGGGTGAATTCTGGAAGTTAGGAATAACAGGGAAAAATTTAGAAGCTTTCATTAGTGCTAAGATCCAGGAAAGAGAAAGAAAGGAGAAAGAGAACCTTGAAAGACAGGAGAAAAAGGAGAGAGAGAGAATTGAAAGAGAAAGCCAAGAAAGACAGAAAGAGAGCGAGAAGACAAAAAAGAGCGTGATAGACTTGATCGTGAGGAAAGAGCTAGAGAACATGAGTTGAGAGAGAAAAGGATCGCGAGTTCGAAAAAGCTCGCCTTGAATTAGAGAAAAAGTTAACTTTCTCACAACAGCAATTAGAGGAAGGAGTAATGGAACAACGTGCAGCTAGTACACACATTCCAGCACCTAATTTACCTCCCTTCACAGAGGATGAAGACATTACTTCATACATTATCAGGTTTGAAAATACCGCTACCCTCTGTGAATGGCCTGCTGACACCTGGGCTACCAGGTTAGGAATGTTATTTTCTGGTACAGCTTTGAATATCTATGCAACTTTGTCGCAGGATATCATATGTAATTATAACCTACTGAAGGCAATCCTTAAAGCATATCAAAAAACCACAAATTCTTACAGGAAAGATTTCAGGTATGCCACCTTACAGCCTGGCCAGAACTTTCAGCAGTTACAGGTAACACTTTCGTTTGTTCGACTTTTGGATAGAGAGTTCAGGAATTGATCACAGTTATGAATCTCTTAGAGACTTCATGGTTGCTGACCAGTTCCTGACAGCTCTTCCTCACCAGATACGAACATTCATTAGAGAACGTAACCTGATTAAAGCTGAGGAAGTTGCTGAGGCTCACAATTCCTATAAAGACCTAAAGGAATCAAACCTTAAGGGCAATGGTTCACCTGAACCAAAGATTAAGAAGCCTACAATAGAAACAAAGTCACCAGCTATTATACCAACATGTCATCGGTGTGGTGGTATCGGACATAAACGTCCAGATTGTCCTTCCAAGAAAATAGAGAAAGTTGGAAGATGTTTTGTTGACGGTAATGACCAAGCACCCTTCTGTTCAGGAGCAGTTAATGGTATAAAAGTCTCAGATATATTACGTGACACTGGATGTACGTGCATCGTAATTTCGGACAAACTGTTCCCTTACTTTAAAACCTCTCGTGTGTCCTCTATTCTTTCAGATTAATTGGGTCGTGAAAATACTTTCCCTACAATACGTTGTTACTTGAAAACTAAATGGCTCACCGGTTGGACTAATGCGGTACTAGCCCCAATTACTTGTTCTATAATAGTGGGTAACATTAAAGGTGCCGTTCTTCCTTCAGAGGCGGATCTTTCGTCACCACCCGTGGATCAAAGTTTTCCAGCTCTTCCTCCTCGCAAGTTAAATAAGCCCCTTAACAATTCCGCACCGGAAGCTGCATTGTCTCGTACTGTTCATTTGGGGGTGGAAACAGATACTGCTCTCGATAGTGAGGCAGCAGGATCACCTGTCCACTCGTCGGATGAAAGTAAGGGTATTGCCTCCGGCACTCCTCTCGATGTCTTGACTCGGGCTCAGACCATAACCCGGGTTTCTCCTACCTCCTCTTCTCCCACCGTGAGTCCTTTTATTTTCCCAGATTTTATGTCCAAGGATGACTTTGTCAATATACAGCGCAATTGCCCTTCACTTCAGGATTGTCATAATCAAGCTTTTAACAACAAAGTTATCCATGGGAGATACGTATCTCATAAGTTTGAATATATTAATGGTATCTTACATAAATCTGTATTTAAATCTCATTCTTCAGTGATAGATTATTCCCTACTTGTCCCTAAACCATGTCGAGAGACTGTTCTTCAAATGGCTCATGATTTGCCAGTGACCAAACACTTGGCCCATCGTAAGACGTGGCATAAACTCAAGCACACTTATTTTTGGCCAATCATGTATTCTCAGGTTACAAAGAAGTATAGTTCTTGCAATAGGTGTCAGATGCTTACTGCACAATATACACTCTCCCGCAGAAACGAGATACTCTACCATAGAAAAGGAATGTTTGGCTCTTGTGTGGGGTATCTCCAAGCTTAAATTTTATCTACTGGGAAAAGAATTCATTTTAGAAACGGATCACAAACCTTTGATATACCTAGAAACTTTTAAGGGAACCAACAGTCGCCTCTTGAGGTGACATTGGCTCTCCAAGCTTTTAAGTTCCATATAGTGTATATCAATGGTTCATCCAATTATTTCTCTGGCTGGTTAAGTCGTGACAGTCAGTAGAAGATTTGTCTTACGCGACTTCCACGTGTTAGAACTTTTTCCTCGCCTATTCTTCTTATACTCCTTGACTATAAGTCTTGGTATGGGGGAGTGTGAGGGAAAAGTTCAACAGATAGGAGTAGCGAGGTAGTATATAGTAACAATAGTTCCATTGCCGGCTACTTGTTAAGGTAGGGTAAGTCCAGCTCCCGCTATTCCCCCCTCCCCGAAAGTGATAGTTTAATTGCCAGCTGCTTGTTAAGGTAGGGTCAGTCTAGCTCCCGCTATCCCTTCCCCTCCCTCTTTCTCCCCCCCCCCGAAAGGTGACGTGTGGGCTCCGGCCAAACAGTAATCACTCGACTCACAGCTCCCAGCACTACTGTAAGTACATGCCTGCTCATATTCTAGTGGACTTATTGGTTGAAAGCTTCACTTTTGACCAATAATAAACTTAGTCCTTTCAGTCTTGCTCTATGTTAAATGTCTTAATAATCACCACGTCTTTTAGGTATTGTACTTATCATGGAGAGTGATTTCTTAAGCAGTGGGTAACCTGTCTCTCTTTCCAGCTTGGAATGACAGAATGGGTCACCTGCCAACCAACGAGTAGAATTGAAGGAGATGGACTATCGTCCTGAGACGTCCCATGTTTTATCTACTTGCCTGTGCACATGTATGAAGAATCAGGACGTAACCCCTCATCATTATTTACGGCTATAAGAACGAGCCGGTGGGTTGTCACCAACACCTGCGACCCCCCCCACATCAGCAACGGCTACGATTTCAACAACACTCAGTGTCACCAACACCAGACACCCAAGTTTTATATATATTAGCGTTGAATTCAGATATCATTTATATTTTTCATTTTTCATTTTCTTTAATGTAGGATCAATATTTCATATTTAAGTGTTTTATATTTTATATTTCCTAAACAATAAAGTGTTTATGTTTGTCAGTTTTTGTTCTTTTTCTATGCATTAATTTTCCTGAGGAGGAGCCAGCCTTAGTAATAGTGACTGAAGTTGTTACAGGGCTGAGTAAGCCTTCACATAGGGCTAACTTGTAGAGCGGTGGCGGCGTAAGGGGAAATGGAGGGAGGTGAAGGTAAGATCAAGGGGGGGTCTAGGTAAGATCAAGGGGGGTCTAGGTAAGATCAAGGCGGTCAGGTAAGATCAAGGGGGGCCTAGTAAGATCAAGGGGGGTCTAGGTAAGATCAAGGGGGTCTAGGTAAGATCAAGGGGGTCTAGGTAAGATCAAGGCAGTCTAGGTAAGATCAAGGGGGTCTAGGTAAGATCAAGGGGGTCTAGGTAAGATCAAGGGGGTCTAGGTAAGATCAAGGGGGGTCTAGGTAAGATCAAGGGGGGTCTAGGTAAGATCAAGGGGGTCTAGGTAAGATCAATCATCCTACAAAGTCTCTAAGTATATAATGTATAACCCAATTTCAAAACAAATGTTACCCCCCAAGACGCTCTAATACAGACTCTGGAATCGTAAGCGCTAAACCCACAAGGTTATGCTACTGAAAATATTTTTGGGACTTCAAAGCATAAAATTACTTGGCCAGATCCTCTACAACTCTACTGAAAATAGGAAATTGTGGTTAATTTAATCATTCCACATTTGTGAGGAATTGTTATTGATTTTCTGGCTATAATATATTCTGCCTAAAGAAAATTTATCCCATCATGTGAAGCTATAACGTTGTGTAGTTTTAAAAATAGGTTAGACAAATGAGTGGTTGAGAGTTGGACCTGCCCAACATGGGTCAATAGGCCTGCTTCAGTGCTCTTTTTTGTCTTAATAATGGATATGCCTGATTTAATAGGCTTTCCTTACACCCGGCATCAAGACCTCTGCCATTACCCTCGCATACTAAACAAAGTATAATTATTAACCCGGTAGATTAACACAGAATTACCCAATCAAGTATGCTTAGTATGGGCCAATAGGCCTACTGCAGTGTTCCTCCTTTCTTATGTTCTAAGTCAGCATGACATGACATTTTCATTAGAATATTTATACTACCCCAGGATGCGATCCATACCAATAGGCAATGGATACAAGGGAACATGCCCACTTGTGCCCGGGATCGAATTCCGGTTCAGTTGACGCCACTACCAACTGAGCCATGATATATCACTTACACATTTCATCTCTGCTTCCTACACTCTTGCAGGATGGGTATAGACTGCACAATAGATATCAGACTAAAACTTCTTAAAATCTAATCAGTCTTCAATTCTAAGCTTTACAACCCATTTCTTCAATTTTTATCTCCATCCCATTCAAGGTAACCTATAGAATATATTCCTCATTATTTCCTGGCCAGAGATTTCATCTCTGGTCGGGATATAAGCTAATACTTCCCACTAAGCTACTTTTGATATCAATTCCTTACAATATTTCCTATACTTTCCCCACCAGCCTACCGCCTAATACAATTACTATCTGCTTCAATAAACGAACTTCAGTGGACTTGTAACCTGGAAATACCTTACAAGTGGGCCCCGCCCACCTCTGACGTCTCCAGCTACTGCATCTCCACATACGGGAAGTAACCCTCTCCAAATATAACACAATGTTATGGGTCAGACCATTTACTAGTGTGGTTGTCTCCACTCCTCAGACTGGTCAATGTTGCTGTGATCAATGTTGCAGCAGACAGTCAGGTACAGGAATTACCACACCTGGAACATTATAACCATCAACATTACATACATATAATCAAAGAAATATAACCAACATATATACACAAACATTACCATGTAATATAAACAAACATTACTGCCTTACTTATATAACCATTAATGTTTAACATAGTAAAACTATCTTTTTTCTTTAATAAATATTTCTTACACATTAGCATGATGACTAACAATTTGTTTACATGGAAATATATATCTGGATCACAAGGCGCAAGTTACTTGGATCAAGAGACCTTCACTAAGTTATTTTTCAATAATGGAAAAAATTAGATCACAACTACATACACCATTATGGGCTATGTAACGCCTAGTGTGAGAGTTATTGTTTGATCAGAGGAAGGGGAGTGGATCCAGTTCCTCGCATTAAAACCCCTCCACTAAGGTCAATTACCCCCGCCCCCCCTCCAAGACATTAGACCACAAAGAAAATTAAGACTATTAATATAGTGGCCAAACCGGTGGCGGGGACCAGGAGCTGCAGCTCAACTCTTATTGTACTTGCAAATACGTCACTAGAAAATACTTACGTTATTTAGGTGTATTAAGAGGCTGAGGAAGCGGTAAAGCCGGCGGGGCGGGAGGAGGAGGAGCAACACGTCTCTCCTGTACGACCATTGAAGGTTAACTGACCTTTAGTGACCTTGAGGTTGGTCACTGTCCTGACCTTCACTACAACACCATCACTGATAACCTGACTAACTCTGACTACCACTACTAGATGCCACTACTACACCAAAACTAGATGGCACTACTACACCACCACTCTTACTACCAGAGTACTAGTGGTACTATTTTACCACTAGTACCCTACATGAAGGGCAGATTATTGTACCACTAGTACTCTACATGAAGGGCAGATTATTGTACCACTAGTACCCTACATGAAGGGCAGATTATTGTACCACTAGTACTCTATATGAAGGGCAGATTATTGTACCACTAGTACTCTACATGAAGGGCAGATTATTGTACCACTAGTACCCTACATGAAGGGCAGATTATTGTACCACTAGTACTCTATATGAAGGGCAGATTATTGTACCACTAGTACCCTACATGAAGGGCAGATTATTGTACCACTAGTACTCTACATGAAGGGCAGATTATTGTACCACTAGTACCCTACATGAAGGGCAGATTATTGTACCACTAGTACCCTACATGAAGGGCAGATTATTGTACCACTAGTACTCTACATGTACCACTAGTACCCTACATGAAGGGCAGATTATTGTACCACTAGTACCCTACATGAAGGGCAGATTATTGTACCACTAGTACTCTACATGAAGGGCAGATTATTGTACCACTAGTACCCTACATGAAGGGCAGATTATTGTACCACTAGTACTCTACATGAAGGGCAGATTATTGTACCACTAGTACTCTACATGAAGGGCAGATTATTGTACCACTAGTACTCTACATGAAGGGCAGATTATTGTACCACTAGTACTCTACATGAAGGGCAGATTATTGTACCACTAGTACTCTACATGAAAAGCAGATTATTGTCCACTTGGTCTTCCATGAAGGCAGTAAGACTTTGTCACTATTACTCACTGAGGGCATTATTGTACATATAATCTACATGAGGGCGATTATTGTACCACTGAGTAACTCTATCATGACCAGGCAGAATTGTACACTATAACTCTACCTGAGGGCAGATATGACATAGGTCAATCACAAGGCAGATTATTTACCATAGTACTCTACATGAAAGCAGATAATTGTACCACTTATTACTATTATAACAAAACAGTTTAAGAAGCAACTTGGGTTTCCAGACACGCAGTTAAACTTGATTTACCACGACTCTGTGTAATAAAATCACATGGTTTCATGAAGTTTGACCAGCAGAAACAGGCTATAAACCTATCTGCTTGTAAAAGGTCAATCCAGCGTTTCAAGAGAATGCTTGAGAGAATTCTAAATTAGGTAACCCCAATTTAAAACAGGGAAAAGCATGTGGAATTCCCCCCAGAAAGAGCCAATTGGGTCCCCAGAATAGACAAGAAGAGCAAATTGGGGGCCCCAGAATAGACAAGAGCAAATTGGGGGCCCCAGAATAGACAAGAGCAAATTGGGGGGCCCCAGGAAGAGCAAATAGGGGGCCACCAAATAGACAGGAAGTGCAAACTGGGGGACTCCAAACAGGCAGGGCATGGATATAAGTGTAGATAATTGGCAGTGAATGTAGATGAATGGTTCAAAGAACCGACATGTTGTTAAATTAGACACATATGCAACTCTTGGGTATCTTTATTGAGGAAACGTTTCGCCACACAGTGGCTTCATCAGTCCATACATAGGAGAAACTTGAAGAACAGGAGGAGAATGAGGTAATCAGTCCCTCAACCTTAAGACGATGTGGTCAGTCCATCAATCTTGATTGTAGATCCCACTCCAAGATAATGTATGAGAGATCCCACTCAGTAACTCTACAACACTTGAGGGAATTAAGTCAAATAAAACAGAAATGTATTAATGAAAGTGTACTTCTATAATTTAAAGCTAAGCTGTAAAGTAAAAGGACACAAGTGCAACTAATGTGACATTTATTGTGGCAACGTTTCGCTCTCCAGGAGCTTTATCAAGCCATTACAAACAATACATGGACACAGAGGGTATATAAAGGCTCAGAGTGAGGTGAATACTAGTGAGGTACCATTTCGATGTTCACTAGTGGTGGTAGTAGTAGTAGTAGTAGTAGTGGTAGTAGTAGTAGTAGTAGTAGTAGTAGTAGTAGTAGTAGTAGTGGTAGTGACAAAAGTAATACAATATGGTAGAGCAATTAATTCGTACATGAGTAAAAGGATATAAAAGCTATTACTTGGGTAACATAAAAATAGGTTGGACAAATATAAACTGGAATGAGGCAGCTTGTTTCAGTGTTCACTCTCTGTGCTTTGTGTAGTATAACAGGAGAGACTATGTGATGGCAGGGTTTACTGTTTTCAGGAGGATTCTTGCTAAGACTTCGGAGATGGTGAAGCTGCCGTTGTTTTGTTTAATTGTATTCGAAACAGCGATCAGTGCTGATTCGAGGCACTTGCGTCTGCGGAAATTAGTTCCTTTGATCACTAATTGGGCGTCTCTGAATTTCACAAAGCACAGAGAGTGAACACTGAAACAAGCTGCCTCATTCCAGTTTATATTTGTCCAACCTATTTTTATGTTACCCAAGTAATAGCTTTTATATCCTTTTACTCATGTACGAATTAATTGCTCTACCATATTGTATTACTTTTGTCATACTCTACTACTACTACACTACTACTACTAACTACTACTACTACTACTACTACTACTACTACTACTACTACTACTACTACTACTACCACTAGTGAACATCGAAATGTTACCTCACTAGTATTGCACCTCACTCTGAGCCTTTATATACCCTCTGTGTCCATGTATTGTTTGTAATGGCTTGATAAAGCTCCTGGAGAGCGAAACGTTGCCACAATAAATGTCACATTAGTTGCACTTGTGTCCTTTTACTTTACATATTGTCGGTAATTCTACCAACTTTATTATAAAGCTAAGCTACATTTATACATGAGGAAAGTGGAAATAAATGGTATAAAATACCGACGCAATGGAAATATAAACACTTAAGCAGTATAATGTGATCCTTTATTGACAACGTTTCGCGAAACGCAAGACTTATCGCCAGAGAAGACAACACTCAATACCGAAGAATCCTGGAATCATCACTTATCTGTATATCCAACAACTTCAACCAGAACAACGGCTTCTACAACATAGCTGAACCACTCGCCAAGAAACTTCTTCATCGCTATCCTACATAAGAACATAAGAATGGAGGAACACTGCAGAAGATCCACTCATGTACTTATCCAATCTCTTTTAAAAGCTACCCAAGTTTTTATACCGCTTCACTCTACTCCGAAGATTGTCACATGCACCTTTCTCCACCTGACTAGCATTCCCATCCTATATATAGCCACGTATGTTTCACCCAGGTAGATCTGTTTGTGACTTGATAAAGCCCACTGCGTGGGCGAAACGTTGTCAATAAAGGATCACATAATACTGCTTAAATGTTTATATTTCCATGAGGAAAGTGAGAGAGAGAGAGAGAGAAAGAGCGCAGCCGAGCTTAGCACGACACAGTCGTCCAACATTACTCTCAGGTAAATAATAAATGCTACAGGTCACATCACTACCTCCAAACATTGACTTCATACAACCTATAATTTGAGAAAGACTTAAGTGCCAAGACAGATTCATGTTGTGTGTAGCAAGCTGCTGTCTGGCTGATGTCAAACAACAAAATAGGTTTCACTTGGTATGAAGACAATGAGAAAATGACAAATATTAGAAATATGTCATAACCAATGGCTGGATTCTTGGTGTGAAAACAAGTCCCAAGAACGTAAATATGACCGTAGATAAAGCTTAAGAACGCTTCAGTCATTCTAGGATTATCATGGGTTGACTGGTGCTTACTAGAATGATAGGCACCAGACACTGCTAGTATCAATGAGACAGTAAAGTGGCAGTAGTGACTTTGTGTCTACTAGTATGGAGGAGACAATACAGTGTCTGCTGGTAGATACAGTATGGTGTCTACTAGTAGGGTAGATACAGTATGGTGTCTACTGGTAGGGTAGATACAGTATAGTGTGTACTAGTATGGTATAGTATGGTGACTACTAGTAGATACAGTATGGTGACTAGTAGTAGGGTAGATACAGTAAGGTGTCTACTAGTAGGGTAGCCACACAGTGTGGTGTCTACTAGTAGGGTAGCCACACAGTGTAGTGTCTACTAGTAGGGTACATATGGTATGGTGACTACTAGTAGGGTAGATACAGTATGGTGTCTACTAGTATGGTAGTTCTGAGCTCTACCATATCTTCAAAAGGTCTATGTGTGAAGAAAGTTCATCATAATACGGTGGCTCTTCATATTCTCTTTACTGTACCATTGCTAAGTGACAATATTATAATGGTGAAGGAAGGACTGACATGTGGTTTAGCTTCATCTTTACACAGTGGACCTGCTAGGAGAACTGTGTTTAGTCCAGTGGTTCCCTTACTATTTTACACAGTGGACCTGCTAGGAGAACTGTGTTTACTCCAGTGGTTCCCTTACTATTTTACACAGTGGACCTGCTAGGAGAACTGTGTTTAGTCCAGTGGTTCCCTTACTATTTTACACAGTGGACCTGCTAGGAGAACTGTGTTTAGTCCAGTGGTTCCCTTACCATTTTACACAGTGAACCTGCTAGGAGAACTGTGTTTAGTCCAGTGGTTCCCTTACTATTTTACACAGTGGACCTGCTAGGAGAACTGTGTTTACTCCAGTGGTTCCCTTACTATTTTACACAGTGGACCTGCTAGGAGAACTGTGTTTAGTCCAGTGGTTCCCTTACTATTTTACACAGTGGACCTGCTAGGAGAACTGTGTTTAGTCCAGTGGTTCCCTTACCATTTTACACAGTGAACCTGCTAGGAGAACTGTGTTTAGTCCAGTGGTTCCCTTACTATTTTACACAGTGGACTGCTAGGAGAACTGTGTTTACTCCAGTGGTTCCCTTACTATTTTACACAGTGGACCTGCTAGGAGAACTGTGTTTAGTCCAGTGGTTCCCTTACTATTTTACACAGTGGACCTGCTAGGAGAACTGTGTTTACTCCAGTGGTTCCCTTACTATTTTACACAGTGACCTGCTAGGAGAACTGTGTTTAGTCCAGTGGTTCCCTTACTATTTTACACAGTGGACCTGCTAGGAGAACTGTGTTTAGTCCAGTGGTTCCCTTACTATTTTACACAGTGGACCTGCTAGGAGAACTGTGTTTAGTCCAGTGGTTCCCTTACTATTTTACACAGTGGACCTGCTAGGAGAACTGTGTTTAGTCCAGTGGTTCCCTTACTATTTTACACAGTGGACCTGCTAGGAGAACTGTGTTTAGTCCAGTGGTTCCCTTACTATTTTACACAGTGACCTGCTAGGAGAACTGTGTTTAGTCCAGTGGTTCCCTTACTATTTTACACAGTGAACCTGCTAGGAGAACTGTGTTTAGTCCAGTGGTTCCCTTACTATTTTACACAGTGGACCTGCTAGGAGAACTGTGTTTACTCCAGTGGTTCCCTTACTATTTTACACAGTGGACCTGCTAGGAGAACTGTGTTTAGTCCAGTGGTTCCCTTACTATTTTACACAGTGGACCTGCTAGGAGAACTGTGTTTACTCCAGTGGTTCCCTTACTATTTTACACAGTGGACCTGCTAGGAGAACTGTGTTTAGTCCAGTGGTTCCCTTACTATTTTACACAGTGGACCTGCTAGGAGAACTGTGTTTAGTCCAGTGGTTCCCTTACTATTTTACACAGTGGACCTGCTAGGAGAACTGTGTTTAGTCCAGTGGTTCCCTTACTATTTTACACAGTGGACCTGCTAGGAGAACTGTGTTTAGTCCAGTGGTTCCCTTACTATTTTACACAGTGGACCTGCTAGGAGAACTGTGTTTAGTCCAGTGGTTCCCTTACTGTTTTACACAGTGGACCTGCTAGGAGAACTGTGTTTACTCCAGTGGTTCCCTTACTATTTTACACAGTGGACCTGCTAGGAGAACTGTGTTTAGTCCAGTGGTTCCCTTACTATTTTACACAGTGGACCTGATAGGAGAACTGTGTTTACTCCAGTGGTTCCCTTACTATTTTACACAGTGGACCTGCTAGGAGAACTGTGTTTAGTCCAGTGGTTCCCTTACTATTTTACACAGTGGACCTGCTAGGAGAACTGTGTTTACTCCAGTGGTTCCCTTACTATTTTACACAGTGGACCTGCTAGGAGAACTGTGTTTAGTCCAGTGGTTCCCTTACTATTTTACACAGTGGACCTGCTAGGAGAACTGTGTTTACTCCAGTGGTTCCCTTACTATTTTACACAGTGGACCTGCTAGGAGAACTGTGTTTACTCCAGTGGTTCCCTTACTATTTTACACAGTGGACCTGCTAGGAGAACTGTGTTTACTCCAGTGGTTCCCTTACTATTTTACACAGTGGACCTGTTAGGAGAACTGTGTTTACTCCAGTGGTTCCCTTACTATTTTACACAGTGGACCTGCTAGGAGAACTGTGTTTACTCCAGTGGTTCCCTTACTATTTTACACAGTGAACCTGCTAGGAGAACTGTGTTTACTCCAGTGGTTCCCTTACTATTTTACACAGTGAACCTGCTAGGAGAACTGTGTTTAGTCCAGTGGTTCCCTTACTATTTTACACAGTGAACCTGCTAGGAGAACTGTGTTTACTCCAGTGGTTCCCTTATTATTTTAACTATATTTTCCTTGAGGAACCATTAAAGTCACAGTTAATCCCCTTTATTTTTACTCACAAACCCTTAAAATAGCAAAACATTGTTTAATGCCTCATTATTTATGTTTAAATCCTCAAAATTTCTAGCAAATTTCTTAATTTTTTTTAAATATTACAACCCAGGAGTCCAAATGGCCTGTTATCCTGGGTGTAAAGGGAGCAAAATAAACACAGCAGATATTATCCTTCACCAATTTAGAACAGAAGTATGTACACTATATATGCTATGTACAGCAATAGGTATTAGTGCACTCCACGGTAAGAAAGGCAGAATAGAAGCCACTAGAGAGCAGACAGTGCTTCAACCAGCTCTAGAATGGGAATGACAAGGGCAGACAGGTGTGTGGTACCCACATAACCTCTGCGATTGCCAAAACCATCTTCTCATTGGCTGGAACCTGGGTACTGGTTGAACGACGGGGCCCCATCGTCAACCCTCAGTCCCCTGGTTCGCTGGTTGTGGGAGATACTGTAAATGAGGGTGTATACATGCGCCGAATAAAGGTTACGTACTCTTTGCATGCCACATTATAACACACCGAGGACTTGTTAAAATCTTGCCCTGGACTCCTTGACGTCCATCAATGTCAGTCTCAGAACCGCTGACTGAGACTTGTAAGTAAAGTAAAAGGACACAAGTGCAACTAATGTGACCTTTATTGTGGCAACGTTTCGCTCTCCAGGAGCTTGATCAAGCTCCTGGAGAGCGAAACGTTGCCACAATAAATGTCACATTAGTTGCACTTGTGTCCTTTTACTTTACATATTGTCGGTAATTCTACCAACTTTATTACAATCTGACTGAGACTTGTTGCTCCACTGACATAAATATTGATAAATGGACACATACCTATTGAAATGTTGACTTGAAAACCTATAGAAGTTTCTTTGGGAAAGAGAATCTTCGTTGTCTGGTGCTGACCAGCACCCAACGAGGCCACAGCTAAGACTAGCTAGTAGCGTCTGAGAGAGAAAGGTTGTGGGGTGACAGCTGTGTGTTGTAGTGTAGCACAACTCATTCACCCAGCCTTGCTACAGTGAGGCCAAGTCCTCATGGAAACCTCTACAGTCATCTGGCCTCTGTAAATAGGTTTCCAAACTGTCTGTAATGGGTATCTTCCTTGTCCCAGTGGGGAGGCCACTCCCAATTTTCCCCACAAGGACTGTAGATTCCTCCTTTAGTTCCCATGGGGAATTCTCAGTGGCTTCCACGAGGCAGGAGAAAGGGATCACTACTAAATAGTTGTAGATCATCTTGGAGTCTCCCTGAAAAAAAAATCCCAATAAATTCCCTCAGTGTCTTCCCTACTAGATAATATACTCTAGACTCCTCTAAGATGTTATAAGACTAGTGGATATTTTCCACTTGCACTATTCACTTGAGTTATTAGTAGTGCCAGAATTAGGTCTAGAATCTAGATAATTTCTAGTAGACCTACTCTAGACTCCTTTAGGTCCTCTATTTCTTCTTTATCTTAGATGATGGATCTGCCCTACTCTTTGTGAGGAGTAGCAGAATCAGTCAGTAATGTTAGGGATAGTGAAGGAGGATCCTTGAAGGCCGTTTGATCCATGTTAGACATAATACTCTCGTCTAGCATGGTGATGACCGCTTGTTGCTGCCGAAAGGTTTTTGATTTAAGGTACTAGAGCTACCCTACTTTTCCTGAGGAGGGCCAAGATCAGTCAGTAATGTTATCAATGACAACCAGCATGGATTAAGGGACGGGAAATCCTGTGTCACAAATCTACTAGAGTTCTATGACAAGGTGACAGCAGTAAGACAAGAGAGAAGCGGGGTGGGTAGACTGCATTTTCTTGGACTGTAAGAAGGCTTTTGACACAGTTCCGCACAAGAGATTAGTGCAAAAGCTCGAGGACCAGGCAGGCATAACAGGGAAGGAGCTGCAATGGATCGGAGAATACCTGACAGGGAGGCAGCAGTGAGTCATGGTATGTGACGTGACGAGGTGTCGGAGTGGGTGCCTGTGACGAGCAGGGTTCCACAGGGGTCAGTCCTAAGGTCGGTGCTGTTTCTGATATATGTGAATGACATGACGGAAGGAATAGGCTCAGAAGTGTCTGTTTGCAGACGATGTCAAGTTAACGAGGATAATTTCAATCGAAGGAGGACCAGGCAGGACTACAAAGGGATCTCGACAAGCTACAGGTCTGGTCCAGAAAATAGCTCATGGAAGGGCAAAGAAGACCGCAGACAGAATACAGTCTAGGAAGGGGAGGGGGGCAAAAACTACAAACCTCACTCAAGGAAAAGGATCCTGGGGTGAGTATAACACCGAATACATCTCCTGAGGCGCACATCAACCAAATATCTGCTGCGGCATATGGGCGACTAGCAAATCTAAGAACAGCATTCCGACATCTCAGTAAGGAGTCGTTCAGGACTCTGTACACCGTGTACATCAGGCCCATGTTGGAGTATGCAGCACCAGTTTGGTACCCACACCTGGCCATACACATGATAACAACATATAAAATACTGAGAGAAATCGACAAGGTGGACAGGGACAGGATGTTTCAGAGATGAGACACACCAATAAGGGGTCATAATTGGAAGTTAGACTCAGATAAGTCACTGGGATGTTAAGAAGTATTTCTTCAGTCACAGAGTTGTCAGAAAGTGGAACAGTCTGGAAAGGGTGGCGGTGGAGGCAGGATCCATACAAAGCTTTAAGAAGAGGTATGATAAAGCTCACCGAGCAGGGAGTGATCTAGTAGCGACCAGTGAAGAAGCGGTACCAGGAGCTATGACTCTACCCATGAAACCAGAATTAGGTGAACACACACACACACACGCGCGCGTTCTCTCTCTCTCTCTGTCCCTTTATCATTTCCTCCTTCCTCACCGCCAGTGTACCTTTGTTTCTCTTATTCTCTATTATCCTGCTTGATACAGTCCTCTCATCTCCTGTTCTCCCACTCCACGTATTTGTCTTTTCTCCCTACCCCTCTCTTTTTTCTCCTCTCCTCTTTACCCTCCCCCTTTCCCCCCCCGCCAGCCGGTCCCCGGGACACCTGTCCGAGAGAATTTTTAATTAATCTCCAATAAATACTGGAGCAGGGCTGCATGACCCGTCAAGCCATGGTTCTATTTTCGCGTTTTTGTATAGTGGGATCTCTTGCTTCAGTCCTTCAGGAGGGGCTTCTGAGCAGGAGAACTGGAGCAGCCTTTGTCTTCCTTGGTTCGAAGCTGATTATATCCCATTCCACGTGCTCTCTATCACCCCTACTGGTTTATGAAATCTAAATTTAAATAATAATAATAATAATAATAATAATAATAATAATAATAATAATAATAATATTTATTATATATATATATTATTATTATTATTATTATTATTATTATATATTATTATTATTATTATAAAGTGTAAGCGTATTATATAAGAGTGAGTGGAGGCAAGTTTTTTTTTTTTAAGATCTGACGTGCTGTTGGAGTATGTGCAGGGTAACATATATGAAGGGATCCATGGAAACCAGTTAGAGAGACTTGAATCCTGTAGGTGGAAAATATATAATACCATGTACTTGGAAAGAGGGGTTCGGATGATACATTTCAGATGTTTATCCGAGCAGTGATGTTGGCACCCTTCTGGTAAAACGATGATTGAATAGATGACGGTGAAGGCGTTTCTACGTTTTTAGGTCATCCTACCTTCGTGAAAGATGGACAATGAGTAAGAAAATACAATAATAATAATAGTCTCTAGCAACAGTATCTCGCCTCACTAGGTGATCCAGCGATAATCATGAAAGCTAAAATATATTCTCTAATGTTTGAGTGAAAATGAAGGAAATACGACATCCAGGATATCAGTTTACTGGAGAGAGCACTAACATGGCGGAGGGGTGTAAGTAACGTGATATGGTCGCCCGGGACTACACAAGTCCTCGCAGGTGACACCATAAACAAACACGGTAATAGGATTAGAAGCTTTGTGATCCCAGAGTAGCGTATTGGATCCGACAACCCTCCGCTGCTCCCCATTAGTCGAGTCTCTTATGAACCGGCTACTATACACGTATTGTGCAGCGGCTGGGAGAGGTGTATCTTTAATCCTATTATCTGAGCTTTGCGTAATGGGATATGGAACATTTGCTTTGACAATACACTAAACGTGAGCGTCTGTACTATTGTGAAACAATATTTTTTTCATATACAGTATATACGAATACACACACACTATATATCCTAGAGGGATTATTACCAAATTTGCACACGAAAATCACTCCCTATGAAAGCATAAGACTCGGCAGACGATGCAACATCCCCGCAATGAAAAAAAGGGGTGCCACGAGTACGCTAAGAGACAACACAAGTGTCAGGGACCCAAGACTGTTGAACTGCCTCCCAGCGCACAAAAAGGGGATTACCAATAGACCCCTGGCTGTCTTCAAGAAGGCGCTGGACAGGCAGTAACTGACCAGCCGGGTTGTGGTTCTTACGTCAGTTTACGTGTGGCCATCAGTAACGGCGTAACTGATCAGACCCTGATCCACTGCGAGGCTTGGTAAAAGACAGAGCCGCGGGGGCGCTGACCCCCAAAGCCCCCTCCAGGTATACTTCAGGTATACAATTGTGTGTGTGTGTGTGTTTTATTTATTAACACTGGTCGTTTCACACGGAGGCAAGGTGGTCTAAAAGAGAAGAAATACTTTCAACAACATTCACTCCATCACTGTCTTGCCAGAGGCGTGCCTACACTATAGTTAACAAAAACTGCAACATATCTACACCGGTCCTTCAGAGCGTAGGCACTGTACTTCCCACCTCCAGGACTCAAGTCCGGCTAACTGGTTTCTCTGAATCCCTTCATAAATATTACTTTGCTCACACTGCAACAGCACATCAAGTCATAGAAACCATTCGCCTCCACTCCTGTCTAACACGCTTACACACGCTTGCTGGAAGTCTAAACCCCCACACGCATAAAACTTCCTTTATTCCCTCACACCAACCCTTCCTAGGACGACCCCTCCACTGCTTTCCATCCACTAGCTTTATATACCTTACAAGTCAACTCAAACCTCCTAATCTCCAAGCTACGGATTCTCTGCATAATATTCACACCACACATTGTCCTCAGGCACGTCTCCACTGCCTCCAGCCTTCTCCTTGTTGCAACATTCACCACCCATGCTTCACACTCATATAAGAGCATTGGTACCACTATACTCTCATTTCATCTTTGCTTTCATGGATAACATTTTTTTTGTCTTCACGAACTCCTCTGTGTACCATTCACTTTTTTTCTGCCATTCATCTTTCACAGACGTATCTGCTGACAAGTCCATTCCCAGATATCTGAAAAAATTAGCTTTCTCCATACTCTCTCCCTCTTATCTGATATCTAATCATTCATTACCTAAAGTTTTTGTTAATTACTCATCACCTTGCTCTTTCCTATGTTCATTTTTTTAATTTCCTTCTTTTACATACCTTCCCAAACTCGTCCACCAACTTCTGCAATTTCTTTCAGAATCTCTCAAAACCACAGTGTCATCAGCAAAAACCAACTGTGAGAACTCCAACTTTGTGTTAGAATCTTTATCTTTTAATCCCACACTTCTTCCCAACACCCGAACATTCACTTCTCTTACAACCCCATCTATAAATATACTGAACACCCATGGTGATGTCACGCATCCCTGGCTAAGGCCTACTTTTACTGGGAAATAATCTCCCTCTCTCCTACATACTCTAACCTGAGCCTCATATCCTCGTAAAAACTTTTAACTGCTTTCAGTCACCTACCACCTATTCCATGCATTTGCAACATCAGGCTGAGGAAAAAAGGAAGGGAGCTCACAGTGACCAGGAAGTATGTGAAGAACACAAGATTTAGAGAAGTTTTCACAGTAGAGACAGAAATGTTGCCAGCCAACCGAGGAGGTAGGTACACCAGCGAGTGCTGGTACACACTGCATATAACCAAGGAGGAGGTGAAGAAACTGCTAGGTGAACTAGATACATATATAATAAATCTATCGGAATTGGGGAACTGCCTGAGGTGTGGAAGAGAGCAAATGTAGTTCCATTTTTTTAAGAAAGGAAACAGACAGCAGCATTAAACTACAGACCTGTGTCACTGACATGTATAGTATGTAAAGGCATGAATTAGATTATCATGAGAAGAGTGGTGTAGCACACTGAAAGGACTGGGCTCATACATGACAATCAGCACGGCTTCAGGGATGGGAAATCTTGTCACAAATCTACTTGAGCTCTACGATAAAATAACAGAAGTAGACAGAAGAGAGAGGGCTGGGTAGATTGGGTCTTTTTGGACTGTCAGAAGGCTTTTGACACAGTACCACACAAGAGACTGGTTCAAAAACTAGAGGAGCAGGCAGGAATAGTAGGGAAAGTACTGTAATAGATCAGGGAATACCTGACAGGAAGGAAACAACGAGTGTTGGTACGTGATGAAGTGTCAGAGTGGGCGCATGTGTCGAGTGGGGTTCCACAAGGGTCAGTCCTAGGTCCGGTGCTCTTTCTTGTATATATGAATGACATGATGGAAAAAATAGATTCAGAGGTGTCGCTATTCGCTGATGATGTAAAACTAATGAAGAAAATACAAGCGGACACAGATCAGGTATGATTACAAGGTAATCTGGAAAGGCTGCAAGCCTGGTCCGACAAATGGCTATTGGAGTTTAACCCCAGCAAATGCAAAGTCATGAAGATTGGGGAAGAACAAAGAAGACCGCAGACGGAGTACAGGCTAGGGGATCAAAGGCTGTAAACTTCGCTTAAGGAAAAGGATCTTGGGGCAAGCATTATACCAAGCACGTCCCCTGAGGTGCACATCAATCGAATAACTGCTGCAGCATATGGGCGCCTGGCAAACCTGAGAATAACGTTTCGACATCTAAGTAAGGAGTCATTCACGACGTTAGGTAAGACACATATGCAAAAGTGCTAGTTTCTAGTGACTTGTTAAAAAGTAATGTAATAGCACGCAAAAGGACATGGGCCGCTCGCTTGTACAATAATGGTGGGACGTGAGACAGATTCCCCGAGTTATTTTTAAGTGACTTTATGATCGCGGTGACTTCCGTGGGCTCAGTTGGTACAAGATAGAAGGAATTCGGGACATTCCCATCTAGGTAGTCCCCGGCACGGGCATTGGTACATGGGATTTTACTGGCGAGATTAGATCCTATGTTTGAGAAGAAGTCGTTTATCTTGTTAGCTGTATCAGTGGGATGCAGTGGTGTTTCATGAGATTTAGTTAGAACAATATTCTTGTTTTTTTTCAGTTTGTGGGTCAGTGAATCTGCTGGAGTAGTACAGTTGTTTGGCTTTCTTTATTAATTTGGTGAGAACTGTTGAATATTGTTTAAGAATATCTTTGTGTATTAAGCCCTGTCTATATTGCTTTTCATATTGGTGTTTCTTATCAATGGATTTCATAATGCTGCTGGTTAGCCATGGGCAACCAAGCCTTTTATTCGTGATCTGTTTCGTTTTTATAGGACAATGTTTGTTGTATAGTCTAAGTATTTTGTTAAGAAAAATGTCTGTCCAATCGTCAATACCATTGGCATTGGAGAATTCTGTAGGCAAGTGAACAGTCTCTAGGTCTGCTGTGAAATTCCTTATTGAGGCCTCGTCATGGAGTCTAAATGAAACTTTGTTGTATTCGAGTGGTGGCTTACTAATGTTTGTTAAGAGGAAGGTTGGGTAGTGGTCAGTAGTGCTGTCTGTGATCATCCCTGATTTAAGGGGGGCTAGTATATTGGTTCATATGGTTTATTATGGTTGCACTTGTCTCAGTCAGCCTGGTTGGTTTAGTTATTGTTGGTATGAGAAGTGTGTTGTTCATATTGTTGATGAAATCAGTTACAGTCTGATCATCTGGTAGGCCAAGGTTGATATTGAAGTCTCCAGCTAAGAGAAGGTGGTGCTTGTTCATTTGTCTGTTTGTTATTAGTAACTTTAGATTCGCACTGAAGTTTGGGATGTTTGTGTGGGGTATCCGGTATATGGCACCGATTGTTACAGGCGTCTTGAGGTTTTTTACAGTAAAATTAGCAAAAATGTATTCCCCATATTCATCACTAAAGCAATTAGTGCTAATACAAGATAGTTGGTTAGAGTAATAGATTGCAGTACCACCCCCAACTTGGAATGGTCTACAGTTGTGGATTGCTGTGTATCCTGGTAGTGGGTAGATATCAGTTGTGTCCTGCTTAAGCCAGGTCTCAGTAAGAATAATGCAGGAGAAGAGTGTCTTTAGTGACTCAAGGAGTGCCAGGAGGTCATCATAGTGTTTGCTTAAGAACCTGATGTTGTAGTTAAGAACTGATAGACTTTGAGCAGTGTTCAGGATAGTGCTGGCTTGTGATGCTGTGTAATAAAAACAGTTACTTTCCAATAAGTTTTGATTGTGTGTTAGATTATGGAGGTTTAGATCAGGGTCAACGTGATCATTCAACTTTTAGGTTTAAATAGTGGTTGTTTATATCCTGTATTATGTGGTGAGTTCTAATACTGATTTCTGTAGTGGTGGGAGGTTTGGATAAGTATACCGCTAAAGCACTTTGGTCATATAGAGTATAGTCACTAATATACATAATGAAATTGATATTGTCTATGTGTTGTGCTAGAATGAGCTAAAGTACAACTAGGTATAAACTAATACTATAAAAAACAACAAATTACAAGTGGCATCAGACTCACTCTTGTAATTTCACTAAGGTCTAATATAATAAATTTAGTGTTGTCTAAGTATTGAGCTAGAATGAGCTAAAGTACAACTAGGTATAAACTTATAATATAAAAATACAAATTAAAATGGTGCTTGCAATTGCACTAGGGTCTGATACAGGTTGTTAACAAGATCAAGAGTATAACTGGGTTTAAATTGACAAAATAAAATTCACAAATTAAAGTACCAAAAGAATAATAAGTAAAAAATAACAATGGCAATGTCTTGGTTATAATATGATAGTAAGATGGTAGACAGGTACACAGGTACACAGGTACACAGGTATACAGGTACACAGGTACACAGGTACAAAGGATAATATAAAGGTTGGAGGTGAATATACAAACTTGAAAATTTGACAACAAAAGGTTAAGAAAAGTATAAAATAATGATTAATGTACAAAAGTAAAATTGACTGGTAGTAAATATGGTGTTTAATAAAATTTTAGTAAGTAATAATGATTACAAAAAAAGAATAATTAGCAAAAAAAAAGTGAAAAAGTAATGTTTATTTCAAGTATTAAATTTTAAGAACAGTTATTTGGATTCAATATTAGACTGGTAGTTATACTAGAGGTTATTTGGCAGTACAAGGTAATTAAGAGTACTTTAAGATAGTAAATGTGGTATTAAAACAGGTTATGGTAATTAGACAAGTAATGGTGATTAAATGATGTCAAAAATGTTAAGAGTAAATTGTACTGATAGTAAAAATGGTAATTAATTATTAATTTTAGTAAGTAATATCAATTAATAGTATTTAAAAAAAATATGAGGTAGTAATATGGAGAGAGAAAGTATCAATATTTAAGCAAACAATAGTAAATAAGAAAATTACATAAGGTGACTTATGCTTACTAGTAAAATCACATAATGAGGTAGTTGATTATTTAATTACTAAGAGATTGTACTATGAAATTTGAACAATAATGGAGCAAAACATACATTACACTACGTAGGCTTTTAGGTTGGACATTGTTTAGTTATTCTCTGTAAGATCAGTATCCCTGAGAAATCGTGATAGATCATTCTCGTTCGTGATTGTGTACAGTTGACCTACATTTGTTTTCCTAACTAGAATTTTCCCATCCCGTGTGAAGCATTGATGTACTGTGTCATTATTCTCCCACTTAAGTTTTCTGACTCTGTACAGGAGGTTCTGACCTTTTTTGGTAAGACACTCGTTTATGTATACCTCTTTCTTTACTTTAATAGACGCAATAATTAAGTCTTTTTTCCTGTCATGTGAGTAGAATCTAAGCATAACACTTTTTCTACCATGGGATCCTAGTAACCTGGCTTCTTTTATTTCTGACTCTGGTACAATAACACTTGTTTGGTCCTTTATGATCTGGATAGTAATTTCTTTACTGTTCGTTTGGTTCATATCACTGGGAAAAAGTGGACTGTTAACTATTACTGCGTCCGATAGTTTATCAAGTTTTATCTTCTTGGAGAGCAAAGTAGTCACTGAACTTTAGGCCCATACTGGAGTCTGTACCACCAGGATGGAACCCACACCTAGTCAAACACGTCAAGAAACCGGAGAAAGTGCAAAACTTTGCAACAAGACTAGTCCCGGGACTGAGGGGTATGTCTTATGAGGAGAAGTTAAGGGAACTCAACCTGATGACACTAGAGCAGGGGTGGCCAACCTTTTGCATTCCATGCGCCATTTTTTCCATTCTCTAGTTCAGATGCACTATACGACACTTGTATCCCCCATTCAGTTCTTAAAAAAAATTAATATGGACATATTAAGAATTTTTATATAAAATTGTTTAATATAAATACAAGATAAACATTATTTACTTTAATAAGTTTACTGAGTCTGCTTTGATTTCGCCACAGTTGTAATGTTTGGAGTTAAATTGGTTACTGAGAGCTGCAGAGAATTCTTCAAATTTGAATCAGTCAATCGTGACCTCTGTTTTTAATCAGTTTCATGGATTAAAATGTTTGTTCGCATCTGTACGTTCTTATAAAACAACACATAGAGCTCGTGGAAAATTTTCTTAGTTCTGGAAAATGTTCACAGCGTAATGATTGCCAAAAATTAATTGTAAGAAGCATTTGGGACTGAGGGAAGTTCATCAAATTTCATTTTCAATAATAAATTTGTTTTCAAATCAACAGATGCAAATGGGTTTATTAATGCGAGGATGCAGTCTTCTTCTTTAGCAAAAATCACTAAAACGACTTTCAAAAGATTCTTGCAATAATCTGATTTTTTAAATATATTCTGTAAAATTGTCATTATACTCAGCACATTCATTCTGTTTTTTTAAATATGGAAACTGCCTCAAATTCTCATTTTCTGACTGAGAAGTAAACAGTTTTAACCTCATCTTGAATACCACTGATAATATTTACTAAGGTGGGAAACAATTTGTTCTTGCAGTGCAGTTTCAAATTTACATCTTGGCTGGTAACATCAACTTAAAATGCTAAATCAAATAATCATTTGTTATTACATAAAAGGTTCTTCCTTCATGCAGCTCGTTTTTCTCTTCTAGAAAATTATGAACACTATTTTTTTAGTTTCCAAAATCTACTGACAACGTGTCCACTAAAAAGCCAGAGCCTCACAATGAACGATGACATCATCACATTCCAAATCAAACAATTCATAATATTCTCTGAATTCTCTTCTGTTTAATACTATTACTCTAATTTTATTCATATATTTCACATCTGGTAGCATAACATGCTGGAAGTTCTTCCACACAGTGACTCTTGGTGTATAATATTATAATAGACGACCTAAAAACATTTCCAGCAAAGTTGGAGTCCCAGTTGTTTTAGGTATTACTGACGGCGCTCCGTCAGTACAAACAGTCCCAGTTGTTTTAGGTATTACTGACGGCGCTCCGTCAGTACAAACAGTCCCAGTTGTTTTAGGTATTACTGACGGCGCTCCGTCAGTACAAACAGTCCCAGTTGTTTTAGGTATTACTGACGGCGCTCCGTCAGTACAAACACTAATGACTTTACTAGAATCTAGTTGCAGATTTTCTAGGCATGATTTTGTTTTTCCATGAAGGGACTACAGACCGATAAGTTCTTCAAAGATGTTAAAATTATAATCAATTCCTCTTATAAAAATATTAACTGGGTTACATTAGATATTAATAGTGAATATACAGCAACTCATACATGCAGAGAGGGTGTTATTTGTTCCTAGTCTTACTGAATATTTTACAATTAAAAACACATTGAAGTCCAAGAATACGACATTCGCTAAAAGATGTGAACGAAATAATAAACTCACTAAAAATTATTTCTAAGTTTTAGATTTATTCTCAGTTCAACTCATTTCTAGCAATAAGTTACTTGAACTTCTGTTATAATTTTATTCTGCAAATCAGTTATTTTTGTATGAGTAGGCTTGCTTTTTATAATCAATGCAGCGCAATGCGTCACTTCTAATCATGCAATTCGTCACTTTTGGCGCATGCGCCATAGGTTGGTCATCCTTGCACTAGACAATAGGAGAGAAGTGATAACGACGTAAAAAATACTGAAAGGAATTGACAAAGTGGACAGAGCTAAAATGTTTCAGAGATGAGATATAGAAACAAAGAGCCTCAACTGGAAGATGAAACCCCAGATGAGTCACAGGGATGTTTAAAAGTAATTCTTTAGCATCAGAGTTGCCAGGAAGTGGAATAATCTGGAGAGTGAAGTAGTTGAGGCAAGTTTCATACATAGCTTTAAGAAGAGGTATGATAAGGCTCTAGGGGCGGGGAGGGAGTGACCTACTTGCACCTAGCAAAGAGGCGGGGCCAGGAACTGACTCGACTCCTGAAACCATATATAGGTGAGTACATATAGGTAAGTACACACTACTTATTCTAGTACTTTCAGTGAACAATTTAGTAGAGTAAGATACCAGGCGGAACAGTTTATTATTGCTAATACACTATATACAAGGTGAGAAAGACTACGTACCTAGTGTTATTGTATACCAGACTAATTTCAACATTATTATACTGAATATGTATAATGTTAATCCTAGCCATCATTTTCGCTTCATTAACATGTTCAAATTTTTAATAGCTGGTATTTATTTTCGAATTAAGCTGATATTTGCTTTCCTATTAAGCTGATTTGTTTCCCCATTAAGAGAACTCTACTTAAAAGCTCTTTTCTGAGGATAACTGGTCCTGTTCCAACGAGATGATAGACATGTATTGATAAATCTGTACATATGTACATATTTTTACATGTAGAGAAAAATGTAAATAAAAGTGAAGACTTCCATTAATATTTGTTTGGTTCATACTGTTTTCTAAACCTTTTGATTGCATAATAAGAACATAAGGAGAAAGGAAGCTTTCAACACTCTATCCCTGCTCCAAGATCGAACCCCGGTCCTTCAGTTGTGAGCCGAAGGCGCTACAACTGATTTATAAGGCACTTTCTTGTCTCTCCTCCTTCCTTTCCTTCGTGATTCCTCAATGCTGTGATAACTTCGTCAGTATCTCCCACATAACACTATGGGTAACCAGCGCGCCCTTTCTACTGGGAGATGCAGTTATAGAGATAATAAGTAAATTGTTTTATACAAGGGTAGTTATGTGGGGGGGAAGAGAGAGGGGAGGCGACCGAGGGGAACAATACCTCTGGCCCATTTGAATTTGCCGCCACGTTTAGCGATTTTCCGGTGAGGGGAGCGTGCGGCGGCTGCCTGATGACGTCACAGCATAGTCCTGCCATTTAAAAATTTACATAGATTAGTTTCATTACCTATATGTAAAATTACAAAGCATAACAAAAATTTAAAGGTATGTAGTCGAGTTGAATTTGTTTAATGGATGGGGCAAGAGAAAGAAAGCCAGTGAAGAGAGTAATACGGGATGAGATTTTCTGCTGAACTGGCTAGTTTATAGTGACCGGTCGAAAAAAAAATGACATAAATAACCTAGGAACTAGACCCAAAAAAGGCTTTCAAATTTTCAGTCGAGTATACACTATTTACAAATTGTAGTAATGACATAATTTATAGTGAGTAGTAGAGGTGAATGTTTTACCGGGTATGACTGAAAAGATGGCGACACAGCAGCTGGCTGACCACGTGGCTGGGAGAGGAGAATGATGAGCCAGCCGGTTCAACGACCATGAAAACTGCTATTATGTGAGCCTGTCGCTTGTTAGGGCCGCCCGGCTGCATCCTAGGTCACTTATCACAGCCTTTGTGTGATACTGAAACTCACCTGCTTTGGTGTGTGTGTGTGTGTGTGTGTGTGTGTGTGTGTGTGTGTGTGTGTGTGTGTGTGTGTGTGTGTGTGTGTTGTGTGTGTTGTTTGTGTGTGTTGTGTTGTGTGTGTGTGTGTGTGTGTGTGTGTGTGTGTGTGTGTGTGTGTGTGTGTGTGTGTGTGTGTGTGTGTGTGTGTGTGTGTGTGTGTGTGTTGTGTGTGTTGTGTGTGTTGTGTGCTGTGTGTGTGTGTGTGTGTGTGTGTGTGTGTGTGGTGTGTGTGTGTGTGTGGTGTGGTGTGTGTGTGTGTGTGTGTGTGTGTGTGTGTGTGTGTGTGCGCTCGCGCGTGAGTGTAGTATTCCGTCCCTTAAATCTCTTCAATCCGTATCTAAAGCAGATGCCGTCTCTAGTATTTAGAGGGTGGAGTCTTATATTAGACTTATATAAGTCTAATATAAGACTCCACCCTCTTATATTAGACTTATATAAGTCTAATATAAGACTCCACCTCTATTAGCTATATAGTCTATAAAAGACTCCACCCTCTTGATACTAGAGACGCATCACATGGGTTAGTGGTCTCTCAGTATTTTCTGATTGTTTTGGTGTAGACGTACTACCCATACGAGGGAAAAAATTGATACAGTTGTAAATAGTTTTGTGTGAGAATGTGACGAGGGTTGTGTCGTAAGCATTCGTTCTCTTAATATTTTTTGTCTTATTTTTACTGCTGCTACCTCTCTTGATTTTTTAACTATTATTTTTTTTCTATAGTATTAGACAATTTGTTTATTCTCTCACACATTTTTAAAAGCGTTCAGCAGAGTGAGTGAGTGAAGCACATGTCATGTTGACAACCACTGCATGAAGCACATGTCATGTTGACAACCACTGCATGAAGCACATGTCATGTTGACAACCACTGCATGAAGCACATGTCATGTTGACAACCACTGCATGAAGCACATGTCATGTTGACAACCACGGCATGAAGCACATGTCATGTTAACAACCACTGCATGAAGCACATGTCATGTTGACAACCACGGCATGAAGCACATGTCATGTTGACAACCACTGCATGAAGCACATGTCATGTTGACAACCACTGCATGAAGCACATGTCATGTTGACAACCACTGCATGAAGCACATGTCATGTTGACAACCACTGCATGAAGCACATGTCATGTTGACAACCACTGCATGAAGCACATGTCATGTTGACAACCACTGCATGAAGCACATGTCATGTTGACAACCACTGCATGAAGCACATGTCATGTTGACAACCACTGCATGAAGCACATGTCATGTTGACAACCACGGCATGAAGCACATGTCATGTTGACAACCACAGCATGAAGCACATGTCATGTTGACAACCACTGCATGAAGCACATGTCATGTTGACAACCACTGCATGAAGCACATGTCATGTTGACAACCACTGCATGAAGCACATGTCATGTTGACAACCACTGCATGAAGCACATGTCATGTTGACAACCACTGCATGAAGCACATGTCATGTTGACAACCACGGCATGAAGCACATGTCATGTTGACAACCACTGCATGAAGCACATGTCATGTTGACAACCACGGCATGAAGCACATGTCATGTTGACAACCACTGCATGAAGCACATGTCATGTTGACAACCACGGCATGAAGCACATGTCATGTTGACAACCACAGCATGAAGCACATGTCATGTTGACAACCACAGCATGAAGCACATGTCATGTTGACAACCACAGCATGAAGCACATGTCATGTTGACAACCACTGCATGAAGCACATGTCATGTTGACAACCACTGCATGAAGCACATGTCATGTTGACAACCACAGCATGAAGCACATGTCATGTTGACAACCACTGCATGAAGCACATGTCATGTTGACAACCACTGCATGAAGCACATGTCATGTTGACAACCACTGCATGAAGCACATGTCATGTTGACAACCACTGCATGAAGCACATGTCATGTTGACAACCACTGCATGAAGCACATGTCATGTTGACAACCACTGCATGAAGCACATGTCATGTTGACAACCACTGCATGAAGCACATGTCATGTTGACAACCACTGCATGAAGCACATGTCATGTTGACAACCACTGCATGAAGCACATGTCATGTTGACAACCACTGCATGAAGCACATGTCATGTTGACAACCACTGCATGTGCTTCTCTTGGGTAACCTGACTGGGCCAGCAGCACTGCGAGGGATCACATGAACTGCGACACTTTGGCAAAATGTCTTGAATTTAAGTATTTAACTTTACCTTCATCATTTGTGGGAAGGCTACAACGTACAGCATATATGAGTCTGTGTCATTCTGTACGCTGTCTCTATAATCACTGGTCGCCTCCGAGTTTTGTGCCAGCCTCGTTCACCATTTCATATCACGGTTCACTCCAGCTTACGTGTTTAATTACTCTGCACCGTAATTGTAGATAAATGGTTCAGAGAGCAATCATGTTGATGCACTTCTCCGTGCATATGCTCTACTTTGATCAAGACTGATAGACTGAATACATCGACTCAGGCTGAGGAACCTAGTTAGATGAATCTTATTGTAGCCAGTGGCTTGCGCGGTGGCCTGGAGTTTTACGATTCACTTGCCGCGAGTTCAATCCCCACCCCTATCGTGGTTTACCTCGAATCTCCCTCTCGTCTTCCACCACTCATCTCTGTACCAGACTGAGGAAGTCACTTGTTGGCGAAACGTTTCCACAATAATGTTAACCAGTTGTTGCACAAGTGTCTTAATCATTAACTTGTCGGTTCTGTGAACCATTTATTTATAGTGCAAGAGGGTAGTAGTAGCAGCAGCAGTAGAAGTAGCAAAAGTAGGAGTAGAAATACAACTGTGGTGAGATGGGCTGACTTGGAGAAGGATATTTCAACATCATGCTACACTGGTCTCAGCAATTCGGAAATAGTGTAGGTTTCGGCAATTAGGGCGGTACACAAATAACCCGCACATAAAAGGGCGGCCTCTATACACTTTCGTCGTCGTAATGGGCGCAACGTTTCCGAAGTAAAGATACTCAAGTGCTGCACGTGTCTAATTCATGATTCTGCGCTAGTGACAATCATTCTTGAAGAACCTTGAATATTTGAAGAAGTATTCTGTCAAGTATTTGAGAAACGTTAGTGGAAACGTCGTTGGCCGGTAGAACGATGCAACGGTCAGGTGTTGTCTTGTTAAACAACACCTGACCTGGTATTTGTCTTGTTAAGAATGTGTCACATCTTTCCTGCAGAAAATATATGTGGGAGAAATAGCGAGATCTCTGAATATTAGGATCCCGGAGAACAAAAACCCCTGCAACAGTAATGACTAAAAACGCGTGTCAAACACAGAGACGATGAAAGTGTATAGAGACTGTCCTAATTACTGTCAGTAACATAATCCATCCGTTATTTCTGAATTTACTTACCTTGCTGATCAAACACACTGTGTCCCGCACCTATCCTTCAAACAGTAAGTTCCATCCATGAACCTAATCTGACTGTGTCAAATAAGTACAATACTTTTCTTTAATCTTTGTTCTATATACCTAGAAAAAGTCTATCGGGTTTATTTTCGAATCGTTGGCAACTTTTATGTCATAGTCCCGTTTAGCTTTTCTTATTCCTTTTTTTAACCTCCCTCTTAATGTGAATATACTGATTCATAAGATGACTCCTCACCTCTTTTGATGAACTTATAAATTCCTTTATTCTGCTCTGAAAGTTGGTTGAGGCTATTTTTCATCCATTTTCAATCATGTCTACAGAATCTATTCTGGCACAACCATCAGTGCAACTTCCTGCCACCACCACCATCACCTGTCACTACACTAACATCAGTGCAACTTCCTGCCACCACCACCATCACCTGTCACTACACTAACATCAGTGCAACTTCCTGCCACCACCACCATCACCTGTCACTACACTAACATCAGTGCAACTTCCTGCCACCACAACCATCACCTGTCACTACACTAACATCAGTGCAACTTCCTGCCACCACCATCATCACCTGCCACTACACTAACATCAGTGCAACTTCCTGCCACCACCACCATCACCTGTCACTACACTAACATCAGTGCAACTTCCTGCCACCACCACCATCACCTGTCACTACACTAACATCAGTGCAACTTCCTGCCACCACCACCATCACCTGTCACTACACTAACATCAGTGCAACTTCCTGCCACCACCACCATCACCTGTCACTACACTAACATCAGTGCAACTTCTGCCACCACCATCTCACCTGCCACTACACTAACATCAGTGCAACTTCCTGCCACACCACCATCACCTGTCACTACACTAACATCAGGGCAACTTCCTGCCACCACCACCATCACCTGCCACTACACTAACATCAGAGCAACTTCCTGCACCACCACCTGCCACTACACTAACATCAGGGCAACTCCTGCCCCACCACACCATCACCTGCACTACACTAACATCAGAGCAACTTCCTGCACCACCACCTGCCACTACACTAACATCAGGGCAACTTCCTGCCACCACCACCATCACCTGCCACTACACTAACATCAGAGCAACTCCCTGCCACCACCACCATCACCTGCCACTACACTAACATCAGAGCAACTCCCTGCCACCACCACCATCACCTGCCACTACACTAACATCAGGGCAACTTACTGCCACTACCACCATCACCTGCCACTACACTAACATCAAGGCAACTTCCTGCCACCACCACAATCACCTGCCACTACACTAACATCAGAGCAACTTCCTGCACCACCACCTGCCATTACACTAACATCAGGGCAACTTCCTGCACCACCACCATCACCTGCCACTACATTAACATCAGGGCAACTTCCTGCCACTACCACCATCACCTGCCACTACACTAACATCAAAGCATCTTCCTGCCACCACCACAATCACCTGCCATTACACTAACATCAAGGCAACTTCCTAGCACCACCACCATCACCTGCCACTACACTAACATCAGGGCAACTTCCTGCCCACACCACCATCACCTGCCACTACACTAACAGCAGGGCAACTTCCTGCCACCACCACCATCACCTGCCACTACATTAACATCAGGGCAACTTCCTGCCCCACCACCACCACCACCATCACCTGCCACTACATTAACATCAGGGCAACTTCCTGCCGCCACCACCACCATCACCTGCCACTACACTAACATCAGAGCAACTTCCTGCCACCACCACCATCACCTGCCACTACACTAACATCAGAGCAACTTCCTGCTACCACCACCATCACCTGTCACTACACTAACATCAGAGCAACTTCCTGCCACCATCACCTGTCACTACACTAACATCAGGGCAACTTCCTGCCACCACCACCATCACCTGCCACTACACTAACATCAGAGCAACTTCCTGCCACCACCACCATCACCTGTCACTACACTAACATCAGAGCAACTTCCTGCCACCACCACCATCACCTGTCACTACACTAACATCAAAGCAACTTCCTGCCACCACCACCACCATCACCTGTCACTATACTAACATCAGGGCAACTTCCTGCCACCACCACCATCACCTGTCACTACACTAACATCAGAGCAACTTCCTGCCACCACCACCATCACCTGTCACTACACTAACATCAGAGCAACTTCCTGCCACCACCACCATCACCTGTCACTACACTAACATCAGAGCAACTTCCTGCCACCACCACCATCACCTGTCACTATACTAACATCAGGGCAACTCCCTGCCACCACCACCATCACCTGTCACTATACTAGCATCAGGGCAACTTCCTGCCACCACCACCATCACCTGCCACTACACTAACATCAGGGCAACTTCCTGCCACCACCACCATCACCTGCCACTACACTAACATCAGAGCAACTCCCTGCCACCACCACCATCACCTGCCACTACACTACTAACATCAGAGCAATCCCTGCCACCACCACCATCACCTGCCACTACACTAACATCAGGGCAACTTCCTGCCACCACCACCATCACCTGCACTACACTAACATCAGAGCAACTCCCTGCCACCACCACCATCACCTGCCACTACACTAACATCAGGGCAACTTCCTGCACCACCACCATCACCTGCCACTACACTAACATCAGAGCAACTCCCTGCCACCACCACCATCACTGCCACTACACTAACATCAGAGCAACTCCTGCCACCACCACCATCACCTGCCACTACACTAATATCAGGGCAACTTCCTGCCACCACCACCATCACCTGCCACTACACTAACATCAGAGCAACTCCCTCCCACCACCACCATCACCTCCCACTACACTAACATCAGGGAAAACTTCCTGCCACCACCACATCACCTCCCACTACACTAACATCAGAGCAACTCCTGCCACCTCACCATCACCTGCCACTACACTAACATCAGGGCAACTTCCTGCCACCACCACCATCACCTGCCACTACACTAACATAAAGGGGCAATTTCCCTGCCCCACCACATCACCTGCCACTACACTAACATCAGAGCAACTTCCTGCCACCACACCATCACCTGTCACTACACTAACATCAGAGCAACTCTGCCACCACCACCATCACCTGCCACTATCACTAACATCAGAGCAACTCCCTGCCACCACCACCATCACCTGCCACTACACTAACATCAGGGCAACTTCCTGCCACCACCACCATCACCTGCCACTACACTAACATCAGAGCAACTCCCTGCCACCACCACCATCACCTGCCACTACACTAACATCAGGGCAACTTCCTGCCACCACCACCATCACCTGCCACTACACTAACATCAGAGCAACTCCCTGCCACCACCACCATCACCTGCCACTACACTAACATCAGGGCAACTTCCTGCCACCACCACCATCACCTGTCACTACACTAATATCAGGGCAACTTCCTGCCAACGATACTACCACCATCAACCCCCCAAGGAAACTATTGCAACTACATAATGGCTCACCCTTCATACTACTACCATCAACACCATTCTCACTACTAGAGCAACGTCCGGCTAATACCTGCCCCATTACCATGTAGATAGCTTGTTCATTACATGACCATTATCATTACTACCAGGGCAGTGATCTGACACCATCACAACCCCAACAATCTCTTCCACCACCGCTACCATCGGGACAGCGTCCTGACGCTACCAATACTTTCTGAACTTGAAACACTACACCACGACCACCACCATCATTGCCACCACCACCACCATCACCACCACCACCTCACTACACAACGACCACACTATCACGACCACCATCACTATCACTACCACCACCACATCACGCCCACCACCACCACCACCACAATCACTAATACCACCACAACTACCAAAATTTACCACCACCATCACACCATCACAACACACTACTACCACCACCATCACGACGACCACCACCACAACTACCAAAACTACCACTACCATCACCACAACCACCACCACAGTCACTACCACAACTACCAAACTACCACCACCATCACTACCACCACCACCTCACAAATACCACCATTACAGTCACTACCACCACCTTCACCACCACTACCACCACATCACTACCCCCACCATCCACTACCACCACCATCACACCACCACCACCACACACCACATACCACCATCACACACTCAAACACACCATACTACCATCCACCACTACCTACCACCACCACACCACTTCCACCACACCACCCACCACTACCATCACACCACCACTATCACACCACCACACAACCTTCCACCACCACTACCACCACCACCTACCAATCCAACACACACCTAATAACACACCACCACCACACTCCATTCACAATTCCACACTACCACCACCACCACAAATCCCCACCACTCACCTACCACCACCACCTCACACCACCCCACCACCACCACACCACTACCCACACCACCATCCACCCTACCACCACACCACGCTACCACCACTACCTCCACAACCACACCACCACTAATCACTACCACCACACCCTCCACCACACCTACCACCACTCACCCACCACCCTCCCACTCCACCCCACCACCTCCACTCCACCACCTCCACCACTCCACCACCACACCCACTACCTATACCACCACCACTCCACCCTCCCACCACACCTCACCCCACCACCACCACCACAACCACCACCACCAACCACCACTACCACCACCACTCACCACTACCACAAACCTCCACCACCACCTCCACCACCACCCACCACTACCACCACCACCACCACTTCCACCACCACCTCACCTATCCCCCAAACCTCCACACCACCACCACTACCACCACCACCACTCCACTACCTACCACCACCCACCACCACCACCACCACCACCAACCACCACCTAACCACCACCACCTCCACACCTCCACCACCACCACACCACCACCACCACTACCACCACCACCCACCACTACCACCACCACCACCACCTCCACCACCATCCACCACTACCAAACCACCACTCCATTTCACCACCACCACACCCACCACCTCCACCACCACCTCCACACCTCCACCACACCACCACTACCACCACCACCACCACTAACCACCACCACCTCCACTACCTCACCCACTCCACCACCCACCACACCACTCCACCACCACCACCACCACCCACCACCTCCACTACCTCCACCACCACCTCCACCACTCCACCACCACCACCACACCACCACACCATACCCACCACCACCTCCACCACTACCACCACCACCTACCACTACCACCACCACCTCCACTACCACCACCACCCACTACCTCCACCACCACCACCACCACCACCACCACCACCACCACTACCACCACCACCTCCACTACCTCCACCACCACCTCAACCACTACCACCACCAGTCCAGCGTCCTGACAGCCAGGTTATTGCGCCTAGACCAAACAAGACTTAGTTCTTTAATTACAGTTGCATTTGCATGTTGGA
The DNA here is from genome assembly GCF_026875155.1 of Cherax quadricarinatus. NCBI lineage: Eukaryota > Metazoa > Arthropoda > Malacostraca > Decapoda > Parastacidae > Cherax > Cherax quadricarinatus. The sequence continues at coordinate 9,382,494 of NC_069451.1, read as the reverse complement.
TGTCGCGAGATGTAAATTGTATAGCAGTGCCTAGGAGCCGTGTGGGACTGCGCCGCCGGCACCGCTGCCGCCCCAGCAAATAAACTGCAATTGTTCCCCTTACTGGGTGTGCTGGGCTGTTAGCTCTGTAATGACTCGCTCCCTCCTACCGGCTCTGACGCCTCTGTAAAAATAACAGTTTAATTTAACCCAGTTCATTGGTCATTTACATGCCTTGTTCACTTTTTATAGCTTGCTCCGTTTTTTTCTATCGCCCTCTGTCCCATATTGTTGTGGACGGATATCAGTCTTAGTTTCCAAGGCATGAATATTCAGCATTTAATTTTGTAAGTTCATGTGCGTGGCAGCGGCGATATTAAACTGTAAAACAAACCACTCACTACTCTAACGTTCCTGAAATCAAAATATTAGAAAAATACAAGAGTAGAGATCACTTTTTGTATGCATCATATTTATAATATTTTCCACAAGTCATCGCTAGCATCATAAATTCATAAACCACACACATGAAAGGAAAGGGATCGAGCACACGTGTCGGTCGTCCGCTACTTGTTATGGTAATCAGACATAAGAACATCGTGGGTACCCGCCAAGGCCGCCTCACTGATTCAGAATACATTTTACCTTCCTTCTCTTCTTGTCCTGTGAAGCTACACCCATTTTCTTCTTGTTCTGTGAGGCTACACCCGTTTTCTTCTTGTCCTGTGAAGCTACACCCATTCTTTTCTTGTTCTGTGAGGCTACACCCATTTTCTTCTTGTCCTGTAAGGCTATACTCATTTGTACTGTTCTATGAGGCTACTCCCATTCTGTGTCTTGGCCTGTGAGGCCATACACTGGAAGCTGTCCCCATTAAGCGTGTTCTTCCATCTGAGCTGTGCCCATTACGCATGCCTCTTTCTACCAGCTACCAATAATTTTATGAATGAACTTTCTTACAAAGATGGAGAACTTGCCCATCATTATATGTTTGTTCCCATAGGCTCAGAGACTCTTGGCTCATGGGGAAAGAATGCATCTAAATTCCTTAAGGAGCTGGGAAAAAGACTCATCAGGGTAACTAGGGATCCCAGGGCAGCTAGTTTTCTGTTCCAGCGGCTCAGTGCGGCTGTTCAAAGGGGTAATGCCTGCTGTATTTTGGGCACACGCCCCAGCTCTGAGGAGCTGGATGAGATTTTCGCCCTATAATCGGTGATACACACGTAACAACATGTACCGTATTTGCCACCTTTATACCAACAATGTATCTCTTAAATCTTTTGTACCATATTATGTAATAATATTATAATATATATATATATATATATATATATATATATATATATATATATATATATATATATATATGTGTGTGTGGTGTGTGTGTGTGTGTGTGTGTGTGTGTACTCACCTATTTGTGGTTGTGTGTGTGTATATATATATATATATATATATATATATATATATATATATATATATATATATATATATATATATAAATATATATATATATAAATATATATATACACACATATATATAGGGGGGTACCACCTCTAGAACTTTACTGGGTACCCTCATCCTCAGAGAAGACAATAAAGGTACCTCAAGGAAAACTCAAGGTTCTCCCCGGAGCTGTTTGAATATTTTCTTCTCCTATCACCCCCTATAATTTATATGTTATATATGTACTTTATTAATAGACAGAATACATTGATAGAAAACACAAACATGTATTGGTACAATATATCAAAGGTTATGAATCTCCTCCAGCTCCTCTGAAGCCGGACGCAAGCCCAGTATGCAGCATTCATTTCCCCTCTGGATGGCCATGCTGAGGCGCTGGAAAATGAAAGTGGCTGCCCTTGGGTCCCTGGTGGTGTCGATGAGTCTGGAACCCAATTCTTTAAGGAAACGTGTGGCATGTTTTCCCCATGATCCCAAGGTCTCTGATCCCACTGGGACAAACTGATACTGTTGGCTTATGTCCCTGTACTTGCTGATCTTGTACTCCTCCCTGTGGTCAGCAGCTCCTCCCTGTCACCCAACATTGTGATGGATATAGGTGTTAGCCAGTGTGGACACACAGGTATAGGCCCATGTTAAGAGCTTGCCATTCTTCCAAGGCCAAATGGTGATCCCATCGGGGAGGTTTGGTGGGTTGTGGGTATTGTTGGCTGCTAGTGATCAGGGCTCCCTCTCGGCTGGGCATCCAGCTGTAGCAAGGGTTCTCTTTATGATGTCGTTGACCTCATTGTGTCTTGCATGCCAGCCCTTGGTTTTGGAACAGTTAAGACCATGTAGACCATGTTGGTCGGCTTGCACATCTCCGCAAATACAGGTATATTCCGTGTGAATTGGGGCAGCAAGGCGCAGAGCCACTGTAATACGGAGAGTCTTAGGGTCAAGGCGCATTCCCATTACCGATATGGGAACTGTTTGGAGGAAGTCCCCGGAGTGATGTGCACTCACAGCCTGGAGACGGGCAATCTCCCTGTCTGATGTTACAGCCCTCAGCATGTTGGCAAGCACCTTTTCAGTGATCGGGCCATCCCAGCTTGACTGTGAGCCAGTGCTGCACTAGGGTTTGGTGCTGGAGCAGTAAGAGTCTCCCATTCAGTGATGGCACTGGCATAGTTAGGGTCCTGTATTCCTGCTGAGTCACTGAGATTATCAGGAAGAATTTGTCTTATTAACTCGTTTGATGCTATGGAAGAGGATAGGAAAGCTGGTAGAGCAATCTGGGAGGATCTGTGTACTCCAGCTCCCCAAGCCTGACCGGAAGTGAGGCTTGCAACGACTGTCCCTCTTCAAGGAAAATATTCAATACACTCTCTAGCATGGTCTTAAGGAGAGAGTCATATTCCTTGAGTTTCGGACTGCTGAAGGCTGGGGAGCATCTCAGAAAGTAGGTAAGTTTTGGGATTGACAGGCACCTGGTGAGTAGGTAGAAGGCATCATGTGTATCAATGTCTTTCATCCTGCCTTCCATCGTCAGGAGGTCTGAGACTTTTTCTTCTAAGATCAGATCGATGGCATTGGACCCAAGAGGAGCGCCAAGGAGAGTGCTATTGGCTGGATCAATGGCTCGTGCTCCTGGTAAAGCAGCACTAATATTCTGGATCATCTGTCGATTGGTAGAAACTATTTCACATTTGGTGGGGTTTAAAGAAAGGCCCAGGATTTCTCCCATGTCTGTAATTTTACTGATGTCCTCCAGGAGAGATTCTGTTGTGCCAGCTAGGGTACCATCATCCAAGAACCAGATATTGAGCTAGCTGGAGAGTGCTTCTGTGACTTCCTTGATGACCAAACAGAATAGAAAGGGGGGCGAGAGGGTCCCCATGTTGCACACCCTCACACGAGTCAATTTCATGGTCCCCAAACAATAGTTTGGAAGTCACACTATAACACGATTCTATGAAGGGATAGAGGGAAGGGAAGTTTCTATAAACTGCATGGAGAGCAGCATCCCTTCTGACTGAGCTGAAAGCGTTGGCAAAGTCCAATTTGATCATGGCTTTTTCATGGGACATGTTGATATATACTCGTGCTGCATGGGCAGCTGCTTCACAGCCTTGTTGAACACCAAAACCGAGCTGCGTTCGTTTCAGCACTGCAGCAGCCTCTTGATTCACCCTTCTTACTGCAGCCTTGGCGACCAGGCGCCGAAGGGTGTTGCCCACTGCAATGGGCCTGATTCCTCCATCCTTTTTCCGGAGGGCACACAATGAGGCACCAAAGAAAAGGGGTCTAATTTCCTCTGGAACACTGCCAGCCAGGCACAGGTTGGAAAATTTGGTGAGTTCAGACAGCAGCCTCTCTGAAACATCACCAAGTGCTGGATTGAGTATTTGTTTTAAGTATGGCATATAATAATATATATATATATATATATATTATATATAAATATTATATATATATATATATATATATATATATATATATATATATATATATATTATATATATATATATATATATATATATATATTATATATATATATTATACATATATATATATATATATATATATATATATATATATATATATATATATATATACATATATATATGTATGTATATATATATATATATATATATCTATATATATATATATATATATATATATATATATATATATATATATATTCAGCAGAAGTTTGTGGTTACAGGAAAGTGGGTGCAGGAGGGAAGGGAGCGATTGGTGGAATGATGATGCAAAGAGAGTAGTAAGGAGAAAAGTTAGCATATGAGAAGTTTTTACAAAGTAGAAGTGATGCAAGGAGGGAAGAGTATATGGAGAAAAAGAGAGAAGTTAAGAGAGTGGTGAAGCAATGTAAAAAGAGAGCAAATGAGAGAGTGGGTGAGATGTTATCAACAAATTTTGTTGAAAAAATAAGAAAAGTTTTGGAGTGAGATTAACAAGTTAAGAAGCCTAGAGAACAAATGGATTGTCAGTTTAAAATAGGGGAGGAGAGTTATTAAATGGAAGTTAGAGGTATTGGGAAGATGGAAGGAATATTTGAGGGAAATTTTAAATTTTTTGTGAAGATGGGGAAGCTGTGTTTTTGTGTATAGGGCAAGGAAAAATAACTCTTTAGGGATGAGGGAGCCTTTTGTAGTGGGGGGGAAGTTCGTGAGGCAGTAGGTAAAAATGAAAGGGGGTAAGGCAGCCGGGATTGAGGGATAAAGATAAAAAATTTTAAAAAAGCGTGGGATTAGTTTTGGAGGGGTTTGGGTGAAATTTTATTTATAAATGTATGGAAAGGGTAAGGTCCCGGGGTTTGGCAGAGAGCATGCATATTCCTTTGTATAAGCAAAGGGATAAAAGAAGTGCAAAAAATAAGGGATAATCTTTGAGTGTCCCGGGTAAAGTGTATGGTAAGTTATAATTGAAAAAATTAAAGAAGACGGGAATAGGATACAGATGAAAAAGGGAGGCTTTAAAAGGGGGGGGGTGTGGGGAAAAGGGTGTTTACAGGAAACATAAAGTGAACAGTATTTAGATAAGGCAAAGAGGTTTTTGGGGCTTATGGATTTGGAAAAGGCGTAGCAGGGGGATAGGGGGGCAATGGGGAGTTTTTGAAAGTGTATGGGTAGGAGGTGGGTTCGAAAGCAGTGAAGTTTTTACGAGGATAGTAGGCTCAATTAGAGAAAAGGGAAAGGGGGAAAATTTTTTTCCCGGGAAAAGAGGCCTTAGACAAGGATGTGTGATGTCACCGTGGTTGTTTTAAAATTTTTATAGAGGGGGTTTTAAGAGAAGTAAATGCGAGGGTCTTTGGCAAAGGGCGGGGGAGTTAAAAATAAAGAAACACACACAAAGTGGGAGTTGTACACTCTCTTTGCTGAGAACTTTCTCTTGGGGGGATTCTGAAGAGAAGTTTCAAGATTGGGGGATGAATTTTGGTAGGGTGTCAAAAGAAGAAAATTTTAAAAGGTGAAAACAGGAAAGGTTAGGTTATGGGGTAACAAAAAGATTAGGTGATGAAAAATTGAAAAATCGATTGGAGGGAGAGAGTAGGGGAGGTGAAGTATTTAGTATTTTTGGGGGGTGGAGGCACGATGGGTTATGAAAGATGAGGGGAATCATAGAATTGATGAGGGGGGAAAAAAGTGAGTGGTGACTTTGGAGTCTGTGGAGAAAAAGAAATTTGTCCTTTGGGGAAAGGGGGAATGTATGGATAAGTTTTTTCCAACGTCTATATGGGTGTGAACGTGGGTGATGAATGTTGCAGCGAGGGGAAGGCTGGAGGCAGTGGAGATGTCATGTCTGAGGGCAATGTGTGGTTGTAATTAAAGCAGAGAATTCGTAGTTTTTGGGGTTTGGAGGGGGGCGGATTACCAAAATGTTGTCCAGAGGGTGAGGAAGGGGTTTTTTTAGGGGGTTCGGACATGTAAAGAATGGGGGAAAAAGAATACTTTAAGGTGTATCAGCGTGTGGAAGGGAAACGGGGTAGGGGGCGGGCCCAGGGGGTTGGAGGGGGGGGGTAAAGGAGGTTTTTGTGCGAGGGGGGGGACTTCCGCAGGCATGCGTGAGCGGTTTTGATAGGAGTGAATGGAGACAAATGGTTTTTAATACAAAAGTGCTGTTGGAGTGTGAGAAAAACATTTATGAAGGGGTTTAGGGAAACCGGCAGGCCCGGGCTTGAGTCCTGGGGGGGGGAAGAAAGTCCTGCACTCTGAAGGAGGGGTGTTTTAAAGTTGCAGTTTTTTAAAAAACTGTATGAAAAACCCCTTCTGCAAGCAGTGGTGGAGTGAATATGGGAAAGTTTTTTTTTTTTTTTTTTTTTTTCGGGGGCCCCCCCTGCCTTGGGGGGAATCGCCGGTGTGATAATAAAAAAAAATAAATATATAAATAGTAGGTAGTAGGTTGGAGACAAACCACCCCGGGGGGGGTCCCGTCCCTGCCCGTAACTGTAAAACAAAAACCGTAACTTTTTTGCATGATGGTAGGATTGCTGTTTTTTTTTTCTGTTCATAAACACGCTAGATAACGGGGAATCTTGCATCCTACTTCCCTTTTTGGGTCACACTTCACAGACACCACATGCATATAATAACATACATCTGGGTTTTTCTCCTTTTTCAAATGCTCTTGTTCTTTTTTTTTCTTCTATTGTCCATGGGGAAGGGAAAAGAATTTTTTCCTCCTAACCCATGCGTGTCGTATGAGGCGACTAAAATCCGGGGAAAAGGGGCTAGAAACCCCCTTCCCGTAGACATTTACAAAAAAAGAGAAGAAGAAAATTTTAAAAAAAGGGATTTTAAATTTCGTAGAAGCGGATGACAAAAAACGATGTTGCGATGTTGTAAAAAAAAGAATTGGATGTCCTGGCCCAACGAAACAAAGCAAAGGGGGGTGGAGAGTTTCAGTGGGGGAAATAAATGGGATTAAATCTGGAGTATCTGAGAGAGTTAGAGCAAAGGAAGGGTAGCAGAAATTTGTTAAATGATCAGTTATGGAAGGAGAAAAGAGAATATGAATTGAAAATTCAAAAAATTATGTGATAAAGTAAAGGTTGGATGCGAGAAGGGGGTCATAATAAGCGTGTATGCACCTGGAGAAGAGAGGAATGCAGGGGGAGAGAGAGAGATTTTGGGAGATGTTAAGTAAATGTATAGGAGCCTTTGAACCAAGGGGAGAGAGAAATTTTGTGGTAGGGGACCTGAATGCTAAAGTAGGAGAAACTTTTAGAGAGGGGTGGTAGGTAATTTGGGGTGCCAGGTGTAAATGATAATGGAGCCCTTTGAATGAAATTTTATAGAAAGGGTTTAGTTATAGGTAATACATTTTTTTAAGAAAAAGAGGATAAAAAAGAATACAAGATATGATGTAGGGCGAAATGACAGTAGTTTGTTGGATTATGTATTGGTAGATAAAAGACTGTTTGAGTAGAACTTCAGGATGTAAAATGTTTATAGAGGGGCCACAGATATATCAGATCACTTTCTAGTTGTAGCTACACTGAGAGTAAAAGGTTAATGGGTACAAGGAGAATAGAAGCATCAGGGAAGAGAGAGGTGAAGGTTTATAAACTAAAAAGAGAGGCAGTTAGGGTAAGGATATAAACAGCTATTGGAGGATAGATGGGCTAATGAGAGCATAGGCAATGGGGTCGAAGAGGTATGGGGTAGTTTAAAAAATGTATGTTTAGAGTGTTCAGCAGAAGTTTGTGGTTACAGGAAAGTGGGGGCAGGAGGGAAGAGGAGCGATGGTGGAATGATGATGCAAAAGATAGTAAGGGAGAAAAAGTTAGCATATGAGAAGTTTTACAAAGTAGAAGTGATGCAAGGAGGGAAGAGTATATGGAGAAAAAGAGAGAGGTTAAGGGGAGTTTGGGGAAGAAATGTAAAAAGAGAGCAAATGAGAGAGTGGGTGAGATTTATCAACAAATTTTTGTTGAAAATAAGAAAAATTTTTTGGAGTGAGATTAACAATTTTAAGAAAGCCTAGAGAACAAATGGATTTGTCAGTTAAAAATAGGAGAGGAGAGTTATTAAATGGAGAGTTAGAGGTATTGGGAAGATGGAGGGAATATTTTGGGGAATGTTAAATGTTTTGATGAAAAGGGAAGCTGTGATTTCGTGTATAGGGCAAGGAGGAATAACATCTTTGTAGGAGTGAGGAAGGAGCCAGTTGTGAGTGTGGGGGAAGTTCGTGAGGCAGTAGGTAAAAATGAAAGGGGGTAAGGCAGCCGGGATTGATGGGATAAAGATAGAAATGTTAAAAGCAGGTGGGGATATATTTTTGGGAGTGGTTGGTGCAATTATTTAATAAATGTATGGAAGAGGGTAAGGTACTAGGGATTGGCAGAGAGCATGCATAGTTCCTTTGTATAAAGGCAAAGGGGATAAAAGAGAGTGCAAAAATTATAGGGGGATAAGTCTGTTGAGTATACCTGGTAAAGTGTATGGTAGAGTTATAATTGAAAGAATTAAGAGTAAGACGGAGAATATGGATAGCAGATGAACAAGGAGGCTTTAGGAAAGGTAGGGGGTGTGTGGACCAGGTGTTTACAGTGAAACATATATAGTGAACAGTATTTAGATAAGGCTAAAGAGGTCTTTGTGGCATTTATGGATTTGGAAAAGGCGTATGACAGGGTGGATAGGGGGCAATGTGGCAAATGTTGCAAGTGTATGGTGTAGGAGGTAGGTTACTGAAAGCAGTGAAGAGTTTTTAACGAGGATAATGAGGCTCAAGTTAGAGTATGTAGGAAAGAGGGAAATTTTTTCCCAGTATAAGTAGGCCTTAGACAAGGATGTGTGATGTCACCGTGGTTGTTTAATATATTTATAGATGGGGTTGTAAGAGAAGTAAATGCGAGGTCTTGGCAAGAGGCGTGGAGTTAAAAGATAAAGAATCACACACAAAGTGGGAGTTGTCACAGCTGCTCTTTGCTGATGACACTGTGCTCTTGGGAGATTCTGAAGAGAATTGCAGAGATTGGTGGATGAATTTGGTAGGGTGTGCAAAAGAAGAAAATTAAAGGCGAATACAGGAAAGAGTAAGGTTATGAGGATAACAAAAAGATTAGTGATGAAAGATTGGATATCAGATTGGAGGGAGAGAGTATGGAGGAGGTAAACGTATTCAGATATTTGGGAGTGGACGTGTCGGCGGATGGGTCTATGAAAGATGAGGTGAATCAGAACTGATGAGGGAAAAAGAGTGAGTGGTGCACTTAGGAGTCTGTGGAGACAAAGAACGTTGTCCTTGGAGGCAAAGAAGGGAAATGTATGAGAGTATAGTTTTACCAACGCTCTTATATGGGTGTGAAGCGTGGGTGATGAATGTTGCAGCGAGGAGAAGGCTGGAGGCAGTGGAGATGTCATGTCTGAGGGCAATGTGTGGTGTGAATATAATGCAGAGAATTCGTAGTTTGGAAGTTAGGAGGAGGTGCGGGATTACCAAAACTGTTGTCCAGAGGACTGAGGAAGGGTTGTTGAGGTGGTTCGGACATGTAGAGAGAATGGAGCGAAACAGAATGACTTCAAGAGTGTATCAGTCTGTATGGAAGGAAGGCAGGGTAGGGGTCGGCCTAGGAAAGGTTGGAGGGAGGGGGTAAAGGAGGTTTTGTGTGCGAGGGGCTTGGACTTCCAGCAGGCATGCGTGAGCGTGTTTGATAGGAGTGAATGGAGACAAATGGTTTTTAATACTTGACGTGCTGTTGGAGTGTGAGCAAAGTAACATTTATGAAGGGATTCAGGGAAACCGGCAGGCCGGACTTGAGTCCTGGAGATGGGAAGTACAGTGCCTGCACTCTGAAGGAGGGGTGTTAATGTTGCAGTTTAAAAACTGTAGTGTAAAGCACCCTTCTGGCAAGACAGTGATGGAGTGAATGATGGTGAAAGTTTTTCTTTTTTCGGGCCACCCTGCCTTGGTGGGAATCGGCCAGTGTGTTAATAATAAATAAATAAATAAATAAATAAATATATAATATATATAATATATATAATATATATATATATATATATATATATATATATATATATATATATATATATATATATATATATATATATATATATATATATATATATATATATATATATATATGCCATAAGATCACAGTAAACAGGTGATACCACAACAATATGCAAAACAACCACTGTGAAAAGAACCGTGAACTTCCAAGTGTTTTCGTAATTTCTCACATTATCAAGGGACTATAAAAATAAAAGATCTACAGAAGACATGTCCGGGCGGGATCTAAAATACTCAAAACACTTAACTGATAAATCCTTTAAAATTGCTAGAAATACTTTTTCAAAAAAGGACAATCTTATTCAAGCAAGAATATTTTGGTTCTCCCTTACCATGCTGACAGCTGTATCTACAAGACTCCATGGTAAAAATGTGATAAAGTTCATTATGGTCAAACTGAGAATTACAACAACCATCTAACTGACTTTCAAAAGGCCAAGAAGGTTGTATGTTTGAGAGACATATAATAGAATGAAGTATCATAAAAACATATGCTGTCTGACAGATCCTTGACCACCTCACCAGCATCAGCATACAGGGACCTGTGAGGTGTTGTATGTTGACCGTGAGGTGTAATCTCACCCTTATATGCCTTCTGTTGATATTTTATTTTTGCAGTTTCTTGATAATGTGAGAAATCACGAATGCAGTATATTTAGTAGGAGCTGCAGCAGTATATGTAGCAGGTGCTGCAGCAGCAGCAGTATATGTAGCAGGTGCTGCAGCAGCAACAGTATATGTAGCAGGTGCTGCAGCAGCAACAGTAGATGTAGCAGGTGCTGCAATAACAATAGTAGATGTAGCAGGTGCTGCAGCGGCAACAGTAGACGTAGCAGGTGTTGCAGCAGCAGTATATGCAGCAGGTGCTGCTGCAGCAGCAACAGAAGATGTAGCAGGTGCAGTTGCAGCCGCAGCAAATGTAGCAGGTGCTGCAACAACAGTAGTTGAAGCAGGTGCTGCAGAAGCAACAGTAGATGTAGCAGGTGCTGCAGCAGCAGCAGTATATGTAGCAGGTGCTGATGTAGCAGCAACAACAGAAACAGCAGGAACAGCAGTCCCAGAAGCAGCAAGTGAAGCAGTGGATTCAGCAGGGAATATAACTAAAACAACAGCAGAAGTAGTAGGTGCCACAGCAGCAGGTGCAGTAGCAGCGGGTGCAGCATGGGGTGTAGCATACAGAACATGTAGTACAGCAAAAACAGTAGCAGGTGCAGCAAATGCTGTAAGTGGTGCAACAATAAAACAATAGCAACAACAGCAGAAGCAGAAGGCTCCGTAGCAGAAGCTGATTTAGCACGGGGTGCAGCAGCAGCAGCACATGCAGCATGGCGTGCAGCAGTATATGCAGAATGTTACAGAAGCCTCAGGTGATGGGAATGCAACAGGTGGCACAGCAGTAACAACAGCAGAAGCAGCAGGTACAGCAGCATTTGATGTCGCAAGTCCTGAAGCAACAACAGTAGATGAAGTAACAACAGCAGCAGCAGCAGCAGTAGATGCAGCTGCTGGACTAATTGTAGATGGTACAGCAGCAGCAGCAGCAGTAGATGCAGCTGCTGGACTAATTGTAGATGGTACAGCAGCAGCAGTAGATGCAGCTGCTGGACTAATTGTAGATGGTACAGCAGCAGCAGCAGAAAGAGTAGACACGACTAGTGTTTAGCATCAGTGGCAGCAGGAGCAGCAGCAGTTGTGGGTGCAGCATTAGTAGTAGATGGCGTATTTGATGCAGCAGCAGTAGTAGCAGCAACAATAGCAGTAGCAGCATAAAAGTAGTAGTAGCAGTAGTAGCAGCAGCAGCAGCAGCAGTAACAGCAGTAGTAGCAGCAGTAACAGCAGTAGTAGCAGCAGTAGGGGTGATGTTAAGTCACTGCTAAATCCTCCTTTCATTATAAATCTCCTGGCACATTTCTCAATATGTTATGGTAATTCTTCTCACTCACTTTGTTTCATACACTAGGGTGGGGTCTCTCTCTCTCTCTCTCTCTCTCTCTCTCTCCTCTCTCTCTCTCTCTCTCTCTCTCTCTCTCTCTCTCTCTCTCTCTTTCTCTCTCTCTTTCTCTCTCTCTCTTTCTCTCTCTCTTTCTCTCTTCTCTCTCTCTTCTCTCTCTCTCTCTCTCTCTCTCTCTCTCTCTCTCTCTCTCTCTCTCTCTCTCTCTCTCTCTCTCTCTCTCTTCTCTCTCTCTCTCATCTCTTTCTCTCTCTCTTTCTCTCTCTCTTTCTTTCTTTCTCTCTCTCTCTCTCTCTCTCTCTCTCTCTCTCTCTCTCTCTCTCTCTTTTAAAAACATTCCTGGAATACCATAATAATTTTTTTCACTTCTTCGCCTTGTTATCGCTTCATTCTCTTCCTCAAGGTCGGCCTCTCACTTTATTTCCTTTATATGCATCCCTTTACTTTTTTCAAATGCTGCATACTTCCCTCTTTACCTCCACTTTTCTCCTTTCTCCATTTCGTTCACTTCGGTCCCACAGCCTGCTCATCGAAAACTTCCCTTCTGTCTGCCTCCCTTCCCATTCACATTTCTCTAACCCTCACTTTTCGATTTTCAGTCCTCCCCTTTTGCCCTTCCCTCTCCCCATTCGTGTTTTCGGTTCTCTGCCTTCACCATCTCTCCCCTTCCTCTTCTCCTCCACTCACCCTCCATGTTCCAGTCCGTCCCTCTCCTCCCCCTCTCTCACTTTTAACTATCAACAAAATCGCGTGTCGCAGGTCTTTAGCGTCGCTTAACTTTGCATTTTAATCGGAAGGGAATAAAAGGCGGTGTTTCCTTTGTGTTCGCGCCTGGGAACCGCGCCGAAATACCACGCCAAAACACAGTTTTCCTAACAAAAACCAGAACGCTTTCTTTCTCCTGTTGGGAATCGAATTTGAAATAAAGTAAAAAAAAAAAACGCTGTAGGTTTGTGCAGTAAAGGACTCCCTTAAAACCTTACTCCCACCTGTCTCAGAGAACATTCAGCAGTGATGTAATCCCCTCGCAAACAAACACAAACACACGACCACCCACTTGCAAACACACGACATTCAACACGCACACATATATACATGTGTGTATACACATACACATAATGGTACATACACTGGTATACAAGTTTGAAGAGCAGGCAGGGAAAGCACTAAAATAGATTAGGGCACACCTGATGGGAAGTAAACAAGGAGTGATTGTTTGAAGAGGAGTCGGAATGGTTGCATGTGACGAATGGGGTTCCACAAGCATCAGTACTAGAGCCTGTGCTGTTTCTTGCTCACGTGAATGACATGACGGGAGGGATACAGAGGTGCCCCTGTTCACAGATGATGCGAAATTAATGAGGACGATACAAACAGACGTAGATCAGGAAAGGCTACAAATGGATCTGGACATGGTTCAGGAGAGAAGTGTCACGTGGATACTGGAGTTTAATCACAGTAGGTGCAAAGTTAGGAAGTTTGGGGAATGGAAAAGAAGATCGCAGATGAAGTACAGGCTCTGGAGGTAAAGGCTGCAAACCTTACCCCGTGGAGAATGACCTTGAAGTGAGTACTGTACCGTGCATATCACCTGAGGAGCACACCAGTCAAATAACTGCTGCAGCAAATGCGCGTCTGGCAAATCTAAAACTAGCTTTAGATATCTAGATAGGGAATTATTCACGACAGTATACTGTGTACGTAGTGGTATATCCAGCACAAGTATGGAACCCACACCTGGTCAAACATGTTATAAAATATGAGAAAGTACAGAGGTTTATTTACCACTAGACCAGTCCCGGAGCTAAGTACTATGCCCTATGAGCAGAGATTAAGGTAACTCAGCATGATGTCACTGGAGGACAGAAGGGCTGGGAGAGATATGATAACAGAGTTCAAAATACTGACAGATTGTTTGAGAGATGGGAAACAGAAACACAAAAGTAGGGTTGGAAGTTGGAAACACAGAAATATTTCTGTCTTAGTGTAGCCAGGAAGTAGAACGCACTGTTGAATGAAGTGGGAGAGGCAGGATCCATACACAGCATTAATAATAGGCACGATAAGGCTCTCGACGCCATGAGAGATTGAACCTAGAAGCGACCAGCGAAGAGTTCCTATATGTTATCAGTGAATATATACGTTTTTTTTATTAACACACCGGCCGTTTCCCACCAAAGAAGGGTGACCTGATAAAGAAGAAACACTTTCATCATCATTCACTCCATCACTGTCTTGCCAGAGGCGTGCCTACAGTTTCTATAAACTGCAACATATCAATACTCCTCCTTCAGAGTGCAGGCACTGTAACTCCCACCTCTGGCTTGCCGGTTTCCCTGAATCCCTTCATAAATGTTACTTTACTCACATTCCAACAGCAACAGCATGGCAAGTCATAAAAACCATTTGTCTTCATTTGCTCTTATCTAACACACTCATTCATGCTTGCTGGAAGTCTAAGCCCCTCGCACACAAAACCTCTCTCTAACCTTTCCTAGGCCGACTCTTACCCCACCTTCCCTCTACTACAGATTACACGCTCCTCAAGTCATTCTATTTCGTTCCAGCCTCTCTAAATGTCCGAGCCACCTCAACAACCCCTCCTCAGCCTTCTGGATAATTCTTTTAGTAACGCCGCACCTCCTCCTAATTTCCTACTGCGGATTCTCTGCATTATATTCACACCGCACATTGCCCTCAGACACAGTTACTTTTGACGATGACATCGTGTTTTGGGAGGATTTTGAAGAGAAGTTGCAATGGTTGGTGGACGAATTTGGGAGGATGTGTAAAAGAAGGAAATTGAAAGTGAACATGGGAAAGAGTAAGGTGATGTGGGTAACAAAAAATTTAGGTAATAGTAGATGGTACTGTTAGCATCTAGGTGTTCAGCGAGTTGGTACTATGTTAGTTATGTGGTATGTGCGCAACTACAGTAGGTAGAACCATAATCACACCAAGTATTTTATATCCTCCAGAATTTCTAAAACTTCAGTTTAACATGAATTAAAGAAAAATGCTACAGTGTCTGGCTGGCAAAGTTCTCGCTTCACACGCGGAGGGCCCGGGTTCGATTCCCAGCGGGGTGGAAACATTTTGACGTGTTTCCTTACACCTGTTGTCCTGTTCACCTAGCAGCAAATAGGTACCTGGGTGTTAGTCGACTGGTGTGGGTCGCATCCTGGGGGACAAGATTGAGGACCAAAATGGAAATAAGAGAGACAGTCCCTCGATGACGCATTGACTATCTTGGGTTATCCTGGGTGGCTGACCCTCCGGGGTTATCCTGGGTGGCTAACCCTCCGGGGTTATCCTGGGTGGCTGACCCTCAGGGGTTATCCTAGATGGCTAACCCTCCGGGGTTATCCTGGGTGGCTGACCCTCCGGGGTTATCCTGGGTGGCTGACCCCCCGGGGGTTTATCCTGGGTGGCTGACCCTCCGGGGTTATCCTGGGTGGCTGACCCTCCGGGGTTATCCTGGGTGGCTGACCCTCCGGGGTTATCCAGGGTGGCTGACCCTCCGGGGTTATCCTGGGTGGCTGACCCTCCGGGGTTATCCTGGGTGGCTGACCCTCCGGGGTTATCCTGGGTGGCTGACCCTCCGGGGTTATCCTGGGTGGCTGACCCTCCGGGGTTATCCTGGGTGGCTGACCCTCCGGGGTTATCCTGGGTGGCTGACCCTCCGGGGTTATCCTGGGTGGCTGACCCTCCGGGGTCATCCTGGGTGGCTGACCCTCCGGGGTTATCCTGGGTGGCTCACCCTCCGGGGCTATCCTGGGTGGCTGACCCTCCGGGGCTATCCTGGGTGGCTAACCCTCCGGGGTTATCCTGGGTGGCCGACCCTCCGGGGTCATCCTGGGTGGCTGAGCCTCCGGGGTTATCCTGGGTGGCTGACCCTCCGGGGTTATCCTGGGTGGCTGACCCTCCGGGTTATCCGGGGTTTGCTGACCCTCCGGGGTTATCCTGGGTGGCTAACCCTCCGAGGTTATCCTGGGTGGCTGACCCTCCGGGGTCATCCTAGGTGGCTGACCCTCCGGGGTTATGCTGGATGGCTGACCCTCCGGGGCTATCCTGGGTGGCTGACTCTCCGGGGTTATCCTGGGTGGCTGACCCTCCGGGGTTATCCTGGGTTGCTGACCCTCCGGGGTTATCCTGGGTGGCTGACCCTCCGGGGTTATCCTGGGTGGCTAACCCTTCGGGGTTATCCTGGGTGGCTGACCCTCCGGGGTTACCCCCGGGGTTATCCTGGGTGGCTGACCCTCCGGGGTTATCCTGGGTGGTTGACCCTCCGGGGTTATCCTGGGTGTCTGACCCTCCGGGGTTATCCTGGGTGGCTGACCCTCCGGGGTTATCCTGGGTGGCTGACCCTCCGGGGTTATCCTGGGTGGCTAACCCTCCGAGGTTATCCTGGGTGGCTGACCCTCCGGGGTCATCCTGGGTGGCTGACCCTCCGGGGTTATCCTGGATGGCTGACCCTCCGGGGCTATCCTGGGTGGCTGACTCTCCGGGGTTTTATCTGGGTGGCTCCCCCTCCGGGGGTTATCCTGGGTTGTGACCCTCCGGGTTATCCTGGGTGGCTGACCCTCCGGGTTACCCGGGGGCTAACCCCCCGGGGGTTATCCTGGTGGCTGACCCTCTGGGGTTACCCGCCGGGGTTATCCTGGGTGGCTGACCCTCCGGGGTTATCCTGTTTGGCTGACCCTCCGGGGTTATCCTGGGTGTCTGACCCTCCGGGGTTATCCTGGGTTGCTGACCCTCCGGGGTTATCCTGGGTGGCTGACCCCCCGGGAGTTTCCGGGTGCTGCCCCTCCGGGGTTATCCTGGGTGGCTAACCCTCCGGGTATCCTGGGGGGCTGACCTCCGGGGTTATCCAGGTGGCTGACCCTCCGGGGTTAATCCTGGGTGGCTGGACCCTCCGGGTTATCCTGGGTGGCTGACCCCCGGAGTTATCCTGGTGGCTTGACCCTCCGGGGTTATCCTGGGGGGCTAACCCTCCGGGTTATCCTGGGTGGCTGACCCTCCGGGGTTATCCAGGGTGGCTGACCCTCCGGGGTTATCCTGGGTGGCTGACCCTCCGGGGTTATCCTGGGTGGCTGACCCTCCGGGGTTATCCTGGGTGTGGACCCCCGGGTTATCCTGGGGGGCTGACCCTCCGGGGTTATCCTGGGTGGCTGACCCTCCGGGGTTATCCTGGGTGGCTGACCCTCCGGGGTTATCCTGGGTGGCTGACCCTCCGGGGTTATCCTGGGTGGCTGACCCCCCGGGGGTTATCCTGGGTGGCTGACCCTCCGGGTTATCCTGGGTGCTGACCCCCCGGGGGTTATCCGGGGTGGGCACCCTTTCTGGGTTATCCTGGTGGCTGACCCCCCGGGGTTATCCTGGGTGGCTGACCCTCCGGGGTTATCCTGGGTGGCTGACCCTCCGGGGTTATCCTGGGTGGCTGACCCTCCGGGGTTATCCTGGGTGGCTGACCCTCCGGGTTATCCTGGGGGGGCGGGACCCCCCGGGGTTATCCTGGGTGGCTGACCCTCCGGGGGTTTATCCTGGGTGGCTGACCCTCCGGGGTTATCCTGGGTGGCTGACCCTCCGGGGTTATCCTGGGTGGCTGACCCTCCGGGGTTATCCTGGGTGGCTGACCCTCCGGGGTTATCCTGGGTGGCTGACCCTCCGGGGTTATCCGGGGTGGCTGACCTCCGGGGTTATCCGGGGTTTGGCTGACCCTCCGGGGTTATCCTGGGTGGCTGACCCTCCGGGGTTATCCTGGGTGGCTGACCCTCCGGGGTTAACAATCTTATCTTTCCTTATCTATTAAAGGTTTATTGATTTTTATGAGAATAATAAAAATATATCTAACATGTGAATTATTATATTCAGGAAATATTAAGTTAATGAATAATTACATAAACCTTCTTGCCACCTAGTAGGTGGCAGATAGGTGACACTTGTAGGTGGCAGGTAGGTGACACTTGTAGGTGGCAGGTAGGTGACACTTGTAGGTGGCAGGTAGGTGACACTTGTAGGTGGCAGGTAGGTGACACTTGTGGGTGGCAGTAGGTACACTTGTAGGGGGCAGTAGGTGACACTTGCAGGTGACAGGTAGGTGACACTTGTAGGTGGCAGGTAGGTGACACTTGTAGGTGGCAGGTAGGTGACACTTGTAGGTGGCAGGTAGGTGACACTTGTTGTGGCAGGTAGTGAATGCAGGTGCAGGTAGTGACACTTGCAGGGGCAGGTAGGTGACACTTGCGGGGGCCCGGGTAGGTGACACTTGAGGTGGCAGGTAGGTGACACTTGCAGGTGGCAGGTAGGTGACACTTGCAGGTGGCAGGTAGGTGACACTTGCAGGTGGCAGGTAGGTGACACTTGCGGGTGCAGGTAGGTGACACTTGCGGGTGGCAGGTGGTGACACTTGGCAGGGGGCAGTAGGTGACACTTGCAGGTGGCAGGTAGGTGACACTTGCAGATGGCAGGTAGGTGACACTTGCAGGTGGCAGGTAGGTGACACTTGCAGGTGGCAGGTAGGTGAACACTTGCAGGTGGCAGGAAAGGTGACACTTGCAGGTGGCAGGTAGGTGACACTTGCAGGTGGCAGGTAGGTGACACTTGCAGGTGGCAGGTAGGTGACACTTGCAGGTGGCAGGTAGGTGACACTTGTAGGTGGCAGGTAGGTGACACTTGCAGGTGGCAGGTAAGTGACACTTGCAGGTGGCAGGTATTTGACACTTGCAGGTGGCAGGTAGGTGACACTTGCAGTGGCGGGTTTAGGTGACACTTGCAGGTGGCAGGTAGGTGACACTTGCAGGTGGCAGGTAGGTGACACTTCAGTGGCAGGTAGGTGACACTTGCAGGGGGGCAGGTAGGTGACACTTGCGGGTGGCAGGTAGGTGACACTTGCAGGTGCAGGTAGGTGCCCCTTGCAGGTGGCAGGTAGGTGCACTTGCAGGGGGAAAGGTAGGGGGACACTTGCAGATGGCAGGTAGGTGACACTTGCAGGTGGCAGGTAGGTGACACTTGTAGGTGGCAGGTAGGTGACACTTGTAGGTGGCAGGTAGGTGACACTTGTAGGTGGCAGGTAGGTGACACTTGCAGGTGGCAGGTAGGTGACACTTGCAGGTGGCAGGTAGGTGACACTTGCAGATGGCAGGTAGGTGACACTTGCAGGTGACAGGTAGGTGACACTTGCAGGTGGCAGGTAGGTGACACTTGCAGGTGGCAGGTAGGTGACACTTGTAGGTGCAGGTAGGTGACACTTGCAGGTGGCAGGTAGGTGACACTTGCAGGTGGCAGGTAGGTGACACTTGCAGGTGGCAGGTAGGTGACACTTGCAGGTGCAGTAGGTGACACTTGCAGGGTTGCGGTAGGTGACACTTGCAGATGGCAGGTAGGTGACACTTGCAGGTGGCAGGTAGGTGACACTTGCAGGTGGCAGGAAGGTGACACTTGCAGATGGCAGGTAGGATATAGTAGTAGGTGGTACGTATTTGACACCAACAGAAAGTAGGCTGATAACACCAGCAGATGATAACGGCAGGTGGTACACAGATGACACCATTAGGTGGTAACTACGTGACACCAGCAGAAACTAGGCTGACAGCACCAGCAGGTGACGCCAATGGGTGTCAACAACAGGTGACACCAGCAGATGGCATTATATTGATTGTTGACAGACAGGCTTCAAAGTTGCAATCAACGCTCCATATTGGCTTCTGTTGCAGTATATTACCCAGTCCACCCCTACCATGTTACTGGCGCTATATATTACCCAGCCTCCAGTCCACCCCTACCATGTTACTGGCGCTATATATTACCCAGCCTCCAGTCTACCCCTACCATGTTACTGACGCTATATATATTACCCAGCCTCCAATCCACCCCTACCATGTTACTGGCACTATATATTACCCAGCCTCCAGTCCACCCTTACCATGTTACTGGCGCTATATATTACCCAGCTTCCAGTCCACCCCTACCATGTTACTGGCACTGTGTAATGAACAGCCTCCAGTCCACCCCTACCATGCTATGTTACTGGTGCTATATATTACCTAGCCTCCAGTCCACCCCTACCATGTTACTGGCGCTATATATTACCTAGCCTCCAGTCCACCCCTACCATGTTACTGGCGCTATATATTACCCAGCTTCCAGTCCTCCTCTACCATGTTACTGGCGCTATACATTACCTGGCCTCCAGTCCAACCCTACGATGTTACTGGCGCTATATACTACACAGCCTCCAGTCCACCCCTACCATATTACTGGCGCTACATATTACACAGCCTCCAGTCCAACCCTACCATGTTAGTGGCTCTGTAAGTTTTCCCCAAATCCCGTCTAACCTACCAGTTATTGGTGCTATATATTACCCAGCCTCAAGTCCTTCCCTACCATGTTACTAGCACTATATATTACACAGCCTCCAGTCCAACCCTACCATGTTAGTGGCTCTGTATGTTACCCAGACTCCAGTCTAACCCTACCATGTTATTGGTGCTATATATTACCCAGCCTCCAGTCCTTCCCTACCATGTTACTAGCACTATATATTACCCAGTTTCCAGTTCACCCCTACCATGTTACTGTCGTTATATATTACCCAGCCTCCAGTCCACCCCTACCACGTTACTGGCACTATGTATTACCCAGCCTCCAATCCACCCCTACCATGTTACTGGTGCTTTATATTACCCAGCTTCCAGTCCACCCCTACCATGTTACTGGTACTGTGTAATGAACTGCCTCCAGTCCACCCCTACCATGTTACTGGCGCTATATATTACACATCCTCCAGTCCACCCCTACCATGTTACTGGTGCTATATATTACCTAGCCTCCAGTCCACCCCTACCATGTTGCTGGCGCTATATATTCCCCAGCCTCCAGTCCACCTATACCATGTTACTGGCGCTATATATTACCGAGCGTCCAGTAAACCCCTACCATGTTACTGGCACTATATATTACCCAGCCTCCAGTCCACCCCTACCATGTTACTGGTGCTATATATTACCCAGCTTCCAGTCCTCCCCTACCATGTTACTGGCGCTATACATTACCTGGCCTCCAGTCCAACCCTACCATGTTACTGGCGCTATATATTACCCAGCCTCCAGTCCACCCCTACCATGTTACTGGCGCTACATATTACCCAGCCTTCAGTCCAACCCTACCATGTCACTGACGCTATATATTACCCAGCCTCCAGCCCACCCCTACCATGTTACTGGTGCTATATATTACACAGCCTCCAGTCCAACCCTACCATGTTACTGGCACTGTATGTTACCAAGACTCCAGTCTAACCCTACCATGTTATTGGTGTTATACATTACCCAGCCTCCAGTCCACCCCTACCATGTTACTGGTGCTATATATTACCCAGCCTCCAGTCCTTCCTTACCATGTTACTAGCGCTATATATTACCCAGTTTCCAGTTCACCCCTACCATGTTACTGTCGCTATATATTACCCATCCTCCAGTCCACCCCTACCACATTACTGGCACTATATATTACCCAGCCTCCAATCCACCCCTACCATGTTACTGGTGCTATATATTACCCAGCCTCCAGTCCTTCCCTACCATGTTACTAGCGCTATATATTACCCAGTTTCCAGTTCACCCCTACCATGTTACTGTCGCTATATATTACCCAGCCTCCAGTCCACCCCTACCACGTTACTGGCACTATATATTACCCAGCCTCCAATCCTCCCCTACCATGTTACTGGTCCTATATATTACCCAGCTTCCAGTCAACCCCGACCATGTTACTGGTGCTGTGTAATGAACAGCCTCCAGTCCACCCCTACCATGTTACTGGGACTATATATTACCCATCCTCCAGTCTACCCCTACCATGTTACTGGTGCTATATATTACCTAGCCTCCAGTCCACCCCTACCATGTTGCTGGCGCTATATATTCCCCAGCCTCCAGTCCACCCCTACCATGTTACTGGCGCTATATATTACCCAGCATCCAGTAAACCCCTACCATGTTACTGGCACTATATATTATCCAGCCTCCAGTCCACCCCTACCATGTTACTGGCGCTATATATTACCCAGCTTCCAGTCCACCCCTACCATGTTACTGGCACTGTGTAATTAACAGCCTCCAGTCCACCCCTACCATGCTATGTTACTGGCGCTAATAATTACCCAGCCTCCAGTCCACCCCTACCATGTTACTGGCACTATATATTACCTAGCCGCCAGTCCACCCCTACCATGTTGCTGGTGCTATATATTACCCAGCGTCCTGTAAACCCCTACCATGTTACTGGCGCTATATATTACCCAGCCTCCAGTCCAACCCTACCATGTTACCGGCGCTATATATTACCCAGCCTCCAGTCCACCCCTACCATGTTACTGGCGCTATATATTACCTGGCCTCCAGACCAACCTTACCATGTTACTGGCGCTATATATTACCCAGCCTCCAGTCCACCCCTACCATGTTACTGGTGCTATATATTACCTAGCCTCCAGTCCACTCCTACCATGTTACTGACGTTATATATTACCCAGCGTTCAGTCCACCTCTACCATGTTACTGGTGCTATATATTACCTAGCCTCCAGTCCAACCTTACCATGTTACTGGCATTGTACGTTACCCAGACTCCAGTCTAACCCTACCATGTTACTGGCACTGTATGTTACCCAGACTCCAGTCTAACCCTACCATGTTACTGGCGCTGTGTAATGAACAGCCTCCAGTCCACCCCTACCATGCTACGTTATTGGCGCTATATATTACCCAGCCTCCAGTCCACCCCTACCATGCTACTGGCGCTATATATTACCCAGCCTTACCTGGATACCTGGAGGTTATTCCGGGGATCAACGCCCCCACGGCCCGGTCCACGACCAGGCCTCCCGATGGATCAGGGCCTGATCAACTAGGCTGTTACTGTTGGCCGCTCGCAGTCCGACGTTACGGCCACAGCCTCGGCTGATCCGGCACCAACTTTGGTATCTGTCCAGCTCTCTGTATAGTAGCCAGGGTTTATTGCAATTCCCCTAATGTTGATGGGAACTGTGGAACAGTTGGGCCCCGGACACCTATGTTTTTCTCTTAGTGTACCAATGGCGCCCCTACTTTTTATTGGCGGCATTTTGCATCGCCTGCCCAGTCTTTTACTTTCGTGACTGGCGCTGTATATTACCCAGCCTCCAGTCCACCCCTACCATGTTAATGGCACTGTATATTACCGAGCCTAGAGTCCACCCCTACCATGCTACTGGCGCTATATATTACCCAGCCTTTAGTCTAACCCTACCATGTTACTGGCAGTGTATATTACCCAGTCTCCAATCCACCCCTACCATGTTAATGGCACTGTATATTACCCAACCTAGAGTCCACCCCTACCATGTTACTGCGCGTGTATATACCAGCCTCCAGTCCACCCCTACCATGTTAATGGCACTGTATATTACCCAACCTAGAGTCCACCCCTACCATGTTACTCGCGCTGTATATTACCCAGCCTCCAGTCCACCCCTACCATGTTAATGGCACTGTATATTACCCAACCTAGAGTCCACCCCTACCATGTTACTCGCGCTGTATATTACCCAGCCTCCAGTCCACCCCTACCATGTTATGGCACTGTATATTTACCCAGCCTAGAGTCAACCCCTACCATGTTACTCGCGCTGTATATTACCCAGCCTCCAGTCCACCCCTACCATGTTAATGGCACTGTATATTACCCAGCCTAGAGTCCACCCCTACCATGTTACTCGCGCTGTATATTACCCAGCCTCCAGTCCACCCCTACCATGTTAATGGCACTGTATATTACCCAACCTAGGTCCACCCCTACCATGTTATTCGCGCTGTATATTACCCAGCCTCCAGTCCACCCTCACCATGTTATGGCACTGTATATTACCCAGCCTAGAGTCCACCCCTACCATGTTACTCGCGCTGTATATTACCCAGCCTCCAGTCCACCCCTACCATGTTAATGGCACTGTATATTACCCAGCCTAGAGTCCACCCCTACCATGTTACTCGCGCTGTATATTACTCAGCCTCCAGTCCACCCCTACCATGTTAATGGCACTGTATATTACCCAACCTAGAGTCCACCCCTACCATGTTACTCGCGCTGTATATTACCCAGCCTCCAGTCCACCCCTACCATGTTAATGGCACTGTATATTACCCACCTAGAGTCCACCCTACCATGTTACTCGCGCTGTATATTACCCAGCCTCCAGTCCACCCCTACCATGTTAATGGCACTGTATATTACCCAGCCTAGAGTCCACCCCTACCATGTTACTCGCGCTGTATATTACCCAGCCTCCAGTCCACCCCTACCATGTTAATGGCACTGTATATTACCCAGCCTAGAGTCCACCCCTACCATGTTACTCGCGCTGTATATTACCCAGCCTCCAGTCCACCCCTACCATGTTAATGGCACTGTATATTACCCAGACCTAGAGTCCACCCCTACCATGTTATTCGCGCTGTATATTACCCAGCCTCCAGTCCACCCCTACCATGTTAATGGCACTGTATATTACCCAGCCTAGAGTCCACCCCTACCATGTTACTCGCGCTGTATATTACCCAGCCTCCAGTCCACCCCTACCATGTTAATGGCACTGTATATTACCCAGCCTAGAGTCACCCCCTACCATGTTACTCGCGCTGTATATTTACCCAGCCTCCAGTCCCACCCTCCTCATGTTAATGGCACTGTATATTACCCAACCTAGAGTCCACCCCTACCATGTTACTCGCGCTGTATATTACCCAGCCTCCAGTCCACCCCTACCATGTTAATGGCACTGTATATTACCCAACCTAGAGTCCACCCCTACCATGTTACTCGCGCTGTATATTACCCAGCCTCCAGTCCACCCCTACCATGTTACTCGCGCTGTATATTACCCAGCCTAGAGTCCACCCCTACCATGTTACTCGCGCTGTATATTACCCAGCCTCCACGGTTACTCAGCCTCCACGGTTACTCAGCCTCCACGGTTACCCAGCCTCCACGGTTACTCAGGCTAGTTATTACCCTGACCTCTGCTATCCAGGTTACTGTAACTTGGTATTTAGCAGTCCTATTCCACCCAAGTTTCTGAAGGTGGATGCTTCTCAGTCTTGCTGGATTCTATTCGTTCCTGTTAGTACTTCCCGGTCCTGCCGGATACTACCTGGTCACAGAGGTGGGTTATTTAAAAAATAATTTAATAGTCCTGTTGCTGGAGTAAAAAGAAGAGAGAGAACTAGAGAGGCAGTAAGATCGAGACATAGAGTACCTATCTACATGTACTTACCTACATGGTTGTAGGAGTCAAGTCCTAGCTCCTGACTCCGCACTCAACTTGCTGCTTACCAGATTCTCTCCTAGTCTCAAAATCCCTATCGTACTTGCTCTTAAAACTATGGAAGGATCCTGCATCCACTACTTCTTCATGAAGATCATGCATCTTCCCGATCACTCTGAGGCTGAACAACAACTTAGCATCTTTTAAGCTCATCTGTATCTTTAATAAACAACTATGTTCCCGAGTACCTGTTTCTTGCCTTTCACACAGCCTATCCCTATCTACCTTATCAGTTCCTCCTATATATTTTAAATTATTTTATATTTTCTTTTTCTCTAGTACTTCTGTTCTCCAAAGCTGTAAGAGTCAGTTTCATTTGTCTCGCCTCGTAGCTCATACTCCTTAGCTCTGGCCTCTTTTCCATGTAACAAAAGTTACCAACTTGAAATAACAAAGAAAATCTGTGAACCTGAGTGAGCAACACTTTATATTGTCTGGATCGTTGCCACGTGCGTCTCCACACTGCTGCCATATCAACCTCACAGTAATATTATGCACTAAATTAATCCTGCTACTTATCACAAAAATAAATTAATATCTGTTGATATACATATTTATCTCTATATTTAAACGCAATAATGAAAATTTATTTCCGTGCTTTAGTTAGTGTTTAAATACTGGAGGTACGTACTAAGCAGGCAACCTCATCTCCTCCCTTCCATACGCTCTGTGACTCATTTGTTCCGGCCACTTACACGGTGTTTACCTCCGTCACGTCTTCTTGCTCTGCCCAGACCTGTCAACACATAGCCAGCAAACAAGATAACCCATCGGTACTTGGTTTTGTCACTTTCGTAAAGTAAAAAAAAAAATATGCACGATTTCCAGAAGTTGAGAGATAGAGGAATGGTTTCCTGTGTGAGAATCAGCGAGATGAGAGACCTCCAACCCAGGCGCTGCACGTGTTCTTCAGATTCCCGTCTGATAATTTTTCACGGTGACAGCCCGTAACAGTTGATAGTTTAAGCGGCTAAATATGATGTCCGGGCAGTAGTGCTCAGCGCGCAGCTGCGCCCTCACACAGATCTGATGCGTAGCTAATATTTTACCCCGGCCTTGGATGACTTACACAGCCTCTTAGAGAAAATAGTGTGGACTAGTGGGAGAACAATGTGGGCTAGTGGGAGAACAGTGTGGGCTAGTGGGAGAACAATGTGGGCTAGTGGGAGAACTGTGGGCTAGTGGGAGAACAGTGTGGGCTAGTGGGAGAACAGTGTGGGCTAGTGCGAGAATAGTGTGGGCTAGTGGGAGAACAGTGTGGGCTAGTGGGAGAACAGTGTGGGCTAGTGAGAGAACAGTGAGGGCTAGTGGGAGAACAGTGTGGGCTAGTGGGAGAACAGTGTAGGCTAGTGGGAAAACAGTGTGGGCTAGTGGGAGGACAGTGTGGGCTAGTGGGAGAACAGTGTGGGCTAGTGAGAGAACAGTGAGGGCTAGTGGGAGAACAGTGTGGGCTTGTGTGAGTACAGTGTGGGGTCATGGGGAGAACAGTGGATCGGAGTGAAACCAGTGTGGATTATAGGGAGGAAACTTCAGAAAAGAGGGAGAACACAGTGGATAGGAAGGAGAAGAGTGTGAATAACAGGGAAAAAACTTTAGACCAGAGGGATAATAATGTGGACCAGAGGAAAAATACTGAGGAATAGATAAAAGACAATGTGAACCAGATGAGACACAGCACCAGAGGATGAAGAACGTAGACCTAGTGGAGATGAGTGTAAACCATACTGTGAATAGCTTAGGAAGTCGTAATAACACAATGGGTTCTAACCCCCGCCCGTACCGTGGTTTGTTTACTTTGAACTAGCAAAAGAACAGAATGAGCCCAAGGAGTTTTTATGAACCAGAGAGAGATCAATATGAACCAGAGGATGAACACTGTGAAAAACAGGAAGAAGAGTGTATATCACAGAAGAAGAAAAATATTGACTAGTGAGCAATAAGTGTAGAGGTGAGAGGAAGGAAAATATTTGCTGAGGAGGAAGAGGTATTGACCAGAGAGGAAGATAAATATGGAGCAGAAGGTAAAATTATGAACGAGATTAGGAAAAAAGTGAAGACCAAAGTTAGAAAACCAGGTGCAAAAAAGGGAGAAAATGAAAACTAAAGAAAGTATGAACGAGCGACGGGAAGAAAGTATGAACCAGACAGGGAGGAAAGTATGGTCCAAGAGGGAGAAAAATATGAACCAGTGATGGAGATAACCAGATAGATAGATAACCAGAGACTCGCTGAGCCTCAGCAGATTAAAAGTATTTTGTTATTGAAATGAGGCAGCCATTGTCATGTTGTATGTAAGTCGCTCTTTCTTGATGTCTGCCTTTGTAGCTCTTGTCACCCTTCGTATCTCTGCCATTGTTTGTGTCTCTGTATGGCTCCGTGTCTGCTTGACTGTCTGTCTGTCCCAGTTTGTTTGCAATTACTTGCGATTCTACCTGTTGTTGTTTGTGCCTGTCACTATTTATTGAACCTCTGTCTGTCTTTGTGCCTCTGATTTTGTGTGTGCCTGTTTGTCTGCCTTCGTTTGTGCCTGTGTGCAAACATTATTCATACGTCTGTCTGCCTTTGTTAATGCATGTCTTTGTGCCTCTGTCTGTCGTCCTTTGTACTTCTGCTTGTGTGCCTCTGCTTCTCAGCTTGTCCTACTTTCCCCGTGCCTATTGATTTAGATTTGTTATGTTATTGATTTTGTAAGTGCAACATTTGATCAGCTGTATATTAATTATATGAAAATTGTAAGAGGAAAAATAGAGATACTGTTCATCCTTCTTTCACCCTTCACACATTACTCACATCTCACTTACCCTCACCTCTCACTCCACACACCTTTCTCACTTACACCTCACTCTCACACACCCCGCACCTCCCCTCCCTCACATACCCGGCATCTCCCCTCCCTCACTCTCATCTATACCCTTCCAATTCAGTTACTTCTCTTCCCACAAACCCCTCACGTTCCCTCGCACTTTCCCCTCACACGTCCCTCGTCTGTCACATGCCCATCCCATCAAGGACCTTCTCTATTTAAGAGTCCCTTCCAATCACCACCATCAAAACTCATCCCTTCACATACCTCTGAGTCTCACAACACTCCCTCTCAAAGCGCACCTCTCTTCACTAACCTCCTCCGTCTTCCTTCACAATCTTTAGCTCATATTACCTGTTATCTACTTCCCTTACCCTCCCCTTCACACCTATTACATCTCATTGCAAACCCCTCTCTTTTTTACTCCTTATATCCCCCTCTTCTTCGCATCCCTCATTACCCTTGGCACTCCCTCCTACCCCCGTTAACATTCTTCCTGTCACACTTTTCACTGGGCCCTCACATCTATCACTGGGCCCTCACACTTCTCACTGGGCCCTCACACTTCTCACTGAGCCCTCACACTTCTCACTGGACCCTCACACCTCTCACTGGGTCCTCCTCACTTCCTCCACCTCATATAGGAGTCAACCGCAAAATGTGTACTATATGCTGCATAATTTTGGAAAATGGCGTAACAGAGAGTGGCTAATTCTGAGCCCGGCAAATATTGTGTGGAACTGCGGCCTTTCCTGGCTTATTGTGTGGTGTTACTCGTACACTTGTTGCTCTTGGTAAGTAATGGTGGTGCTGGTGTTGTATGGTGGTGCTGGTATTGTATGGTGGTGCCATGTTGTGTGGTGATGCTAGTGTTGTGTGATGATGCTTGTGTTGTGCTCATGTGTCGTAGGGTGCTGTTTATGTTGTGTGATGATGCAAGTGTTATGTGATGATGCTTGTGTTGTGTGATGATGCTAGTGATGTGTAATGATGCTTGTGTGGGTAAGATAGTCTGTGACTTCTGCGTGCACCCCTACTGTTGTTTTCCACAGTATACCTGGAGAGGAGTATACCTGGAGAGGGTTTCGGAGGTCAACGCCCCCGCGGCCCGGTCTGAGATCAGGCCTCAGTAGTTTTTACAGAAAATATATTCTTACCTCCCTCAAAGCCACGGTCTATGAACTCAATTTAAGTGGTAATGAGCGTCTTTCGATGAAAGGTGAACGGAAGGCTCGAACCGAGCTACTGGGCTTGTAATAAGAAAATTTCACAGAAGGCGCTGCTGTGTCCTGTGTCAATGACTGTAACCCAACAATCCTTTCCCACAACCACAGTAGTTTTCATTGTAAATCTATCCTCACCCCATCAAAGCCATAGTCTATGAACAGTAGCTTGCAGACTGTAGCTACTGGAGCAGACACGACACAACAGTGTCTTCTATGAAACTTTCAGAATTTTATGGATGTGTTTTAAAATAAACATGATAACACATAAGTTTAGTCAGAATTGGTGCAAATTTCAATTTTTACTGATATAGTTAAGAAACTTGGAATCAGATAAATTACTCGTGAATGGTTTTTCTGATTGGCTTTAAATTTTTACCATTTATGAACTTCATTGAAACAAATCTTGTCATTCACTTTGAGCTGCATAAATCAAAATTTGCCAGTTTTATTAAGTAAATAGTTTCCCAAGTAACAGCTAGTGAAATACGTCTAGTTAATTTTAGTTATTAATGTTTATATGTACAATGTTTATTTCTAATTTCAAAAATTAGAATACTGTATTATTTTTTTATTTTTCAATGTTTTCATCGTGTAAAAAAACTGTATAATGCAAATGTATCAGTTAATTCAGTTTAATAATAGAGAGACGTTGCTCTAGTTCAGAACTAAAAGTTTTTATTTTGGATTTCTGATAAATGTTACTTGTTCGAGGTTACAATAATATGTGTACTGCTTGTGGAGACTAGTACACCAAACGGGGAGTAGAATGACATTAATTAGCTCTGCGGCAACCACACCTTCGTATGACCTCGCAACATGAAGCAAGCCTAGTTCGCTGGGCTCATGTTGTTTGTAGGATTGTATGGTCCAGTGGTTTAGGGTGTCGTGAATTTTCGCTCTTCCCACGAGGCGGTCTAAAACAATACGGGTTCGATCCCCCGGCTAGCATATATATATATATATATATATATATATATATATATATATATATATATATATATATATATATATATATATATATATATATATATATATATATATTATATATATGCAATAAGATCACAGTAAACAGGTGATTTCAGAATATGCAAAACAACCACTGTGAAAGAATAGTGAAATTCCAAGCGCTTTCGTGACTTCTCACATTATCAAGGAACTATATCATATTATCACATTATCAAGGAACTATATGATACAGTTCCTTGATAATGTGTGTATGAGAGAGAGAGAGAGAGAGAGAGAGAGAGATGTGGGTGATACATAAATATTTTTCTTTTTTTGTTCTAAACTAGAAGTTATGAGAATAAAGAAAATAAGTGTAACGACGCCGTGCTCACAGACACCAACAATACACATACTAACCGTGCTCACAGACACCAACAATACACATACTAACCGTGCTCACAGACACCAACAATAACACATACTAACCGTGCTCACAGACACCAACAATACACATACTAACCGTGCTCACAGACACCAACAATACACATACTAACCGTGCTCACAGACACCAACAATACACAAACTAACCGTGCTCACAGACACCAACAATACACATACTAACCCTGAAAAAAAAATCGGACTCTGAGCTAAATTTAGACCGTTTCCTGAGAAGGATTTATTCGGCGGAGAAGGAATGAAGTGAAGGAAGGCCGGATATTGTTTTCCCTTTCTCTTCCACCAAGTTAGTTCTGCATGCTTTATTTAATAAGAGAAATGCATGTGTCCAAATATCCAACTCAACTGCAAGCAACCACTAGCAATTTCTCACAATTTCCTCCATAAATTCCTGCTTCTACCCTACATTTTCCTCTAAACTCGCGTGTTGGCCACAAAATTACCCCACAAGCGGACTTACTCTCTCCCCAGGGGGTCTTTCCCAGGAGATTCTCAGGCAGGCCGAGTTCTGGGCGGGATTTACTGAGATTAGGTGGGATTTCGGCGGACTTGGCGAAATCGCGCCTTTATGCCTTGGCCAGACTAAGATATTACCGTAGATGGTGTAATAATGTTTGTAATATGTCTTCATGAACAGTGCCGCAGCGCAGGGTGGAGGAAGGCAGGTCACTGAGCTGCCCTCCAGGCATGCTCGTGCACTCATCATTATGAACCAGCGTGTGAGTCTCTGTGTGCACTCTTCCCAGTGTATCATTGTGCACCAGCGATTGAGTGCACTAATGTATGCGTATCATTAAGTACTCTAGCATGGAAAATGGTCTGGTGATACCGACAAGATGTGGAAAAAGGCACTTGTGTATAGTTCGGAACATTTATTAGAGGAATCATTTCGCCACAAGTGGCTTGAACAAGCTATTTATGGCGAAACTAAATGTCCTGATCAGTATATAAGTGTCTGCCACTATAGCATGGGCACCACTGTGTGCACCATTGTGTTTACCACAGTGGGCACCACTATGTGCACCATTGTGTTTACCACAGTGGGCACCACTGTGTGCACCATTGTGTTTACCACAGTGGGCACCACTATGTGCACCATTGTGTTTACCACAGTGGGCACCACTGTGTGCACCATTGTGTTTACCACAGTGGGCACCACTGTGTGCACCATTGTGTTTACCACAGTGGGTACCACTGTGTGCACCATTGTGTTTACCACTGTGGGCACCAGCGTGTGCACCACTGTGTTTACCACAGTGGGCACCAGTGTGTGCACCACTGTGTTTACCACAGTGGGCACCAGTGTGTGCACCACCGTGTTTACCACAGTGGGCACCAGTATGTGCACCATTGTTTGCCACAGTGGGCACCATTGTGCTTACCACAGTGGGCACCATTGTGTCTACCATAGTGGGCACTAGTGTGTGCACTAGTGTGATCACCAGTGCGTGTGTCAGTGTGTACATCAACGTGTACGCCATCCTGTGTACCAGTGTGCACCACAGTGCATGCACAAAGTGTGTGCACTAGTGTGACTACCACAGGTTGCACCAAAATGTGTGCACCCGTGTCTGCACCAGTGTGCGCAACTATGTGAGTACCAGTGTGTGCTCCATTGCGTTTATATGTGTGTGCAGTTGTGTGCAGGTCCAGTACATCACTGTACTCACTAGTATGTGCACCAGCATAAGCACCAGTGTGTACACTAAATGCTCCAGTATGTGCACCAGTGTGTCTATTAGAGTACACACCAGTATCTGACTGTCCCTGTATGTGCACCAGTATGTGCACAAGTATATCTGTACCCCATGTGTGCACCAGTATATCCTACAGTGTCTACACTAGACTAAAATATTAACATGTGCACATTTGTGTGTTCACCAGTGTCTGTTCTAGACTGTGCACTATCGTGTGTTAGAGCACAGTGTTGGGAGAGTGTTAGAGTACAGTGTTGGGAGAGTGTTAGAGTACAGTGTTGGGAGAGTGTTAGAGTACAGTGTTGGTGTACAAAGCTAGATTGTGTTGGTGTACAGTATTAGGAGAGTGTTTGGTAGTATTGGTGCACAGTTTTGTGAAGTGTTATTGTACACTGTTGGGGAGAGTGTTGTTGTACAGTATTGGTGTTCAGTGTTGGT
>NC_069451.1:9327146-9339646 GCF_026875155.1 Cherax quadricarinatus | reverse complement strand
TCCTACAGTAAGTACCCACCCTACAGTACGTGCCCATCCTACAGTAAGTGCCCACCCTACAGTAAGTGCCCACCCTACAGTAAGTGCCCATCCTACAGTAAAGTGCCCATCCTACAGTAAGTGCCCATCTACAGTAAGTGCCCACCCTACAGTACGTGCCCACCCTACAGTAAGTGCCCACCCTACAGTAAGTGCCCACCCTACAGTAAGTGCCCATCCTACAGTAAGTGCCCATCCTACAGTAAGTGCCCACCCTACAGTACGTGCCCATCCTACAGTAAGTGCCCACCCTACAG
The DNA here is from genome assembly GCF_026875155.1 of Cherax quadricarinatus. NCBI lineage: Eukaryota > Metazoa > Arthropoda > Malacostraca > Decapoda > Parastacidae > Cherax > Cherax quadricarinatus. The sequence continues at coordinate 9,339,350 of NC_069451.1, read as the reverse complement.
TAAGTGCCCATCCTACAGTAAGTGCCCATCCTACAGTAAGTACCCACCCTACAGTAAGTACCCACCCAAACAGTAAGTGCCCATCCTACAGTAAGGGGCCCATCCTACAGTAAGTACCCACCCTACAGTAAGTACCCACCCTTACAGTAAGTGCCCATCCTACAGATAGTGCCCATCCTACAGTAAGTACCCACCCTACAGTAAGTGCCCATCCTACAGTAAGTACCCACCCTACAGTAAGTGCCCATCCTACAACAAGTGCCCACCCTACAGTAAGTACCCACCTTACAGTAAGTACCCACCCTACAGTAAGTGCCCATCCTACAGTAAGTGCCCATCCTACAGTAAGTACCCACCCTACAGTAAGTGCCCACCCTACAATAAGTGCCCACCCTACAGTAAGTACCCACCCTACAGTAAGTGCCCACCCTACAGTAAGTACCCACCCTACAGTAAGTACCCACCCTACAGTAAGTGCCCACCCTACAGTAAGTACCCACACTACAGTAAGTGCCCATCCTACAGTAAGTGCCCATCCTACATTAAGTGCCCCCCTACAGTAAGTACCCAACTACGTACGTACCCACCCTACAGTAAGCGCCCACCCTACAGTAAGTACCCACCCTACAGTATCCACCCTACAGAAAGTACCCACCCTACAGTAAGTACCAACCCTACAGTAAGTGCCCACCCTACAGTAAGTGCCCACCCTACAGTAAGTGCCCACCCAAACAGTAAGTACCCACACTCCCAGTAAGTGCCCATCCTACAGTAAGTGCCCATCCTACAGTAAGTGCCCACCCTACAGTAAGTACCCAAGCTACAGTACGTACCCACCCTACAGTAAGCGCCCACCCTACAGTAAGTACCCACCCTCCCCAGTATCCACCCTACAGAAAGTACCCACCCTACAGTAAGTACCAACCCTACAGTAAGTGCCCACCCTACAGTAAGTGCCCACCCTACAGTAAGTGCCCACCCTACAGTAAGTGCCCACCTACAGTAAGTGCCCACCTACATTTAAATGCCCACCTTACGTAAATGCCCACCCTACAGTAAAAACCCACCGTACAGAAATACCCACCGTACAGTAAGTACCCACCCTACAGTAAGTGCCCACCCTACAGTAAGTACCCACCCTACAGTAAGTCCCCCACCCTACAGCAAGTGCCCACCTTAGAGTAAGTGCCCACCCTACAGTATATCCCCACCGTACAGAAATGCCCACCCTACAGTAAAGTCCCCACACCTACGTAAGTACCCATCCTACAGTAAGTGCCCACCTTACAGTAAGTACCCACCCTACAGTAAGTCCCCACCCTACAGCAAGTGCCCACCCTACAGTAAGTGCCCACCCTACAGTAAGTACCCACCCTAAAATAGCGCCCACCTACAGTAAGTGCCCACCTTACAGTAAGTACCCACCCTACAGTAAGTGCCCACCCTACAGTAAGTGCCCACCCTACAGTAAGTGCCCACCCTACAGTAAGTACCCACCCTACAGTAAGTGCCCACCCTACAGTAAGTGCGCACCCTACAGTAAGTGCCACCTTACAGTAAGTGCCCACCCCTACAGTAAGTACCCACCTACAGTAAGTGCCCACCTTACAGTAAGTACCACCCTACAGTAAGTGCCACCTTACAGTAAGTATGCCCACCTTACAGTAAGTACCCACCTACAGTAAGTGCCGACCCTCATTAAGTACCCACCCACAGTAAGTGCCCACCTACAGTAAGTGCCCACCTACAGTAAGTGCCACCCTACAGTAAGTACCCACCCTACAGTAAGTGCCCACCCTACAGTAAGTGCCCACCCTACAGTAAGTGCCCATTCTACAGTAATTACTCACCCTACAGTAAGTGCCCACCTTACAGTAAGTGCCCACCTTACAGTAAGTACCCACCCTACAGTAAGTGCCCACCCTACATTAAGTACCCACCCTACAGTATATGCCCACCCTACAGTAAGTGCCCACCCTACAGTAAGTGCCCACCCTACAGTAAGTGCCCACCCTACAGTAAGTGCCCACCTTACAGTAAGTACCCACCCTACATTAAGTACCCACCTTACAGTAAGTGCCCACCCTACAGTAAGTGCCCACCCTACAGTAAGTGCCCAACCTACAGTAAGTGCCCACCCTACAGTAAGTGCCCACCCTACAGTAAGTGCCACCTTCCAGTAAGTACCCACCCTACATTAAGTACCCACCCTACAGTAATTGCCCACCCTACAGTAAGTGCCCACCCTACAGTAAGTGCCCATCCTACAGTAAGTGCCCATCCTACAGTAAGTGCCCACCCTACAGTAAGTACCCACCCTACAGTAAGTGCCCACCCTACAGTAAGTGCCCATCCTACAGTAAGTGCCCATCCTACAGTAAGTACCCACCCTACAGTAAGTGCCCACCCTACAGTAAGTGCCCATCCTACAGTAAGTGCCCACCTACAGTAAGTACCCACCCTACAGTAAGTGCCCACGCTACAGTAAGTGCCCATCCTACAGTAAGTGCCCACCTACAGTAAGTGCCCACCCTACAGTAAATACCCACCCTACTAGTTAAGTGCCCACCCTACAGTAAGTGCCCACCCACAGTAAGTGCCCATCCTACAGTAAGTGCCCATCTACAGTAAGTACCCACCCTACAGTAAGTGCCCACCCTACAGTAAGTGCCCACCCTACAGTAAGTACCCACCTTACAGTAAGTACCCACCCTACAGTAAGTGCCCATCCTACAGTAAGTGCCCATCCTACAGTAAGTACCCACCCTACAGTAAGTGCCCACCCTACAATAAGTGCCCACCCTACAGTAAGTACCCACCCTACAGTAAGTGCCCACCCTACAGTAAGTACCCACCCTACAGTAAGTACCCACCCTACAGTAAGTGCCCACCCTACAGTAAGTACCCACACTACAGTAAGTGCCCATCCTACAGTAAGTGCCCATCCTACAGTAAGTGCCCACCCTACAGTAAGTACCCAAGCTACAGTACGTACCCACCCTACAGTAAGCGCCCACCCTACAGTAAGTACCCACCCTACAGTATCCACCCTACAGAAAGTACCCACCCTACAGTAAGTACCAACCCTACAGTAAGTGCCCACCCTACAGTAAGTGCCCACCCTACAGTAAGTGCCCACCCTACAGTAAGTGCCCACCTACAGTAAGTGCCCACCCTACAGTAAATGCCCACCTTACAGTAAATGCCCACCCTACAGTAAATACCCACCGTACAGTAAATACCCACCGTACAGTAAGTACCCACCCTACAGTAAGTGCCCACCCTACAGTAAGTACCCACCCTACAGTAAGTGCCCACCCTACAGCAAGTGCCCACCTTAGAGTAAGTGCCCACCCTACAGTATATGCCCACCGTACAGTAAGTGCCCACCCTACAGTAAGTACCCACCCTACAGTAAGTACCCATCCTACAGTAAGTGCCCACCTTACAGTAAGTACCCACCCTACAGTAAGTCCCCACCCTACAGCAAGTGCCCACCCTACAGTAAGTGCCCATCCTACAGTAAGTACCCACCCTAAAATAAGCGCCCACCCTACAGTAAGTGCCCACCTTACAGTAAGTACCCACCCTACAGTAAGTGCCCACCCTACAGTAAGTGCCCACCCTACAGTAAGTGCCCACCCTACAGTAAGTACCCACCCTACAGTAAGTGCCCACCCTACAGTAAGTGCGCACCCTACAGTAAGTGCCCACCTTACAGTAAGTGCCCACCCTACAGTAAGTACCCACCCTACAGTAAGTGCCCACCTTACAGTAAGTACCCACCCTACAGTAAGTGCCCACCTTACAGTAAGTGCCCACCTTACAGTAAGTACCCACCCTACAGTAAGTGCCGACCCTACATTAAGTACCCACCCTACAGTAAGTGCCCACCCTACAGTAAGTGCCCACCCTACAGTAAGTGCCCACCCTACAGTAAGTACCCACCCTACAGTAAGTGCCCACCCTACAGTAAGTGCCCACCCTACAGTAAGTGCCCATTCTACAGTAATTACTCACCCTACAGTAAGTGCCCACCTTACAGTAAGTGCCCACCTTACAGTAAGTACCCACCCTACAGTAAGTGCCCACCCTACATTAAGTACCCACCCTACAGTATATGCCCACCCTACAGTAAGTGCCCACCCTACAGTAAGTGCCCACCCTACAGTAAGTGCCCACCCTACAGTAAGTGCCCACCTTACAGTGAGTACCCACCCTACATTAAGTACCCACCTTACAGTAAGTGCCCACCCTACAGTAAGTGCCCACCCTACAGTAAGTGCCCAACCTACAGTAAGTGCCCACCCTACAGTAGTGCCCACCCTACAGTAAGTGCCACCTTCCAGTAAGTACCCACCCTACATTAAGTACCCACCCTACAGTAATTGCCCACCCTACAGTAAGTGCCCACCCTACAGTAAGTGCCCATCCTACAGTAAGTGCCCATCCTACAGTAAGTGCCCACCCTACAGTAAGTACCCACCCTACAGTAAGTGCCCACCCTACAGTAAGTGCCCATCCTACAGTAAGTGCCCATCCTACAGTAAGTACCCACCCTACAGTAAGTGCCCACCCTACAGTAAGTGCCCATCCTACAGTAAGTGCCCACCCTACAGTAAGTACCCACCCTACAGTAAGTGCCCACGCTACAGTAAGTGCCCATCCTACAGTAAGTGCCCATCCTACAGTAAGTGCCCACCCTACAGTAAGTACCCACCCTACAGTAAGTGCCCACCCTACAGTAAGTGCCCACCCTACAGTAAGTGCCCATCCTACAGTAAGTGCCCATCCTACAGTAAGTACCCACCCTACAGTAAGTGCCCACCCTACAGTAAGTGCCCACCCTACAGTAAGTGCCCACCCTACAGTAAGTACCCACCCTACAGTAAGTGCCCACCCTACAGTAAGTGCCCACCCTACAGTAAGTACCCACCCTACAGTAAGTACCCACCCTACAGTAAGTACCCACCCTACAGTAAGTACTCACCCTACAGTAAGTACCCACCCTACAGTAAGTGCCCACCCTACAGTAAGTACCCAACCCTACATTAAGTACCCACCCTACAGTAAGTGCCCACCCTGCAGTAAGTACCCACCCTACAGTAAGTACCCACCCTACAGTAATTGCCCACCCTACAGTAAGTGCCCACCCTACAGTAAGTGCCCATCCTACAGTAAGTGCCCATCCTACAGTAAGTGCCCACCCTACAGTAAGTACCCACCCTACAGTAAGTGCCCACCCTACAGTAAGTGCCCATCCTACAGTAAGTGCCCATCCTACAGTAAGTACCCACCCTACAGTAAGTGCCCACCCTACAGTAAAGTGCCCATCCTACAGTAAGTGCCCACCCTACAGTAATGTACCCACCCTACAGTAAGTGCCCACGCTACAGTAAGTGCCATCCTACAGTAAGTGCCCATCCTACAGTAATGTGCCCACCTACAGTAAGTACCCACCCTACAGTAAGTGCCCACCCTACAGTAAGTGCCCACCCTACAGTAAGTGCCCACCCTACAAGTAAAGTACCCACCCATGACAGTAAGTTGCCCACCCTACAGTAAAGTTGCCCACCCTACAGTAAGTACCCACCCTACAGTAAGTGCCCACCCTACAGTAAGTGCCCACCCTACAGTAAGTACCCACCCTACAGTAAGTACCCACCCTACAGTAAGTACCCACCCTACAGTAAGTACTCACCCTACAGTAAGTACCCACCCTACAGTAAGTGCCCACCCTACAGTAAGTACCCACCCTACATTAAGTACCCACCCTACAGTAAGTGCCCACCCTACAGTAAGTACCCACCCTACAGTAAGTACCCACCCTACAGTAAGTGCCCACCCTACAGTAAGTACCCACCCTACAGTAAGTACCCACCCTACAGTAAGTACCCACCCTACAGTAAGTACCCACCCTATATTAAGTACCCACCCTACAGTAAGTGCCCACCCTACAGTAAGTGCCCACCCTACAATTAAGTACCCCTCCTACAGTAAGTGCCCACCCTACAGTAAGTGCCCACCCTACAGTAAGTGCCCACCCTACAGTAAGTACCCACCCTACAGTAAGTGCCCACCCTACAGTAAGTACCCACCCTACAGTAAGTGCCCACCCTACAGTAAGTACCCACCCTACAGTAAGTACCCACCCTACAGTAAGTGCCCACCCTACAGTAAGTGCCACCCTACAGTAAGTACCCACCCTACAGTAAGTGCCCACCCTACAGTAAGTACCCACCCTACAGTAAGTACCCACCCTGAACAAACTCATGTCTGAACACCAGTGCGCCAGTAGAATGAACAACTTCGATAACGCCGCATTTCAAGAAAACATCCAGAACATTTAACTGACTGCAAGGATGTACTATTTATTGTTAAGAAGACACTCAGAAACTTCTTATCCTAAAATCAGCATATCTATTATTTTTAACCAAAACAACATAGTTGAGCCGCTTTTCAGGAAGATTCTATAGCGTCGTCCTATGTAGAAACAAATCAGAGGAGAGTGCACTAATAGTCCTGTTGACTCAAACTATGAGAAGCCTCACACTCACCGCTTACCTCACACCTAACTTGACCCTCCATCATCTCTGTGCTCACCTTCTTATTTTTCCTCTTCAGATTTATATGTTTGTGACTTACTAAAACCCATTGTGTGGGTTATAAATATCGTCAAAAAAGGATCACATTATACTGCATTTCTCTTTTATTTCCCCAGGAACACTGTTGACAATACCCAGGCTGTCCAAGACATTTTCTGGATTACCTTAGATACTTTCAAGGTCATTGTAGGCATTCTCCCAACTCCCTGTACTCACCAGGTCACTGTAGACACTCCCTGGGCCACCGTAGATACTCCCCAGGTCACCGTAGACACTCCCCGGGTCACGGTAGATACTCCCTAGGTCACCGTAGATACTCCCCAGGTCCGTGTAGATACTTCCCAGGCCTGTGCGTTTGCACTCTGTTTCCTCCTTTTCTAATACTGGAAGCCACCAGCGTGGATCACCTTATTCTATTGTTTTTACGATAGAATTATTACTTTAGTAATTAGCATTTTGATATAGTAATATTATTATGAATTTACTGGCGATAGTTATTTGATTATTCGATAAAACCTCGGATTATCGTTCATTTATTATTGTTTTCCACTGACATCACTATATTAGCACCATACTGCCGTATTATTGAGTTTCTCCACTGATGCCACTGTATTAGCACAACGCCGCCGTATTATTGAGTTTTTCACTGATGTCACTGTATTAGCACCACACCCAGGGCCGGATTACCGCATAGGCAAACTAGGCATTTGCCTAGGGCCCCGCGCATTTGGGGGCCCCGCGGTCCAAGGGGTTCAGGGGCTCATCCAAGACTGCGCACATGGTGCAAGTGCAAAGGGTCCCCACCTAAAAAGTTCAAGTGTTTGGAGAGTAAAATTTATTTTTAAAAATTAATCAAAAAAATAAATAATGAAATAAAATAAAATAAAAATAAATAAACCTAACCATAGATGGCAACACTCAACACGCCTTTGACCACACCGCCATATTATTGAGTTTTCCACTGATGTCACTGTATTAACACCATACAGCCGTATTATTTATTTTTCCACTGATGTCACTGTATTAGCACCACGCCGCCGTATTATTGAGTTTTTCCACTGATGTCACTGTATTAGCACCACACCGCCATATTATTGAGTTTTCCACTGATGTCACTGTATTAACACCATACAGCCGTATTATTTATTTTTCCACTGATGTCACTGTATTAGCACCACGCCGCCGTATTATTGAGTTTTCCACTGATGTCACTATATTAGCACTACACAGCCGTATTATTGTTTTCCACTGATGTCACTGTATTAGCACCACACAGCCGTATTATTGTTTTCCACTGATGTCACTGTATTAGCACCGCACAGCCGTATTATTGTTTTCCACTGATGTCACTGTATTAACACCACACAGCCGTATTATTGAGTTTTCCACTGATGTCACTATATTAGCACTACACAGCCGTATTACTGAGTTTTCCACTGATGTCACTGTATTAGCACCACACAGTACTCGCTCCCATCTTGTTTCTCATCCTCATATCTGACATAGACAAGGATGTCAGCCACAGCACCGTGTCTTCCTTTGCAGATGACACCCGAATCTGCATGACAATGTCTTCCATTGCAGACACTGCAAAGCTCCAGGCGGACATCAACCAAATCTTTCAATGGGCTGCAGAAAACAATATGAAGTTCAACGATGAGAAATTTCAATTACTCCGATATGGTAAACATGAGGAAATTAAAACTTCATCAGAGTACAAAACAAATTCCTTCCACAAAATAGAGCGAAAAACCAACGTCAAAAACCTGGGAGTGATCATGTCGGAGGATCTCACCTTCAAGGACCATAATATTGTATCAATCGCATCTGCTAGAAAAATGACAGGATGGATAATGAGAACCTTCAAAACTAGGGATGCCAAGCCCATGATGACACTCTTCAGGTCGCTTGTTCTATCTAGGCTGGAATATTGCTGCACACTAACAGCACCTTTCAAGGCAGGTGAAATTGCTGACCTAGAAAATGTACAGAGAACCTTCACGGTGCGCATAACGGAGATAAAACACCTCAATTACTGGGAGCGCTTGAATTTCCTGAACCTGTACTCCCTGGAACGCAGGCGGGAGAGATACATGATTATATACACCTGGAAAATCCTAGAGGGGCTAATACCGAACTTGCACACGAAAATCACTCACAACGAAAGCAAAAGACTCGGCAGACGATGCAACATCCCCCCAATGAAAAGCAGGGGTGTCACTAGCACGTTAAGAGACCATACAATAAGTGTCAGTGGCCCGAGACTGTTCAACTGCCTCCCAGCATACATAAGGGGGATTACCAATAGACCCCTGGCAGTCTTCAAGCAGGCACTGGATAAACGCCTAAAGTCGGTACCTGACCAGCCGGGCTGTGGCTCGTACGTTAGATTGCGGGCAGCCAGCAGCAACAGCCTGGCTGATCGGCTCTGATCCACCAGGAGCCCTGGTCACAGACCGGGCCGCGGGGGCGTTGACCCCCGGAACTCTCTCCAGGTAAACTCCAGGTAAACACAGCCGTATTACTGAATTTTCCACTGATGTCACTGTATTAGCACCACACAGCCGTATTATTGAGTTTTTCCACTGATGTCACTGTATTAGCACCACAGCCGTATTACTGAGTTTTCCACTGATGTCACTGTATTAGCACCACACAGCCGTATTATTGAGTTTTTCACTGATGTCACTGTATTAGCACCACACAGCCGTATTATTGAGTTTTTCACTGATGTCACTGTATTAGCACCACACAGCCGTATTATTGAGTTTTTCACTGATGTCACTGTATTAGCACCACAGCCGTATTACTGAGTTTTCCACTGATGTCACTGTATTAGCACCACACAGCCGTATTATTGAGTTTTTCACTGATGTCACTGTATTAGCACCACACAGCCGTATTATTGAGTTTTTCACTGATGTCACTGTATTAGCACCACACAGCCGTATTACTGAGTTTTTCACTGATGTCACTGTATTAGCACCACACAGCCGTATTATTGATTTTTCACTGATGTCACTGTATTAGCACCACACAGCCGTATTATTGAGTTTTCCACTGATGTCACTGTATTAGCACCACACAGCCGTATTATTGAGTTTTCACTGATGTCACTGTATTAGCACCACACAGCCGTATTATTGAGTTTTTCACTGATGTCACTGTATTAGCACCACACAGCCGTATTATGATTTTTCACTGATGTCACTGTATAGCACCACACAGCCGTATTACTGAGTTTTTCACTGATGTCACTGTATTAGCACCACACAGCCGTATTATTGAGTTTTTCACTGATGTCACTGTATTAGCACCACACAGCCGTATTATTGAGTTTTCCACTGATGTCACTGTATAGCACCACACAGCCGTATTATTGAGTTTTTCACTGATGTCACTGTATTAGCACCACACAGCCGTATTATGAGTTTTCACTGATGTCACTGTATTAGCACCACACAAGCCGATTAATTGAGTTTTTCACTGATGTCACTGTATTAGCACCACACAGCCGTATTATTGAGTTTTTCACTGATGTCACTGTATTAGCACCACACAGCCGTATTACTGAGTTTTCCACTGATGTCACTGTATTAGCACCCACAGCCGTATTTTTGAGTTTTTCACTGATGCCGTATTAGCACCACACAGCCGTATTACTGAGTTTTTCACTAATGTCACTGTATTAGCACCACACAGCCGTATTATTGAGTTTTTCACTGATGTCACTGTATTAGCACCACACAGCCGTATTACTGAGTTTTTCACTGATGTCACTGTATTAGCACCACACAGCCGTATTTCCTTTGTTTCATTATATAACCAGAATTCCACTCCCTTTCTTAACTTTATTGTTGCCTGATGAGGGATCCGTCGCAATTCTAATTGTTTCAGATTTTCCATAGGTTGTATGCTATGGGAAATGTGAAGCAGTCAGGTACGACCCATGGATCAAGAGCACTTCACCAGCCACAAGGAGCTTCCCTTGAGTGGATCCTGTCAAAATAAAGCCAAAATAAATAATTGCATTATTGAGACGTACAAATGAGATGGATAAAAGTACGATATATGACAAATATAACTTATCCATCTTTATTATATTGTAAAATTTCCTTATTTGAATAGTGGCAATAGTTACTTTTACAAAGACAAAACAAATGATAAGGATAAAGCGAAATGTCCAAATGAAATCTTTGTAAGTAGAGTCAGTGGGTTGAGTACTGACGTCAGTACTTCGTGTGAGGCAGTGAGTGTTACCATCCTGAGGCAGCAGTGTTCCTCGCCCTCCCTTCCTTCACCTTCGCTCACTTGCCCTTCTCACCCTCGTTTGTCTCTCCCTCGCCAAAAATAATTAATACTCTGAAGCATTTTTTTTTTAATTAAGTTTGACGGTTTTGCGATTCTCATTTTCAACACTTAAATATTTATATATTTTTAAATTCTTAGATTTTCTCCAAATTTTCTTGATATCCATTGTCTTCCGTAGATTCAATAAAATCTTGCTATGAACTACCTGGAGTTTATGGGCCTCAGTTTTAGAAACACAGCAGCAGACAGTCCTCAGACCATGGGAGATTCTCCCCAGATCACTATCAGGACACTAAAGACAATCCTCACGTCTTTGTACTCCCCAGGTCAGTATGGACTCTCCCCAGAACACTGTAGAAACAGTGACTTGCTTCTTTCCAGGGCACTGTACACCTAGGTCATTGAACATTTCCTAGGTCCTGTTTACACTTGACAGTTCCCTACAGACATTTCACGGGTCATAGAAGACACTGCCCTGATCACTGTAGCCTCCCAGGGAAGTGTACTCTCCCCAGGTCAATGCAGGTCTAGGAACACTAGCGAGGGAAGAACAAGTAGCAATGCGAAACACGGAGCTTCTTGATCCCGTAAGTAACCCCAAGCTGCTGCTGGATTTGCCTGATCCCTTCACACAATACTGGAGGGAGGGTGCAAGACGGGGAAGCACCAGTTGGGGAGAAGACAGAGCACCTGGGAAAGTAGATGGAGCACCAGGCAGGGAAAATATAGAGCACCAGAGTGAAGTACCAGGGAAGGGGAGGAAGTCAGATTACCTGAGATAGAAAGGTGGATAAATGAGAGGAAGGAAGATCGTGGAGAGGAGAAAGAGAAAGGAGGACTGGAATGAAAAGTAATGAGGAGGAAAAGGGGGAGAAGGCAAAGAAGAGCTACGTAACATTGAATAGAAAGATGAATATTTAGCAATAAGTATGTAAGTACACAGAAGAGGAAAGAATATCTAAGGAAAGTTAGAGGGAAGACGTAATGGCAGCAGTTCGCGAACTGGGAAAAATGTGCTTAAGAATATCGTAACAACTCATTTGTTTCTGCAGTAGAAAGCAGCTGCTTACTACTGCTGCGTTGATGCATCTGCTCGCTACTGCTGTAGTGGTGCAGCTGCCCATTACCGATGTGTTGAGGCAGCTGCGCTCTACTGCTGCGTTGGTGCAGCTGTTTTCTACTGCTGTGCTGGGGTTGCTTCCTACTTCTGTGGTGCAGCCTCCATCTACCTCTATAAAGGTGCAGTTGGCTTCTGTTTCTATTTTGGTGCAGCTGTTCTCTGCTGCTG
>NC_069451.1:9142146-9324646 GCF_026875155.1 Cherax quadricarinatus | reverse complement strand
AAATCTTGATACAGTAAAAAAGCTTTTGATAAAGAATTCCCCCCAAAATGCTGATGGATGTGTCTATAAGATTCCTTGTAAAATTTCCGATAAAGATTATTACGGTCAAACTGGTAAAAATCTCGAACTAAGATTAAAACAACATAAATATAGCATTAGAACTGGACAAGATTCCAATGCTCTATTTATTCATGTAAGAGATTTTAACCATCCAATTGATTTTCAAAAAGTTGAGAAAGTAGTATCAAGCAAGTCCATGGTCGACAGGAATATAATTGAATCTTGTTTCATAAAAAGCAGTTTTGACAATAATATGAATATTTCCTTTGGTTTATATAAATTAGATCCATTTATAATTAATAGAATTTGGGAAGTATTTAATAATACACTGGACAAATAATAATTTTAAAAATTTTCTTGGGTAGAATAGTTTGTTGGTGGTTGTGCAAAGGACCTGTCCAGTTGGGTCGGCGCGCGTCAGGTGTTTAACCGTTGTGGGATCTGATAGTGAGGTGCTGGCCAGACCCCTTATATACCTTCCTTGGATGCTTTACTTTCATAGTTCCTTGATAATGTGAGTAGTCACGAAAGCGCTTGGAATTTCTCTATTCTTTCAGAGTGCTTGTTGTGCATATTCTGAAATCACCTGTTTACTGTGATCTTATTGCATAATTTATATATATATATATTAATATTATATATATATATATATTACTAGCATCAAGGCGCACTTTGACTATTGAAAAGTTGCAAAGACAGCAAATATATTATAACCGGCTACAATATATATATATATATATATTATATATATATATATATATATATATATATATATATATATATTATATATATATATATATATTACTTAATAAATGTATGGAAGAGGGTAAGGTACCTAGGGATTGGCAGAGAGCATGCATAGTTCCTTTGTATAAAGCCAAAGGGGACAAAAGAGAGTGCAAAAATTATAGGGGGATAAGTCTGCTGAGTATACCTGGTAAAGTGTATGGTAGAGTTATTATTGAAAGAATTAAGAGTAAGACAGAGAATAGGATAGCAGATGAAGAAGGAGGCTTTAGGAAAGGTAGGGGGTGTGTGGATCAGGTGTTTCCAGTGAAACATAAGTGAACAGTATTTAGATAAGGCTAAAGAGGTTTTTATGGCATTTATGGATTTGGAAAAGGCGTACGACAGGGTGGATAGGGAAGCAATGTGGCAGATATTGCAGGTGTATGGTGTAGGAGGTAGGTTACTGAAAGCAGTGAAGAGTTTTTACGAGGATAGTGAGGCTCAAGTTAGAGTATGTAGGAAAGAGGGAGATTATTTCCCAGTAAAAGTAGGCCTTAGACAAGGATGTGTGATGTCACCGTGGTTGTTTAATATATTTATAGAACTTTGTCCTTGGAGGCAAAGAGGGGAATGTATGAGAGTATAGTTTTACCAACGCTCTTACATGGGTGTGAAGCATGGGTGATGAATGTTGAGGCGAGAAGAAGGCTGGAGGCAGTGGAGATGTCATGTCTGAGGGCAATGTGTGGTGTGAATATAATGCAGAGAATTCGTAGTTTGGAGCTAGGAGGAGGTGCGGGATTACCAAAACTGTTGTCCAGAGGGCTGAGGAAGGGTTGTTGAGGTGGTTCGGACATGTAGAGAGAATGGAGCGAAATAGAATGACTTCAAGAGTGTATCAGTCTGTAGTGGAAGGAAGGCGGGGTAGGGGTCGGCCTAGGAAAGGTTGGAGGGAGGGAGGCAAAGGAGGTTTTGTGTGCGAGGGGCTTGGACTTCCAGCAGGCATGCCTGAGCGTGTTTGATAGGAGTGAATGGAGACAAATGGTTTTTAATACTTGACGTGCTGTTGGAGTGTGAGCAAAGTAACATTTATGAAGGGATTCAGGGAAACCGGCAGGCCGGACTTGAGTCCTGGAGATGGGAAGTACAGTGCCTGCACTCTGAAGGAGGGGTGTTAATGTTGCAGTTTAAAAACTGTAGTGTAAAGCACCCTTCTGGCAAGACAGTGATGGAGTGAATGATGGTGAAAGTTTTTTCTTTTTCGGGCCACCCTGCCTTGGTGGGAATCGGCCAGTGTGTTAATAATAAATAAATAAATAAATAAATATATATATATTATATATTTATATATATATATATATATATATATATATATATATATATATATATATATATATATATATATATATATATATATATATATATATATAATATATGTGTGTGTAGTGTGTGTGTGTGTGTGTGTGTGTGTGTGTGTGTGTGTGTGTGTGTGTGTGTGTGTGTGTGTGTGTGTGATAAATGTAGGGTGAGGTTTCAATTTTCTTTAATTAATTTCTTTACATTATATGACTCCTCGAAAATTATAAATTATTAAAGAATAAAGATTTACTGAAGATATATGTCTTAAGATTATACGCTTGTAGCCGGTTATATTATAACCGGCTATTTATAGCCGGTTATATTATAACCGGCATATTATAGCCAGTTATATTATAACCGGCTACAATATTTTTATGATTTATTAGCCTGTATCACACTACCTTCTGATCACGGTACAAATGAGTGAGTACAAATAGGAATGATATCTGTCTGGTGTTCAGCAGGATCAAGCTTCTTCCATGTCTTGTGCTGAATGACCCATATGGGTTTAGCACTTAAAAATAATAATAATGTTTGTGAATGCCAAAGTTAAACATCACAAACAGTGACATAAACATCAGTGACCATCACACAGCAGCCGATGTCCAACATCTCATCAAAGATCAGCGGAAGTTTAGACTGCAGAGACGAGCCTTTGTGGTTCTCAGAATATTCATAAGGATCTACCATGTCTTTATTTTTCCTTTGAGTTGAGTTATTTCATAAGATCTTACTGAGCCATAATCCAGACCCTTGACGAGACTCCAGCTCATGCTGTGTTTCTCACAGTTAATGCGATGCTGTTTGTGGGGAGTCATTACCAGGTGAAATATGCAAATAAAACATATTTATTAATAATGTATGAGCAAGTTTGTTATTGCTTTATGTAAACAGTGTACTTTACGCGTTTCTTGGCCTTACCGTACTAATTACGAGGAAACGTTTGCTGGTACATATTAATTCAAGAGAAAAGGTGTGAATGTCTTTAGTGAAGGTCCTTTGTATATGGAAATTGATGTTTGTAGATGTATAATGATTTCAGCTCCGCCTGTCGGCCAACACAGGAAATACACTGGTGACTTGTCGGTTATGAGGTAAGCAATGAATCTCCAGCTAGCGTGGCCGTGACGAACTCTAGCTCAAGTCCCTTCACTGCCGTCAACATGACTCACGAAATCGTAATAACACGATTCCAAACAAACCATACCCCGGCCGGGATTGAACCCGCGGTCAGAGAGTCTCAAAACTCCAGCCCGTCGCGTTAGCCACTAGACCAGCAGCCACAATAAGATTTCTAGTAGCTAACGCAACGGGCTGGAGTTTTGAGACTCTGACCGCGGGTTCAATCCCGGCCGGGGTATGGTTTGTTTGCAATCGTGTCATTACGATTTCGTGAGTCATGTTGACGGCAGTGAAGGGACTTGAGCTAGAGTTCGTCACGGCCACGCTAGCTGGAGATTCGTCTGTAAAAACTTGCATTTGTGGTCACAGTGGTGCCTGTGCTAACCAAGCAATGAATCTTTTTTTGCTTATTGACTCCTGGTTCATTGACAATTAAATTGACGTACATATATACTTTGAAATCACACGTATCCACCGTCTGAGTTATTTACTCTGTCTTGAAGGATACATCATAAAAATAACCCGGAAATAGAAGAAAGAAAGCTTCCTTCTCCTATGTCCGGGTTATTTGTGTATTGTTCCAGTCGTGGTATTGTGCCTTTTTGTTCTTTCTATCTTGAAGAATTCTTCTGTTCTTTCTACCTTCATCTTGTTCACCTGAGTTTCATCCTGCTCATTTGACCTTCATCCTGTTCACCTGACCTTCAGGTTCATCTGGGATAAGACTGGTTCTCGATCCACCGCAAATGGCCCGTTTGTTTAAATTACTATTCATCAATACTTCCTCTGAGGAAGCGTTCTTTGCTTCAACAACGAAAGCCTCAGAATAATCATGGGAGTTGCTGCAAGTCTACTCTAGACTCTTCATCACTCATAAGAATTAACATGCGAAACCTGTTTTATTCAGTCCCAACAGAAGCTAACACAGAAATGAATCTTGCACTCTCTTTACTTGCATTAGGAGGCACCTTTTTTACTTTGAAAGTACAAAGCAATGCCGCTGAGGATTTTGGAAATTACTGGAACCATTCCAGAAGGATGGGAATTGGTTGAATGATTTTGATTATAGGATACGTGCATATGCCAATTGTTCCAAGAATCTGGTCCCAGTTACCATACACAATTGTTCCAAGAATCTGGTCCCAGTTACCATACACAATTGTTCCAAGAATCTGGTCCCCGTTACCATACACAATCACTGAAAATTCGAGCCTCTGTCTGATTAAGCGTTCTCGAGTCATAAACGAAAGAGTAAAAAAAATATGGCAACCACTTAAAGAATCCTTATCGGGGATATCTAATAATCACAAAAACTAACGACACACAAAATACCGAGAGGAATTGACAAGGTAGATAAGGACACAATGTTTCAGAGATGACACAGCAACAAGGGGTCACAAATGGAAGATGAAGACTCAGATGAATCACAGGGATGTTAGGAAGTATCTCTTCAGCCATAGAGTTGTCAGGAAGTAGAATACTCTGGAGAGTGATGTAGTGGAGGCAGGATCCATATATAGCTTTAAGAAAAGATACGATAAAGCTCATGGAGAAGGGAGAGAGTGTACCTAGTAGAGATCAGTGAAGAGGCGGGGACAGAAGCGGTGAATCGACCCTTGCAACCACAAATAGGTAAGAACACACACACACACACACACACACACACACACACACACACACACACACACACACACACACACACACACAACACACACGCACACGCACACGCACGCGCACGCACGCACACGCACGCACGCACACACGCACGCACGCACGCACGCACGCACACACACACGCATGCACGCACGCCACGCAACGCAGCACGCACACACACACACACACACACACACACACACACACACACACACACACACACACACAACACACACACACACACACACACACACACACACACACACACACACACACACACACACACACACACACACACAGTCCCAGTCCCAGTTTACAAATACTACAAACAGCACCAGTCCTAGGACCGGTGCTGTTTCTGGTATCTGTGAACAACATGGCGGAAGGAATAGACTCCGAAGTGTCCCTGTTTGCACATGATGTGAAGTTGATGAGAAGAATTCAATCGGACGAGGACCAGGCAGAACTACAAAGGGATCCGGACAGGCTGCAGGCTTGGTCCAGCAGTTGGCTCCTGGAGTTCAACCCCACCAAGTGCAAAGTCATGAAGATTGGGGAAGAGCAAAGAAGACCGCAGACGGAGTACAGTCTACGGGGCCAGAGACTACAACCCTCACTCAAGGAAATGGACTTTGGGGTGAGTATAACACCAGGCACATCTCCTGAGGCGCACATCAACCAAATAACTGCTGCAGCATATGGGCGACTAGCAAACCTAAGAACAGCATTCCGACATCTTAATAAGGAATCGTTCAGGACCCTGTACACTGTGTACGTTAGGCCCATATTGGAGTATGCAGCACCAGTTTGGAACCCACACCTAACAGAGATGCCTCAAGCTTCACCAAACAACAGAGATGCCTCAAGCTTCATCAGTCTACTACAGAGATGCCTCAAGCATCATCAGTCAACTACAGAGATGCCTCAAGCATCATCAGTCAACTACAGAGATGCCTCAACATCATCAGTCAACTACAGAGATGCCTCAAGCATCATCAGTCAACTACAGAGATGCCTCAAGCATCATCAGTCACTACAGAGACGCCTCAAGCATCATCAGTCAACTACAGAGATGCCTCAAGCATCATCAGTCAACTACAGAGATGCCTCAAGCATCATCAGTCAACTACAGAGATGCCTCAAGCATCATCAGTCAACTACAGAGATGCCTCAAGCATCATCAGTCAACTACAGAGATGCCTCAAGCATCATCAGTCAACTACAGAGACGCCTCAAGCATCATCAGTCAACTACAGAGATGCCTCAAGCATCATCAGTCAACTACAGAGATGCCTCAAGCATCATCAGTCAACTACAGAGATGCCTCAAGCATCATCAGTCAACTACAGAGATGCCTCAAGCATCATCAGTCAACTACAGAGATGCCTCAAGCATCATCAGTCAACTACAGAGACGCCTCAAGCATCATCAGTCAACTACAGAGATGCCTCAAGCATCATCAGTCAACTACAGAGACGCCTCAAGCATCATCAGTCAACTACAGAGATGCCTCAAGCATCATCAGTCAACTACAGAGATGCCTCAAGCATCATCAGTCAACTACAGAGATGCCTCAAACTTCATCAGTCAACTACAGAGATGCCTCAAGCATCATCAGTCAACTACAGAGACGCCTCAAGCATCATCAGTCAACTACAGAGACGCCTCAAGCATCATCAGTCAACTACAGAGATGCCTCAAGCATCATCAGTCAACTACAGAGATGCCTCAAGCATCATCAGTCAACTACAGAGATGCCTCAAGCTTCACCAAACAACAGAGATGCCTCAAGCATCATCAGTCAACTACAGAGACGCCTCAAGCATCATCAGTCAACTACAGAGACGCCTCAAGCATCATCAGTCAACTACAGAGATGCCTCAAGCATCATCAGTCAACTACAGAGACGCCTCAACACATCAGTCAACTAACAGAGATCCTCAAGCATCATCAGTCAACTACAGAGACGCCTCAAGCATCATCAGTCAACTACAGAGACGCCTCAAGCATCATCAGTCAACTACAGAGAGCCTCAAGCATCATCAGTCAACTACAGAGATGCCTCAAGCATCATCAGTCAACTACAGAGACGCCTCAAGCATCATCAGTCAACTACAGAGATGCCTCAAGCATCATCAGTCAACTACAGAGACGCCTCAAGCATCATCAGTCAACTACAGAGACGCCTCAAGCATCATCAGTCAACTACAGAGATGCCTCAAGCATCATCAGTCAACTACAGAGACGCCTCAAGCATCATCAGTCAACTACAGAGATGCCTCAAGCATCATCAGTCAACTACAGAGACGCCTCAAGCATCATCAGTCAACTACAGAGACGCCTCACACTCCTGTGAGGCGAAGCAGACAAAATAAAGAGGTTGTCTGATATAATCAGTCCTTCACCCTGGATGCAAGAAGATAATTTCCTGAGCCTCGAGCAGAAGCAGGTGACCAGAGATCTAAGTTGAGATGTAGAAGGTAAGTGATAAGATTACGAGTGGGCTAGGTCCACTAGTAGGCCATGCTAAACACTTGTTAACAAGAGTTGCTGAAGACATCCTTGGTTACAAGATACCATCGTATTGCAATGTCAGACAGGTATCCAATTTTAATGGTATACACTACTGACTTCTTGTCCCATATTTTCTACTCAATGTGTTTCTGTTATCCATATGGAACCTGCCTTTCAACTCCTGACCAGTCCGATGGTCCTAAAATATTGCAGTGTGTCACAGGAGACTGGGAATCATTAATAAAGTCAGTGAGAAAACTAGTTAGCCACCAGTGACCCGCTCATTAACACAAAACTAAACCACAAGCATTGACATTTTTTTTTGTTTTGGCTTAAACTGCCATGTGACCCCTAGTGATGAATGGCCAATTGTGGTAACTCTACACCACAGGCGGTCGTTAAGGGGAGAAAATGGCCCTCGTGGAGTCATTACAAAACACCCAATTGCCCCAAGCAATTTCTAGAGGGGTGGATGTCTGGTTTCCATTCGTTGCTTGTTGCTTCTAAATAACTCATTTGGTTTGCATAAACAAAAGAAGAAATTACATGTTTTGTAATTCAATTATATATTGTTTTTACTGAAGACAGATAAGAAAAGAGTTTGTTCGGTTTTTTTAACCCCGGAGGGTTAGCCACCCAGGACAACCCAAGAAAGGCAGTCCTCAATCTTGTCTTACAGGATGAAACCCACACCAGTCGACTAACACCTAGGTATCTACGCGCGTAATGAAACGCGCCGGGAATCGAATCCAGAATCTCAGCGTGTGAAGTGAGAGCTCTGCCAGCCAGGCCACGGGCCACCATATATAATATTATAAATATATGTATATATGCTTAACAATTCTCAGACGGGCTGTGTGGATTAAGTACTGTGTACTTTGATAAAGAGTGCAAAAGTTCGAATCCTGCTGAGGACTGTTTATATATATATATATATATTATATAATATATATATATATATATATATATATAATATATATATATATATATATAATATATATATATATATATATAAATTATTATATACATATATATAACTTGAGATTTAATAGGAGTCTGGCAGGAGAGGCGAGGCAGATGGAGCAGGTGGCGAGGCATGGCATCAGCGTGTGTAAACAAGGGCCGCGTGTTACGCCTCCGGCTACAGGGTTATGAGGGGTTTTGTTTGAGCACGCATCGCTGACTCCTTTTAGCCCCCTCGCCGCTCCCATTATGAAGAACTCACTCCTTGTTTGTCCTCGCATCCTGAGAGCTCCTATATGAATTTTATGAGATCGCCAACCTGACTTTGATTTTATTCAATGGATCTCAGGAGAAGTCAGTGTTTTCTGTGTGTTGGTCCGTACAGACGATGATTGATGAGTCCGTACAGACGATGATTGATGAGTTCGTACAGCCGATGATTGATGACACTAGACCATCCTCAACTGTCAATCATCCGCTCACAGTTATATTAATATTATTATTATTATTTAGAGATGGAAGTTCTAAATTATTTATTTTATGCTGGATATTTTACTAGGTATATTTTTATATAAAATAATATCATTAATTTCCTGCGTTATTTCATGTCAATAATGCCTAAAAATCTGTCAAACATTTGTTTTACCAATCTGCTTTTATTTATGTTAATTCAAAATTATTCTTCAGAAAGTACAACTGGTTTATACTGTAAGTAAATAAATGTTCATAAAAATTATTCTCAAAATATGTAGCTTTGTCCTGCACTTCTATAATATATATTCTCTTATTTTGTTCTAAACTGTTTTATATTATTACTGACCATAATATAGACAGGTCAAGTATTACAGTCTTATGAAGCTAAATACTGCGTATCAGATGTATGGCCACCTACAGTGGGTGCTACAAGGTGTCAGATGTATGGCCACCTACAGTGGGTGCTACAAGGTGTCAGATGTATGGCCACCTACAGTGGGTGCTACAAGGGTTTTCAGATGTATGGCCACCTACAGTGGGTGCTACAAGGTATCAGATGCATGGCCACCTACAGTGGTGCTACAAGGTGTCAGATGTAGGGCCCACCTACAGTGGGTGCTACAAGGTGTCAGTGTATGGCCACCTACAGTGGGTGCTACAAGGTGTCAGATGTATGGCCACCTACAGTGGGTGCTACAAGGTGTCAGATGCATGGCCACCTACAGTGGGTGCTACAAGGTGTCAGATGTATGGCCACCTACAGTGGGTGCTACAAGGTGTCAGATGTATGGCCACCTACAGTGGGTGCTACAAGGTGTCAGATGTATGGCCACCTACAGTGGGTGCTACAAGGTGTCAGATGTATGGCCACCTACAGTGGGTGCTACAAGGTGTCAGATGTATGGCCACCTACAGTGGGTGCTACAAGGTGTCAGATGTATGGCCACCTACAGTGGATGCTACAAGGTGTCAGATGTATGGCCACCTACAGTGGGTGCTACAAGGTGTCAGATGTATGGCCACCTACAGTGGGTGCTACAAGGTGTCAGATGTATGGCCACCTACAGTGGGTGCTACAAGGTGTCAGATTTTATGGCCCCTACAGTGGATGCTACAAGGTGTCGTTGTATGGCCACCTACAGTGGGTGCTACAAGGTGTCAGATGTATGGCCACCTACAGTGGGTGCTACAAGGTGTCAATGTATGGCCACCTACATGGATGCTACAATGTGTCGATGTATGGCCACCTACAGTGGGTGCTAAAAGGGTGTCAGATGTATGGCCACCTACAGTGGGTGCTCCCAAAGGTGTCAGATGTATGGCCACCTACAGTGGTGCTACAAGGTGTCAGAGTTATGGCCACCTACAGTGGATGCTAAAAGGTGTCAGATGTATGGCCCCTGCAGAGGGTGCTACAAGGTGTCAGATGTATGGCCCCCTTTCAGGGGTGCTACAAGGTGTCAGATGCAGGCCACCTACAGTGGGTGCTACAAGGTGTCAGATGCATGGCCACCTACAATGGGGTGTTTACAAGGTGTCAGATGCATGGCCACCTACAGTGGGTGTTTACAAGGTGTCAGATGTATGGCCACCTACAGTGGGTGTTTCAAGGTGTCAGATGTATGGTCCCAAAAACCTGCAGGTGGGTGCTACAAGGTGCCCAGATGTATGGCCACCTACAGTGGGTGCTACAAGGTGTCAGATGTATGGCCACCTACAGGGGTGTAAAAGGGGTGTCAGATGTATGGCCACCTACAGTGGGTGCTACAAGGTGTCAGATGCATGGCCACCTACAGTGGGTGCTACAAGGTGTCAGATGCATGGCCACCTACCGTGGGTGCTACAAGGTGTCAGATGTATGGCCACCTACAGTGGATGCTACAAAGTGTCAGATGCATGGCCACCTACAGTGGGTGCTATAAGGTGTCAGATGTATGGCCACCTACAGTGGGTCTTACGAGGTATGAGATGTATGGCCACCTGCAATGGGTGCTACAAGGTGTCAGATGCATGGCCACCTGCAGTGGGTGCTACAAGGTGTCAGATGAATGGCCACCTACAGTGGATGCTACAAGGTGTCAGATGCATGGCCACCTACAGTGGATGCTTCAAGGTGTCAGATGCATGGCCACCTGCAATGGGTGCTACAAGGTGTCAGATGCATGGCCACCTACAGTGGATGCTTCAAGGTGTCAGATGTATGGCCACCTCCAGTGGGTGCTACAAGGTGTCAGATGCATGGCCACCTACAGTGGATGCTACAAGGTGTCAAATGCATGGCCACCTGCAATGGGTGCTACAAGGTGTCAGATGTATGGCCACCTGCAGTGGGTGCTACAAGGTGTCAGATGCATGGCCACCTACAGTGGATGCTACAAGGTGTCAGAATCATGGCCACCTGCAGTGGATGCTACAAGGTATCAGATGCATGGCCACCTACAGTGGGTGCTACAAGGTATCAGATGCATGGCCACCTGCAGTGGATGCTACAAGGTATCAGATGCATGGCCACCTACAGTGGGTGCTACAAGGTATCAAATGCATAGCCACCTACAGTGGGTGCTACAAGGTATCAGATGCATGGCCACCTGCAGTGGATGCTACAAGGTATCAGATGCATGGCCACCTACAGTGGGTGCTACGAGGTATCAGATGCATGGCCACCTACAGTGGGTGCTACAAGGTATCAGATGCATGGCCACCTACAGTGGGTGCTACAAGGTATCAGATGCATGGCCACCTACAGTGGGTGCTACAAGGTATCAGATGCATGGCCACCTACAGTGGGTGCTACGAGGTATCAGATGTATGGCCACCTATAGTGGGTGCTACAAGGTATCAGATGCATGGCCACCTATAGTGGGTGCTACAAGGTATCAGATGTATGGCCACCTACAGTGGGTGCTACAAAATTATGTTCGGTTTTCCAAGTTAAATAATGATTGTGATTACAAACCCCTGTGAAATTTAAGGCGCTTTATGTTGAATTAGACACATGTGCAACTCTTTATTGAGGAAACGTTTCGCCACACAGTGGCTTCATCAGTCCATACAAAGGAGAAACTTGAAGAACAGGAGGAGAATGAGGTAATCAGTCCCTCAGCCTTGAGTCGATGTGGTCAGTCCATCAATCTTGAATAGAATACGGCATATCAGCGGAGAAGCAGCTTATAAACCGTAGACAGGTGAGGGGCAGCAGTCGTAGGTGGTGTCACATTTGTCCAATGTTGAAGTAGGTCGTGCCCGACTTCTTGGGATCTTAATACTTGGGAATTCTTCACTTGCCTAACCCTTGGGCACGACCTACTTCCACATTGGACAAATGTGACACCACCTACGACTGCTGCACCTCACCTGCCATACGGTTTATAAGCTGCTTCTCCGCTCATATGCCGTATTCTATTCAAGATTGATGGACTGACCACATCGACTCAAGGCTGAGGGACTGATTACCTCATTCTCCTCCTGTTCTTCAAGTTTCTCCTTTGTATGGACTGATGAAGCCACTGTGTGGCGAAACGTTTCCTCAATAAAGATACCCAAGAGTTGCACATGTGTCTAATTCAACAACATGTCGGTTCTCTGAACCAATCATCTACAAGGCGCTTTATTCTGGACACCGAGTCAGACTAATTTTATTTATCTCTTTAAGACTTGTAGGTTAGGTAAGGTACGTCAGGAAACAGGACATGTGTCCTGTAGGGTCATATGATGACCCGCAGCTGGAGCTTTCGGTCATCTGGCCGAGACCTTCAGCTGGATTACCGGTCAACCTCTTTAAAAATTATGGTTATGATTATAACCATTAGATTTTAATAGACTTGTTTCAATTTGTTGGTACCAGGTACCACTGGAGTTACCCTTGAAGACTGCTAAAAGCTTGAGTCCAATACCACTATACCAAGGTCTTGGATGCATTAAAGGATATACAAACCATGGTGTAATAGCGCACAAAATGCGTGATAAAGGAATAACAGGAAAAGTTGGTAGATGGATCTATAACTTCCTGACAAATCGAACACAAAATGTAATAGTAAAGAGAGTAAAGTCTGAGGCAGCTACAGTGAAAAGCTCTGTTCCACAAGACACAGTACTCGCCCCCATCCTGTTCCTCATCTTCATATCTGACATTGACAGAGACGTAAGCCACAGTTCCGTGTCTTCCTTTGCGGATGACACTCGAATTGCTGTGAGTGTCCTCCATCGAAGACACTGCAAGACTCCAAGTGGACATCAACCAAATCTTTAAATTGGCCGCAGAAAACAATATGAAGTTCAATGATGAGAAATTTGAAGTACTCAGATATGGAAAACTTGAGGAAATTAAAATTTTATTAGAGTATAAAACAAATTCTAACCATACAATAGAGCGAAAAACTAATGTGAAAGATCTAGGAGTGATAATGTCAGAGAATCTCACCTTCAAAGATCACAACAATGTATCTACCTCATCTGCTAGAAAAATAATAAGATAGATAAGGAGAACCTTCAAAACTAGGGACGCCAAGCTCATGATGATTCTCTTCAAATCGCTTGTTCTCTCTACGCTGGAATATTGCTGTACAATAACTGCCACCTTCAACAGAAGCGAAATTGCTGCCCTGGAGAATGTTCAGAGAATTTTCATGGTACGCATAAGTACGAAAGAGCATCTACATTACTAGGAACGGTCAAAGTCCCCTGATTTGTATTCCATGGAACGTAGGCGAGAAAGATACATGATAATATACACCTGGAAAATCCTAGAGGGATTAGTATCAAGCTTGCACACGAATATCACTCCCTACGAAAGCAAAAGACTTGGCAGGAGATGCAACATTCCCCCAGTGAGAAGCAGGGGTGCCACGAGTACACTAAGAGACAACACACTAAGTGTCAGGGACCCAAGACTGTTCAACTGTCTCTCAGCATACATAAGGAGGATTACAAATAGACCCCTGGCTGTCTTCAAGACACCTAAAGTCAGTACCTGACCAGCCGTACGTCGGTTTGCGTGCGGCCAACAGTAATAGCCTGGTTGGTCAGACCCTGATCCACCATGAGGCCTGGTCTCAGACCGGGCAGCGGGGACGTTGACCCTCGAAACTCTCTCCAGGTAAACTTCAGGAATACACAATATTTTCGTAATGAATGTGATATCATTTTAGGAATACAAATATAACTTGCCTTTACTAAACATTAGCCATATGATAACGTAATGTCCATATATGTCACAACGCAGCATCTCTGATAAATTTATATAAAAATATAGGAAAAAAATATTCACGTGAATGATAATATAATTTTTCGGATCTCTGTATAACTCACTTCAGAAAAAAATCCCTATTTTTGTGGTGGGAAAAATCTGTACTAGCCCAATATTCATCTTGTCTTAACCTTGCACAAACTATTAGTGTTTTATTATCTGACTCAGAACTTTTATACAAATATTTCACCTGCTGAGTTAATATAGAACAATAGGATAACATCGTATTGTTCCAGGTTTATTTGTCTACTGAACTTGCCGGGTTAACGATGCATTTTTTATACATAATTCAGTAACCACTGAAACGAAACATTACATGAATAAGAACTAAAAATAAATGTACAGAAAAAGTAGAATAACTGCATTATATTTACAACTACAAACTGGAAATAAAAATCTTGTTGGTATCCAGCTCCCGTCTCCAACTGCAAGAAGTATGCAAGTTTTATGCGTCATCTTACGTGTTTATGAGGTATAAACACAAGACTATCACCGAGAATAATAACAGCAAGAAAACGCTAAATTTTTATCATTGAGTCACAGAGTAAGACAACAATTTCTACAACATAGAAATTAATATTAATAATTGGGGTTAAATCTGTTTGCTTTATGGAATAAAAATAACTATAACACAACTGAAACAATTTGTTCTTTTTTCGTGGAATTTAGAGAGGAAATTTATGGTATGTTTGAGTCTGGTCTCGACTATTATCAAGTCATGACTTAATTAATGATGGTCTACGATGGACACAAATACTTTAAAATTTTCTCTGCTCTTGCAGGTAGACAGAAAACCATTGATATTATTATTAATCAAAACAAAGGCAAACAAATAACAGTAAAGTATAAGGCAGATCATTTCTAAATAAATAACGCAAATTACTGAGAACAAAAATCCAGCTACTATAGAAGGGAATAAGAATGGTGGTAATAATTACGAAGGTAACGCTTACAGGAAACGGTAACATTTTACGAAAATAATAACGTGAACGTCGTCACCAATATATTAAAGTATAACTAACACTGACGGTAGAGAAACGGAAGCAGCAATGGTAACAGAAACAACACATTTTTTTAGCAACAATAAGATTAAGTGTATTACACACAGGTGAGGTAATAACAGAGAACAGATTTGATTTCATTACACCTACCTCTCTTGATATTAATGAAAGCTAAGCGAGGCAGGTATGAACCTATAAAACTCACCCCCGGAAAACTTAATATCAACATTGGTTATATTAAATAATTTGTGACGTCACGGAGAGCTGGGCCTTCATAACGGCAGGAATTTACATGCAGGGCCAGCGCTGTGTACAAATTTCTGTGAGGGGAGTCTTTATTTTTTCCTCTCACTTTTTTTCCTTACTCATAAAGTGTTCTTTCACACACACACACGCACACACACAGACACACACACACACACTCAACCCCTGCAACTAAAAACTGGTGAGTGCACAAACACACACAACTGGACTAGAACCAGGCAGAACTACAAAGGTATCTAGACAGGCTGCAGACCTGGTCCAGAAACTGGCTCCTGGAGTTCAACCCCACCAAGTGCAAAGTCATGAAGATTGGGGAAGAGTAAAGAAGACCGCAGACGGAGTACAGTCTAGAGGGCCAGAGACTACAAACCTCACTCAAAGAAAAGGATCTTGGAGTTAGTATAACACCAGGCACATCTCCTGAGGCGCACATCAACCAAATAACTGCTGTAGCATACGGGCGCCTAGCCAACCTATGAATAGCATTCCGGCATCTCAATAAGGAATCGTTCAGGACCCAGCACACCGTATATGTCAGGCCTATATTGGAGTATGCAGCACCAGTTTGGAACCCACACCTAGCCAAGCACATACGGAAACTAGAGAAAGTGCGAAGGTTTGCAAGAAGACAAGTCCCAGAGCTAAGGGGCATGTCCTACGAGGAGAGGTTAAGGGAAATCGACCTGACGACACTGGAGGACAGGAGACAGAGGGGAGATATAATAACGACATATAAAATACTAAGAGGAACTGACAAGGTGGACAGAGACAGGATGTTCCAGAGATGGGACGCAGCAACAAGGGGTCGCAATTGAAAACTGAAGACTCAGATGAATCACAGGGATGTTAGGAAGTATTTCTTTAGTCACAGAGTTGTCAGGAAGTAGAATAGTTTGGGAAGTGATGTATTGGAGGCAGGATCCATACATAGCTTTAAGAAGAGGTATGATAAAGCTCATGGAGCAGGAAGAGTGACCTAGTAGCGACCAGTGAAGAGGCGGGGCCAGGAGCTGTGACTCGACCCCTGCAACCACAACTAGGTGAGTACAACTAGGCGAGTACACACACTCGCACACAAACACACACACACACACACACACACACACACACACACACACACACACACACACACACACACACACACACACACCTGCTCACACATCAGCACTCAATCGCTCACGTGTATACATACGTACTTACCTGCACAAATGCACGCAAGAACACATGCATACACATACACTCACTTACACATGCTCTCATATACATAATAACAGCTGTCTCTACAGAGCAAGGGCAGAAACTGAAGTCCTTCCGCCAGTTGCAATCCAAGGGAGCTAGCGTATCCTAACCTGGAAGTCAGAGGAGTGCAGAATTGGGATAAAAAAAGCTAGGACGCAGATGCAGAGAAGCCGAGGAAGAATGGTCTGAGAAGGAAGAGTGAGTAGCAGGGCTCAGGTACACGATGCAGAAAAGAGGGAAAAAGGTTTAATGAATTTTGCAAGGAGATGGTGGAGAAGTTGACTGCAGGGAGCAAAGACTGGGAGAGATGAACCGCAGCTTCTGAGACAAAGGTACAAATCCTGAAGGAGGAACTGAAGGGGAAAATGAGGTTGAGGAAGGAAAAGATAGGTTAAGTTAGGTTAGGTTAGGTTAGGCAGGCGAGGGGACCAAAGGAGGGGGAGGAACTAAGAAAACCCTTGTGGAAAGGCTATCAGACAACTGGAAGGTGCAAGAGATGATAAAGGAAACAGCGAAAGAGTTGCTGAAATTGTACACCGAGATACGGAGTAAAAGGCAGTGGAAAGAAATGAAAGGTCATTGATTATTCACGGGCTTCAGGAGGCTGAGCTGAGGACTTATGATGAAATATGACAGGCGAAGAAAACAGAGATTAATGATGTCATCACAACAACGGATGAGGAAGGTAAGTTCAAGGTGGGAAATTTTCAGAGACTTGGGAGTTACTCGAGGGTAAAAAGTCGTCAAGACGAACTGACCCCCACGACAGAAATGGTACGAGACAAGATCCTGTAGTAGAAATCGTGGTTGAGGGACAAAGAAAAATATCGTCGGGTATACCTCGACTGGGATAAAACAAGAAAGGAATGGGAGAAACTTAGAGAGAGGGCACAGAGACGCCAGAGGCAGGAAGAAGAGACAGGGCATGCATCAACAAGCATGGAAACTCAGCTTCCAGAAGACCACCAAACACAACCATCCACAGAACCCCCTCAACCCCTAGAGCCCCCTTCCATCCAAGCACAATAACCCAAAACAAACCATACTCCACACCCACAGTCCACATTCTCCCAACACAAAAACCACCCTCTCAGCAGCTATTCACAAAATCCCACCCCCTTTTTCATAGCTTCAATCCACACCAACCCCTTCCTCACCCCCTGACCTATGGGCAAGAGTCAGGGATCCAAAACTACATAAACTGGAATACAGTAATGGAAAAGAAGCCGAAGGTATAGTACATCAACGTAGATACAAATAAGAGTGAGAAGTGGCACGAACAGATCATGGAGACATCACCAGTCTATAGCACTCCTCGAGAAAAACTTACAGAGACGATAGCAGACACGAGTTTTATCGTACCTCTTCTTAAAGCCCCACTACATCACTCTCGAGATCGTTTCACTTCCTAACAACTCTATGACTGAAGAAATACTTCCTAACGTGTGTACATGTGTGTGTGTGTGTGTGTGTGTGTGTGTGTGTGTGTGTGTGTGTGTGTGTGTGTGTGTGTGTGTGTGTGTGTTGTGTGTGTGTGTGTGTGTGTGTGTGTGTGTGTGTGTGTGTGTGTGTGTGTGTGTGTGTGTGTGTGTGTGTGTGTGTGTGTGTGTGTGTGTGTGTGTGTGTGTGTGTGTGTGTGTGTGTGGTGTGTGTGTGTTGTGTGTGTGTGTGTGTGTGTGTGTGTGTGTGTGTGTGTGTGTGTGTGTGTGTGTGTGGTGTGTGTGTGTGTGCGTGTATGGTGTGTGTGTGTTAGTGTGTGTGTGTGTGTGTGTGTGTGTGTGTGTGTGTGTGTGTATGTGTGTGTGTGTGTGTGTGTGTGTGTGTGTGTGTGTGTGTGTGTGTGTGTGTGTGTGTGTGTGTGGTGTGTGTGTGTGTGTGTGTGTGTGTGTGTGTGTGTGCGTGTACGCGTGTGTGTGTGTGTATATGTGTGTGTGTGTGTGTATGTGTGTGTGTGTGTGTGTATGTGTGTGTGTGTGTGTATGTGTGTGTGTGTGTGTGTGTGTGTGTGTGTGTGTGTGTGTGTGTGTGTGTGTGTGTGTGTGTGTGTGTGTGTGTGTGTGTGTTAGTTACCATTTTTCCTAGGCACATGTCGATTAGACACTAGGCCTGTTGTGTGTGTGTAGGTGTGTAGGTGTGTAGGTGTGTAGGTGTGTGTGTTAGTTACCATTTTGTCCTAGGCACATGTCGATTAGACACTAGGCCTGTTGTGGGTGTACTCACCTAGTTGTACTCACCTAGTTGAGGTTGCGGGGGTCGAGTCCGAGCTCCTGGCCCCGCCTCTTCACTGATCGCTACTAGGTCACTCTCCCTGAGCCGTGAGCTTTATCATACCTCTGCTTAAAGCTATGTATGGATCCTGCCTCCACTACATCGCTTCCCAAACTATTCCACTTACTGACTACTCTGTGGCTGAAGAAATACTTCCTAACATCCCTGTGATTCATCTGTGTCTTCAGCTTCCAACTGTGTCCCCTTGTTACTGTGTCCAATCTCTGTGTCCAATCTTCATGACTTTGCACTTGGTGGGATTGAACTCCAGGAGCCAATTGCTGGACCAGGTCTGCAGCCTGTCCAGATCCCTTTGTGTGTGTGTATGTGTGTGTGTGTGTGTATGTGTGTGTGTGTGTGTGTGTGTGTGTGTGTGTGTGTGTGTGTGTGTGTGTGTGTGTGTGTGTGTGTGTGTGTGTGTGTGTGTGTGTGTGTGTGTGTTGTTGTGTGTGTGTGTGTGTGTGTTTGTGTGTGTGTGTGTGTGTTTGTGTGTGTGTGTGTGTTTGTGTGTGTGTGTGTTTGTGTGTGTTTGTGTGTGTGTGTGTGTGTTTGTGTGTGTGTGTGTTTGTGTGTGTGTGTGTTTGTGTGTGTGTGTGTGTGTTTGTGTGTGTGTGTTTGTGTGTGTGTGTGTGTTTGTGTGTGTGTGTGTGTGTGTGTGTCTGCAACAATACATTCATGTGGGCGAACTTATTGTGTGAGCAAATACTTTCAGTTTTTGCATCAAACGGCATAAAAAACATTAATGTTATAATGGGATGCCACTGTCGATAAAGGCTCCTGGCCAGGTTAATGAAATCCTTCATAAATGGGGAATTTTTCAAGGCCTTTGAAATATATAATTAGCATTAAATACATATTTTTGGGTGGTAATAACCCCACGGCCTGGTTTATAACACAGGCAGGTGACCCTAATCTAGACTCATTCTGTTAGTGTTTAGCAACACAAGGCACTAATCACTTCTCTAATAACACACTGGGCCAGATATTATCCCTCTGGTGAGAGATCAGGTAGCAGCAGCCGTTCACACAACAGCAGCAGCCGTTCACACAACAGCAGCAGCCGTTCACACAACAGCAGCAGCCGTTTACACAACAGCAGCAGCATCGCCGGAAACAGCAGCTGTTTTATACATAAGATGCAGCAGCAGCAACATCAGCAGGAGGAAATGCAACATCAATCATTCCGGAAAAAAATACAGTAGAAACGGAAACTGAATTGTAAGTACTTACTATATAGACACTGTACCAGTACCAGGACGGCAAGTACCAACAATACTAGTACCAGGAGTGAAGTACTAGTAAAAGCAGCACCAGTACCAGCATATTCAATAAAAGTATAAGCAATACCAGCAGTACCAGAAGCAACCGAACCAGAAGCATCAGCACAGTACCAGCTAAACAAGTCCCAGCAATAATAGTAGCAGTACCACCATTACCAGCAACACTAGTTCAGAGAACAGCGGCTCCAGCAACAGCTGTATCAGCAGCACCTGTATAACCAACACTAATATGAGCATTAGTACAATGAATACCAATACCAGCTTCACCGGTGTCCTGAACATCAGTACCAGTAACAGCATCAGTACTAGCAGCAACAGTACAAGCAACAGCAACGTCAGTACCAACAACACAAGTACCATCAACATGAGTACCTGCAACATCAGTAGCAGCAACAATTGTACCAGCAGCACTAGTACCAAACAAACTAGTTCTAACGACACTTTAACTGGTAAAATGAGTTCCAGCAACGCCAGCACCAGCAACACTGGCATCAACAACACCAGTACCAAGACCCACCAGCACAAGTAACACTGGTATCAACAACACCAGTACCACCACCACCAATATCAGCAGCACTGGAATCAACAACACCAGTACCAGCAACACTGGTATCAACAACACCAGTACCACCAACACCAGTACCAGCAACACCATGTACAAACAACACAAATACCAGCAAAACCGCTACCAGCAACACTAGTACCGCTGCAATACTATCAACAAAACCAATACCACCAACAGCAGTACCAGCAACAATGGTAGCAAAAACACCAGTACCACCATCACCGCCACCAGCAACACTGGTATCAACAACACCAGTACCACCACCACCAGTACCAGCAACATTGGTATCAACAACACCAGTACCACCACCACCAGTACCAGCAACACTGGTATCAACAACACCAGTACCACCACCACCAGTATTAGCAACATGTACACCACAACACCAGTACACCGCCACCATACCACCAGTATGTAGCAACATCGGCACAACAACACCAGTACCACAGCCACCAGTACCAGCAACACCAGTACCACCGCCACCAGTACCAGCAACACTGTACGGACATTTAAGACATAAGACACATGCTACCTTAATGTAAACTAAAAGAATGCACCGAGAAGCGTATAAGAAGCCATGATTCCAGCTAATGTTAATTTCATTTATATAATAATTATCTTAGATAAAATTATTTGAATCACTGGAAGTTCTCAGAGTTATAAACCTGCAATAAGTTACTTGTAACAAGTTATAAACTTGTAGCAAGTACAAACTGTTACCAAGTTATCCCAGTTATAAATATATTATTAAGACCTTTCTAAAAATGTTCAGGTACTGGTGTAACACAGTACTGCTGTTACACCAGTACTGCTATTACACCAGTACTGCTGTTACACCAGTACTGCTGTTACACCAGCACTGCTGTTACACCAGTACTGCTGTTACACCAGTACTGCTGTTACACCAGTACTGCTGTTACACCAGTACTGCTGTTACACCAGTACTGCTGTTACACCAGTCACTGCTGTTACACCAGTACTGCTGTTACACCAGACTGCTGTTACACCAGTACTGCTGTTACACCAGTACTGCTGTTACACCAGTACTGCTGTTACACCAGTACTGCTGCTACACCAGTACTGCTGTTACACCAGTACTGCTGTTACACAGTACTGCTGTTACACCAGTACTGCTGTTACACCAGTACTGCTGCTACACCAGTACTGCTGCTACACCAGTACTGCTGCTACACCAGTACTGCTGTTACACCAGTACTGCTGTTACACCAGTACTGCTGTTACACCAGCTTAGCTGCTTACACCAGTACTGCTGTTACACCAGTACTGCTGTTACACCAGTACTGCTGTTACACCAGTACTGCTGTTACACCAGTACTGCTGTTACACCAGTACTGCTGCTACACCAGTACTGCTGCTACACCAGTACTGCTGTTACACCAGTACTGCTGTTACACCAGTACTGCTGTTACACCAGTACTGCTGTTACACCAGTACTGCTGCTACACCAGTACTGCTGCTACACCAGTACTGCTGTTACACCAGTACTGCTGTTACACAGTACTGTGTTACACCAGTACTGCTGTCGTACACCAGTACTGCTGTTACACCAGTACTGCTGCTACACCAGTACTGCTGTTACACCAGTACTGCTGTTACACCAGTACTGCTGTTACACCAGTACTGCTGTTACACCAGTACTGCTGCTACACCAGTACTGCTGTCATAACACCAGTACTGCTGTTACACCAGTACTGCTGTTACACCAGTACTGCTGCTACACCAGTACTGCTGTTACACCAGTACTGCTGTTACACAGTACTGCTGTTACACCAGTACTGCTGTTACACCAGTACTGCTGTTACACCAGTACTGCTGTTACACCAGTACTGCTGCTACACCAGTACTGCTGCTACACCAGTACTGCTGCTACACCAGTACTGCTGTTACACCAGTACTGCTGCTACACCAGTACTGCTGCTTACACCAGTACTGCTGCTACACCAGTACTGCTGCTACACCAGAACTGCTGTTACACCAGTACTGCTGCTTACACCAGTACTGTGTTACACCAGAACTGCTGTTACACCAGTACTGTGTTACACCAGTACTTGCTGTTACACCAGTACTGCTGTTACACCAGTACTCTGTTACACCAGTACTGCTGTTACACCAGTACTGCTGTTACACCAGTACTGCTGCTACACCAGTACTGCTGTTACACCAGTACTGCTGTTACACCAGTACTGCTGTTACACCAGTACTGCTGTTACACCAGTACTGCTGCTACACCAGCACTGCTGTTACACCAGTACTGCTGTTACACCAGTACATACTGCTGTTACACCAGTACTGCTGTTACACCAGTACTGCTGTTACACCAGTACTGCTGTTACACCAGTACTGCTGTCTACACCAGTACTGCTGCTACACCAGTACTGCTGCTACACCAGTACTGCTGCTACACCAGTACTGCTGCTACACCAGTACTGCTGCTACACCAGTACTGCTGCTAACACCAGTCACTGCTGTTACACCAGTACTGCTGTTACACCAGTACTGCTGCTACACCAGTACTGCTGTTATACACCAGTACTGCTGTTACACCAGTACTGCTGCTACACCAGTACTGCTGTTACACCAGTACTGCTGTTACACCAGTACTGCTGTTACACCAGTACTGCTGCTACACCAGTACTGCTGCACACCAGTACTGCTGTACACCAGTACTGCTGCTACACCAGTACTGCTGTTACACCAGTACTGCTGCTACACCAGTACTGCTGTTACACCAGTACTGCTGTTACACCAGACTGCTCTACACCAGTACTGCTGTTACACCAGTACTGTGTTACACCAGTACTGCTGTTACACCAGTACTGCTGTTACACCAGTACTGCTGTTACACCAGTACTGCTGTTACACCAGTACTGCTGTCTACACCGTACTGCTGCTACACCAGTACTGCTGTTACACCAGTACTGCTGTTACACCAGTACTGCTGCTACAACCAGTACTGCTGCTACACCAGTACTACTGTTACACCAGTACTGCTGATACACCAGTACTGCTGCTACACCATACTGTTACACCAGTACTGCTGCTACACCAGTACTGCTGTTACACCAGTACTGCTGTTACACCAGTACTGCTGCTACACCAGTAACTGCTGCTACACCAGTATTGCTGCTACAACAGTACTGCTGTTACACCAGTACTGCTGTACACAGTACTGCTGTTACACCAGTACTGCTGCTACACCAGTACTGCTGTTACACCAGTACTGCTGTTACACCAGTACTGCTGTTACACCAGTACTGCTGTTACACCAGTACTGCTGCTACACCAGTACTGCTTTACACCAGTACTGCTGTTACACCAGTACTGCTGCTACACCAGTACTGCTGTACACCATACTGCTGTTACACCAGTACTGCTGTTACACCAGTACTGCTGCTACACCAGCACTGCTGTTACACCAGTACTGCTGCTACACCAGTACTGCTGTTACACCAGTACTGTGCTAAACCAGTACTGCTGTTACACCAGTACTGCTGTTACACCAGTACTGCTGTTACACCAGTACTGCTGTTACACTCAGTACTGCTGCTTACACCAGTACTGCTGTTACACCAGTACTGCTGTTACACCAGTACTGCTGTTACACCAGTACTGCTGTTACACTAGTACTGCGTTACACCAGTACTGCTGTTACACTAGTACTGCTGTACACCAGTACTGCTGTTACACTAGTACTGCTGTTACACCAGTACTGCTGTTACACCAGTACTGCTGTTACACCAGTACTGCTGTTACACCAGTACTGCTGTTACACCAGTACTGCTGTTACATCAGTACTGCTGCTACACCAGTACTGCTGTTACACAGTACTGCTGTTACACCAGTACTGCTGTTACACAGACTGCTGTTACACCAGTACTGCTGTTACACCAGTACTGCTGCTTACACCAGTACTGCTGCTACACCAGTACTGTGTTACACCAGTACTGCTGTTACACCAGTACTGCTGTTACACAGTACTGTGTTACACCAACAGCCTGGGATGTTAATCAGACCATTGGTATCATAACATTGTATCAATCGCATCTGCTAGAAAAATGACAGGATGGATAATGAGAACCTTCAAAACTAGGGAGGCCAAGCCCATGATGACACTCTTCAGGTCACTTGTTCTATCTAGGCTGGAATATTGCTGCACTCTAACAGCACCTTTCAAGGCAGGTGAAATTGCCGACCTAGAAAATGTACAGAGAACTTTCACGGCGCGCATAACGGAGATAAAACACTCAATTACTGGGAGCGCTTGAGGTTTCTAAACCTGTATTCCCTGGAACGCAGGAGGGAGAGATACATGATTATATACACCTGGAAAATCCTAGAGGGACTAGTACCGAACTTGCACACGAAAATCACTCACTACGAAAGCAAAAGACTTGGCAGACGATGCACCATCCCCCCAATGAAAAGCAGGGGTGTCACTAGCACGTTAAGAGACCATACAATAAGTGTCAGGGGCCCGAGACTGTTCAACTGCCTCCCAGCACACATAAGGGGGATTACCAACAGACCCCTGGCAGTCTTCAAGCAGGCACTGGACAAGCACCTAAAGTCAGTTCCTGATCAGCCGGGCTGTGGCTCGTACGTTGGTTTGCGTGCAGCCAGCAGCAACAGCCTGGTTGATCAGGCGCTGATCCACCAGGAGGCCTGGTCACAGACCGGGCCGCGGGGGCGTTGACCCCCGAAACTCTCTCCAGGTAAACTCCAGGTAAACACCAGACTGCTGTTACACAGTATGCTGTTACCCATATGCTGTTACACCAGTACTGCTGTTACACCAGTACTGCTGTTACACACCAGTACTTGCTGTTACACCAGTACTGCTGTTACACCAGTACTGCTGTTAACATACTGCGTACACCGACTGCGTTACACACCAGTACTGCTGTTACACCAGTTACTGCTGTACACCAGTACTGCTGTTACACCAGTACTGCTGTTACAACCAGTAACTGCTGTTACACCAGTACTGCTGTTACACCAGTACTGCTGTTACACCAGTACTGCTGTTACAACCAGTACTGCTTTCTTACACCAGTACTGCTGTTACACCAGCTACTGCTGTTAACACCAGTACTGCTGCTACACCAGTACTGCTGTTACACCAGTACTGCTGTTACACACCTCAATACTGCTACACCGTACTGCTACACCAGTACTGCTGCTTACACCGTACTGTGTACACATACTGCTGCTACACCAGTACTGCTGTTACACCAGTACTGCGTTACACCAGTACTGCTGTTACACCAGTACTGCTGTTACACCAGTACTGCTGTACACCAGTACTGCTGTACACCAGTACTGCTGTTACACCAGTACTGTGTTACACCAGTACTGCTGTTACACCAGTACTGCTGTTACACCAGTACTGCTGCTACAACCAGTACTGCTGCTACAACCAGTACTGCTGTTACACCAGTACTGCTGTTACACCAGTACTGCTGTTACACCAGTACTGCTGTTACACCAGTACTGCTGTTACACCAGTACTGCTGTTACACCAGTACTGCTGTTACACCAGTACTGCTGTTACACCAGTACTGCTGTTACACCAGTACTGCTGTTACACCAGTACTGCTGTTACACCAGTACTGCTGTTACACCAGTACTGCTGTTACACCAGTACTGCTGTTACACCAGTACTGCTGTTACACCAGTACTGCTGTTACACCAGTACTGCTGTTACACCAGTACTGCTGTTACACCAGTACTGCTGTTACAACCAGTACTGCTGTTACACCAGTACTGCTGTTACACATACTGCAGTACTGCTGTTACACCAGTACTGCTGTTACACCAGTACTGCTGTTACACCAGTACTGCTGTTACACCAGTACTGCTGTTACACCAGTACTGCTGTTACACCAGTACTGCTGTAATTTACACCAGTACTGCTGTTACACCAGTACTGCTGTTACACATACATCTGTTAACTGCTGTTACTCAGTACTGCTGTTACACCAGTACTGCTGTTACACCATACTGCTGTACACAGTACTGCTGTACACCAGTACTGCTTGTACTATAACCAGTACTGCTGTTACACCAGTACTGTGTTACAACCAGTACTGCTGCTAACCAGATGCTGTATCAACCAGTACTGCTGAATACACCTGTTACTGCTGTTACAGCTCAATACTACTGTTTACACGATTCTAGTGATTTACAACCAGTTGTGTCTAAAGTACAGCTGTATATCAACTTACGTATGCATGTTACAACAGTTTACTTAAAACTGCTTATCATTTCTCAAGTGAAAGCCTGGACAACATTGTTAACCGTCTAGATCGAACACCGAGTTATTTGTGTTAACTTATGTCGCTACTACACCTACATGCTCATTCCAAAGTTGTAATGATTTTTCTCATGTTGAATATCCTTAAAAGTTTATTCCTTGAAGAGTTTACGGAACATATATTGTTCTGCGACAACCCGATACTAGCTCATATCAACAATCAGAGCTACTCTTCACATGATCTAAATTATACCTCACATCGAAACGCTATACGGCCCCTATTAGTTTAGCGCTTTCCCTGACTATAATAACAATCCTGGCTTTCACAGCATCTAAAATAACACAATCTGACTGAAACACTGAGCGTAATAGTGGCTTTGTTTACCGGTTTTTATGTACAATGTGAGTATACTGTCCCATGTCTATGTTTTTACGTACATATATCTGTATTTTCCCAGGTCTAAATCTGTTGTTATGTCTGTAAATATTAAACAGAAGATTGATTTAGTATCGTTCTCTGTCGATTTCCTAAATGATAGAAATATATTATAAATGGATCAGGTTCAAAACAAGGCTCTTCACTTCTCATCTTTTTATTGAATAGCATGCCACAATATCTTGCCGTAGAGCGACGTTACCGGGACAACAGTACAAGTGTCAATCAACAGACAACAAGCATCATTTCATTCTAACCTTTCCCCCGATATTACTTTAGTCTCCCCTCCACATGGCTCTATCTCTAAACCTTGCCTAGAAAACGGGATCTTGGGGAACCAGGCCACAAGGGTTGATATACCTTCCGGCTTTTGGGGTAAACACTTCTGTAGCCGGGCGCACGATTCATACAGCGCCAAGTATCGCTATAACGAACACAATTATGCTCACGGAATTTATAGGACAGCTAACGCCGAGTGGATAAATACCACAATAATATTAGAAATCAATAGGTGCACACGTGAATGTAAGCCAATAGTGCACATGGCAGGAAAGGAAGACTACACACAAAAGCGAGTTTCCTTTATACCTGGCGCCCTAACTCGGCTAGTTTGGGAGCCACTCACCTGTGATAATTGAAGAGAATAACTTGTTGCAATAAAGGCCTATATTACGTGCGGACTAATGAAATGAACCAGCTCGCTGATGACACGAAATGAGCCAACTTAATTGTAATCGTAAGTGAGGCTTGGATGTCCCTGGCGGGATCGTTATTATTTTTTTTTTTTGAGAATTTGGTCAAGTGACTGCAGGTATTACTGCCCTCCAGCCTCAACCCTGAGGGCCAGCATCCCTAGTGTGCAGACATTACTGCCCTCCAGCCTCCCCCCTGAGGGCCAGCATCCCTAGTGTGCAGACATTACTGCCCTCCAGCCTCCCCCCTGAGGGCCAGCATCCCTAATGTGCAGACATTACTGCCCTACAGCCTCCCCCCTGAGGGCCAGCATCCCTAATGTGTAGGTATATACTGACAGACTTATCCTGTCATTGACTGAGACTTATACACTCCTTATAGTGTCTACACAATATACAAACACGTGCGCGCGCACACATACACAATATTCCCACTATCTTCCCAATACCTTCCCCTACTTCTGTTTTTAAATGCCAAATTCATTTGTTCCCTAGGTTTTCTCAACCTATTTATCCCACACCAAAAAATTTTATTCTCAGTAAAAATTGTTGACAGCATCTCTCCCACTCTATCATTTGCTCTCATTTTACACTCCCTCACCTCTCTTTTACTCTCCATATACTCCACCCTACTTATATCACTTCTGCTATGTAAAAATCTATCATACGCAAACTTTTTCTCCCTTATCCATCCGCTTTACCTTATCATTTCACTAATCAATTTTCTTACATTCCCAAACTTCTGTCCCACATTCTAACTACATTTTTAAAACTATCCCACCCCTCTTCAACACCGCACTACGCATATCTTTCTCCTAATAGTTGCTTATATCTTACCCTAACTTCCTCCTTCCTTAGTTTATAAACTTTCCTTATTCTGTTACTCGCTGTTGTCATTTTCCT
Source organism: Cherax quadricarinatus (assembly GCF_026875155.1). Classification (NCBI taxonomy): domain Eukaryota; kingdom Metazoa; phylum Arthropoda; class Malacostraca; order Decapoda; family Parastacidae; genus Cherax; species Cherax quadricarinatus. The sequence continues at coordinate 9,295,605 of NC_069451.1, read as the reverse complement.
TCTGTCCCATCTACCTCTTACTCTAACTTTAGCTACAACTAAGTAATGATATCATATATCTGTTGCCCTTCTATAAACATCTACCCTTTAGCCTTTTATCTACCAATACATAGTCCAACAAACTATTTTCATTACGCCCTACGTCATATCTTGTATATTTATTTATCCTATATTTCTTAAAATATATATTACTTATTACCAAACCTCTTCCTATACAAAGTTCAATTAAAGGTTCTCCATTATCATAAACCCCTGGCACACAAACTTAATTACAACGCCCTCTGCAACCGTTTCTCCCATTTTAGCATTCATGTTCCCCACCATAATTACTGTCTCACTTGGTTCAAGACTTCCCGCGCACTCACTAAACATCTCCCAAAATGTCTCTCTTTCCTCTAAACTGTTCTCTTCTCCATGTGTATAAACACTTACTATAACCCATTTTTCACATCCGATCCTTATTTTACTGCATAATCTTTTAATTTATACATTTATATTCCTATTTTCCTGCCATAACTCATCTTTCAACATTATTACTACTCCATTTTTAGCTCTGACTTTAATGGAAACCCCTGACTTAATCCCATTTATTTCTCCCCACTGAAACTCTCCTACCCCCTTCAGCTTTGTTTCATTTAGAGCCAGGACATCCAGCTTATTTACATCCATAACAACAACAATCATCTCTTTATCATTCTCACTACATCCACGCAGATTCACACATCCCAATTTAAAGGTTCTCTTAATATTATTTTTACTAATGTATACAGGAGAAGAGGTTACTAGCCCATTGCTCCCGGCATTTTAGTCGGCTTGTACAACACGCATGGCTTATGGACGAAAGATTCTTATTCCACTTCCCCATGGAGATGAAAGGAAATAATGTGAACAAGAAAACCCTAGATGAGTATGTATGCATACACCTGTACATGAATGTGTAGTATGACATAAGCGTAAGTAGAAGTAGAGAGATATACCTGTTATCTTGTGTGTTTATGAGATAAAATGACACCAGCACTCCTACCATTGTGTATAAGAACTACACTCATTGGCAGGACAGTACTACCATAAATGAGTGATTTTAAGGAAATAACAGTACTGTGACTGGCCGGGAATCGAACCCCCCATACTATAGCATGTCTCCCGGGAAGACCGCCAACATTACGTCTTAGTACATTGGGCCATCAATGCTACAGACATCAGGTGGCCAGTACCACTGGACATGTCACCCCTGATGTAAGCACATACGTGGCCATGGAAGCTACAAGACTAATTTTGTTTTCTTCCTGTTTGGAATATCAGTCTTCTTGAGCAGTACACATATTAATGCATCCACGAAAGAGTAGTTTTAAGAAATTAACAATATTTTAAGTGGCCGGGAATCGAACCCCCGATATTTTAGCACGTCTTCCGGGAAGCTAAATCGACTAAAGGTGTCTCAGAAATTTGGCGGGCTTCCCTGAAGGCGTTCTAAAATATCGGGAGTTCGATCCCCTGCTAGTCGCAGTATCTCTCTCTCTCTCTCTCTCTCTCTCTCTCTGTCTCTCTGTCTCTCTCTCTCTCTTCTCTCTCTCGTCTCTCTCTCTCTCTCTCTCTCTCTCTCTCTCTCTATCTATCTATCTATCTATCTATCAATATATATATATATATATATATATATATATATATATATATATATATATATATATATATATATATATATATATATATATATATATATATTACATTATACATATATGTTTGAAGTGGGACAAGATAATATATTTTATATTTCCATGAACAGTACATGTGTCAGCTGGTGTGTATGCACGTGTGTGTGTGTGTGTGTGTGTGTGTGTGTGTGTGTGTGTGTGTGTGTGTGTGTGTGTGTGTGTGTGTGTGTGTGTGTGTGTGTGTACATCCGTAAACGTCACATTCATCTAAGTATAACGTTCATCAACAAGCTGGAACACAACATTCTCAAGTCTTTATAGAATAAACTCGTCAGTTTAGGCTCCAAATACCAAATTTAAACTTTCGCCCTTTACATATTATATAAATAATATTAATTAATTGCTCTTTATACTCTAAAAAACATACAGTATTTAAATATACACGAAAATAACAGAGAGGAGAGCAATAACAGTAAATTTCATTATGATTATTATTATTATTATTATTATTATATTATTGTCATTATTATTAGTTTTTATTTAGATAACTATGTCATTATAAGTATTTGGATGGGAAGCAGCCCTTGATCTATGAGAAAGGTAGTTTTTAAATTTTAATTCCTGGACTCGAGAGCCCTTTACCATAGTCCCTTCACTGTCCCTTGAATGGAGAGTGGTTAAAATGATTGACTGGGCTTTTATTCTCTCTCTCTCTCTCTCTCTCTCTCTCTCTCCTCTCTCTCTCTCCTCTCTCTCTCTCTCTCTCTCTCTCTCTCTCTCTCCCTCTCTCTCTCTCTCTCTCTTCTCGCTTTTCCAGTTCTTACAGTTTCTCATTGCTCCTAACTTTTTTACACCTACCTTTATATCTGTTAACCTTACAAACAAGGTGATCATGATTGTAAACTAGAGTAGACCGCATATGTGGAGCCGCCGCGATTTCATTTGATCGTTGATGTTACAATGTACGAATGTTCCAGACTCGAGTCATCCAAGGAATAAATGATCTCAGATGAAGGGATGTTCTTGAGAGGGGTACAGCCAGAGTGTAGTTACTGTCTGTTGCCCGTCTTGTTATGTAGAAGCTCACTTCTCGCTATCTACAAGTTGGAACTAAGTGTGGTGTTGAAGGCTCTGCTGAAATGATAGATCTGTCCCAGTCGGGTCCAGGCGAGAGATGAGTTGCCTTGCTCTTGTCTCTGTTCTGTCAAGAAACTGCTGATGAGCCGAAGGGAAGGCAATCCAAGAAAGTGAAGCATACTCAAGGAGTGAGCGTACTTGTGCTTCATACAAACTCTTTCAACCTCTACTATCGACAAATACGAGATATATCTAAATTTTGTAAGCTTCCTGGCTGCCTCGTTAGCAAGATTTGCAACATGGTTCTTCACAGTCAGTTATGAGTCAGTGGAATTTTATGTCTACACTCCAATATTTTTTTTGCGTACATAGGTAGAGGCTGAGTTTATGGAACACAGGGATACCTTTCTTGTATCGCACAGCGACTGAAACACATCCAATTATATGTCGTAACTTCAGTTACAATACGTTATAATTGCAGCATTTAGCACACGTTATTATTGAAGTTATTAAATATTTTAAGTGGAGTTAGTAACTAGAGGTAAATATGTTACAACTATTGTAAGAACACATAATTTGAGTTAATACATGTTATAACTACTAGAAATTAATCATATTTATGACAAGTTTAATAGTAATAAGTGAACAACATGTCGTGGCACATTATACACTCGTTCTACTACACTAGCAGCGCTGGACACAACAGCCTGGTAGTGTGATCGTTCTACTACACTAGCAGCGCTGGACACAACAGCCTGGTAGTGTGATCGTTCTACTACACTAGCAGCGCTGGACACAACTAGGCTGGTAGTGTGATCGTTCTACTACACTAGCAGCGCTGGACACAACAGGCTGGTAGTGTGATCGTTCTACTACACTAGCAGCGCTGGACACAACAGGCTGGTAGTGTGATCGTTCTACTACACTAGCAGCGCTGGACACAACAGGCTGTAGTGTGATCGTTCTACTACACTAGCAGCGCTGGACACAACTAGGCTGGTAGTGTGATCGTTCTTCTACACTAGCAGCGCTGAACACAACTAGGCTGGTAGTGTGATCGTTCTTCTACACTAGCAGCGCTGGACACAACTAGGCTAGTAGTGTGATCGTTCTACTACACTAGCAGCGCTGGACACAACTAGGCTGGTAGTGTGATCGTTCTACTACACTAGCAGCGCTGGACACAACTAGGCTGGTAGTGTGATCGTTCTACTACACTAGCAGCGCTGGACACAACTAGGCTGGTAGTGTGATCGTTCTACTACACTAGCAGCGCTGGACACAACTAGGCTGGTAGTGTGATCGTTCTACTACACTAGCAGCGCTGGACACAACTACGCTGGTAGTGTGATCGTTCTACTACACTAGCAGCGCTGGACACAACTAGGCTGGTAGTGTGATCGTTCTACTACACTAGCAGCGCTGGACACAACTACGCTGTAGTGTGATCGTTCTACTACACTAGCAGCGCTGGACACAACTAGGCTGTAGTGTGATCGTTCTACTACACTAGCAGCGCTGGACACAACTAGGCTGCAGTGTGATCGTTCTACTACACTAGCAGCGCTGGACACAACTAGGCTGTAGTGTGATCGTTCTACTACACTAGCAGCGCTGGACACAACTAGGCTGTAGTGTGATCGTTCTACTACACTAGCAGCGCTGGACACAACTAGGCTGTAGTGTGATCGTTCTACTACACTAGCAGCGCTGGACACAACTAGGCTGTAGTGTGATCGTTCTACTACACTAGCAGCGCTGGACACAACAGGCTGTAGTGTGATCGTTCTACTACACTAGCAGCGCTGGACACAACTACGCTGGTAGTGTGATCGTTCTACTACACTAGCAGCGCTGGACACAACTAGGCTGGTAGTGTGATCGTTCTACTACACTAGCAGCGCTGGACACAACAGGCTGTAGTGTGATCGTTCTACTACACTAGCAGAGCTGGACACTACTAGGCTGTAGTGTGATCGTTCTACTACACTAGCAGTGCTGGACACAACAGGTTGTAGTGTGATCGTTCTACTACACTAGCAGCGCTGGACACAACTAGGCTGTAGTGTGATCGTTCTACTACACTAGCAGCGCTGGACACAACTAGGCTGTAGTGTGATCGTTTTACTACATTAGCAGCGCTGGACACAACTAGGCTGTAGTGTGATCGTTCTACTACACTAGCAGCGCTGGACACAACTAGGCTGTAGTGTGATCGTTCTACTACACTAGCAGCGCTGGACACAACTAGGCTGTAGTGTGATCGTTCTACTACACTAGCAGCGCTGGACACAACTAGGCTGTAGTGTGATCGTTCTACTACACTAGCAGCGCTGGACACAACTACGCTGTAGTGTGATGTTCTACTACACTAGCAGCGCTGGACACAACTAGGCTGGTAGTGTGATCGTTCTACTACACTAGCAGCGCTGGACACAACTACGCTGTAGTGTGATGTTCTACTACACTAGCAGCGCTGGACACAACTACGCTGGTAGTGTGATTTAATCACTGGCAGTAAACTAATCGCATATTAAAAATAATTTATATTAAATTCACCTAAAAATATTTATATAATTTAAATTACGGAGGAAAGTTTTGAGTCAAGAAGAGGCAAGTATGAAGACCAAGCGTGTACTGGGAGGATGGACTGAACACTGAGGCAAGTATGAAGACCAAGCGTGTACTGGGAGGATGGACTGAACACTGGTTCTAACTACAAATATGTAACACACCATACGCATAAAAATAAATACCCAGGCAAACACAAGTAACGAGAACACTAGAGGTAAGAATTGCTATACTAACATTAACAATGTAATAACTGTGGCTATATGAACAGAACGAAAAGCAATAACGACCCGGTTAACTTAGCCATCACTTCCATCAGTGTGAAGCACACACACGTACTACCACTCGCACGCAGACACGCATACACACACACAAGCACTCATACGTACAAGCACTCGCACAAGCACTCACACGCACAAGCACTCAAGCTTGGCAAATCACAATCATCACTGTTAACACTGGAAGTAAGGGAAGCACTTGTTGAAGGTCCAGGAGTTCTTATACTGCTATATCTTAACTTTTGTGATTGTGATCGTACACTGACAGAGATATCAAGCCTGAAAGGCTTCAGTAGCAAACATGTGCAGGTAAACGGTCATTAAGTATGTCATTTTGATGTCATTCTGCTCCCAGAGTTTCTCAGCTTGAAGAGCGAGCTCATCATCACAATATTCCTCGATGCTAATAACTCTTTTTCTTGGTTATTTTCTGTTTTTCAGCTGATCTACCTTCTTTCTCATCATCATTTGACACATGCGCAGGTATTTATTACCACTGTCAAGCGATTCCAGACCAGCAGGTTCTTGTTCTGGGTCACTATCCTCAAGACTACAGATATATTTGGATATCTTCTTGGATGCAGCGCCATAAAACAAGTCCTTATCCATCTGGAAGGACAACAAAAGCATCCCACACACACCCAAACCACTACAGAATTCATATCTGTATTATACAATTTGAAAAAAATATTCAATGAAATTGCTATTTTTGCCTTTACCAATTAGGTCAATAAATTTATTGTTCTTTTTCCAAGCCTTTTTTTATTGCATGATACAGACACGTTTTGCCTCACAAAATATGCCTAAACCATTCAATTATGCACTAGACATGAAAGCAAATACTTACCGACATTGCAAATTGGTGAAATTGGAGATTATATGAGCGTAACACAAAGAGATTAACTACTGTTAATCTCTTTGTGTTACGCTTATATATTAGCTGGAGCGACTTGTAGAAGGCCTGTGATTGGTCAGAACTAGAAAATTGGAACCCAGCGATGCAATGGGAGTAGGATGACATGCGTAAAAAAAAAAAACGAGGACCATACAATTATTGGCCTACCTGGTAAAGGGTAAGAATGATAAGTTTCCTTTGGACTTAATGTATATATAATATGACTTGGGTGAGGAAAACAAACACACAAACAAATGATAGATTAAACCATACCATGGGTGGGGTTAGAACCAGCGATCAGAGAATCACAAAACTCCAGACCATCGAGTCAGCCATTGTACCAGCTATAAATATCATAAATATGAGTGAAATCTCTAGAAGTGTTAACATTCAATAATGATGGTTGAACAGCACGAGAGGCAAAGATCTCCCAGTCTCTCTGAGGAGATAACAGGAGGATGAAGAGATATTTTTTATGTTAATGTGATGGTGTGAATAAACTATGTTTCACATTATTACTTTCATCTTATTACCATATCTGAAGATAAAATCATGTGTGGTTCCTGCAGTAGCTTCCTGGCTCTCTGGGGACTAAATTTATTCTGTACTTTTTTCATAGTTTGGGATTGTGTCTTGTTGAGCAAATACAGGAAGTCAGAGACTCAAGGAGACTTTCGTTTCGTCTCTCTGACTCGTAGTTCTGAATCGAATCTGAATACCTTCCACAACCTCCCCCGCCCTCCACAGGAGCTGTATAATCCCTATGGGTTTAGCGCTCCCCATGATTATAAATAATAATCTGACTCCTAGTATAAGCTAGCGCAGCACTAGAGAAAAAATATTTGATTATAGCCATAAAATTTTATGATTTAGAACGTAACGTATTTCGTCACAAAAAGACCAAAAAATATTCCCAAGTAGTGATGTTTGAGGATCGTTCTTTACCAGACAGCGCCACCCAGCCACCTTGGGTTTGTAACAGCACAATACTGGGCCCACTCCCGGACACTTGTTCCCATATGTAAGACGAATCAGGACACTGCAGTACACTTGTGTACGAGGACTAGGAGTTTACTGTGTTGGGTTCCCATGTGCGTCCCTTCCACAATAGTGGGCCGCCCGCATCCCAGGCTCACCACTGCCACCACCATACAACATTATTATGGGAAGAGAGTGTAAGGCTTTACAAGAGACTCGACATGAAGGATAACACGAAGAAAAGAATCAACGATTTACATTTACTGGAATATTAAATTATTATCTCTAAATAAAGTCTATGTAACTTCAAAGAAATGAAGATTATTATTATTATTATATTATTATTATTATTATTATTATTATTATTATTATTATTATTATTATTATTATTATCATTATCATTATCATCATCATCATCAGCATTATCATTATTATAATGATGTATTTAAGTGAATGTACGATCCAAAAAAGGTTTTGTTTATCCATAACCCCAGCCTTAGTCTACGTCAATACACACGAGTGTAGTATGTTAAATAAGGTTCTTATGTGATTAAATATTAACACTGAAGATTTGAGATGAATCAGAGGAAGCAGTCGTAAGTAATTTCGTGAAATCTAATACTCCAGTTTCTTATTAAAACTCAATACCAGTGGCAGAGGTTAGTGCTTGTCTCACTTTTGTCTATAAATCTAAAAAAGGCGCAATAATTTTTTTAGGAATTTGCAAGAGTTCAAATACAGAAATCAAAAGCTCTCATTATTATGCATTGAGTCACAATTAGTGGCTATGTAATCTTTCTAAATCTTCACTAAGTGGCTTTTGTTAGATCTCGTTTGAATTCTAACCTCGTGAAGTATTAGCGAAAAGAGGCTGTCTCGCCTTTCTCTTGCCCCATTCGATTCCCTCCGCCCTCTCTCTCACTCTCTCTCTCTCTCTCTCTCTCTCTCTCTCTCTCTCTCCCAACTCAGGATGACGAATTTCAACACTATGTATGTACCCCATTTTGTGATACAATATAATCAGGAAATAGTTATGTATGTCAACAAAAGCTACTTAAGCTACTTATCATACAGAGTTAAGATAAGGTAACAGCACACTACTGATGTATCCAGTTTTGTAAAAGAAGAGAGCCCTTCACACTTCACCATTTTCACAAAATATCGTAAACATTAATTCTTAAACACTGGTAAAATATTTCATCTATTCTCAATTTCCTGCCATAATACCAGAGATATAGATCTCTTGAGCCAGTCTCTACGGCATAATATCCATGGCTCGTTGAACGTGCCTAATATTACTCTGGAAACTATTAAGCACAACTATGCCTCGTGAGGTGAGGCACATTAAACGTATCCAACATGACAGCCATCGTGTCATAATGATCCATGGTATGTTCACCAGCAGAAAAAAAAGATTTATTTCGTATTTTTTTTTTTATCTCTAGAGGATTTTCGCTTTGATCACCAGGTCTTTTCCTAGCATGCGACAAACAGCAATCGACTCACTCACAGGTATCTATTTACCGAGGCATCAGGTGTTAGGAGATATTGCCCGTGCGTCTCGCCGCGTCCAAGTTTGATCCAGGACCCTTCAGTCTTTCACCTGTGAGAAGGATAGACCACTGAACTACGAAGAATTCTCTCCGAAACCTAAAAATGTAGCAATCTAATATCAATATCGAAAACTATTTATAATAATAATATTAAAATAAGCCGAAGTTTATTTTCCAAGTCAGCGGTAAAACTCATCAAATGTAAATCGCATATCGACTGCCAGACTCCCCACTTATATTTAGTTTTCCCTTCATACCCTCCTGTTTCTTTGGTCCCTCCTACTGAACCCATACTTGAATACCTGACCATATCATTACTGACTTACTGAATTCTCCCAGCTCAGGACAATAGATTTCTATAACTGATACGAATAATCCAACGAGTGTGATGGAATATATCGGCTAATTTTTGTTCCCACAATATACCTCTCATGTATTATTAATTTATTGTGATCATAACTAAGCGCTAAACCCACAAGGGTACCTCTCAAGTAGAATATGCTAGCCGCACAATGCGCGTGTAGTGATTTGTTAAAAATAAATATTCTATAAACACTTAATATTTCCTGTTACTCATTAAGTAACTTCTAACATAAACTAAAGTGCTAAGAAACCAAAGTATACATAATTACATGAGAAAATGCTCATTATACAACACGTACTCCACATCTAGTTTTATCATTGCTAGATGGTACTTAATTTTGTCAGAATAAATGGGAAAATTCATTGTGACGCGGATCTTAGTCACATGATGCCTACCCAAGATAGCTTCTGATTATGTATGATAGAGGTCTTCAGGTGGCTTAACAATCCATCCCTTAAAAAAATAAAGATTACTTACTAAGATGTGATTCTAGGTGTTCTACCTTTGTAAACAATAAAGCTTCATATCACAGTAGTGTCCACGGTGTATATTACCCAACTGTTTATAAAATGCTAAAATCTGTCGACTAACGAACCTTAAATACTCAGGAGCTCAAGGGATCTGTCATGATCCGTTTATTGTCAACACCAGTGTTGAGCGAGTTATAAATATGGTGCCTCGGCTAATGAAGATCATGGTAATCCTTTATCCATTATCATTATTATTGTGATAACGATGATGTTTTGTTGATTATTATGTGCTTTTAACTGTTATTAATACAGATTTTCTTTTTCTTGTTGATTTATAAAAAGTTAATGGTGGGAATGTTATTGTTGCCAATGTTGTTGGTGTTATTGAAAACGAAGTTTTTGTTGCAGTTATTAATATTATTTTGATGTTATTACAAGTACCAGCCTTAAATGAGGAAATAAATTCAGAGGTCTGAAGGGTACTTAAGCCTGGCAGATCACTGTGTTCTGCTTGACAAAAATCATTAAAAAATACGAGAAAAACACAACACAGGTGAATTCTATAAGACCGAATTAATGCTAAATGTATTTCGGTCGCTGGGCCTTCCGAGAAAAGTATCCTTGTATCGCATGATCCACAACTTCTGCACTTCAATGCACCTAAATGACATAAGTTTTCTAATGCGGCTAAAATTAGCATTGACGTTTGAGGTGAATCAAAATAGGTATTCACAAGTTATCACACGGAAAGTAACATTCCAGTTTCTTTAATAAAAATGGCAAATTAAGACATAAATATCCCAAAGGCAATTCAAACCAACCATTAAGAAAAATCAGCTTTGAAGCTAAACTGCAGAGGCACTCTCTTGTTATCTTAGAGACAAATATCTTACAGTATTCCAGCTTATTATGTCTGAAGTCACCGAGAAGTTGCATTATCAAGTCTGATCACTGCCGGGTTAATGATCATCAAACGAGTAAATCAATAATTATCCCATGAAAACCTGTATTTCCATTTTCCCAATTTCTATTATTAAAAAAATACAAATTGGGAGCCACATAAACCAACATTTAAAGTTTAAGTGAGTACAAGTAAGCATATCTGTAAGTATGTTTTATTAAGAGTACACGGATGTTATAGGCACATAAAAAAAAATTATGTAAATTTAGCCTAGGATAACCTAGTAAATTCGAACACTGACTTACATCTGCTGAAACGAGATATTTTCAATAACTTCATGGTAACCAACTGGTTTAATAAAATTAGCGCATTTATACTTACATAACCTGTAATCCACTGAGAAAAACACTTCCGCACTTAAGCTTTGAAGCCGGCCAGAAGATGCACTTTCCAGTTATTACTAAGACTCCACCAAAATTTGCACATACCCAGCATAAAACTATTTCTAAAGATGCAACAGCAATTAAAGATAGATGTATGTCATTCAAAATTGTTAGTTTTTTTTTATTCTGTGGAAATGGGCAAATTCGTAGGGGGTCATATAGCGCCTGTGGAATGGGAGACATTACTCTTAATGAGAGGCGCATGATAATCATCACAGTGTAAAGTACTGAAGCAGCTGCAGACGCAGGCTCGAGTGAATCGTTACTATATGAGTCGAAAAAACAAGCTGGCTGGAGTCTCCTAGATGATGAGTGGGCGAAGAAGAATGACACAGGCTCATTCAATGTAGCACAAATAAAGGTAAATTAAGTAGCACCTCATTCACGATGCTGTGCAAGTCTCCCAGCTGGCTTGTTGGAACCATTAACTCACAGGTCACGGTAGAGAAGTACACACAACAGTTACCAACATGACCAGTGCTTCACTCACTCCATAAACTGAAGGCATGAAACGACGGATGAGAGAATAAACACATAATCTAATGTTACGTAAAAATATATAGTTCCCCAAATAATGAAAGGTAACAGCTGTAAAAATAAGACACATACTTTCCACAGAGGAACGAATATTTACGACGGTAAGAGCTGGTGAGAAAGGTGACACTGTAACAGTGGCCATCACAACACATCACTTGCCACCCCACGAGGCAGGCGCTGGCTGTCAGTCTGTGAACCACGTATGTGTCATTCTCAAGCATGTGGACCACATATGTGTTAGCTTCAGGTGCGTGACAAATATGTCAGCCTCAGGTGTGTGACTAGACATGACTGACTCAGGTGTGTGAACCACGTATGTCAGTCACACATGTATGAGTCATATGCATGTCTCAGGAGTGCGATCAGTGACGAGGCGGGGCCAGGAGCTATGAATCGACCCGCAACCACAAACAGGCGAATGTATGTTTCAATCTCAGGTGTATGACACATGTGTCAGCCAAACATGTATGGATTAGACATGTGTCCTGTTAGTTGGTTAAGAGTTTCAAATTTATGACTTGCGAGTGGCATTAGACCTGCTTGTAACGTGGTTTGCTTATAACCTGTTTACCACCTGTGAAGAACACTTTTATCACTAGTGTATAAACACTGAGAGACCCGCACCTCTGGTGTACATGTCTTGTGATGTATCAGTGTCAGGTGTGCCTGGTAGCACATGGGTGAGAGAGAAGAGGTAATAACTTCTTGCCTGCCTCCTATCCATCCCCTCCACTACCATGTTCTTCTGTTATTCCCCCAACACTGGGCCGCCGCCTCCGTATCCTCACCCATTCGGCTTCCTTACACATGTCACCTTTCATTCTGAACTTTCCACACTACGACTGCTCTCATTAACAATGCAGAGAACTGTATTTTTACTTATATTCGGAATGCGTGTGTTGAAATTATCATGCAGTTTTACGGATAAGGACACGTATTCTCACTGTTTTGATGAGAGATCATCAAAAGGAAACGTACTGAGACGCGTAGTTGTATATTAAATTCTTGGCGGAGACAGCGTTGGTACACAGCCTGGGAGAGGTGTTTCCTCTCTGTCTCTTGCCGTCCTATTAGACCCAAGCTTGCTCGGATTTATACCAAATTTTGAGTCCCTCACAATTCCTCAAGAGACAGGAAAACATGTTTACGGTGTCGCGAAATTAATGCACCGCTAAGCATCAAGGCGCCGCGCGGCCAACACGTGGCAAAGGTCTTGATGAAATTCAGATGAGGCGCGAGATGCGTGCTGCACGTGCTACCCCGTGACGTCATTTGTTGACACGTGCACGCCCATCCCTTGACGGATGGTTCAGAGGGAGGCAGGGAAAGGAGAGGGAGACAGGGAGGGAGAGGGAGACAGGGGAGGGAGAGGGAGACAGAGGAGGGAGAGGGAGACGGGAGGGAGGAGGAGGAGACCAACACTAGGATATTAAATAAAGCTATTATTGAAGTGTAATAAATATGAAAATTGCTGAATGATAATTATTTGAGAATTAAATATGGCACGCGCGAACGCACACACAGAAACACACACACACATACACATGATAATGTGAATAGTCACGAAAGCGCTTGGAATTTCTCTATTTTTTCACAGTGGTTGTTTTGCACATACATGCACGTATATACAACAAGCTGAGTGTCTAATCGACATGTGTCTATGACAAAATGGAAACTAACACACACACACAGTAGCGACCAGTGAAGAGGCCGGGCCAGAAGCGATGAATCGACCCCTGCAAGCACAACTAGGTGAGTACAACTAGGTGAGTACACACACGCACGCATACGCACACGCGCGCGCGCGGTTTCGGGGAAGAAAAATCCTTTCACAAACCTACTGGAGTTTTATGAAAAGGTAACAGAAGTAAGACAAGAGAGAGAGGGGTGGACTGACTGCATTTTCTTGGACTGCAAGAAGGCCTTCGACACAGTTCCTCACAAGAGGTTAATGCAAAAACTAGAGGATCAGGCACACATAACAGGAAAGGAACTGCAATGGATCAGAGAATATCTGACAGGGAGGCAGCAACGAGTCATGGTACGTGACTAGGTGCCAGAGTGTGCACCTGTGACGAGCGGGGTTCCACAGGGGTCAGTCCTAGGACCTGTTCTGTTTTTGGTATATGTGAATGACATAACGGAAGGGATAGGCTCAGAAGTGTCCCTGTTTGCAGATGATGTGAAGTTAATGAGGAGAATTAAATCGGTCGAGGATCAGGTAGGACTACAAAGAGACCTGGACAGGCTACAAGCCTGGTCCAGCAACTGGCTCCTTGAATTTAACCCCGCCAAATGCAAAGTCATGAAGATCGGGAAAGGGCAAAGAAGACCGCAGACAGATCTTGGGGTGAGTATAATACCGAGCACATCTGAGGCGCACATCAATCAGATAACTGCTGCAGCATACGGGCGTATGGAAAACATATGAACAGCGTTCCGATACTTCTGTAAGGAATCGTTCAAGACTCTGTACACCATATATTTCAGGCCCATATTGGAGAATGCAGTACCAGTTGGGAATCCACACCTGGTCAAGCACGTCAAGAAATTTGAGAAAGTGCGAAGGTTTGCAACAAGACTAGCTCTAGAGCAAAGGGGATTGTCCTACAAAGAAAGGTTAAGGGAAATCGGCCTGACGACACTGGAGGACAGGAGGGTCAGGGAAGACATGATAACGACATATAAAACACTGAGAGGAATTGACAAGGTGGACAAAGACAGGATGTTCCAGAGATGGGACACAGAAACATGGGGTCACAACTGCAAGCTGAAGACTCTTATGAGTCAAAGGGATGTTAGGAAGTATTTCTTCAGCCACCTTCTCCACTGTTTGTCACCTGCTCCACTTGTTTCTCACCTACTCCACTTGTTTATCACTTACTTCACTTGTTTGTTACTCCACTTGTTTGTCACCCACTCCACTTGTTTGTCACCTACTCTACTTGTTTGACCTCCGGAAGCCATTCCAGATTGTTTTGTCAAACTTATCGTAGTTGAGCTCAGTCACCTGTCAACTAGCGTCCGTGCAAATATCTGTTGTGTGTGCGTGTGTGTGTGTGTGTACTTACCTAATTGTGGTTGCAGAGGTCGAGACTCAGCTCCTGGCCCCGCCTCTTCATTGATCGCTGTTAGGTCCTGCTCCCTGAGCTTTATCATACCTCGTCTTAAAGCTATGTATGGTTCCTGCCTCCACTACATCACTTACTATACTATTCCACTTCCTGACAACTCTATGAATAAAGAAATACTTCCTAACATCCCTTCGACTCGTCTGAGTCTTCAAGTTCCAATTGTGACCCCTAGTTTCCGTGTCCCCTCTCTGGAACATCCTGTCTCTGTCCACCTTATCTATTCTACGTAGTATTTTGTATGTCGTTATCATGTGTGTGTGTGTGTGTGTGTGTGTGTGTGTGTGTGTGTGTGGTGTGTGTGTGTGCGTGTGTGTGTGTGTGTGTGTTTATAATGTTTTACCCTACCAAGGAGCCATTAATACTTGGTCCATTCAGCAGTACTCACTTCTGACGTGATGATCCCGTGATGATCCTCCCACCCATCACATCTCTCCGCTGCTCTATATCCCTGCCATCCCTCACCACTTCTTCCAGTGATTTTTTTTTTACCCTGCCTTCTGAGCCCCATCCACCCCGTCCCCTCCAGATCCACCACAACCCCCGCCACACACTCATCCACTACTATCCTGCTTCTCCAACATCACGTCATTCATCGTCTAGCTTCCCCCGTCTCACTTACCCCAGCCTATTCCTTTCCCCACCCACTAGCCACAACTCCCACAACCCCCACTCCCTCCTCGTCATCTCTCCACAACCATCCTTTCCACCAAAATAGTTTTGAAATTAATATGAATATTGGTTTAGGATTATACAAATTAGACTCATTTATAATTAATAAAATTTGGGAAGAATTTGAGATATATTCGATAAGTTAAATTCTTAAACCTTGTGTCTGTTGCTTAACGCGAGTGAATTCATTTCAAGTAGGGCAGGTGCAGTGATAATGATGAAGGGCTCTTGATTCAAGGGGTTACCCATCCCTTCTTCGGATCACTTTGGATCATTACCCTGAGATCACGACCATGTGTTCCTAAATATCATGACAATATCATGGGTGGTAATGTTGTTGTTTCCCACAGTGGTACTCCTCCAGGCTCCCTCCCTCTTTAATACTCTGTTTAGTAGGGTCCGTCTCCTTCCCAGTTCCCAGGGTACCAGTAATAGCATCGGTGTGCGCTGCTAAACGTTCCCTGGAGACGGATTTAATCCTATATCGGGACCAGTGGCTAATCGCCGACTCACGTCCCCTGGGGATTTTCCGTCAAAATGATTCAATCTTATCTTCATATGTTACGTTCTGAATGAAAGCCGCGGGTTGTCTGTGTTTAAGTAAAGTTGAAGTTGAAAGTTGAAGTTGAAAGTTGAAGTATAGGTATGTTGTAGTGCTGTTCAGTACTTTTGTTTTAACAGATTCGTGGTGTGTGTGTGTGGTGTGTGTGTGGTGTGTGTGTGTGTGTGTGTGTGTGTGTGTGTGTGTGTGTGTGTGTGTGTGTGTGTGTGTGTGTGTTTAGTTGTTCCTGTTGAGTTGCGTGGTGTCTGTGCCGTGTTATGTGTTGGCTCTGGTGGTTGTGTGTGTGTGTGTGCGTGTTGTGTGTGTGTGTGTGTGTGTGTGTGTGGTGTGTGTGTGTGTGTGTGTGTGTGTGTGTGTGTGTGTGTGTGTGTGTGTGTTGTGTGTGTGTGTGTGTGTGTGGTGTGTGTGTGGTGTGTGGTGTGTGTGTGTGTGTGTGTGTGTGTGTGTGTGTATGTGTGTGTGTGTGTGCATGTGTGTGTGTGTGTGCATTGTGTGTGTGTGTGTGTGTGTGTGTGTGTGTGTGTGTGTGTGTGTGTGTGTGGTGTGTGTGTGTGTGTGTGTGTGTGTGAGGGAGAGTGGTGGGAGAGGCACGTACAGCAGATTACAACGCACTGATAACTTAACAAAGTGCCGAATAAGCCTTTGTTAAGAGAGGATTCTAACAGTTTCCCTGTAATCTACACTATCAGCCTAATTTTTGTTTTGGTGACGTGTGCCCTTTAGGCAGGGAAGAGAAGGTTAATAGTGGTGAAAGTAACTGGTGGGGGAGGGAAGGTGGTATGTTTGTTGGAGGAATAAGTGTGTGGATAATGGAGGGAATGACATGGGTGTGGATAATGGAGGGAATGACATGGCTGTGGATAATGGAGGGAATGACATGGGTGTGGATAATGGAGGGAATGACATGGGTGTGGATAATGGAGGGAATGACATGGGTGTGGATAATGGAGGGAGGGACATGGGTGTGGATAATGGAGGGAGGGAGTTGGGTGCTGTAAAGGGAAGGAGGAAGGGAGGTGTGGGTGTGAGAAGGCGAGTTGTAGAAGGGGAAAGAAAATGGAGGAAATAAAAAAGAATGGAGGGAAGGTGTTGCTAAATTTGGGTGGGGGCAGGTCGATGAAGAAGTTAGAGGGAAAGAGAGGTGTGGTAGAGGCAGTGAGGAAGAGGAAGAGGTGTGGTAGAGGCAGTGAGGAAGAAGAAGAGAGGCGTGGTAGAGGCAGTGAGGAAGAGGAAGAGGTGTGGTAGAGGCAAGAGGAAAGAGAGGTGTGGTAGAGGCAGTGAGGAAGAAGAAGAGAGGTCGTGGTAGAGGCAGTGAGGAAGAGGAAGAGGTGTGGTAGAGGCAGTGAGGAAGAGGAAGAGGTGTGGTAGAGGCAGTGAGGAAGAGAAAGAGGTGTGGTAGAGGCAGTGAGGAAGAGGAAGAGAGGTATGGTAAGAGTACAGAAAAAAACATGAAGGTAGGGATGAAGTATGGAAGTTGGGAGAGAGAAAGCTGGTAAGGGAGGAAGTTTACAGGGAGAGAGGGAGGGGGAAGGAAGGGCTACGCTAGGGAGACAAAGAAGTAGGCAGTGATCAATATGGTAGTGGAGGCAGTACTCTTTACTCCCTCCCACTCACCCTCCACGCTCCCTCCAGTCCTCCCACTTTCCCTCTTTTCATTCGTCCCACTCGCCCTCCATTCTCAATCCTATCCTATCATTCCTCCATTTCTCCGTTCAATCTTCCCACTCGTCCTTCACTCCCTCACTCACTCTCTAGTCTTTTCACTTACCTTCCTGTCCTCCCACTCACCCTTCAGTACTCCCACCCACCCCTCTACTCCCTCTTCTATCCTCCCACTCACTCTCCACTTCCTTTCCAGTCTTCCCACTCGCCCTATACTCCCCCCCTGCAGTCCTCCCACTCGCCCTATACTCCCCCGCAGTCCTCCCACTCGCCCTATACTCCCCCATGCAGTCCTCCCACTCGCCCTATACTCCCCCAGCAGTCCTCCCACTCGCCCTATACTCCCCCAGCAGTCCTCCCACTCGCCCTATACTCCCCCTGCATTCCTCCCACTGCCACTATACTCCCCATGCATCCTCCCACTCGACCTATACTTCCCAGCAGTCTCCCCCACTCCCTATACTCCCCCTGCAGTCCTCTCACTGACTATACTGCCTACCATCCACTTCTCCTCTAGTCAGTACTTACATACCAACCCAACTGCGCCACTATTGCTATCATATTCCTACCTCTTTTACTACTCCGTTACTGCTAAACTATCGTATATATTCTTGCCTCCTTCCCTGCTAACTTTATGGATAATCATGGGTCAAGTCGGACGTAAATGTGGCGCGGGAGATGGGTAAATGATAATGAGGGAAGCTTTGACTGAAATTGTTTTGAAAGACGTTTAGCAATGAGGTTGAAGAAATATGGGAGTAATTAAAAATGATGTAGAGTGGCCGGCAGAAGTTGTGATAAGGAGGGTAAGGTGAAGGAGGTAATAGGAGCGACTGCTGGATGATGGTTAAATACAAGGGTAATGAAAAAGTTAGCATATAGGCGAGATTTTTGCAAATACAGAAAATGATTATAAGCGGGGGTATGAGTGGAGAAAAAGGAAAGTTAGAGAGAGTGGTAGAGGGAATGTACTAAGAGAGCAAATGAGAGAGTGGGTGAGGTGCTGTCACTGTTAATTCCACAGGGTATTCGAAACTCTGGACCACGTGATCACTAGCGCCGAAGGTCCTTTCTTACGTAATATACCCTATGCCGGAACCACTCATGGTGTGTGCGTGCGTGTGTTTGAGTGTGTGAATACATAGGCTAATGGTCAGGAGATCGAACCGTGGTACAGTAAGCAGAAAGCCCTATGCAGAGCCATTCCGGTAACAGCAGAATTTTGCAACTGGTAGAGAAGGCTCTCTGTCGACTCTAAGAAGCTTCACCTGAACTAAGTGCTTTTCAGCAATGGCAACTGCAAGCCATTCGTGCCCATGGCACAATACTCTTGGTATGAAAAAAAACATATGACTCCAGTAAGTGCTTCTGAAGCTAACAAAACATTTTCATTACACTTGACACACATGTGCTGACATGACATGACAGACATGACATGACATGCGTCTTGTGTACACGTAAAGCATGCGCTTCTTATGCTTTTAGAATAGCAGGAACGACTCATATCATATTTTAGTGTCAAAGAATAACCAGCAAGATGGACCAATTCCCAGGAGAATTCAATATGCATCATGTGCCACTGGTACATCAACACATTATGTGCCACTGGCACATCAACATATCATGTGCCACTGGCACATCAACATATCATGTGCACTGGTACATCAACATATCATGTGCCACTGGTACATCAACATATCATGTGCCACTGGTACATCAACAACATCATGTGCCACTGGTACATCAACATATCATGTGCCACTGGTACATCAACATATCATGTGCCACTGGTACATCAACATATCATGTGCCACTGGTACATCAACATATCATGTGCCACTGGTACATCAACATATCATGTGCCACTGGTACATCAACATATCATGTGCCACTGGTACATCAACATCATGTGCCACTGGTACATCAACAATATGTGCCACTGGTACATCAACATATCATGTGCCACTGGTACATCAACATATCATGTGCCACTGGTACATCAACATATCATGTGCCACTGGTACATCAACACATCATGTGCCACTGGTACATCAACATATCATGTGCCACTGGTACATCAACATATCATGTGCCACTGGTACATCAACACATCATGTGCCACTGGTACATCAACATATCATGTGCCACTGGTACATCAACATATCATGTGCCACTGGTACATCAACACATCATGTGCCACTGGTACATCAACATATCATGTGCCACTGGTACATCAACATATCATGTGCCACTGGTACATCAACATATCATGTGCCACTGGTACATCAACATATCATGTGCCACTGGTACATCAACAATCATGTGCCACTGGTACATCAACATATCATGTGCCACTGGTACATCAACATAGTCATGTCCACTGGTACATCAACAATCATGTGCCACTGGTACATCAACATATCATGTGCCACTGGTACATCAACACATCATGTGCCACTGGTTACATATCATAATCAACATATCATGTGCCACTGGTACATCAACATATCATGTGCCACTGGTACATCAACATATCATGTGCCACTGGTACATCAACACATCATGTGCCACTGGTACATCAAACATACATGTGCCACTGGTACATCAACAATCATGTGCCACTGGTACATCAACATATCATGTGCCACTGGTACATCAACATATCATGTGCCACTGGTACATCAACATATCATGTGCCACTGGTACATCAACATATCATGTGCCACGGGTACATCAACATATCATTCCACGGGGGGACATCAACAATCAGGGCCCGGGTCATCAACATATCATGGCCACGGTACATCAACAAATTGCCATGGTACATAAACTTTCATGTGCCATGGTACATCAACAATCATGTGCCCGGGAAACATCAACACATCATGTTCACGGCACATCAACACTAGTCTTCTACGCCACTGCATGAAAACCCGGGTCTAATGAAAAATTTTGAAAAAGCAAAAAATTTTTTTAAGGGTGGGGGATTTTTTTTTACCCGAATGAAAAAAAAGGGACGATTTTAACTGTGAAAAACTGAAAGCTGGAATTTTGTTGGCCCAAAAAATTCGGGATATTTTTTCCGATCCTTTTTTTCTAGTCAAAGCGAACACATTTTTTAGCCGGCTACATGGTACACTTTAAAAAAAAGTGGTTCAAAATTTCCTGTGGCCCCGAGAGACAGCTATGCGGCGTTAGTTCAATATTTAAAAACCCTTTTGATGATGCTGTGGGTTTATTCAGAGAAAAAACCCCTAGATAATCCACACAATTATCGTGGGTCAGATTTTTGTCAACCTTGTGCTGTGAAGAGATCAGGGTGAAGAAGACCTCACAAAGAACAGACACAAATTGGGATTTGAAACACTAATAAGTAATAAAACCCCCTTTTTCTATACAGATAAATCACTGTTACCACAATTTTCTTGAACTTTTATCATTTTTTTTGCAATGTGTACAAAATTTGAAAAGTGATAAAGTTCATCATTATAGTTACTGCCACGCACTTGCGTTTATAATGTGTAGCTAATTTAAATTTGGCTTTTTGCAACGGTTTAAATTTTTTTAATAAACAATGTCAAAAAAACATTGTAAAACCCTAACGTTCTGACTCATTCTCACTTTAGGCTCATACGTTGAACTGGGGTAACTGCGAATGATTTTTTTTTGGGTTTCAAGTGTAATCAACTTCTGAATATACTTTTTTAATTAAGGTAATCTACAGCACTGGGTTATGACTCATCAGCTCATTTTAAAACCCTTTTCGTA
The DNA here is from genome assembly GCF_026875155.1 of Cherax quadricarinatus. Classification (NCBI taxonomy): domain Eukaryota; kingdom Metazoa; phylum Arthropoda; class Malacostraca; order Decapoda; family Parastacidae; genus Cherax; species Cherax quadricarinatus. The sequence goes on along the minus strand of NC_069451.1, from coordinate 9,274,091 downwards.
TTGTTTAGAAAAAACAGGATAAAGTTGGGCCATTTGTGGGTTAAAATTTCTTTAAAACATTAGTTTTTCATCGATTCATTATGTTGAAGGAAAATGTTCCGGACTCGAGCTATCCTGGGAATAAATGACCTCTGGTGATGTGATGTTCTGGAGAAGGTTACAGAGTGTAGTTACTGTTTGCTGCCCGTCTTGTGGTGTAGAAGCTCACTTCTCGCTGTCCTCGGAGTGGAGCCAAGTGTGGTACTTTGACAGTATTGGCCTTGTACATAACAGTAAGGCTGCCCACACCTTTCGGTGTTAAAGGCTCTGCTGAAATGACAGATCTGTCTAGGCTGGGTCCAGGCGAGAGATGAGTTGTCTTGTTCTGTTCTTTATTCTGTCAAGAAGTCGCAGACGGGGGCGGGAGGAGGGGAAACGGCAGGCAGTTCAAAAAAGTGGAGAATACTCTCTCTCCCTCTCTCCCTCCCTGCCTCTCCCTCCCTCCCTCCCTCTCTCCCTCTCTCTCTCTCTCTCTCTCTCTCTCTCTCTCTCTCTCTCTCTCTCTCTCTCTCTCTCTCTCTCTCTCTCTCTCTCTCTCTCTCTCTCTCTCTCTTCTCTCTCTCTCCTCTCTCTCTCTCTCTCTCTCTCTCTCTCTCTCCTCCCTCTCTCTCTCCCTCCCCCTCTCTCTCTCCCTCCCTCCTCTCTCTCTCCCTCCCTCTCTCTCTCCCTCCCTCTCTCTCTCCCTCCCTCTCTCTCTCCCTCCCTCTCTCTCTCCCTCCCTCTCCCTCTCCCTCTCCCTCTCTCTCCCTCTCCCTCTCACTCTCACTCTCTTGTTCGTGTTCCTCGTTTCATTTCCCTGCAAAACGCTTAAAAATGTAATCACATTTGCGTTTTAACTGAGGTTTAAATATTCATTTCCGATTGTTCGTACGCAGTAAAAATAAAATTTGGTTCTATTGCTCTCAGGAAGCTTAGGGAATAGTCATTCATTACGCTGAGAGCTGCAGTAACAGCGCTGAGAGCTGCAGTAACAGCGCTACAGTGTGTGGTAAACAGTAGCTGCTCCACTCTCTAAAGTAGACCTATCTCCAGTAAACAGTGACTACACCAGCGTCTAAAATAGACCTATCTCCATTACAGTTATTTTTACCTTGCTCTGCACATTCGGTATAATATGTCTGTGATTTGTTTATGTTTATAATTACCTAAATATTATGTATAAGTGCCTGTTTAAGGTTAATGTTCTTAAGTAATGTAAAAACGTTCCTAATTAATACCTATATGTGCATATTTAATACGAACATTTGCCTATGTGAATATGTAGTGTTTATGTGCCTCAGTAACTTGTGTATGCGCCTATGTAATTTTTATATGAGATATTATTTGGTAATGTCCCTTTGTAATGTGTATAATGGGTGCATTCTATGTTATATGTGTTAGAACCTATGTCAGTGTATGTGTCCCAGTGTGATGTGTATATTGTGTAGGAGCTATATATGCCAATATAATGTGTATATGTGTTAGTTAAATGTTTGCATCTACCTATGTATCGTATACTGAGGTAATATTATTGTGGATGTTCAAGGTTATTCAATTTCTGGTATATTTTGTTTTATATTCACAAGGAGGCTCGAAGCTAATAAGGTTAACTCGCCGGGCAGAGGAAAGTACATGAGGCGAGTTGGACGAGTTAGATATGATGATAAATGGTCTGAATAACTAAGTTGATGAGGAATGGGAAAGAAAATTTAATTCTATTCAGGAGGTAACTAAGAGAATGGGCAATAAGACCGGCAAAAAGGACTATCAAACCTAAATGAAGCTCTGGAGGAAGTGAAAACTTGAAAGAGCTACTGAAAAAATAAAAGGGAGGGCATATGGGGCCGAAACAATGAAGGTTGGAGAAGCAGAGAATGAAATAGATAAAGAAGATAAAGCACAATGGAGAGATCTGAAGATAAGGAGGACAAAATGATGAAGGAAACAGCAAGGGAGACGGTGAAGACAGACATAACAATTCGGAAGGAAAGGCAATGGGAGAATGAAAGAAGTTACTGTTGACCTATTGATTCTAGGAGGCTGAAGAGAGGTCAGGAAGCATAAGACGGGAGGAGAAAAAACGTAAGAATGAAATCTATCATTGGATCCTCAGGGGAATATAGAGATTAGATGAAAAAAAAAATTGAGGATCGGATGGTACTCCCAATCAAGCCATTTTTCTGGACAAATACAGCCAGGAACAAGAGCCCGTAACAGAAAGTGAGAATGAAAAATACGTGATATTACCATATATAGTGGATTCAGACAGGACAGATATGGAAGGGAAACAACTGAGGGATTAAGAAAGAAAAAAGTGGAAGAAAGGGAGGCAGGAGGAGGGAACACTCGACCCCAAGGAGCTCCATTATGTCCACCTGTTTCTCCTGTCTTAGTTGGTCCATCCCAAGACACTCCTCATCCCCCACTTTCCTAATGATAACACTATCCCCAACACCCTTTTTTCCAACTCACCAAACTCTCTCCTCTCCCTTCCTGCCTACAACTGCTGTCTTGACTCCTCTCTCCCTAATGATGCACACACCAACCCAACTCCAGACCGATGCTCAATTGACAGAAAAACTAGATTACAACAACCAGAGAATGGTTAAGGAAAGAAAGTTTAGAGTGTGCTTCATTAATGTGAATGGATTATCAAACAAAAGCGATAAGCTTAAAAAATGGATAGCAGAGGTAAACCAAAACATCACAGGTATCACAGAAACAAAACTATCCGAAATGATAACTGATCCCACATTCTGAGCATTACACCTGGTAATAAGGAAAGACAAAGGAAACAGGGATGGGGAAGAGAGGCTATGCTAGTTAGAAATTAGTGGAGTTTGGAAAAGATGAGAACATATGGAAAGCAAACCATACCACGGGCGGGGATAGAACCCGCGATCAGAGAGTCATATGGAAAGCAGCTAACTGATAACAGAGTGGAGAACAATCAAATCTTGGAGACACAGAGTGATGGTTGCAGTGATTAACATCTCATCACAAGTAATAGGAGCACAAGACAAGAATATGAAGAAAACAACACTGCAATGGTTGATACCTTAGCAAAAGAAGAAAGAGAGCTCACAGAGCTGCAGCATAGTTACTAATCATGAGTGATCTCAACCACAAAGAAACTAAGAGTATTGGGACCCATATAGGAGACCAGAAACATCGAGAACTGGGTAAAGGAAAGTAGTTATAGAACCGTTTTTTGTGTCATGTTAAGGACGTAACAAGAGAGAGAGAGGAGATGATCTAGAAAAATTTGATCTTGTATTAACAAGAGAACACATGAACTGGAAATACCAGAGAGATTAGATCAATGGGTACACCGACGGGTGCTGGAAAATATACACAACAACTGAATAAGTAAAAAAAACTTACATTATAGGCAGTGAGCCTAAGCACTGCCTAATGCACTAGCTGGGATCTATTAAAAGTCAATGGCCATTAGACAATTGCCAGAGATCTGAAGCACAGTGAAAGTAGTCACAATATTAAGTAAGGGAACAAACAGAAAGCATTGAACTTAAGACCAGTATTACTAACATGCATGCAATATAATGTAACGGAGAATATAATATGAAAGAGAGTGGTAGAGCACTTGGAAGGAAATGGTTTCAAAAGCAGTAATCAGAACGGGTTTTGAGATGGTAAATATTATCTTACTGACCTGAGGGAGTTCTCTGACAAAGTGACAGAACTGAAACAGGAGGGAGAGAGAGAGACGCACACACACAAAAGACCGCTTAAATTTTCCTAGACTGCAAGAAGATATTCGATACCGTACCTCAAAAGAGGTTAGAGAAAAAAATTGAGGTGCATTCTGGAATAACAGGGAATGTATTCCGGTGGATCAAAGAACACCATAGTGGAAGTAAACAAATAGGAATTGCTCATGAAGATATGTTAGAATGGGGAAGAGTGACAGGTGGGGTTCTGCAAGGATTGGTATTAGTACCAGTACTGTTTTAGTTGTATGTGAATGATATGCCAGATGGTATTGAGCCAGATGTGTCTTTGTTGCTGGTGATGTAAAATTAATAAGTACAAAATCTTACGAGAACAAGGTAAAGCTTGAAGGAGCCTGGGATGTAAGAGGGAGCCTTGGAGGGATGAAGGAGCCTGGGATGTAAGAGATGTAAGAATGGGCCTGAGAGAGTTGAAGGAGCCTGGGATGTAAGAGGAATCCTGGGATGGGTGCGGGAGCCTGGGATGGGAGAGGGATCCGGGGAGGGGTGAGGGAGTCTGGAAGGGGTGAGGGAGCATGGGATAGGAGAAGGATCTGGGAGGGGTGAGGGAGCCTGGGAACACGTAACACCCTCCTAAGGGACTTAACGCCTCGGTGGAGGTACCAACATCAATGAACTTCCCTTCTCCCCTTCTACCTATCTCCTGCCCTCCCTCTACCCACCTCTTCCCCTCCCTTTACCCATCACCTTCCCTTCCTCTACCTATCTCCTGTCATCTCCCTTTTCCCCCTTTTCCCCGCTCCCTCAATTTGCTCTCCCTTTCATCACGTGCCTTTGCTTACTCTACCCCTGCTCTCTCTCTCTCTCTCTCTCTCTCTCTCTCTCTCTCTCGCCTTCTTCAATTAAGGTTTCTACATACTGCATTGCCTTCCCTTAGAGTCTCCCGCAGGTACAGTGACTGTCAGTTAGTTGTGTTGCTGTTATACCTTCACTTCTGTCTACGCCCCGTCACCCCGGGTTACAGTGACTCTCAGTAGGGGCAGATAGATCTTTAACTTTTTAAGAGAACAGAGAGAGTAATACCTGGAGAGTATACCTGGAGAGGGTTTCGGGGGTCAACGCCCCCGCGGCCCGGTCTGTGATCAGGCCTAATAATAGTGATAGTAAACAGAGTTAAGTCGGAGGCTGCCACAGTGAAAAAGTCTGTTCCATAAGGCACAGTACTCTCTCCCATCCTTTTCCTCGTCCTCATATCTGGCACAGACGGAGATGTAAATCACAGCACTGTTTTCCTATGCAGACGATACTAGAATTTGCATGAGAATGTCATCCATCGAGGACACTGTAAATCTACAAGCGGATATAAACCAAGTCTTCAAATGGGCCGCAGGAAACAGTATGATGTTCAGTGAAGACAAATTCCAGCTACCCTCGTATGGAGAACTTAAAGCTAAAATGAAGAATATGACTTATTCTAACTACACAATAGAGCAGAAAACTCACGTGAAGGACTTTGGAGTGATAATGTCAAAGGATCTCAACTTGAAGGGCCACAACAATGTCATTATCACTACTGCGGGAAAAATGACAGAATGGATAATTAGAACTTTCAAAGCAAGAGATGCTAAGACACTGATGATTCTTTATAAGTCACTTGTTCTATGCAGACTGGAATACTTTTGTACAACAACAAACTTTTCAAGGCAGGCGAAACTGCAGATCTGAAGAATGTATACAGGATCTTCAATTACTACAAATATGCACAGAAATCACTCCCCATGAAAGCCAAAGACTCGGCAGACGGTGCAACATCACTCTATTGAATAGCAAGGGTGCTGTGAGTAAACTAAGAGAAAACACAATAAGTGTCAAGGAACGAAGACTGTTTAACAGTCTCCCAGCATACATAATAGACCTCTGGCTGTCTTCAAGAGGGATCAGGACAGATATCTAAAGTCAGTGCCTGACCAACCGGGCTGTCGTTCGTACTCTGAATTGCGTGTGGTCATCAGCAACATCCTGGTTGATCAGTCCCTGATCAACCGTAAGGACTGGTCATGGACCAGGCAGCGGGGGCGTTGACCTCCGGAACGGCTTCCTGGTATACTCTAGGTAGGTCGTCCAGCTGTTATATCTTCACTGCTGGCGACGACCTGTCAGTCCAAAGGATAATGACTGTCAGTAGGCCGTCTTTCTGCTACATCTTCACTGTGGCGACGGCCCGTCACTTCCAGAAACAGTAGTCTTAACTTTCACCTTGTCGGTACTGTATACCTTTCTTGCGCAACTTGTCAGACACCGCAACATCATGGAATCTTGGTTCAGAGAACATCTACAAGACCTTCACGGCTACTACAACCAACCCATCCCTTTGGGTAGGACCTACTTCCACTGAGGAATCCCGCCTACCAGTGACTATGCCCTCGTCTGCTACACGTCCCTATCCACTGACGCGTATATAAACGCCAGTCTCCTTGCCTTTGCTCCAGAATCACTATAACTACGGTTTTTTCTCAACACCAACTCCAAGGTTGAGAGACTGATTACCTCATCTTCTGTATATAGTTCTACTGTCTTCTATTTATGTCCTAGAATCTGTATTGATAAAGCCACTGGATGGCGAAACGTCTACAATAAAGATACCCAGATGTTGCACATGTGTCTTAACTTTCATCTTGTCGGTATTGTATACCTTTCTTGCACGGAAACAGTAGTCGTCTACTTTCAACATCTTCGTTGCTGGCAAGTACCCATCACTTCGAGGTCGTCTAGCTCCCATGTTTTCATTACTGGCGAAGGCCGATACCGAGGTACTGGGGCAAGGACGCTTTTGTTACTGGTCTTCATATAATTAGGTAACACTTTCTCGGCTTTCATAGCCATATGGAAGGTATTAGACTCCTGGCAGCGTACTTGTGGCATAGTCTAGGCCAAGTCTTCACGTTGCCTTGCTATATGGTCTAGTCCAAGTCTTCACGTTGCCTTGCTATATGGTCTAGGCCAAGTCTTCACGTTGCCTTGCTATATGGTCTAGGCCAAGTCTTCACGTTGCCTTGTTTATATGGTCTAGGCCAAGTCTTCACGTTGCCTTGCTATATGGTCTAGGCCAAGTCTTCACGTTGCCTTGCTATATGGTCTAGGCCAAGTCTTCACGTTGCCTTGCTATATGGTCTAGGCCAAGTCTTCACGTTGCCTTGCTATATGGTCTAGGCCAAGTCTTCACGTTGCCTTGCTATATGTCTAGGCCAAGTCTTCACGTTGCCTTGCTATATGGTCTAGGCCAAGTCTTTCACGTTGCCTTGCTATATGGTCTAGGCCAAGTCTTCACGTTGCCTTGCTATATGGTCTAGGCCAAGTCTTCACGTTGCCTTGCATATGGTCTAGGCCAAGTCTTCACGTTGCCTTGCTATATGGTCTAGGCCAAGTCTTCACGTTGCCTTGCTATATGGTCTAGGCCAAGTCTTCACGTTGCCTTGCTATATGGTCTAGCCAAGTCTTCACGTTGCCTTGCTATATGGTCTAGGCCAAGTCTTCACGTTGCCTTGCTATATGGTCTAGGCCAAGTCTTCACGTTGCCTTGCTATATGGTCTAGTCCAAGTCTTCACGTTGCCTTGCTATATGGTCTAGGCCAAGTCTTCACGTTGCCTTGCTATATGGTCTAGTCCAAGTCTTCACGTTGCCTTGCTATATGGTCTAGGCCAAGTCTTCACGTTGCCTTGCTATATGGTCTAGTGTCTAGGCCAAGTCTTACCGTCTTAGTCCAGCTAATTTTCCGTTTTAGTTTTCTGTTCAGATTTCTATTAGAGGAGAGTACAGTGAAGAGCTGAATATGTTTGTGTAAGTTTATATTACAACCAGACACACTGTTTTGTGTACACTAGTTGATAAGTACTGTGCGAGCCTGGTCACAGACCGGGCCGCGGGGGCGTTGACCTCAGAAACCCTCTTCAGGTATACTCCAGGTATAATCTAGAAATGATTTTATAAATATAAGTTGAAATATTTACAGTGTTTTGAGGGGTTATTATGCGCACACTTTAATATATATATATATATATATATATATATATTATATATATATATATATATATATATATATATATATATATATAATATATATATATATATATATATATATATATAATATAATGTATGTGCGCATAATAACCCCTCAAAACACTGTAAATATTTCAACTTATATTTATAAAATCATTTCTAGATTATACCTGGAGTATACCTGAAGAGGGTTTCTGAGGTCAACGCCCCCGCGGCCCGGTCTGTGACCAGGCTCGCACAGTACTTATCAGAGAGAGAAAGAGAGGAGAGAGAGAGAGAGAGAGAGAGAGAGAGAGATAGAGATAGAGTTCAGAAGGGAGATTTAACCTTCGATAATCCAGTCAAGTCAAACCATGTGACTTATTTCTACAGAGAAGGTGTGCATCTTAATACATGTGTTGTTCACTCCGTCATTGAACACTCAATGAACACTCTCGGTGAACACTCTCTTGAATACTCGTGAACACTCTCAGGGTACTGGAAGGGTCGCCTGAGTTGCCCTCTTAATTCCTCATATACAGAAATCAATTTACAGTGGGAGATTTTTCCCGGGTGTGTTGTGTGATGTGTTTAGTACTGGACTAGTGGCTCAGCCCCGCCGGGTGTACTGGAGGCAGGCCCCGGGGAGCCCCAGGGCTGGTAGGGAGGGCAGCCAGTTTAACCCTATCACTGCCATTCTGGCCTCTAGTGCTAGGGGTTACAGAGGCGTCCTGCCACAACTCATCACGCTGCATACGCTTCTCTGCCCCCGCAGCTGGCCAGGGAGGCGCCCGGGGCTATTTACCTACTGGTGACAGATTAAGGTTCGCGGCCGGAAAATTGGTCGTTTCCCATGGCCTTGGCGTCATTAAAGGGATTGTTGGTGTCTCTTTAAACAGCCCTTAGCCCATGGGGGCACACGCGAGCCACGCGCCCGCGATCCCTGAGCGCCCGGCGCCGCTCACTTGTTGACCCCATGACAACAATGGGATGCGCACCCACCGCCTCCCCATTGTTTCTCAGGACCATCCTCTTCTACGTCCTCCTGCAAGAGTAACTACGACCTTCTCGTTCTACCGTGCACGGACACTGCAACACAAATACATAAAGACAAAAGAAAAACTCTCCCAAGATCCTCATTTGCAATATATTCCTTAAATCAACTGCAAAAACAACTGCTCAAGAGGAAATTTCTCGCTTAACTGTTAGTAACAAAATATCACAAAATGTATACAGTGACGAATCTAAGCAGGAGTCTACTGTCAGGGCTGCATCTGCTCTTGTTGCCAACTCCCAGGAAAAGAATTTGATAATTGTATACAATACCAACAAGTTGATAAGTAAGACACAGGTACAACAGTAAGGTATCTTTATTCCGAAATGTTTCGCCTACACAGTAGGTTTCTTAAGGCGAATACAGAGGAGGCAGTAACCAGTCCATCACCCTCGAAGGCGTAGTTTTGAAGTCGTCAGTCCCTTAGATTGCTCCAGACTATGGAGCAGAACTCTTCTGTAGGACTGACCCCCTCCCCCCTCAAAAATACGTCTTCGAAGGTGATAGACTGATTACATCGTCTTTAAATCTCTGCTGTTTTCTCTGTATACGACTGAAGAAGCCTACTGTGTAAGTCGAATATAAAAAATTACATTACACAAAACCTTAAAACCCGCACAAGAATCAAAGTGCGCCACTCAAGCTCTCGGCCCCAGCCAACCGCAGTGTATACGTATGCGATAATATCTAGCTAAATAATCCAGACATTACAGTATAGACAAAACCAAGGTAATCAAAGTCTGTTCAATTCCTGCAAAGGCTGAGTCTACAAAGATGGACAAACAGTCCAGTAACTACTAAATAAGCAGAAGCGACCGCTTACTGAGTCTGAATAAACTCCAGACAACCTCTTTTAAGAACGAATACAATACTAGGCAAAGTGTAGACTCATTGTTTGCATGTTTGTACTTCAATAGTGTGTCGATGCTATTAAATAACATAATGATGACACATGCTCGCAGAAGCAAAACTAAGAATGTTGTTAAGTGACAGATGCTCTACAGTGACCAAGACATAATTCAACACATGCGAGTGTGTAGCCCACCAAGACTCTCAGAAAAAATAAGAGTTCACACAATGTGCATAGACTGCAGTCACAAAATGGTGGTCAGTAAATTAAGGTCTCAAAAATAACCGTATAAGAAGTTTGTGGGTGAGACTGAGTTGTTTATTTATGTTGTTGTCCTCCTGGTTGGTGGGAAAACTACAGCCGACCTCTGAACAATTGGTGAAGAAGAAAAATGAGGGAGGGGGAGGATATAAGACAGTGGCAGGAGCTTCCTCTGGACCAGCCAATGTTATCTACCTGGAGAGTATTCCTGGGATCAACGCCCCCGCGGCCCGGTCCAAGACCAGGCCTCCCGGTGGATAAGGGCCTGATCAACTAGGCTGCTACTGCTGGCCGCACGTAGTCCAACGTACGAACCACAGCCCGGTTGATCCAGCACTGACTTTAGATATCTGTCCAACTCCCTCTTGGAGACAACCAGGTGTCTATTGGTAATTCCCCTTATGGCTGATGGGAGGCTGTTGAACAGTCTTGGGCCCCGGACACTTATTTTGTTTTCTCTGAGTGTACTATTGGTACCCTTACTTTTCACTGGGCGTATGTTGCATCGCTTTTTTCAAATTAAGACTGCTATACATATGTAAATTGTAAATAATTAAGAGGGAATCATGTGTTATTGTATCATAAAATTTTGACATTACCCAGAGATACAGTGACATGTAACCTATATTACTGTAACACAATCTGAACTGCAAACAATATCAGTTAAATATCAACAAAGCATCATATGCTGTACAGATATATGATATAAAGATTATATTACTGTAAGAATTAATGTTGAGAGAGATTATATTGTCATACAGGATTAAGTTATTAAGAATTACTTTACCATGAGGGGTTGTGTTGTCGTGAGAGATTACGTTATTGTGAGTGATTATGCTGTTGTGAGGGGATTACATTATTGTGAGGGACTAGGCTGTTGTGTAGGATTACATTTTTTGTGAGAGATTATACTATTGTAAGGGATTATAATGTTATAAGGGATTACGTTGTTGTGTAGGATTATATTTTTGTGAGAGATTGTCCTGCTGTGAGGGATTACAATTTTGTAAGGGATTATGTTGTTGTGAAAGATTATGTTGTTGTGAAAGATTATGTTAGTGTGAGAAATTATGCAATTCGGAGGGATTATATTGTAAAGGATTATTATACTGTGAAGGCCATTATGTTATTTTGTTATTAAGAGAGAGTGTATTATTACTGTGAGATAATTATAGAGTGAGGGATTATGTTGTAATGTATTATATTATGAGAGATTATATTGTGAAGGATTATGAGAGATTATATTGTGAAGGATTACGAGGGATTATAATACAAAGGATTTTGTTCCGAAGAATTAAACTGATAATGCTTATGTTGTAAGATAATTTATTATAAGTGGTTATTGGTTATAAACTAATTTATATGTTTATTAATTGGTCAATATAATGAGTTATTTAATGTTTACTGGTGGTTAGACCTTACTGGTACCGGGAGCTGTAAAAGGTGGGGAACCCACTTACCTATTAATTAAATATGCTAGTTAATAACATACTGGTGTTAAGCTGAGATTCGGGAGATAAAAAAAAACACCCTTATGAATATGTTCCATTAATTCTAAAATTGTTCACTCATAAATCTAAGGAAGTCTGACTTCGCACTTCATTTACTAGAGTCGGAAACATTCATGGTGATCTTGATCCGAGGAGATGGAGCGCACCCTCCGAGATATGTCATTAATAAGAAAAAAATGGAAATAGTCGAAAAAAATAAGTTTGGCAACCCCTTCCCCCCAGACTTGATGCGAGGAGCGGAAGCGATCCGGGAATAGTGAAGGTACTAGAGAAGATGGGGGGTTGAGGGGCCAAAAAATGGGATAGGAGGTGAGGGGTTGATGGGTGGTTTTGGGTTGCGGGGGGGGGAGTCTGGCGGAACTTAAGCGTCACTCTGGTATATTACCCCGTACTAACATTATTATTAATATTATTATTATTATCATAATGAAAAAAGATATATAGGTTAGCTAGCACATGGCATGCCTGGGGAGCCACGGAAATATTTCCAACACGAATCAACACAAGAAGCCTTGTAGCCTTGTACTCTTGTAAGCTTGTAAGCCTGAGGGAGAGGAGGTAGGTGGTTGCATTGGGTCTATTATACAGATTGTTGCAGTGTTCCACCTAACTGCCTAACCTACCCTAAAGCCCCACTTTTGAGATGTGCTTGACTAATTCATTGTCCCTGTGGTGCCCTCGACACAGGTTAGCATACCTTGGAGTTCACCTCCATAACTCACTTGTGACTGGTGGAAGGACAGGTGACGGCTTTTAGTCATGTGACCTGCCAGTTCGTATATATAGCAAGCTGGGGAGACAGTCTTTTAGACATTGTACAAGTGGGATCTGCAGTTTCTACCAGCCTGATGACGTAGCGTAATCTACAGAAACGCGTTGCTGACTAGAGGACCTTCGACGACTTCGCCCTCCTGCAGTGGATACAGTGAGGCCCTTCGATCATGTTCTCCTGCCCGGTATTGGCTTTTTACTGGTTGTTTTTCTTAACACTTGTTTGCCCTCTCCCTACAGCATTACCTTGTACCCAAGGACTGAGGTACAACGTTTCGCCCACAGCTTTGTACTACCCAAGTTCTAAGGAATCACTTGTGTGTACAATGTTTCGCCCACAGGAAAGGAAGGGATTACTAACCTAACCTAACCTAACCTTGGACTTGCACATCAGAGCTTATTTCTTGGGTAGTATTGAAAATTGGGTAGATCAAATGTTTGTTAGTGGGATGAATTGTAAAGGACCTGCCTAGTATAGGCCAACAGGCCTGCTGCAGTGTTCCTCCTTTCTTATGTTCTTATGTTCTTATGTTGTAGTCTTGTAGCCTTGTAGCCTTGTAGCCTTGTAGCCTTGTAAGCTTGTAGTCTTGTAGCCTTGTAGGCTTGTAGCCTTGTAGGCTTGTAGGCTTGTAGCCTTGTAGGCTTGTAGCCTTGTAGGCTTGTAGGCTTGTAGCCTTGTAGCCTTGTAAGCTTGTAGTCTTGTAGCCTTGTAGGCTTGTAGGCTTGTAGTCTTCTAATCTTGTAGCCTTGTAGGCTTGTAGCCTTGTAGGCTTGTAGGCTTGTAGCCTTGTAGGCTTGTAGTCTTGTAGCTTTGTAGGCTTGTAGGCTTGTAGTCTTGTAGTCTTGTAATCTTGTAGCCTTGTAGGCTTGTAGGCTTGTAGCCTTGTAGGCTTGTAGGCTTGTAGCCTTGCAGTCCTGAAGCCCTGTAGGCTTGTAGTCTTGTAGTCGTGTAGCCTTGTAGGCTTGTAGTATTGTAGGCTTGTAGGCTTGTAGCCTTGTAGGCTTGTAGGCTTGAAGGCTTGCAGCCTTGTAGGCTTGTAGCCTTGTAGGCTTGTAATCTTGTAGGCTTGTAGGCTTGTAGGCTTGTAGCCTTGTAGTCTTGTAGCCTTGTAGTCTTGCAGCCTTGTAGGCTTGTAGCCTTGTAGGCTTGTAGGCTTGTAGTCTTATAGCCTTGTAGCCTTGTAGGCTTGTAACCTTGTAGGCTTGTAGCCTTGTAGGCTTGTAGGCTTGTAGGCTTGTAGTCTTGCAGCCTTGTAGGCTTGTAGCCTTGTAGGCTTGTAGTCTTGTAGGCTTGTAGTCTTGTAGCCTTGTAGTCTTGCAGCCTTGTAGTCTTGTAGGCTTGTAGGCTTGTAGGCTTGTAGCCTTGTAGGATTGTAGTCTTGTAGTCTTGTAGCCTTGTAGGCTTGTAGTCTTGCAGCCTTGTAGTCTTGTAGGCTTGTAGTTTTGCAGCCTTGTAGTCTTGTAGGCTTGTAGCCTTGTAGTCTTGTAGGCTTGTAGGCTTGTAGCCTTGTAGTCTTGCAGCCTTGTAGTCTTGTAGGCTTGTAGCCTTGTAGTCTTGCAGCCTTGTTACCTTGTGCCTTGTAGTCTTGCAGCCTTGTAGTCTTGTGGCTTGTAGCCTTGTAGTCTTGTAGGCTTGTAGGCTTGTAGCCTTGTAGTCTTGCAGCCTTGTAGTCTTGTAGGCTTGTAGCCTTGTAGTCTTGCAGCCTTGTAGGCTTGTAGCCTTGTAGTCTTGCAGCCTTGTAGTCTTGTAGGCTTGTAGGCTTGTAGCCTTGTAGTCTTGCAGCCTTGTAGTCTTGTAGGCTTGTAGCCTTGTAGTCTTGTAGGCTTGTAGGCTTGTAGCCTTGTAGTCTCGCAGCCTTGTAGTCTTGTAGGCTTGTAGCCTTGTAGTCTTGCAGCCTTGTAGGCTTGTAGCCTTGTAGTCTTGCAGCCTTGTAGTCTTGTAGGCTTGTAGGCTTGTAGCCTTGTAGTCTTGTAGCCTTGTAGCCTTGTGTCTTGCAGCCTTGTAGTCTTGTAGGCTTGTAGCCTTGTAGCCTTGTAGCCTTGTAGCCTTGTAGTCTTGCAGCCTTGTAGTCTTGTAGGCTTGTAAGCTTGTAGGCTTGTAGTCTTGTAGGCTTGTAGTCTTGTAGCCTTGTAGTCTTGTAGCCTTGTAGTCTTGCAGCCTTGTAGTCTTGTAGGCTTGTAGGCTTGTAGTCTTGTAGGCTTGTAGTCTTGTAGCATTGTAGCCTTGTAGTCTTGCAGCCTTGTAGTCTTGTAGGCTTGTAGGCTTGTAGTCTTGTAGCCTTGTAGCCTTGTAGCCTTGTAACCTTGTAGTCTTGCAGCCTTTTAGGCTTGTAGGCTTGGAGTTTTGTAGGCTTGTAGTCTTGTAGCCTTGTAGTCTTGCAGCCTTGTAGTCTTGCAGCCTTGTAGCCTTGTAGGCTTGCAGTCTTGTAGTCTTGCAGCCTTGTAACCTTGTAGGCTTGCAGTCTTGTAGTCTTGTAGCCTTGTAACCTTGTAGTCTTGCAGCCTTGTAGTCTTGTAGGCTTGTAGGCTTGTAGGCTTGTAGTCTTGTAGTCTTGTAGCCTTGTAGTCTTGTAGTCTTGTAGCCTTGTAGCCTTGTAGGCTTGCAGTCTTGTAGTCTTGCAGCCTTGTAGCCTTGTAGGCTTGCAGTCTTGTAGTCTTGTAGCCTTGTAACCTTGTAGTCTTGCAGCCTTGTAGCCTTGTAGGCTTGTAGGCTTGTAGGCTTGTAGTCTTGTAGTATTGTAGCCTTGTAGTCTTGTAGTCTTGTAGCCTTGTAGCCTTGTAGGCTTGCAGTCTTGTAGTCTTGTAGTCTTGTAGCCTTGTAGTCTTGTAGTCTTGTAGTCTTGCAGCCTTGTAGGCTTGTAGTCTTGTAGTCTTGTAGTCTTGTAGTCTTGCAGCCTTGTAGTCTTGCAGCCTTGTAGTCTTGTAGCCTTGTAACCTTGTAGTCTTGCAGCCTTGTAGTCTTGTAGGCTTGTAGACTTGTAGGCTTGTAGGCTTGTAGTCTTGTAGTCTTGTAGCCTTGTAGTCTTG
Source organism: Cherax quadricarinatus (assembly GCF_026875155.1). NCBI lineage: Eukaryota > Metazoa > Arthropoda > Malacostraca > Decapoda > Parastacidae > Cherax > Cherax quadricarinatus. Next base: position 9,258,871 of record NC_069451.1, on the reverse strand, counting down.
TAGTCTTGTAGCCTTGTAGCCTTGTAGGCTTGCATCTTGTAGTCTTGTATCCTTGTAGTCTTGCAGCCTTGTAGGCTTGTAGTCTTGTAGTCTTATAGGCTTGTAGTCTTGTAGTCTTGTAGTCTTGTAGCCTTGTAGTCTTGTAGCCTTGTAGTATTGTAGCCTTGTAGGCTTGTAGTCTTGTAGTCTTGTAGTCTTGCAGCCTTGTAGGCTTGTAGCCTTGTAGTCTTGTAGGCTTGTAGGCTTGTAGTCTTGTAGTCTCGTAGGCTTGTAGGCTTGTAGGCTTGTAGGCTTGTAGTCTTGTAGTCTTGTAGGCTTGTAGCCTTGTAGTCTTGTAGACTTGTAGTCTTGTAGTCTTGTAGGCTTGTAGTCTTGTAGTCTTGTAGTCTTGTAGTCTCGTAGGCTTGTAGCCTTGTAGTCTTGTAGTCTTGTAGTCTTGTAGGCTTGTAGCCTTGTAGCCTTGTAGTCTTGTAGTCTTGTAGCCTTGTAGGCTTGTAGTCTTGTAGTCTTTTAGCCTTGTAGTCTTGTAGGCTTGTAGGCTTGTAGTCTTGTAGGCTTGTAGCCTTGTAGTCTTGTAGGCTTGTAGCCTTGTAGTCTTGTAGCCTTGTAGTCTTGTAGCCTTGTAGTCTTGTAGGCTTGTAGGCTTGTAGTCTTGTAGGCTTGTAGCCTTGTAGCCTTGTAGTCTTGTAGCCTTGTAGTCTTGTAGGCTTGTAGCCTTGTAGTCTTGTAGCCTTGTAGTCTTGTAGCCTTGTAGGCTTGTAGTCTTGTAGTCTTGTAGCCTTGTAGGCTTGTAGGCTTGTAGTCTTGTAGGCTTGTAGCCTTCTAGTCTTGTAGGCTTGTAGCCTTGTAGTCTTGTAGCCTTGTAGTCTTGTAGCCTTGTAGTCTTGTAGGCTTGTAGGCTTGTAGCCTTGTAGTCTTGTAGTCTTGTAGCCTTGTAGTCTTGTAGTCTTGTAGTCTTGTGGGCTTGTAGCCTTGTAGTCTTGTAGCCTTGTAGTCTTGTAGCCTTGTAGTCTTGTAGCCTTGTAGTCTTGTAGGCTTGTAGCCTTGTAGTCTTGTAGGCTTGTAGCCTTGTAGCCTTGTAGCCTTGTAGTCTTGTAGCCTTGTAGTCTTGTAGGCTTGTAGCCTTGTAGTCTTGTAGGCTTGTAGTCTTGTAGCCTTGTAGTCTTGTAGCCTTGTAGTCTTGTAGGCTTGTAGCCTTGTAGTCTTGTAGGCTTGTAGCCTTGTAGTCTTGTAGGCTTGTAGCCTTGTAGTCTTTTAGGCTTGTAGCCTTGTAGTCTTGTAGGCTTGTAGCCTTGTAGTCTTGTAGGCTTGTAGCCTTGTAGTCTTGTAGGCTTGTAGCCTTGTAGTCTTGTAGCCTTGTAGTCTTGTAGTCTTGTAGTCTTGTAGTCTTGTAGCCTTGTAGCCTTGTAGTCTTGTAGTCTTGTAGTCTTGTAGTCTTGTAGTCTTGTAGCCTTGTAGCCTTGTAGTCTTGTAGCCTTGTAGTCTTGTAGTCTTGTAGCCTTGTAGTCTTGTAGTCTTGTAGTCTTGTAGTCTTGTAGCCTTGTAGCCTTGTAGCCTTGTAGTCTTGTAGCCTTGTAGTCTTGTAGTCTTGTAGCCTTGTAGTCTTGTAGTCTTGTAGTCTTGTAGCCTTGTAGCCTTGTAGTCTTGTAGCCTTGTAGTCTTGTAGTCTTGTAGCCTTGTAGTCTTGTAGCCTTGTAGTCTTGTAGTCTTGTAGTCTTGTAGTCTTGTAGCCTTGTAGCCTTGTAGCCTTGTAGTCTTGTAGCCTTGTAGTCTTGTAGTCTTGTAGTCTTGTAGTCTTGTAGTCTTGTAGTCTTGTAGCCTTGTAGCCTTTTAGCCTTGTAGTCTTGTAGTCTTGTAGCCTTGTAGTCTTGTAGTCTTGTAGTCTTGTAGTCTTGTAGCCTTGTAGCCTTGTAGGGGAATAACTAATGCTGAGTAATAATTATTTTAAGGTACTGTAAATGGCCAACTTTTAAACAGTAATTCAACAACAACAAAAATTATAATATTTACCTAAACGCTAAAAAAAAATTACAGTTTTAATATAAACTAATTAATGAAAATATTCATTTTAATTACGTTGCCAGATTTACATAATAATACATATATAGCGATTAATAATAATATATATTATATATATATATATATATATATATATATATATATATATATATATATATATATATATATATATATATTATATATATATATATATTATATTTATATATATATATATATATATATATATATATATATATATATATATATATATATATTATATATATATTCATATATCCATAGTGATATATGAGGTATCCCCCAGACATTAAGAACCAATGTTGTTCAGAGATTTAAATTTTCCTTTCCCCGCAGAGCGGAGGAGAGAAAGAGAGAGAGACATGATAATATATACCTGGAAAGTACTCAAGGGCTTTGCCATAAATCTACACACTACCATGCCAACATACTGGAGTGGGAGATATGGGAGGACGTGCAAAACATACCCAGTGAAAAGCAGGGGTGCAGTAGGCACAATGAGGGAACACTGTATCAACATCCGGGATTCCAAATTATTCAACATCTTAAAAGTAGATATCACAAATACTGCTGGAACAAGTGTACAATATATCACAAACACTGCTGGAACAAGTGTACAATATATCACAAACACTGCTGGAACAAGTGTACAATATATCACAAACACTGCTGGAACAAGTGTTCAATATATCACAAACACTGCTGGAACAAGTGTACAATATATCACAAACACTGCTGGAACAAATGTACAATATATCAGAAACACTGCTGGAACAAGTGTACAATATATCACAAACACTGCTGGAACAAGTGTACAATATATCACAAACACTGCTGGAACAAGTGTACAATATATCAGAAACACTGCTGGAACAAGTGTACAATATATCACAAACACTGCTGGAACAAGTGTTCAATATATCAGAAACACTGCTGGAACAAGTGTACAATATATCACAAACACATGCTGGAACAAGTGTTCAATATATCAGAAACACTGCTGGAACAAGTGTACAATACATCACAAACACTGCTGGAACAAGTGTTCAATATATCAGAAACACTGCTGGAACAAGTGTACAATACATCACAAACACTGCTGGAACAAGTGTACAATATATCACAAACACTGCTGGAACAAGTGTTCAATATATCACAAACACTGCTGGAACAAATGTACAATATATCAGAAACACTGCTGGAACAAGTGTACAATATATCACAAACACTGCTGGAACAAGTGTACAATATATCACAAATACTGCTGGAACAAGTGTACATATATCACAAACACTGCTGGAACAAGTGTACAATATATCACAAACACTGCTGGAACAAGTGTACAATATATCACAAACACTGCTGGAACAAGTGTACAATATATCACAAACACTGCTGGAACAAGTGTACAATATATCACAAACACTGCTGGAACAAGTGTAGAAGTCTTCAAGAGGAAACTGGACAAGTATCTTCACCAGTTGCCAGATCAACCAGGTTGTGATGGATATGTGGGGCAGTCGGCCACCAGCAGCAACAGCCTGGATGACCAGGCAAACACCAGAGGAGCCTGGTTTATGGCCGGGCTCCGGGAGTAGAAAAACTCTCACAACTCATCAAAGGTATATCAAAGAGGTCTTCCTTCATAACTTGAGAACGTTTGGTACGACTGGCTTCAAACTTTTAACACCGTTGAATCCTAGAGTGTGCAGGTTCTAATTTGTCATTTTTGTAAATAAAAGTGTGAGGAATTATTTTCTTCTGAGATAACTTAAGAAAGATCCTCGTGAAGATGGTGAAGCTCAATATAAATTTTCTTGGGAGCAAAGAAATTTCTGCTTTAGTTTTTGTATGCTAGGGGCTTGGACATCGAGCAGTCATGCGTGAGCGTGTTAGATAGGAATGAGTGGAAGCAAGTGGTTTTTATGACTCGACGTTCTGTTGGAGTGGGAGCAATGTACAGCCTACTGTACCATCCTCAGAAATCAAGTTAAATGCATTCAGATTTTAAAAGAAAATTGAAATTCACTGGTTTAGCATTTGAGTTGTGGATGCAGTGTATAGTTATAGGAACAGGTTAGACAAATACGTGAGAAGAAATTGTTGGGTGCGGGTAGGACCAAGTAGCATAGGCCTCTTGGTCTCTTGCAATTTTCCTCTATTATTTTACATTCTTGAACTGTATTTTTTGAGAGAAGCGACCTAAACCATTGGCGAGAACTGCAGCTGTAGATAAAACAGCAACAAGTATAATAGCAGGCACAACAGCAGCAGGAACTGCAGCAGAAGCAACAACAGTATGAATTACAGCAGCAATAGCAAAAGCAGCAGTAGCAGCAACAACAAGTGTAGTAAGAGACACAACACCAGTAGGAACTGCAGCGAAATTAATAACAACTGTAAGAATTGCGCCAGCAGCAGCAGCAGTGTCGTCAGCAGCAGCAGCAGCAGTGTCAGCAGAAGCATCAGTAGCAGCAACAGCAATACCACCCACTGGCATGAGCCCCGTGGCGTGCGGGTAGGAAGAGCAGGCAGCACGTGTTACGGGTGAAGGTAAACAGTGGCGGGCAGCAGACGGACAAGCGACACGTGGCAGAGAAGGCCTGAGGGACGTGTGAGGGCGGCGGGAGAGGGCCATGAGGGCGGTGGGAGTGGGCGTGAGAGGTGGAGTGGGCAGCAGGAGGGAGGCTCGCCACACACTCCCTACTCAACCCCAGCCGTCAAGGACCACTTGCAACTCCAATTTGAAATTCATTCTACAATTACTGAGGTTTAAGGATTAACTTTCCATAAGTGTAAGTGGTGATCCTCTCTCACCATTCATTATAACCAGAAGAATTACACATCCACGACTTAATATAAACCACTGCGAGAATATTAGGTAATAACACACTGCTGCAGTTGTATATAACTATGAAGATTCTTGTATCATATAGTGCTGTTGGCTGGTATAATATGCTGTCAGATATTATATTTATTGTGAAATAATACTCTTAGTTAGAGTATGATAGTGTTGGTTGTAATATGAAGCTGTTATCTGATATATAACTATGAATTAACTAATATTATGGTGATGTTAGCTATGACACCGTGTTGTTAACTGTATGAATATTATGGTGATGTTAGCTATGACACCGTGTTGTTAACTGTATAAATATTATGGTGATGTTAGCTATGACACCGTGTTGTTAACTGTATGAATATTATGGTGATGTTACCTATGACACCGTGTTGTTAACTGTATGAATATTATGGTGATGTTAGCTATGATACCGTGTTGTTAACTGTATGAATATTATGGTGATGTTAGCTATGACACCGTGTTGTTAACTGTATGAATATTATGGTGATGTTAGCTATGATACCGTGTTGTTAACTGTATGAATAGGCTTGATACAATGCAATGTTGTTAACCGTAATATGATGCTGTTAGTATATAATGCTGTTACTTTATAATGCTGCTGGCTATATTATAATGATGTTTGCTGCTATATAATGCTGTTATTTTATAATGCTGCTGGCTATATTTTGATGTTGTTACTTCATAATGCTGCTGGCTATATTATAATGCTGTTTGCTATTTTATAATGCTGCTGGCTATATGATGATGTTAGTTACAATATAATGCTGCTGGCTATATTATGATGCTGTTATTTTATAATGCTGCTGGCTATATTATAATGCTGTTTGCTATTTTATAATGCTGCTGGCTATATGATGATGTTAGTTATAATGCTGCTGGCTATATGATGATGTTAGTTACAATATAATGCTGCTGGCTATATGATGATGTTAGTTATAATATAATGCTGCTGGCTATATGATGATGTTAGTTACAATATAATGCTGCTGGCTATATGATGATGTTAGTTACAATATAATGCTGCTGGCTATATGATGATGTTAGTTACAATATAATGCTGCTGGCTATATGATGATGTTAGTTACAATATAATGCTGCTGGCTATATGATGATGTTAGTTATAATGCTGCTGGCTATATGATGATGTTAGTTATAATATAATGCTGCTGGCTATATGATGATGTTAGTTACAATATAATGCTGCTGGCTATATGATGATGTTAGTTATAATGCTGCTGGCTATATGATGATGTTAGTTATAATGCTGCTGGCTATATGATGATGTTAGTTATAATATAATGCTGCTGGCTATATGATGATGTTAGTTACAATATAATGCTGCTGGCTATATGATGATGTTAGTTACAATATAATGCTGCTGGCTATATGATGATGTTAGTTACAATATAATGCTGCTGGCTATATGATGATGTTAATTACAATATAATGCTGCTGGCTATACAATGCTGAATTAGACTTGGATGTCCAAGACTCTTATTATTAGATCAACTTTTAACAATGTTTGTTGTGTCTTGTGACTGAGATTGTCTTCAAGTAGGGAGAGAACTGCCGTTATGTTGAAGGCTCTTGATCCAATAAATCGGAGTTACCCTCCCATTCCTTCGATCACATTGATCTAACTCTTTCCACAGGCATTATATGACCCTTTCGGGTTTAACGCATCCGTATGTTTATAACTACTGTTACTACCTACTTGGAGGGCGGTCCGGGGGTCAACGCCCCTGCGGTCCGGTCCATGGCCAGGCCTCGAGGTGGCTCAGGGCCTGATCAACCAAGCTGTTACTAGAGGCTGCACGCAATCCATCGTACGAAGCCCAGCCCGGCTGGTTAGATACTGATTTTAGGTGTCCGTTCAGCTCCCTCTTGAAGAGATCCAGGGGTCTATTGGTAACCCCCCCCCCTTATGTATGCTGGGAGGCAGCTGAACAGTCTTGGGCCTCTGACACTTGTGTTATACCTGTGTCTTCCCTCACACCTGTATCTGCCCTCACATCTGTATCTGCCCTCACACTTGTATCCGCCCTCATACTTGTCTTCCCTTACTACGAACACAGGTGGTAGTCTAAGGACCTGCAGCAGCTGGCTGTATCGAAGTCAGCAAAGGTAATCAGCAGGACAGATCAAAAGTATGCCAAAATATCAAAGGTATATTTTTTATTCATGCATTTCGTCACCAATATTTACACTGCATACAATGTTAATGAATGTAGATATCAGAGTAAAACTGGTGAAATCCAAAGCCACTCAGAGTATGAGTGGTCACGACCAGTGTCTGAGAAAGTCTGCCAAAAAGACAGGTGGGCCAGAGTGGCCTCACCTTGCCTTAAGAAGCGGGCTTCCACGTGATTGGCAGATTGGCTTAGAAAATAAGTGCAACAGTCGGGCCTCAGAACTGCTACACTTCAAACTGCCAGTTCACTGATGAAGAAAGAATGACAAATGGTGTTGTAACGACCATAGAACACATTATAACATACTCGGCGCCAGCCACATCATTCCCATTGCCTTATCCAATATTTTGGGGATATATTTTAATATTTAAAAACAATAAGGAGTATCTTGAAACATAATACCGATGAGAATAATACATATTATTGCAAGTGGCATCTGATATATTATTATATAGGTAATAATGAATTATATGACCGTAGGAGTTGTTATATATTATCGTCGGTAATAAAATATGTTAAATTATCTTGTACGGTAATATATATAATATATTATGAACCTGACCCACAAAGAATGACAAAAATGCTAATTGATGCAATGCATAACTAGCCTTTGATGGACATTGTTATTTAATTAGTGCGGGACCTGAGACAGATGTGTCACCACCATTACCACTATTACCACCACCATTACTATCACCACTACCACCATTACCACTATTACCACCACCATTACCATCACTACTACCACCATTACCACTATTACAACCACCATTACCATCACTACCACAACATTACCATTATTAACACCACCATTGCTACTATTACCACCACCATTATTACCACCATTACTATAACCACCATTACCATCACCACCATTACCATCACCATTACCATCACCACCATTACCATCACCACTACCACCACTATTACCACTACTGCTACTACTATCATCACCATTACTAGTATTACCACTACCATTATCACCACCATTACTACTACATACTACCACTATTACCACCACCACTATCCCCACATTATCACCACCACCACCATTACCATCACCACTACCACCATTACCATCCACATCATACCACCATTACCATCACTACCACCACCATTACCACTATTACCACTACCATTATCACCACCATTACCATCACCACCACCATTACCATCACCACCACCATTACCACCACCACTACCATTACCACCACCAACACCACACCATTACCACCACCACCACCACACCAACTATCAAAACTACCATCCACCTACCTACCACCACAATCATCACCATCCATCACCAACCATTTACTACTACTACCACTACCACTATCACCACCATTTTAGTATTACCACTACCATATCACCACCGTTATAAGTATTACCACTACCACTTCACACACAACCACCACCACACCACCATTACCATCACTACTATCACCACAATCATCACCATCCATCACCACCATTACTACTACTACCACTACCACTATCACCACCATTATTAGTATTACCACTACCACTATTATCCACCACCACCATCACCACCACCACCACAACTACCACCACCATTACTACTCTTACCACTATTTTTCATGAAACTTGATTAAGTTATATTTTTCTAGGTCATAGACCTGCTTGATATATTTCACAATTCAATATAAAACAAAGAAGAATATTGAACCAAGAATATGTTGGTCTTCCTTACCATCAAAACTGTCTTCATATTCTTTCTCTAAAGAATTTTAAAATCCATTTTGTATTTAAAAATCTTGGTACAGTAAAAAAAAAAATAATTGATTAAAAGTCTTCAAAAAATGCTGATGATTGTGTCTATAAGATTACGTGTGAAAATAACTCAGTTTATTAGGGTCCAACTGAGAAAAGTCTTGAACTAAGATTACAACAATATAAATATAACATTAGAAGTGGACAAGAGTCTAATGCTCTGGAAATATAAACACATATGCAGTATAATGTGATCCTTTATTGACTACGTTTCGCCCACACAGTGGGCTTTTTCAAGTCACAACCAGATCTGTTTGTGACTTGAAAAAGTCCACTGAGTGGGCGAAACGTAGTCAATAAAGGATCACATTATACTGCATATGTGTTTATATTTCCATTGTGTCGGTATTTTATACCATTTATTTCCGTCTAATGCTCTGTTTATTTATGTGAGGGGTTTTAACCACCCAATTGATTTTCAAAAAGCCGAGAAAGTTGTATCAGGCAGGTCTATGGTTGAGAGAAATATAAGTCAATTAAGCTTCGTAAAAAAAATCTTGATTTTAATATGAATATTAGTTCAGATTTATATCAATTACATTCATTTGCAATTAATAGAATTTATGAGGAATTTAAGCTATGCCTGACATAGTCCACATTATTTTCACTTGACATGAATCTTGACCTTCCCAACATTCCTAACATTCACTTGTTAGACGAAGAATGAGGGGAGACCTGATCGAAGTGTATAAGTGGAAGATAGGTATTAATAAAGGGGATATTAACAAGGTCTTGAGGATATCTCTCCAAGAGAGAACCCGCAGTAATGGATTTAAATTAGATAAGTTTAAATTTAGAAAGGATATAGGAAAGTATTGGTTTGGAAATAGGGTAGATGATGAGTGGAACAGTCTACCTAGTTGGGTTATTGAGGCTGGGACTTTGGGTAGTTTCAAATTTAGGTTGGATAAGTACATGAGTGGGAGGGGTTGGATTTGAGTGGGACTTTCATACCAGAGCTTATTTCTTGGGTGGCATTGAAAATTGGGTTGGGCAAATGTTTTGTTAGTGGGATGAATTGTAAAGGACCTGCCTAGTATGGGCCAACAGGCCTCCTGCAGTGTTCCTCCTTTCTTATGTTCTTATGTATCGTACAGGTCGAATGTGAGGTGTTATCTCAGCCTTATAAGCCTTCTGCTATTCTGTTTTTTATTTTCCTTTGATAATGTGAGATATAATATTATATATTATATATATATATTATATATATATATATATATGCAAAACAACCACTCTGAAAAAAAGAGAAATTCCAGCGCTTTCGTGACTACTCACATTATCAAGGAACTATGAAAGTAAAGCTTCCTTGTATGCTTTACTTTCATAGTTCCTTGATAAGTGTGAGTAGTCACGAAAGCGCTTGGAATTTTCTTTTTTTCAGAGTGGTTGTTTTGCATATATATTATATATATATATATATATATATATATATATATATATATTATATATATATTATTATATATTTATATTATATATATAATATATATATATATATATATTATATATATATATATATTATATATGTATATGTATATATATATATATATATATATATATATATTTATATATATATATATATATATATATATATATATATATATATATTATATATATATATTACACATATATATACATATATATATATATATATTATATATATATATATATATATATATATATATATATATATATTATATATATATTATATTATATATATATATATATATATATAAATTTCTACTTACAAATAGTTGATTACATTCACACGTACGGAAGCATGCTTGTACTTCCGCATTCTCTCTCTCTCTCTCTCTCTCTCTCTCTCTCTCTCTCTCTCTTTCTTTTGTTTTTTTTATTTACACAAGATTTTTACAGTGTTAGGTTAATTAAGGGTTCCTACCTTTATTTACAAGATAAGAGTTGCTACCCACCTCAGCTGACTTCAGATATTTTATTGTTATAAAATATTCAGATCGGGAATACATTAAGACGACATTCATATATGCCAAATCTCAGAAAAAGTCATAAAAATTGTCGGCAAGATTAATCCCACATGAAAAAGTCCTCATGTAAAAAATCCAATACAGAAGATAAAATCTGCTATTACCCAGAAAGAAGGACCTATCTGACGGCCAACGATTTCATTTGGTCAACTGGCTTTATTTAGTTGATGTTATTATGCAGTACGAACATGTTCCAGACTCAAGTCTTCCTATAATTGATCTCAGATGAAGTGATGTTCTTTAGAAGGGCTCACGAGAGTGAAGTTCTGTTTGTTGTCCGTCTTGTTATATTGCTGCCCGTCTTGTTGTATAGAAGCTGTTTACTTGTCTGCATTTGGGGGCTAAGTGTAGCATCTTGACAATATTGGCGTTAAACATAACAGTAAAGCTCCGCATCACTCTGGTGATGAAGGATCTGCTGAAATGACACATCTGTTCAGACGCGTTAGACGAAGATGAAGTCTTGCTTGTTCTATATCTATTCTACAAGAAGATGCAGATGAGGCGTGGGCAGGCAATCCAGAAAAGTGGAGCATATCGAGGAGTGACGTGCAGCTTTTACTGTCAACATGATTGATATTACGTCTAAGTGTAATTAGGTATGCAACCATGTGACAGTTTTACCTAACATTGGTCTTCAATGTCAGTTTATGATCAAATTTCGACCAGGATTAACAGGATCCAGCACTCCTACTTCATTCTTATTCTACTCAACTTACCATCATGGTGGCTCAGACCACTTATTTGTTATTTTCCAGAAGCAAAGTAAATTGCCTTATTTTTTCCAGGTCTGAATAGCCCGTAAGCTGTGATTTAGTAACTAGAAGCAGTTTACATTTCTTCTCCGAATTAAGTAAAGGCAGGTACAGTCGGTGCTATGCAGGGATTTGCATGAGATAAGGCACTGAAGTAAACATTCCATAACATGCCAAGTACACTTCCTGTGGAAACTATTGACATTGGGCATAGTACAGATGCCAATGGACTCTAGTGATTGTGTTTGCCAAGAGTTTCTCTGCTCTGTCTCTCTATCTTTTCTACTCTCTCATCGCATTTCTGGACTCTCATTCTCTCTCTCTCTCTCTCTCATCTTCTCTCTAGTTCTCATCTCTCTGCTTCTTCTCTGTCTCTGCAAGTCTCTTCACTCTACTCTTCTCTCTCAGTATTTATTGCATACCTTATTTCCCCCAGTTTCATGTAATTCTGGTTTTTTTTTATCCATAAGCCTCCTACCTCTCATTCGTCCCTTTCCTCTCCTAACATCACCGATTTCTCACACGCTTCCCTTCACTAATTTTTTTCGTCCCGCATTAAATTTGCCTTCTCTTGCGTTCGGCTCTTATTTTCTTCTCCTGTTCATTTGTAAGTTTGTTGCCCGACAATATTGCCCCTTAACATTTCTCCCTTTCTCCTGAATCATCGCCCTACTCTGCTGCATATGCTGGGCTGTGCTGCTGCATGGCTGGCTGCGCTGCTGTACTGTTCCTGTGTAACTGTGCTATATACTACCTTGATGTGCGATGCTGCACTATTGCGGCATGTACTGCTGCCATACACCCCTAGTGCTGTGCTGCTTTTGCTCTGAGTCTACTGCTCTACTGCTCTTCTCTTTGCTACTGCTGCTCTGCTCTTTCCCCTCTCTTCTCCGTTGTATCTGCTCATCTCCTGTTCCTCTGCTACTACTCTCTGCTGATGATCTCTATGCTCTCTCACTCTCTCTTCTCTGTTCCTGCTGACCTTACTATTGCATACTACTCTGATTTTGCTAGTTTTATGCTGCTGTACTGTGCTTCTTTTTCCTCCTGCATACTATCTACTGCTGATTGTGATGCTGCTGTCTCTTCCTGCTACTGCTCAATGCTCCTGTTCCTGTGCCCTCTCCACGCCCTGTTCCGCTACTACTACTACTATCTGTGTATCTGATGCTGCTACTGCTGCTATTGCTGCTACTGCTCTCTGCTGCTGCACTTTGCTGCTACTGTGCTACTGTTACTGCTGCTCTGTGCTGCTCTGCCTGCTTCTCATCTCTGCTGAGTCTCTTGTTGCCTCTGCTACTTGTTGCTACTGCTCTACTGCTTCTCTACTGTGCTACTGCTGCTGTCTGCACCTCACTGCTCTGATGTGCTGCTCTGCTGCTGCTGCTGCTACTGCTGCTCTGCTGCTTGCTGTCTGCTGGCTACTGCTGCTACCTTGTCTGCTGCTTGCTGGCTGCTCTGCTGCTGCTACTCTACTACTCTGTGCTTATGTTTGCTGCTACTTTGCTGCTGCTACTGCCTGCTCTACCTGCTCTGCTGCTGAACTGCTGCTACTGCTGCTACTCGCTACTTTGCTACTGCTACTGCTGCTACTGCTGCTACTGCTGTTTGCTACTCTGCTGCTGCTGCTCCTGTCTGCTGCTGCTGCTGCTACTACTACTTTGATGCTGCTGCTGCTGCTGCTGCTACTGCTGCTGCTACTGCTGCTACTACTGCTGCTGCTGCTGCTGCTGCTACTGCTGCTGCTGCTGCTACTGCTGCTGCTCCTGTTCCTGCTGCTACTACTACTACTACTGCTGATGATGCTGATGCTGCTGCTACTGCTGCTGCTACTGCTGCTGCTCCTGTTCCTCCTGCTACTACTACTACTACTGCTGATGTTGCTGATGCTGCTGCTACTACTGCTGCTACTGCTGCTGCTCCTGTTCCTGCTGCTCCTCCTCCCGCTCCTGTTCCTGCTACTACTACTACTACTGCTGATGATGATGCTGATGCTGCTACTGCTGCTAGTGCTGCTGCTACTGCTGCTACTGCTGCTGCTGCTGATGCTGCTACTGTTGCTACTGCTGCTACTGCTGCTGCTGCTGCTGCTACTGCTGCTGCTACTGCTACTACTGCTGCTGCTGATGATGCTGCTACTGTTGCTACTGCTGCTACTGCTGCTGCTACTGCTGCTACTGCTGCTGCTACTGCTGCTACTGCTGCTGCTACTGCTGCTACTACTGCTGCTGATGATGCTGCTACTGCTGCTGCTGCTGCTGCTACTGCTGCTACTGCTGCTGCTGCTGATGCTGCTACTGTTGCTACTGCTGCTACTGCTGCTGCTGCTGCTGCTGCTGCTGCTGCTGCTGCTGCTGCTACTGCTACTACTGCTGCTGCTTATGATGCTGCTACTGTTGCTACTGCTGCTACTGCTGCTGCTACTGCTGCTACTGCTGCTGCTACTGCTGCTACTGCTGCTACTGCTGCTATTTGCTATGCTCGCTGCTACTGCTGCTGCGGCTGCTACTGCTGCTGCTGCTGCTGCTGCTACTGCTGCTGCTGCTGCTGCTACTACTGCTGCTGCTGCTGCTGCTGCTGCTGCTACTGTGCTGCTACTGCTGCTACTGCTACTGCTGCTGCTGCTGCTGCTGCTGCTGCTCCCTTCTGTGCTACTGCTGTATTTTCTACTGCTGCTGTGTACTGCTCTGCTGTTGCTACTATGCTTGATATTACTACTGCTGTTGGTGATGCTGCTGCTGCTGCTGCTGCTACTCTACACTACTTACTACTAGTACTACTACTACTCTGCTATACTACTACTCTACTACTACTACTCTGCTGCTGCTGCTGCTGCTGCTGCTGCTGTGTACTTTGCTACTACTGTTGCTATACTACTACTATACTACTGCTGTGTGCTGATGCTGCTGCTGCACTGTTGCTACTGTGCTACTGCTGCTGTACTGCTCTGCTACTTCTGCTACTACTTACTATACTACTGCTGCTGCTACTGTTTGCTGCTGTTGCTATGTGATTATCTGCTGTTGATGATCTGTGCTGCTGCTACTTCTGCTACTACTGTTGCTACTACTACTACTACTACTACTACTACTGCTGCTGCTGTTGTACTAATGTGATATTCTACTGTGTTGGTACTGCTGCTACGCTGCTCTACTCTGACTACTCTGATATCTGCTACTGTGCTGCTGCTGCTCTGCTGCTGCTGCTGCTGCTTCTGCTGCTACTACTACTACTGCTATACTCTACTGTGCTGCTGCTGCAGCTGCTGCTGCTGTTCTGCTGCTGCTGCTAGCTGCTGCTGCTACTACTACTACTACTACTACTATCTACTACTACTACTTACTACCTACTGCTGCTGCTGCTGCTGCTGCTGCTGCTGCTACTGCTGACTGCTGTTGCTGACTACTACTACTATCTCTGCTATGCTCTCTGCTGCTACTATGTTGACTATCTACTGCTGCTGCTGCTGCTGCTGCTGCTGCGCTGACTCTACTACTACTACTACTACTACTACTACTACTACTACTACTGCTGGCTGCTGCATGCTGCTTGCTGCTGCTTGCTGCTGCTGCTACTTACTACTACTACTACTACTACTACTATACTAACTATACTACTATATACTATGCTGCTGACTGCTGCTGCTGCTGCTGTCTACTACTGCTACTAGCTACTACTACTGCTGCTGCTGCTGTGCTGTGCTACTGTTGCTACTGCTGCTGCTGCTGCTGCTACTGCTGCTACTCTGCTACTACTGCTGCTACTGCTGCTGCTACTGCTGCTGCTGCTGCTACTGCTGCTGCTGTTGCTGCTGCTGCTGCTAGCTACTGCTACTACTACTACTACTACTGCTAGCTACTAGCTACTGACTGCTGCTACTGCTGTGCTGCTGACTGCTGCTGCTACTACTCTGATACTTACTACTGCTACTACATGACTGCTGCTGCTGCTGCTTTGCTGACTGCTGTGCTCACTGCTATTGCTGCTGCTGGCTGCTGCTGCTGCTACTGCTCCTGCTGTTTGACTACTTAATACTACTACTACTCACTACTACTGCTGCTGTGTGCTGCTGCTGCTGCTGCTGCTGCTGCTGCTGAGCTACTACTACTACTACTACTACTACTACTACTACTACTACTACTACTACTACTACTACTACTGCTGCTGATGCTGTGCTGCTGCGCTGCTGCTGCTGATGTCTCTGTGCTACTACTGCTACTTACTGTTACTACTACTACTACTGCTGCTGCTGCTGCTGCGCTGACTACTGCTACTACTACTGTTGCTACTACTACTGCTGCTGATGCTGTGGCTGCTGCTACTATATGCTGTGTGCTGTGCTGCTGTTCTACTACTGCTGATATGCTGCTCTGCTACTCTGCTACTACTACTGACTACTACTACTGCTGCTGCTGTGCTGCTGCCACTCTGCTACTACTACTGTTGCTTACTACTACTGATGCTGATGCTGGTTGCTGCTGTCTACTATAGCTGACTGATGCTGCGCTGTGTACTACTACTACTCTGATCTTTACTACTACTACTGCTGCTGTTTACTACTACTCTGCTGCTGATGCTGCTGCTGCTGTTACTAATACTGCTGCTGCTGTTACTACTACTACTACTGTGATGGATGATGCTGCTGCTGCTGTTCACGTGCTGCTCTGCATTGATACTGTTGATAACTTTGATGCTGTTACTTGTATTCTATTGTGTTGCTGCTGTTACTTGATGCTACTGTTGTTTCTCTGATGCTACTGCTGCTACTGCTACTATTATACTCTCTACTGTTGCTAATTGCTGCTACTTGCTAATGTTGCTGACTGTGCTAATGTGCTGTACTGTGCTAATGTTGCTGTTACTGTTGCTAATGTTGCTGTACGTTACTAATGTTGCTGCTTATGCTTGCTATATGCTGTACTCTTATGTGCTGCTATAGATGTTGTGCTGCTTGCTGCTACTGCTGACTGCTTGCTGGTTACTCGTATTACTGTATGTTACTGTTACTTCTCTATGTGTCTGCTGCTGACTGCTACTGTTCTCATGCTTTATGCTTGCCTGCTGTTACTATACTTATGTTCTACTGATTCTACTAGCTGACTGCTCTGTCTACTGCTGCTGGTCTACTGCTTGCTGTGCTGCTGCTGCTGCTGCTACTGCTGCTGGTGCTATACTGCTACTATGTGTACTGCTACTGGTGCTACTGCTGCGGTGCTACTGCTGCTGCTGCTACTGCTGCTGGTGCTCTGCTATGGTGCTCTGCTGCTGCAGGTACTTACTACTTGTCTACTATGACTGCAGTACTACTGCTGCTGTGCTCTGCTGCTGCGTGCATAGTGCTGCGTGTGCTGCTGCTGCTGCTACTATCTGCTGTTGCTCACTACTTGCTGCAGGTACTACTGCTGCTGTGCTACTGCTGCTGCTTACTGTTTTTGCTGGTGCTACTATGTTGATAGGTTCTACTGCTGTTGTGCTACTGCTGCTGGCTGCTGTGCTATGCTGCTGGTGCTACTGCTGGCTGAGTGCTACTCTGCTGGTGCTACTGCTGCTGGTGCTACTGCTGCTACTGCTGTGCTACTGCTGCTGCGTACTACTCTGCTGGTACTACTGCCTGCTGGTGCTACTGCTGCTGGTGCTACTGCTGCTGGTGCTACTGCTGCTGGTGCTACTGCTGCTGGTGCTACTGCTGCTGGTGCTACTGCTGCTGTGTACTGCTGCTGGTGCTGCTGCTGCTGGTCTACTGCTGCTGTGCTATCTGCGTAGGTACTACTGCTGCTGTGCTACTGCTGCTGCAGGTACTACTGCTACTGGTGCTACTCGCTGGTCTACTGCTGCTGTGCTAGCTGCTGGTCTGCTGCTGGTGCTACGCTGCTGGTGCTACTGTGCTGCAGGTACTACTGCTGCTGGTGCTACTGCTGCTGGTGCTACTGCTGCTGCTAGGTACTACTGCTGCTGGTGCTACTGCTGCTGGTGCTACTGCTGCTGGTGCTACTACTGTCTGCAGGTACTACTGCTGCTGGTGCTCTGCTGCTGAGTACTACTACTGCTGTGTGTGTACTGCTGCTGCTACTACTGCTGCTGGTGACTACTGTCTAGCTGCAGGTACTACTGCTGCTGGTGCTACTGCTGCTGCGTACTACTGCTGCTGGTGCTACTGTGCTGCGGTACTACTGCTGCTGTGCTACTGCTGCTGCTGTACTACTGCTGCTGGTGCTGACTGCTGTCTGCAGTACTACTGACTGCTGATGTGCTGCTGCTGCCTGCAGGTACTACTTGCTGCTGGTGACTACTGACGGTACTACTGCTGGTGGTGCTACTGCTGCTGCATGGTACTACTGCTGCTGGTGCTGTCTGCATGCTGCTGGTCTAACTGTGTGGTGCTACTGCTGCTGCAGTACTACTGTGCTCTGGTCTACTGCTGCTGCAGGTATACTGCTGCTGGTGCTACTGACTGTGCAGGTACTACGTGCTGGTGCTATCTGCTGCGATCGTGCTGCTGGTGCTACTGCTGCTGCAGTTACTACTTGCTGCTGGTGCTACTGCTGTGCAGGTACTATGTCTGCTGGTGCTACTGCTGCTGCAGGTACTACTGTGCTGGTGCTACTGCCTGTGCGTATCTGCTGCTGGTGCTACTGCTACTGCAGTTCTACTGTGCTGGTGCTACTGCTGCTGGTGCTACTGCTATGCTGCAGGTCTATGCTGCTGGTCTACTGCTGCTGGTGCTACTGCTGCTGGTCTACTGCTGCTTGCAGTACTACTGCTGACTGGTGCTACTGTGCTGGCTGTACTAGTGCTGGTGCTACTGCTGCTGCAGGTACTATGCTGTGGATGCTACTGCTGCTGGTCTACTGTGCTGCAGTACTACTGCTGCTGGTGCTACTGCTGCTGGTCTACTGCTGCTGTGCAATGTGCTGCAGTACTATGCTGCTGGTGCTACTGCTGCTGGTGCTACTGCTGCTGCAGTGGTACTACTGCTGCTGGTGCTACTGCTGCTGGTACTACTGCTGCTGGTGCTACTGCTGCTGCAGGTACTACTGCTGCTGGTGCTACTGCTGCTGCAGGTACTACTGCTGCTGGTGCTACTGCTGCTGCAGGTACTACTGCTGCTGGTGCTACTGCTGCTGCAGGTGCTACTGCTGCTGGTGCTACTGCTGCTGCAGGTACTACTGCTGCTGGTGCTACTGCTGCTGCAGGTACTACTGCTGCTGGTGCTACTGCTGCTGCAGGTACTACTGCTGCTGGTGCTACTGCTGCTGCAGTGTTCTACTGCTGCTGAGTGACTACTGCTGCTGGTGCTACTGTCTGCAGGTACTACTGCTGCTGGTGCTACTGCTGCTGCAGGTACTACTGCTGCTGGTGCTACTGCTGCTGCAGGTTACTACTGCTGCTGGGTGCTACTGCTGCTGGTGCTCTGCTGCTGGTGCTACTGCTGCTGCAGGTGTACTCTGCTGCTGGTGCATTCTGCTGCTGGTACTACTGCTGCTGGTGCTGTACTGATGCTGCTGGTGCTACTGCTGCTGGTGCTACTGCTGCTGCAGGTGCTACTGCTGCTGGTGCTACTGCTGCTGGTGCTACTGCTGCTGGTGCTACTGCTGCTGGTGCTACTGCTGCTGCAGGTACTACTGCTGCTGGTGCTACTGCTGCTGCAGGTCTACTGTCTGCTGGTGCTACTGCTGCTGCAGGTACTACTGCTGCTGGTGCTACTGCTGCTGCAGGTACTACTGCTGCTGGTGCTACTGCTGCTGCAGGTACTTACTGCTGCTGGTGCTACTGCTGCTGCAGGTACTACTGCTGCTGGTGCTACTGCTGCTGCAGGTACTACTGCTGCTGGTGCTACTGCTGCTGCAGGTACTACTGCTGCTGGTGCTACTGCTGCTGCAGGTATACTGCTGCTGGTGCTACTGCTGCTGCAGGTACTACTGCTGCTGGTGCTACTGCTGCTGCAGGTACTACTGCTGCTGGTGCTACTGCTGCTGCAGGTACTACTGCTGCTGGGTGCTACTGCTGCTGCAGGTACTACTGCTGCTGGTGCTACTGCTGCTGCAGGTACTACTGCTGCTGGTGCTACTGCTGCTGCAGGTACTACTGCGCTGGTGCTACTGCTGCTGCAGGTACTACTGCTGCTGGTGCTACTGCTGCTGCAGGTACTACTGCTGCTGGTGCTACTGCTGCTGCAGGTACTACTGCTGCTGGTGCTACTGCTGCTGCAGGTACTACTGCTGCTGGTGCTACTGCTGCTGCAGGTACTACTGCTGCTGGTGCTACTGCTGCTGCAGGTACTACTGCTGCTGGTGCTACTGCTGCTGCAGGTACTACTGCTGCTGGTGCTACTGATGCTGCAGGTACTACTGCTGCTGGTGCTACTGCTGCTGCAGGTACTACTGCTGCTGGTGCTACTGCTGCTGCAGGTACTACTGCTGCTGGTGCTACTGCTGCTGCAGGTACTACTGCTGCTGGTGCTACTGCTGCTGCAGGTACTACTGCTGCTGGTGCTACTGCTGCTGCAGGTACTACTGCTGCTGGTGCTACTGCTGCTGCAGGTACTACTGCTGCTGGTGCTACTGCTTCCGCTGCTGCTGCTGCAGGTACTATTGCTGCTGTTCCTACTGCTTCCACTGCTGCAGGTACTCCTGCTGCTGTTCCTACTGCTTCCACTGCTGCAGGTACTCCTGCTGCTGTTGATTTTGCTGTTTCTTTTCCTGCTGCTACTGATGCTGCTGTTGCTTATATTGTTGTTGGTGATATTGCAATGGTCATGCAGCTTCAGTGTATTGCTTAACTTCTCCGGTGTTCAGTTGTCGGTGATAACACTGTCCCCTGGGGGGACTGTCAGTGCCTGGGCGGCTTCCCCGAGAGGCTTCCCGAGGGGCTCATACCTCTGCCTTCCACCACAACATTGTGTGGGTCCTTCATTTTAGGTAAACATCTTCCTCAGAGCCCACCACACGTCCACCTTGCCCTCCTCACGCCCATCCTGCCCTCCTCACGCCCATCCTGCCCTCCTAACGCCCACCCTGCCGTCCTCACGCCCACCCTGCCTACCTTAACTAAGTGTATCAGGCTATATACTCTTCCTGACCCATGTCATGGCTACCCCGATCACACCCTGCTGAGCCTCTGTTTACCCTGCCTGGCCAAGGTCCACTCTGCCCAGTAAACGCTCGTCCTCTTTGACCCATGACCCCTTCTACCTAAACCCATCTTATTCTACCCACGTTTTACCCACGCGACTCATGCTTACCAAGCCTGACCCATGCTTACTCTGACCCTTCCATGCACAACCAGTCCCATATACAACCACTCTGCCTAGCCCACACTCACCCTGCCTAACCCACACTCTGCCTAACCCACACTCTGCCTAACCCACACTCTACCTAACCCACACTCTACTTAACCCACACTCTGCCTGACCCACACTCTGCCTAACCCACACTCTGCCTAACCCACACTCTGCCTAACCCACACTCAGCCTAACCCACACTCTGCCTAACCCACACTCTGCCTAACCCACACTCTGCCTGACTCACACTCTGCCTAACCCACACTCTGCCTAACCAACACTCTGCCTAACCACACTCTGCCTAACCCACACTCTGCCTAACCCACACTCTGCCTGACCCACACTCTGCCTAACCCACACTCTGCCTAACCCACACTCTGCCTAACCCACACTCTGCCTAACCCACACTCTGCCTAACCCACACTCTGCCTAACCCACACTCTGCCTGACCCACACTCTGCCTGACCCACAGCCACCCCGCACACCATGTCTGATCGATCCATGATCAACTTGCCTGGATCACGGCCATTTTATATGACCCTTGTATGACCCCCATGACCACGGTCTCGGACCCAGGTCAACCCTGCCTGACCCAAGACCACTGTGTCTCATCCACTCCTCACCGTGCCTGACCTCCTGTCCACCTTGTTTAACCCACTCTTAATAGGTCTGACCCACGACCTCCTTCACACAGAATTCTTTCACATGCCTACCTGGAGGTGATAAATTAGACACATGTGCAACTCTTGGGTATCTTTATTGAGGAAACGTTTCGCCACACAGTGGCTTCATCAGTCCATACAAAGGAGAATCTTGAAGAACAGGAGGAGAATGAGGTAATCAGTCCCTCAACCTTGAGTCGATGTGTTCAGTCCATCAATCTATTCAAGATTGATGGACTGACCACATCGACTCAAGGTTGAGGGACTGATTACCTCATTCTCCTCCTGTTCTTCAAGTTTCTCCTTTGTATGGACTGATGAAGCCACCGTGTGGCGAAACGTTTCCTCAATAAAGATACCCAAGAGTTGCACATGTGTCTAATTTATCAACATGTCAGTTCTCTGAACCATTCATCTACTACCTGGAGGTGTTTCGGGGGTCAATGCCCCCGCGGTCCAGTCCTTGACCAGACTTCCCGGTGGGTCAGCCCCTGATCAACCAGGCTGTTACTGCTGGCCGCGCGTAGCAAAAGAATAATACCAAAAATTTGGAATATTTGGAATCCGTGCCAGTACTGGAGAATGACTCAACTGATCGGCTTCAGATTTTTACCACTACTGTAGTTTCCTGAAGGCAACACTCACGTTCCCATTCTCACTTTTATTGAATAAATAGCGATGTTTTTTTATTCAATTACTAAAGCATGTTTCTTTGATTGTTTCAAAATATTACTGACGATGCAGTCTATAAGACGGATGATAATCCATAAGTTTAGTTGAAATTACTGCAAATCTGATTTTTTTGACAGAGAGAAATAAAAATTATGAATTGTTCGAATAATAATAATAATAATAATAATAATAATAATAATAATAATAATAATAATAATAATAATAATAATAATAATAATAATAATATCTTTATTTCTACATGTACAAGGTATACAGACCATAGCTGACATCAGTGACATACTACTGTATAGAAAGTCCCTTGTTATGCTGAGCATTTCCCGCAAATCAGTTTTGTCCCAGGATGCGACCCACACCAGTCCACTAACACCCAGGATGCGACCCACACCAGTCCACTAACACCCAGGATGCGACCCACACCAGTCCACTAACACCCAGGATGCGACCCACACCAGTCCACTAACACCCAGGATGTGACCCACACCAGTCCACTAACACCCAGGATGTGACCCACACCAGTCCACTAACACCCGTACCCATTTTACTGATGGGTGAACATAGACACCAGTCCACAACACCCCAGGATGTACCACCCATGCCACTAACACCCAGGATACCCACAACCAGTTCACTAACACCCAGGAGCCCTTTACTATGGTCAATACTAGACAAACATTAAGATCACGCCCAACTGTTCCACCCTTGCGGGTTTGAAACCCGACCATCACTACTTGAAGCGAAGACTTACACCAGCCATGGGCACCGTACTTGGACCAATCTACTGAAAATGCCTTTTGATTGGCTCAAAATTCACCATTGTACTTTATTAAACACAATGACATTATTGAGCTTATAAACATTCACGAAACGGCTATATATGTGAAAAATTGTAATAATTTTCGGGCCTATGGCTGACAATTTGCCCAAAAATGTCAGCGATAACTTGGGAGACAAACAATGGATTGTGAGATTTTAAACGTGTACAACAATGGAGATTAAACTTGGAGAAATTAACATTCGGAGCATCTAATCAGCTGGTGTATATGGACCAAAGAATGGAGGATCTTAACACTGGGAGGACCTAACAACTGGGAGATCTTAACAGCTGGGAGGACCTAACAACTGGGAGGATCTTAACAGCTGGGAGGACTAACAACTGGGAGGATCTTAACAGCTGGGAGGTAACGGGCCTAACAACTGGAGGATCTTAACACGGGAGGATCTTAACAGCTGGGAGGATCTTAACAGCTGGGAGGACCTAACAACTGGGAGGATCTTAACAGCTGGGAGGATCTTAACAGCTGGGAGGACCTAACAACTGGGAGGATCTTAACAGCTGGGAGGACCTAACAACTGGGAGGACCTAACAACTGGGAGGATCTTAACAGCTGGGAGGATCTTAACAGCTGGGAGGACCTAACAACTGGGAGGATCTTAACAGCTGGGAGGATCTTAACAGCTGGGAGGACCTAACAACTGGGAGGATCTTAACAGCTGGGAGGATCTTAACAGCTGGAGGACTAACACTGGGAGGATCTTAACACTGGGAGGATCTTAACAGCTGGAGGACCTTAACAACTGGGAGGACCTAACAACTGGGAGGATCTTAACAGCTAGGAGGACCTAACAACTGGGAGGACCTAACAACTGGGAGGATCTTAACAGCTAGGAGGACCTAACAACTGGGAGGATCTAACAACTGGGAGGATCTTAACACTGGAGACCTAACAACTGGAGGACCTAACACTGGGAGGACCTAACAAACTGGGAGGATCTTAACAGCTGAGAGGACCTAACAACTGGGAGGATCTAACAACTGGGAGGATCTTAACAACTAGGAGGACCTAACAACTGGGAGGACCTAACAACTGGGAGGATCTTAACAACTGGGAGGACCTAACAACTGGGAGGACCTTAACAGCTGGGAGGACCTAACAACTGGAGAGATCTTAACAGCTGGGAGGACCTAACAACTGGGAGGATCTTAACAGCTGGGAGGACCTAACAACTGGGAGGACCTAACAGCTGGGAGGACCTAACAACTGGGAGGATCTTAACAACGGGGAGGACCTAACAACTGGGAGGATCTTAACAGCTGGGAGGACCTAACAACTGGGAGGATCTTAACAGCTGGGAGGACCTAACAACTGGGAGGATCTTAACAGCTGGGAGGACCTAACAACTGGGAGGACCTTAACAGCTGGGAGGACCTAACAACTGGGAGGATCTTAACACGGGGAGGACCTAACAACTGGGAGGACTTAAACAGCTGGGAGGACCTAACAACTGGGAGGATCTTAACAGCTGGGAGGACCTAACAACTGGGAGGATCTTAACAGCTGGGAGGACCTAACAACTGGGAGGACCTTAACAGCTGGGAGGACCTAACAACTGGGAGGATCTTAACAGCTGGGAGGACCTAACAAAATATACAATGGGAGGATCCTTAACAGCTGGGAGGACCTAACAACTGGGAGGATCTTAACAGCTGGGAGGACCTAACAACTGGGAGGACCTTAACAGCTGGGAGGACCTAACAACTGGGAGGATCTTAACAGCTGGGAGGACCTAACAACTGAGACCTTAACAGCTGGGAGACCTAACAACTGGGAGGATCTTAACAGCTGGGAGGACCTAACAACTGGGAGGATCTTAACAACTGGGAGGACCTAACAACTGGGAGGATCTTAACAGCTGGGAGGACCTAACAACTGGGAGGATCTTAAACAGCTGGGAGGACCTAACAACTGGGAGGATCTTAACACGGGAGGACCTAACAACTGGGAGGATCTTAACAGCTGGGAGGACCTAACAACTGGGAGGATCTTAACAGCTGGGAGGACCTAACAACTGGGAGGATCTTAACAGCTGGGAGGACCTAACAACTGGGAGGATCTTAACAGCTGGGAGGACCTAACAACTGGGAGGATCTTAACAGCTGGGAGGACCTAACAACTGGGAGGATCTTAACAGCTGGGAGGACCTAACAACTGGGAGGATCTTAACAGCTGGGAGGACCTAACAACTGGGAGGATCTTAACAGCTGGGAGGACCTAACAACTGGGAGGATCTTAACAGCTGGGAGGACCTAACAACTGGGAGGATCTCACTAACCTAACAACTGGGAGGATCTTAACAGCTGGGAGGACCTAACAACTGGGAGGATCTTAACAGCTGGGAGACACCTAACCTACAACTGGGAGGATCTTAACAGCTGGGAGGACCTAACAACTGGGAGGATCTCTAACACTGGGAGGATCTTAACAGCTGGGAGGATCTAACAACTGGGATGGATCTTAACACAGACAACCTGGGAGGATCTTAACAGCTGGGAGGACCTAACAACTGGGAGGACCTAACAACTGGGAGGATCTTAACAGCTGAGAGGACCTAACAACTGGGAGGATCTAACAACTGGGAGGATCTTAACAACTAGGAGGACCTAACAACTGGGAGGACCTAACAACTGGGAGGATCTTAACAACTAGGAGGACCTAACAACTGGGAGGATCTAACAACTGGGAGGATCTTAACAACTAGGAGGACCTAACAACTGGGAGGATCTAACAACTGGGAGGATCTTAACAACTGGGAGGACCTAACAACTGGGAGGACCTTAACACTGGGAGGATCTAACAAATGGAGGATCCTAACAACTGGGAGGATCTAACAACTGGGAGGATCTTAACAACTGGGAGGACCTAACAACTGGGAGGACCTTAACAGCTGGGAGGACCTAACAACTGGGAGGATCTTAACAACGGGGAGGACCTAACAACTGGGAGGATCTTAACAGCTGGGAGGACCTAACAACTGGGAGGATCTTAACAGCTGGGAGGACCTAACAACTGGGAGGATCTTAACAGCTGGGAGGACCTAACAACTGGGAGGACCTTAACAGCTGGGAGGACCTAACAACTGGGAGGATCTTAACAACGGGGAGGACCTAACAACTGGGAGGATCTTAACAGCTGGGAGGACCTAACAACTGGGAGGATCATAACAGCTGGGAGGACCTAACAACTGGGAGGATCTTAACAGCTGGGAGGACCTAACCACTGGGAGGACCTTAACAGCTGGGAGGACCTAACAACTGGGAGGATCTTAACAGCTGGGAGGACCTAACAACTGGGAGGACCTTAACAGCTGGGAGGACCTAACAACTCTGAGGATCTTAACAGCTGGGAGGACCTAACAACTGGGAGGACCTTAACAGCTGGGAGGACCTAACAACTGGGAGGATCTTAACAGCTGGGAGGACCTAACAACTGGGAGGATCTTAACAGCTGGGAGGACCTAACAACTGGGAGGACCTTAACAGCTGGGAGGACCTAACAACTGGGAGGATCTTAACAACGGGGAGGACCTAACAACTGGGAGGATCTTAACAGCTGGGAGGACCTAACAACTGGGAGGATCTTAACAGCTGGGAGGACCTAACAACTGGGAGGATCTTAACAGCTGGGAGGACCTAACAACTGGGAGGATCTTAACAACGGGGAGGACCTAACAACTGGGAGGATCTTAACAGCTGGGAGGACCTAACAACTGGGAGGATCTTAACAACGGGGAGGACCTAACAACTGGGAGGATCTTAACAGCTGGGAGGACCTAACAACTGGGAGGATCTTAACAGCTGGGAGGACCTAACAACTGGGAGGATCTTAACAGCTGGGAGGACCTAACAACTGGGAGGATCTTAACAGCTGGGAGGACCTAACAACTGGGAGGATCTTAACAGCTGGGAGGACCTAACAACTGGGAGGATCTTAACAGCTGGGAGGATCTTAACAGCTGAGAGGACCTAACAACTGGGAGGACCTTAACAGCTGGGAGGACCTAACAACTGGGAGGATCTTAACAGCTGGGAGGACCTAACAACTGGGAGGATCTTAACAGCTGGAGGACCTAACAACTGGGAGGATCTTAACAGCTGGGAGGACCTAACAACTGGGAGGATCTTAACAGCTGGGAGGATCTTAACAGCTGAGAGGACCTAACAACTGGGAGGACCTAACAACTGGGAGGATCTTAACAGCTGAGAGGACCTAACAACTGGGAGGATCTTAACAGCTGGGAGGACCTAACAACTGGGAGGATCTTAACAGCTGGGAGGACCTAACAACTGGGAGGATCTTAACAGCTGGGAGGACCTAACAACTGGGAGGATCTTAACAGCTGGGAGGACCTAACAACTGGGAGGATCTTAACAGCTGGGAGGACCTAACAACTGGGAGGATCTTAACAGCTGGGAGGATCTTAACAGCTGAGAGGACCTAACAACTGGGAGGACCTTAACAGCTGGGAGGACCTAACAACTGGGAGGATCTTAACAGCTGGGAGGACCTAACAACTGGGAGGATCTTAACAGCTGGGAGGACCTAACAACTGGGAGGATCTTAACAGCTGGGAGGACCTAACAACTGGGAGGATCTTAACAGCTGGGAGGATCTTAACAGCTGAGAGGACCTAACAACTGGGAGGACCTAACAACTGGGAGGATCTTAACAGCTGAGAGGACCTAACAACTGGGAGGATCTTAACAGCTGGGAGGACCTAACAACTGGGAGGATCTCAACAGCTGGGAGGACCTAACAACTGGGAGGATCTTAACAGCTGGGAGGACCTAACAACTGGGAGGATCTTAACAGCTGAGAGGACCTAACAACTGGGAGGCTCTTAACAGCTGAGAGGACCTAACAACTGGGAGGATCTTAACAGCTGGGAGGACCTAACAACTGGGAGGACCTAACAACTGGGCGGATCTTAACAGCTGAGAGGACCTAACAACTGGGAGGACCTAACAACTGGGAGGATCTTAACAGCTGAAAGGACCTAACAACTGGGAGGATCTTAACAGCTGAGAGGACCTAACAACTGGGAGGATCTTAACAGCTGGGAGGACCTAACAACTGGGAGGATCTTAACAGCTGGGATGACCTAACAACTGGGAGGATCTTAACAGCTGGGAGGACCTAACAACTGGGAGGATCTTAACAGCTGGGAGGACCTAACAACTGGGAGGATCTTAACAGCTGGGAGGACCTAACAACTGGGAGGATCTTAAAAGCTGGGAGGATCTTAACAGCTGGGAGGACCTAACAACTGGGAGGACCTAACAACTGGGAGGACCTAACAACTGGGAGGATCTTAACAGCTGGGAGGACCTAACAACTGGGAGGATCTTAAAAGCTGGGAGGATCTTAACAGCTGGGAGGACCTAACAACTGGGAGGACCTAACAACTGGGAGGATCTTAACAGCTGGGAGGACCTAACAACTGGGAGGATCTTAAAAGCTGGGAGGATCTTAACAGCTGGGAGGACCTAACAACTGGGAGGACCTTAACAGCTGGGAGGATCTTAACAGCTGGGAGGATCTAACAACTGGGAGGACCTAACAGCTGGGAGGATCTTAACAGCTGAGAGGACCTAACAACTGAGAGGACCTAACAACTGGAAGGATCTTAACAGCTGGGAGGACCTAACAACTGGGAGGATCTTAAAAGCTGGGAGGATCTTAACAGCTGGGAGGACCTAACAACTGGGAGGACCTTAACAGCTGGGAGGATCTTAACAACTGGGAGGATCTAACAACTGGGAGGACCTAACAACTGGGAGGATCTTAACAGCTGGGAGGACCTAACAGCTGGGAGGATCTTAACAGCTGGGAGGACCTAACAACTGGGAGGACCTAACAACTGGGAGGATCTTAACAACTGGGAGGACCTAACAGCTGGGAGGATCTTAACAGCCGGGAGGACCTAACAACTGGGAGGACCTAACAACTGGGAGGATCTTAACAGCTGGGAGGACCTAACAGCTGGGAGGACCTAACAACTGGGAGGACCTAACAGCTGGGAGGATTTTACAACTGGGAGGATCTAACAGCTGGGAGGACCTAACAACTGGGAGGATCTTAAAAGCTGGGAGGACCTAACAACTGGGAGGATCTAACAGCTGGGAAGACCTAACAACTGGGAGGACCTAACAGCTGGGAGGGCTTAACAACTGGGAGGATCTAACAGCTGGGAGGACCTAACAACTGGGAGGACCTAACAGCTGGGAGGACTTAACAACTGGGAGGATCTAACAGCTGCGAGGACCTAACAACTGGGAGGATCTAACAACTGGGAGGACCTAACAACTGGGAGGACCTAACAACTGGGAGGATCTAACAACTGGGAGGATCTAACAACTGGGAGGACCTAACAACTGGGAGGATCTTAACAGGTGGGAGGATCTTAACAGCTGGGAGGATCTTAACAGCTGGGAGGATCTTAACAGCTGGGAGGATCTTAACAGCTGGGAGGATCTTAACAGCTGGGAGGACCTAACAACTGGGAGGACCTAACAGCTGGGAGGACTTAACAACTGGGAGGATCTTAACAGCTGGGAGGACCTAACAACTGGGAGGATCTAACAGCTGGGAGGACCTAACAACTGGGAGGACCTAACAACTGGGAGGATCTTAACAGCTGGGAGGACCTAACAACTGGGAGGATCTAACAGCTGGGAGGACCTAACAACTGGGAGGACCTAACAGCTGGGAGGACCTAACAGCTGGGAGGACTTAAAAACTGGGAGGATCTAACAGCTGGGAGGACCTAACGACTGGGAGGGTCTTAACAACTGGCAGGACCTAACAATTGGGAGGATCTAACATCTGGAAGGGCCTAGCAGCTGGGAGGACCTAACAGCTGGGAGGACTTAACAACTGGGAGGATCTAACAGCTGGGAGGACCTAACGACTGGGAGGATCTTAACAGCTGGGAGGACCTAACAACTGGGAGGATCTAACAGCTAGGAGGACCTAACAACTGGCAGGACCTAACAATTGGGAGGATCTAACATCTGGAAGGGCCTAGCAGCTGGGAGGACCTAACAGCTGGGAGGACTTAACAACTGGGAGGATCTAACAGCTGGGAGGACCTAACAGCTGGGAAGATCTTAACAGCTGGGAGGACCTAACAACTGGGAGGACCTAACAGCTGGGAGGACTTTACAACTGGGAGGATCTAACAGCTGGGAGGACCTAACAACTGGGAGGATCTTAAAAGCTGGGAGGACCTAACAACTGGGAGGATCTAACAGCTGGGAGGACCTAACAACTGGGAGGACCTAACAGCTGGGAGGGCTTAACAACTGGGAGGATCTAACAGCTGGGAGGACCTAACAACTGGGAGGACCTAACAGCTGGGAGGACTTAACTGGGAGGATCTAACAGCTGGGAGGACCTAACAACTGGGAGGATCTAACAGCTGGGAGGACCTAACAACTGGGAGGATCTTAACAGCTGGGAGGACCTAACAACTGGGAGGATCTAACAGCTGGGAGGACCTAACAACTGGGAGGACCTAACAGCTGGGAGGGCTTAACAACTGGGAGGATCTAACAGCTGGGAGGATCTAACAACTGGGAGGATCTTAACAGCTGGGAGGACCTAAGAACTGGGAGGATCTAACAGCTGGGAGGACCTAACAACTGGGAGGATCTTAACAGCTGGGAGGACCTAACAACTGGGAGGATCTAACAGCTGGGATGACCTAATAGCTGGGAGGACCTAACAGCTGGGAGGATCTAACAGCTGGGAGAACCTTAACAGCTGAGAGGACCTTAACAGCTGAGAGGACCTTAACAGCTGAGAGGACCTTAACAGCTGAGAGGACCTAACAGCTGGGAGGACCTAACAGCTGTGAGACCCTAACAGCTGGGAGGATCTAACAGCTGGGGGAACCTTAACAGATGAGAGGACCTTAACAGCTGAGAGGACTTTAACAGCTGAGAGGACCTTAACAGCTGAGAGGACCTTAACAGCTGAGAGGACCTTAACAGCTGAGAGGACCCAACAGCTGGGAGGACCTAACAGCTGTGAGACCCTAACAGCTGGGAGGATCTAACAGCTGGGGGAACCTTAACAGCTGAGAGGACCTTAACAGCTGAGAGGACCTTAACAGCTGAGAGGACCTTAACAGCTGAGAGGACCTTAACAGCTGAGAGGACCTTAACAGCTGAGAGGACCTAACAGCTGGGAGGACCTAACAGCTGTGAGACCCTAACAGCTGGGAGGATCTAACAGCTGGGGGAACCTTAACAGCTGAGAGGACCTTAACAGCTGAGAGAACCTTAACAGCTGAGAGGACCTATACAGCTGAGAGAACCTAACAGCTGGGAGGACCTAACAGCTGGGAGGATCTAACAGCTGGGGAAACCTTAACAGCTGAGAGGACCTTAACAGCTCAGAGGACCTTAACAGCTGAGAGGACCTTAACAGCTGAGAGGACCTTAACAGCTGAGTGGACCTAACAGCTAGGAGGACCTAACATCTGGGAGGACCTAACAGCTGCGAGGATCTAACAGCTGGGAGGACCTTAACAACTGGGGGGGGGGGGTGATTCCTTGCTCAGTGGAGACTTAGGGCTAAGATGACTATTGCAACCCTGAACAACACTTAGTGCTGAGAGGTGACTGTTTTCATCCTGCAGGATGCTAAAGACTGAGAGATGACTGTTTCCATCCTGCAGGATGCTAAAGACTGAGAGGTGACTGTTTCCATCCTGCAGGATGCTAAAGACTGAGAGGTAACTGTTGCATCTGGAGGATTCTTCAGGTTAGGAGATAACTGTTTAATCCCAGGAGGATACTTGGGGCTGGGAAGTGACTCTTTCTACCTGATGATACACAGCCATCAGAAATGTCAGTTTTCACTATGGAGAAAAATACTGTTGTGGAGTGAATTTTGTCCTCCTGGAAGAACTTACAGCAGGAAGGTGACTGTTCTCACTCTGGAGGAACTTATAGCAGGAAGGTGACTGTTCTCACTCTGGAGGAACTTATAGCAGGAAGGTGACTGTTCTTACTCTGGAGGAACTTATAGCAGGAAGGTGACTGTTCTTACTCTGGAGGAACTTAGAGCTGTAAGGTGATTTGTTCTCACTCTGAAGGAACTTAGAGCTGAGAGATGGTTGTTCTCACTCTAAAGGAACTTAGAGTTGGAAGGTGACTGTTTCTACCCAGGTAAGACTTAGTGAATATTTCACCTCTGGAGGATATACTCAGAGCTTGGTAAGTAACTATTTCCACCCTTGAGGGACTTAGGGAAGTGCCGAGCCAGAAGCGTTCAAGTTTAATTCCCACAAAGCCTCTCTGGGATGTTGGGCATCAGAGGGGTATAAAAAAAATTACAAAAAGTGAAATTAGCACTCCAGGGTATTACTGGTTAGGTCTAATTGAGTGAAAAGTGCGTACAGAAGTGGCTCTTAATCCCTCCTCGGAAGCCACTCTCCACACTCTGTGTGTGTGTGTGTGTGTGTGTGTGTGTGTGTGTGTGTGTGTGTGTGTGTGTGTGTGTGTGTGTGTGTGTGTGTGTGTGTACACACCTTTTTGGAAGGAAAGTTAAAACAATATCTAAAGTGTTTACTGGTAGACCATATTTTTACTCATTATTTTCCTTTACTTTCTATTTGGATCAGGAGGTTTTTCACCGGCGTCAGCACCGGCGTCGGCACCGGCGTCGGCACCGGCGTCGGCACCGGCGTCAGCATCCCAACTGATGATCTCAAGGTGATGAAGCCAGCGAGGTGTGAGGTGGTGGCCGGTGGAGGAGTGTGATAACTTGTAAGTCATCCACGGGAAAGCGGTAAATCGAAAAGAGCAAAAAAAAATGCGACTGGAGCATAAGAGGAAATCAAAGTTGACTCAAGGAAGGGCAGTACGTGACAAGTGGACATGAATATTACAAACTTCTATGAGTTATTATACCAACAGCGACACACTAGATAACCGGCTCCGGATAACACTGATGCTCCTTGTTGTATGTCACATCCGTAATGAAAGCATTTATAAACCGGATGCGAGGTATACTGAGATGCAATCAGAATAAAGCCGCTATCTCCGGCTGGTATGTTGAGCGAAGCCGGGTCACAGTCCATTAACTGATCATCCATACTAAAGGAATTAATTAACCGGTTACGAGATCAAGATATGCATTATAACCAAACACTGCAGCACTGCTCGTAAGTTACCCGTGGCCGGATAATAAAGACCCGGAGAGCGTCTTGATGTTCGCTGGTGCTGCGCCGGGTAACGACCCAAGTTGCCACAAGCCACGGCTCCTAACGAGGTAATGGCCGGATAAAGCCGAGGAAATGCAAACCACCAGACTCATTACCGGCCAGGACCGTAACCTGCACGGGTAACGACGCTGAGACGCTGAGATATGACGCTCTAATATCTGGTCCTTAGCGCTTACGTAATTACATCAGATGAGGAGATCCGGCCACAATCTTCCTTCAGCAGCTTCCATCAGTGAGAGAGAGGAGCCTTACGAGGCTCCGTTGCTTCTATCAGTGAGAGAGAGGAGTCTTACGAGGCTCCATTACTTCTATCAGTGAGAGAGAGGAGTCTTACGAGGCTCCATTGCTTCTATCAGTGAGAGAGAGGAGTCTTACGAGGCTCCGTTGCTTCTATCAGTGAGAGAGAGGAGTCTTACGAGGCTCCGTTGCTTCTATCAGTGAGAGAGAGGAGTCTTACGAGGCTCCGTTGCTTCTATCAGTGAGAGAGAGGAGTCTTACGAGGCTCCATTGCTTCTATCAGTGAGAGAGAGGAGTCTTACGAGGCTCCATTGCTTCTATCAGTGAGAGGAAGGAGTCTTACGAGGCTCCATTGCTTCTATCAGTGAGAGAGAGGAGTCTTACGAGGCTCCATTGCTTCTATCAGTGAGAGGAAGGAGTCTTACGAGGCTCCATTGCTTCTATCAGTGAGAGAGAGGAGTGTTACGAGGCTCCATTGCTTCTATCAGTGAGAGAGAGGAGTCTTACGAGGCTCCATTGCTTCTATCAGTGAGAGGAAGGAGTCTTACGAGGCTCCATTGCTTCTATCAGTGAGAGAGAGGAGTGTTACGAGGCTCCATTGCTTCTATCAGTGAGAGAGAGGAGTCTTACGAGGCTCATTGTAGCTTCCAGCGGAGAAACACTTGCGTCACATGACGTACTCTCCGTCAGACAACAGTGAGTCGCGTCATTATTCCGTCTCTGAATAAATCATTTTCAACACTTCCTCACCATCACATATCATTATTAGTCTTTATCATAAGTATCATCAATCAATAGCTGTTAGTTACTCCAGGTTATAATAATAATTATTGTTGTTTTTGTTCTTTGTATTACTTTTATTATTGTTATTGTTATTATAATTATCTTATCTTAATGATTATTATTAATACGTTGAGTACATGTACGAGATGTACGGTCAACAGTACGTAAATCTGACAGGTGTTATCATAGAAGTGAGTACACGTGTAAAATGTACTCAAAATAGTGAGTACATGTATAAAATGTACTCAAAATTGTGGATATATTGATGTATAAGATGTACTCACAGCAGTGAATACATCTGTAGCATGTATTAACAACAGTGAGATCATCTTTAAGTTGTACTCTGATACAGAGTACATCACAACACATTACTGCGTGTTCTATATCAAGCGGAGATTTTTATTAAACTCTCTTAGTGTATCAGTTGTTGAACTCCCTCACTTATTGCATTCCCAGCAGCACCTGGGGGATGGAATGTGTGGGGAAAATAAGTTTAATCCGAGGAAAGGAAAGTAACTCCTTTTCCTTATATCAGATGTCACTCTCAATCATCAAGGTATCCCGTGGCTTGGTTGGCAACGCTTTCGCCTGACACCCTGAATGTCCGTGGTTCAATCCCCGGCATGGATGGAAAAGTTGAGAATGTTTCCTTGAACATAAGAAAGAAGGAACACTGCAACGGGCCTACTGACCCATGCGGAGCAGGTCCATGTCTCCCCCCCTGGATTAACCCAATGACCCAACCCCCCGGATTAGCCCAATGACCCACCCAGTCTGGTCACCTCCACCTGATTTCCCTGTTCACCTAGCAGTAAGTAGGTACCTGAGCATTAGTCACCTTACACCTGCTGTCCCTGTTCACCTAACAGTAAGTAGGTACCTGAGTTTTAGTCACCTTACACCTACTGTCTCTGTTCACCTAGCAGTAAGTAGGTACCTGAGTATTAGTCACCTTACACCTGCTGTCCCTGTTCACCTAGCAATAAGTCGGTACCTGGATGTTAGTCGACTGGTGTGGGTGGCATCCTGGGGAAGAAGACTGAAGAACCACACTGGATGTACTACAGACAGTCCTTGGTAACGCACTGACTTTCTTGGGTTATTCTAGGTGGTTAACTTTCTCCAGGGTTAAAAATCCCAAGAAGTCTTACACTATCTTAAGACAGCCACACGTAAGATAATCCGACATACAATCCAGCTAAAGTACAACTCTAACAATGATGACTTTCTTACAACATTACTTACATTGAGCCTACGTCAATGTATTATATTTTCTGGCTATAGTGTACACTTACTGAGTTAACTTTTTATATTAGAACCTTGAGTAAGCGGACCAACTGTGTCATCAATGAACAAGTGGAACCTTGAGTAAGCGGACCAACTGTGTCATCAATGAACAAGTGGAACCTTGAGTAAGCGGGCCAACTGTGTCATCATAACGAACAGTGGAACCTTGAGTAGCGGACCAACTGTGTCATCAATGAACAGTGGAACCTTGAGTAAGCGGACCAACTGTGTCATCAATGAACAGTGGAACCTTGAGTAAGCGGACCAACTGTGTCATCAATGAACAGTGGAACCTTGAGTAAGCGGACCAACTGTGTCATCAATGAACAGTGGAACCTTAAGTAAGCGGACCAACTGTGTCATCAATGAACAGTGGAACCTTGAGTAAGCGGGCCAACTGTGTCATCAATGAACAGTGGAACCTTGAGTAAGCGGGCCAACTGTGTCATCAATGAACAAGTGGAACCTTGAGTAAGTGGACCAACTGTGTCATCAATGAACAGTGGAACCTTGAGTAAGCGGGCCACCTGTGTCATCAATGAACAGGGAACCTGAGTAAGCGGGCCAACTGTGTCATCAATGAACAGTGGACCTTGAGTAAGCGGGCCAACTGTGTCATCAATGAACAGTGGAACCTTGAGTAAGCGGGCCAACTGTGTCATCAATGAACAGTGGAACCTTGAGTAAGCGGGCCAACTGTGTCATCAATGACGTGGAACCTTGAGTAAGTGGGCCACCTGTGTCATCAATGAACAGTGGAACCTTGAGTAATGCGGACCAACTGTGTCATCAATGAACAGTGGAACCTTGAGTAAGCGGACAACTGTGTCATCAATGAACAGTGGAACACTTGAGTAAGCGGACCAACTGTGTCATCAATGAACATGAACCTTGAGTAAGCGGACCAACTGTGTCACATGAACAGTGGAACCTTGAGTAAGCGGGCAACTGTGTCATCAATGACAGTGGAACCTGAGTAGCGGACCACTGTGTCATCAATGAACGTTGGAACCTTGAGTAAGCGGGCCACCTGTGTCATCAATAAACAAGTGGAACCTTGAGTAAGCGGACCAACTGTGTCATCAATGAACAGTGGAACCTTGAGTAAGCGGGCCAACTGTGTCATCAATGAACAGTGGAACCTTGAGTAAGCGGACCAACTGTGTCATCAATGAACAGTGGAACCTTGAGTAAGCGGGCCACCTGTGTCATCAATAAACAAGTGGAACCTTGAGTAAGCGGACCAACTGTGTCATCAATAAACAAGTGGAACCTCGGAGGCTCTTGTCTGATTTTTTTCCTATTTTTCCTCTAGCTTTTATTTTTCTCTCATACCACCAGATTATTACTATTATTATTATTATTATTATTATTATTATTATTATTATTATTATTATTATTATTATCATTGGGAGTGCTAAACCAGTAGGGATTATACAGCGCCTGGGAGGGATGGAAGATAATCAGGGTCAATTCCAGGAGCTGAAGTACAGATCCAATTTACTGGAGCCATTCCAGGATGCTGGAAATGGCTTCAACAAAATACAAAATCCTCTATGACGTAGTTTCAAGTGTTCAGAAAAGCTGACTTTTAATTCATCTGCGTCGGAGAGCAAAATTAAGTGTATAATGATATAAGTAAAGTGCTGTGAGATTCTGAATCCTGTTAATCATTCTTAAAATATTTCAGACTATCTCTTCTGAAAGACTTTTGTAGCTACTGACTAATGCATCTTTATATATATATATATATATATATTATATATATATATATATATATATATATATATATATATATATATATATATATATAATATATATATATATATATATATATATATATATATATATATATATATATATATATATATATATTATATATATAATATATATATATATATATATATTTACATTTCCAGCGTCAACAAAATTAGTACAGTGTTATTTTTTAGTAATATCATATGTAAATTTCTTGTTATTTGATGTATAATTCAGGTAATATCTGAAACGTTTCAGACTTCTCATTCCTGTTATTAAACTCGAGGTCTAACTGATAAATATCTGAAATCGTGTTTGAGGTCCTACCAGACTTTTATACATCCTACAGATTTTATGTTAATTAACCTAACTTTGTTGGCTCATTAGATTTAAAGCTTTAAACTTAATGAACCAACATATCACCTGTAAACCACTAGTCAAGGCCATTTTAATCCCTAAAATGAGGGATTTAAGTTCTCGGAGAATATTCACTGAAAGATACCCACCTATATTAGTACGTCGGTTGTTTCCCCCCGAGGCAGGGTGACCCAAAAAGAAAGGAAAAAACTTACATCATCATTCAACACTTTCACCATCAATCATACATAATCACTGTCTTTGCAGAGGCGCTCAGATACAACAGTTTAAACGTCCCTCCAAACTGTCAATATCCCAAACCCATCCTTTAAGTGCAGGTATTGTACTTCCCATTTGCAGGGCTCAAGTCCTGCTAACCGGTTTCCCTGAATCCCTTCAAAAAATATTACCCTGCTCACACTCCAACAGCTCATCAGGTCCCAAAAACCATTCGTCTCCATTCACTCCTTTCTAACATGCTCACGCATGCTTGCTGGAACTCCAAGCCCCTAGCCCAGGAAACCTCCTTTACCCCCTCCCTCCAACCTTTTCAAGGACAAACCCTACCACGCCTTCCTTCCCCTACAGATTTATACGCTCTCCAAGTCATTCTACTTTGTTCCATTCTTTTTAAATGACCGAACCACATCAACAACCCTTCTTCAGTCCTCTGACTAATACTTTTGGTAACTCCACACCTTCTCCTAACTTCCATACTACGAATTCTCTGCATAATATTTACACCACACATTGCCCTTAGAAACATCTCCACTGCCTCCAGCCTCCTCCTCGCTGCAGCATTTACAATCCAAGCTTCACACCCATATAAGACTGTTGGTACCACTGTCCTCTCATTCCCTTCTTTGCTCTATAGATAACGTTCTTTGTCTCCATAGATACCTCAACGCACCAATCACCTTTTTTCCTTCATCAATTCTATGGTTAACCTCATCCTTCATAAACCCGTCCGCTGACAAGTCAACTCCCAAATATCTGTAAATATTCACTTCTTCCATACTCCCTCCCTCCAATGTGATATTCAATCTTTCTTTATCTAAATCATTTGATACCCTCATCACCTCACTCTTGTCTAAGTTCACTTTCAACTTTCTACCTTTACAAACCCTCCCAAACTCGTCCACTAATCTTTGCAACTTTTCTTACACATTTACTAAGTAAATGTGTAAAAAAATAAAACGTAGTAAGGTTTAAAGAATCTATAATAAAAACTTTTAATTTTGCAATGTTATTCTAAGTAATTTTTATTACTCCTTGAGGATAATTTATATTTGATCGTAATTTAAAACGAAATAATTTGTCTCATGAGTTGTATGGGAAAGTGGTGAGGGTGATGTTGGTGAACGGCTCTTGATCTGGAGAACTGGAGCTACCTGACATTTATTAGGTTTACCTAAGAGAAAACCTAATAAGTGCCTGGGGCCCAAGACTGTTCAACAGCCTCCTACCATGCATAAAGAAAGTTGGTATAAACCTTGGTAATAAATACCGACAAGTTAGTTTAGAAAGACACGTAAGCAAACACTACGACATATTTATTAGAAAACGTTTCGGTCCTGGGACCTAGATCACTTCTAACATACAGAGGTAAAAAGACATTATATATAGGCGGAGAGTGAGTTGTGAGTGACGCACGGTGACCAGAGTGAGGTGTGAGTGACGCATGGTGACCAGAGTGAAGTGTGAGTGACGCATGGTGACCTGAGTGAGGTGTGAGTGACGCATGGTGACCAGAGTGAGGTGTGAGTGACGCACGGTGACCAGAGTGAGGTGTGAGTGACGCATGGTGACCAGAGTGAGGTGTGAGTGACGCA
Organism: Cherax quadricarinatus; assembly: GCF_026875155.1. Lineage (NCBI taxonomy): Eukaryota > Metazoa > Arthropoda > Malacostraca > Decapoda > Parastacidae > Cherax > Cherax quadricarinatus. The sequence goes on along the minus strand of NC_069451.1, from coordinate 9,219,274 downwards.
CGGTGATCTGCAGAATGTCATGTTAGGATGAGGACGGGTAGACGATGAGATCATGTGACTCCTGTGTTGTTGGGTTGGTGCTGCTTAGCCTGCTTAAGTATCATGTATGCTGATGTCTTTTAAATTTTGTGGTTTCCAGTGTTATGTTCAACTGTGTCGGTGACGGCGATTAGTGAGGCTTCTGGGCACCGTCGGCGTCTGAGCTCTGGTTCGGTGAGGAAGAGCTGTGCCTCATTCCAGACCTCAGACGCCGACGGTGCCCAGAAGCCTCACTAATCGCCGTCACCAACATTAGCAAACATGATACTTAAGCAGGCTAAGCAGCACCAACCCAACAACACAGGAGTCACATGATCTCATCGTCTACCCGTCCTCATCCTAACATGACATTCTACAGGTCACCATGCGTCACTCACACCTCACTCTGGTCACCATGCGTCACTCACACCTCACTCTGGTCACCATGCGTCACTCACACCTCACTCAGGTCACCGTGCGTCACTCACAACTCACTCTCCGTCTATATATAATGTCTTTTTACCTCTGTATGTTAGAAGTGATCTGGGTCCCAGGACCGAAACGTTTTCTAATAAATATGTCATAGTGTTTGCTTACGTGTCTTTCTGAACCATAAAGAAAATTACCAGTAGATCCCTGGCTACCTTCAAGAAGGAGATGGACAGTTTTAGTTTGTACCTGACCAACTGGGCTATGATTCGTACGTTGGACTACATGCGACCATCAGTAACAGCCTGGTTGATCAGGTGCTGATCCACCGCGGGGCCTAGTCAAGGACTGACCCGCGGGGGCGTCGACCCCCCCAGAACACCCTCCGGGTGTACACCAGGTACAGTTCCTGCCATCAATCCTGCTTATCTGGAGCCCTGAGTAACAACCTCCACCTAACTTGGTCATTTATAATGTTCATAAGAAATAACTTTGAGTTTTGTATATTTTAATACCCGTCCCATATGCAGTTTAATTAAAAAAAAATTGCAAGAACCAAACTCAAAATTTGTATATGTTTCTCCTACTGGCTCATAAAAATTAGAGTAGGTGAGCTGAAAAACTCATTTATCTACGAAAAATATTTTCATTTTGGAGCAGTGGAACGCAATTTGATACTTTTTTTAAATTTTTGCTTTCAATTCTGACGAAAATTTCTAAAACTTTTCGTAGAAAAGGCAAAAACAATATATATATATATTATATAAATATTATATATATATATATATATATATATATATATATATATATAAAATATATATATATATATATATATATATATATATATATTGATTGTGACCGCACTCTACTCAACTTGACCTCACTGATATTACACTGTACCTGCACTCTTATACACATTACCGCCTCTTACTTCACAGTGACCCTGCACTCTACTACACACTGTGACCTGCACTCTTACTACACTGTGACCTGCACTCTTACTACACTGTGACCTGCACTCTTACTACACTGTGACCTGCACTCTTACTACACTGTGACCTGCACTCTTACTACACTGTGACCTGCACTCTTACTACACTGTGACCTGCACTCTTACTACACTGTGACCTGCACTCTTACTACACTGTGACCTGCACTCTTACTACACTGTGACCTGCACTCTTACTACACTGTGACCTGCACTCTTACTACACACTGTGACCTGCACTCTTACTATACTGTGACCTGCACTCTTACTACACTGTGACCTGCACTCTTACTATACTGTGACCTGCACTCTTACTATACTGTGACCTGCACTTTACTACACTAGTGACCTGCACTCTTACTACACACTGTGACCTGCACTCTTACTACACTGTGACCTGCACTCTTACTACACTGTGACCTGCACTCTTACTACACTGTGACCTGCACTCTTACTATACTGTGACCTGCACTCTTACTACACTGTGATCTGCACTCTTACTACACAGTGTGACCTGCACTCTTACTACACTGTGACCTGCACTCTTACTACACTGTGACCTGCACTCTTACTACAAAATGTGACCTGCACTCTTACTACACTGTGACCTGAACTCTTACTACACAGTGTGCCCTGCACTCTTCTACACTGTGACCTGCACTCTTTACTACACTGGGGACCTGCACTCTTACTACACACTGTGACCTGCACTCTTACTATACTGTGACCTGCACTCTTACTACACTGTGACCTGCACTCTTACTACACTGTGACCTGCACTCTTACTATACTGTGACCTGCACTCTTACTACACTGTGACCTGCACTCTTACTACACACTGTGACCTGCACTGTTATTACACACTGTGACTTGCACTGTTATTACACACTGTGACCTGCACTGTTATTACACACTGTGACCTGCACTCTTACTACACAATGTGACCTGCACTCTTACTACACAGTGACCTGCACTCTTACTACACACTGTGACCTGCACTCTTACTACACACTGTGACCTGCACTCTTACTACACATTGTGACCTGTACTGTTATTACAAACTGTGACCTGCACTGTTACTACACACTGTGACCTGCACTCTTACTACACACTGTGGCCTGTACTGTTACTACACTGTGACCTGTACTGTTACTACACACTGTGACCTGCACTCTTACTACACACTGTGACCTGCACTCTTACTACACACGGAGACCTGCACTCTTACTACACAGTGTGACCTGCACTGTTACTACACACTGTGGCCTGCACTCTTACCACACACGGTGACCTGCACTCTTACTACACAGTGTGACCTGCACTACTACTACAACCGAACCTTATGACCATGTCTGCATGCTTTTAGGCACTGAGGTGCTGTTTGGCTGATTAGACATTTGCATTAACGAGCAGGTATACAAGTATACCTAATAAAGTGGCCACTGAGTATACATTGTAATGTTTCTTAACGTGGTATACGTACATAAAAAAATCATATGCTATTTACCTAAACTGACCCATATAACATATCTCAGTATTTGAATTGAATAGACTTAATACTGCATATAACAATAAGGAAGAATGAAGTTCGGTATGTGTAGCAGAACTTCCAACTAACCTCTCTTCTTTAAGTGAGGTGATATATGTCCCTCTGTTACACTATCATAAGTATTTGTTAGTGTTGACTTGTTACAGCTGTGGCATCGGCCCTCTAGAAGTTGTCGCTCGCACGCTGGGTTTATCCTCGGCTCTTTTTCTCTATCTGTAACTTTTGCTCTTCCCCATCTATTATTCATCTATCCCACCCTCACCCCTTGTGGGTCCTTAAACTGTGAGTTCTTCCAGCTCTAGCTCTAGTAAGTAGGTTAGGAACCTTGACTGGTAGCGAACAGGTGTATATACACCTGTGTATATACACATAGGTGAATGCCACCTAGTGTATGCTTACTGGTGTATGCCACATAATGCATGTCTCCTGGTGTATGCCATCTAGTGTATGCCTCCTGGTGTATACCACCTAGTGTATTCCTCCTGGTGTATTCCACCTAGCGTATGCCTCCTGTTTTATGCCTGCTGGTGTATGTCTCCAGGTGTAAGCCACCTAGTTCATGTCTCCTGGTGTATGCCACCTAGTGTACGCCTCCTGCTGTATGCCACCTAGTGTATGCCTCCAGGTGTATGCCACCTAGTGTATGCCTCCTGGTGTATGCCTCCTGGTATATGAAACCTAGTATATGCCTCCTGGTATATGCCACCTAGTGTATGCCTCCTGGTGTATGACACTAAGGGTATGTCTCCTAGTGTATGCCACCTAGTGTATGCCTCGTGGTGTATGCCACCTAGTGTATGCCTCCTGGTGTATGCCACCTAGTGTATGTTTCCTGGTGTATGCCTCCTAGTGTATGCCTCCTGGCGTATGCCACCTAGTGTATGCCTACTGGTGTATGCCACCTAGTGTATGCCTCCTGGTGTATTCCACCTAGCGTATGCCTCCTAGTGTACGCCTCCTGGTGTATGCCACCTACTGTATGCCTCCTGGTGTATGCCACCTACTGTATGCCTCCTGGTGTATGCCACCTAGTGTATGCCTCCTGGTGTATGCCCCCTAGTGTATGCCTCCTGGTGTATGCCACCTAGTGTATGCCTCCTGGTGTATGCCCCCTAGTGTATGCCTCATGGTGTATGCCACCTACTGTATGCCTCCTAGTGTATGCCTCCTGGTGTATGCCACCTAGTGTATGCCTCCTGGTGTATGCCACCTAGTGTATGTTTCCTGGTGTATGCCTCCTAGTGTATGCCTCCTGGCGTATGCCACCTAGTGTATGCCTACTGGTGTATGCCACCTAGTGTATGCCTCCTGGTGTATTCCACCTAGCGTATGCCTCCTAGTGTACGCCTCCTGGTGTATGCCACCTACTGTATGCCTCCTGGTGTATGCCACCTACTGTATGCCTCCTGGTGTATGCCACCTAGTGTATGCCTCCTGGTGTATGCCCCCTAGTGTATGCCTCCTGGTGTATGCCACCTAGTGTATGCCTCCTGGTGTATGCCCCCTAGTGTATGCCTCATGGTGTATGCCACCTACTGTATGCCTCCTAGTGTATGCCTCCTGGTGTATGCCACCTAGTGTATGCCTCCTGGTGTATGCCACCTAGTGTATGCCTCCTGGTGTATGCCTCCTGGTGTATGTCTCCTGGTGTATGCCACCTAGTGTATGCCACCTAGTGTATGCCACCTAGTGTATGCCACCTAGTGTATGCCACCTAGTGTATGCCTCCTGGTGTATGCCTCCTGGTGTATGTCTCCTGGTGTATGCCACCTAGTGTATGCCACCTAGTGTATGCCACCTAGTGTATGCCACCTAGTGTATGCCACCTAGTGTATGCCTCCTGGTGTATGCCTCCTGGTGTATGTCTCCTGGTGTATGCCACCTAGTGTATGCCACCTAGTGTATGCCACCTAGTGTATGCCACCTAGTGTATGCCACCTAGTGTATGCCTCCTGGTGTATGCCTCCTGGTGTACGCCTCCTGGTGTATGCCACCTAGTGTATGCCTGCTGGTGTATGCCACCTAGTGTATGCCTCCTGGTGTATGCCTCCTGGTGTATGCCTCCTGGTGTATGCCTCCTGGTGTGTTTTCGCTCAGGAATTTAAAAATATTAATATTTTGGGAGGAATTAGTGTGCAGGTGATATTCAGCCTTAATAAATCTCGTGTAGTTGATAGTAGTTAAACTTAAAGAAAAACTCGGATATTAATATAATTTTGTACTTTATTCGAACAGAATAATATCTTGTTGTCATTTAAATCAATCACCAAAATTAACTCAAGATATTAACATTGTTTCTCGTGCACTAATATTAACATTTTTTCTCGTGCACTAATATTAACATTGTTTCTCGTGCACTAATATTAACATTGTTTCTCGTGCACTATATTAACATTGTTCTCGTGCACTAATATTAACATTGTTTCTCGTGCACTAATATTAACATTGTTTCTCGTGCACTAATATTAACATTGTTTCTCGTGCACTAATATTAACATTGTTTCTCGTGCACTAATATTAACATTGTTTCTCGTGCACTAATATTAACATTGTTTCTCGTGCACTAATATTAACATTGTTTCTCATGCACTAATATAACATTGTTTCTCGTTGCACTAATATTAACATTGTTTCTCGTGCACTAATATTAACATTGTTTCTCGTGCACTAATATTAACATTGTTTCTCGTGCACTAATATTAGCATTGTTTCTCGTGCACTAATATTAACATTGTTTCTCATGCACTAATATTAACATTGTTTCTCGTGCACTAATATTAACATTGTTTTCGTGCACTAATATTAACATTGTTCTCATGCACTAATATTAACATTGTTTTCTCGTGCACTAATCATAACATGTTCCTCATGCACTAATATTAACATTGTTTTCTCGTGCACTAATATTAACATTGTTCCTCATGCACTAATATTAACATTGTTCCTCATGCACTAATATTAACATTGTTTCTCGTGCAGTAATATTAACATTGTTTCTCGTGCACTAATATTAACATTGTTCCTCATGCACTAATATTAACATTGTTTCTCCGTGCACTAATATTAACATGTTTCCTCATGCACTAATATATACATTGTTTCTCGTGCACTAATATAACATTGTTCCTCATGCACTAATATTAACATTGTTTCTCGTGCACTAATATTAACATTGTTCCTCATGCACTAATATTAACATTGTTTCTCGTGCACTAATATTAACATTGTTCCTCATGCACTAATATTAACATTGTTTCTCGTGCACTAATATTAACATTGTTTCCTCATGCACTAATATTAACATTGTTTCTCGTGCACTAATATTAACATTGTTCCTCATGCACTAATATTAACATTGTTCCTCAGCACTATATTAACATTGTTTCTCGTGCAGTAATATTAACATGTTTTCTCGTGCACTAATATTAACATTGTTCCTCATGCACTAATATTAACATTGTTTCTCGTGCACTAATATTAACATTGTTTCTCGTGCACTAATATTAACATTGTTCCTCATGCACTAATATTAACATTGTTTCTCGTGCACTAATATTAACATTGTTCCTCATGCACTAATATTAACATTGTTTCTCGTGCACTAATATTAACATTGTTCCTCATGCACTAATATTAACATTGTTCCTCATGCACTAATATTAACATTGTTTCTCGTGCACTAATATTAACATTGTTCCTCATGCACTAATATTAACATTGTTTCTCGTGCACTAATATTAACATTGTTTCTCGTGCACTAATATTAACATTGTTCCTCATGCACTAATATTAACATTGTTTCTCGTGCACTAATATTAACATTGTTCCTCATGCACTAATATTAACATTGTTTCTCGTGCACTAATATTAACATTGTTCCTCATGCACTAATATTAACATTGTTTCTCGTGCACTAATATTAACATTGTTCCTCATGCACTAATATTAACATTGTTCCTCATGCACTAATATTACATTGTTTCTCGTGCACTAATATTAACATTGTCCTCATGCACTTAATATTAACATTGTTCCTCATGCACTAATATTAACATTGTTTCTCGTGCACTAATATTAACATTGTTCCTCATGCACTAATATTAACATTGTTCCTCATGCACTAATATTAACATTGTTTCTCGTGCACTAATATTAACATTGTTCCTCGTGCACTAATATTAACATTGTTCCTCGTGCACTAATATTAACACCAAGAGATACACACATACTCAGCTTATGTATCTTGTCTTATATAACCTCTGACACATAAAACAAAATAATTTTTACACTGTGTTTAAGGGATACAAAGTTAATAGTGGCCGTCATAAAGCAGTACTCACTCGAGATATACAGTATATTATTACCATCGTTATTCTTGCTTAGGCTATTCAGGCTATTATTAAAATAATGAAACTAATACAGTTTGTTTCACTTAGCGAGGAGCCTTCATCAAGTCTTACTGCAAATACACATGTATGCACACATGGAGACATTTAATAAAGAAATATACCGTCACAAGCAGTTTCTTCAGTCGTAAACACAGTCATCTTGTACAAATTGTATATACAACACGAGTAAGGTGAACAAGGTGAACAATGGAAAGAGTAGAATAATATAAGGAAAGCTGACCAAGTGGTGGAGGGAGGCGTTGCTTCCCATCATCTTTATTTCACTAATACTCCTCCCTGTAAAGAAACTTGTGTAAGCCAAACTTTTCATCAATAATGATACCCAACTACTGCACTCAACTTGTCAGTATTTTATACCATTTCCAACGAGGCTGGAGGAAGAGTTGAGGAAGGATTTGCTCAGAGTGGGCCAGTAGGTCCACTTCGGTGTTCCTCTGTTTACGTTGATATAATCTGACGGTATTTTCACTGTTGGGTAGAAGTTTTTTGAATGTACCATACCTGTCGGATCTTTAACTTTTATTTATTTTTCATTGAAGTAACCATCGATTTGTTTTCTTTCCTTACGAAACAATTTGACAACGCGCAAATAGATGAGAGCACAATTCCATGAGTCCTCAATCAGTCTCCCCTGGAAACAGCATTCTGAACGATAATTCCTTAATTGGCAATAATGTCTCGGTATGTTTTAGCTCTTTGTTTCTAGATTGAAGTCATCTTTTCTTTAATATTTGTAGGGAAGAAATCATTTCTCTCCCCAGCTACAGATTACATTTTTTTTCCTAAGTCTTTCCTCAGCGGTTGACACTGGAGGCGGTGGACTGGCACTTCTGTAAGGTCCAGACATAATTCACATGCATCTCTAAAGAATTTTCACGATGTGCAGAAGGTTTACGACCATTTCGGAGAAGTTTTCCGAGGATCGTCGAAGGGCGACGTCCCTGGTAAAACAGTCTGTGAGGGGCTCTGGCAGACTTTCTTCTACTGTGACTCTGGGCTCACTCTTCCTTAGTAAATAATCTAATTTTCAAATAAGTTGAGGATGATAAAACGGTGTTTTGAATGCTTGGAAAAATTCGGTTTATCAAGTGACGCGGGTAAACTCCAAAAATCTGCCAGAGACAGAATAAAATTAAGAATAATGATCTAGGTAATAAACCACTACTTGTCTTCTCTATATCCAAATGGTGGACGAGTTTTCCAATGATGTCAATTCTTTTAATAATTCCTTTGCCTTTATCTTCAGCATCCTGAAATTTAGTAGTCAATCCAGGATTTGCTGAGCAGGCAAGTGCTTTTCCTGCCTGACATGAGAAAGACATTTATTCACCACTTCATCATATCTTGTGCTTTTCTGGGAGCATCATAAAGTTACTAACAGACCAAAAGGAATTGATCATTAAAGACAGACACCTATAGCCCAGGAGCCTCACAGTACCTGTAGCCCAGGAACCTCACAGTACCTGTAGCCCAGGAGCCTCACAGTACCTGTAGCCCAGGAACCTCACAGTAACCTGTAACCCAGGAGCCTCACAGTACCTGTACCCAGGAGCCTCACAGTACCTGTAGCCCAGGAGCCTCACAGTACCTGTAGCCCAGGAGCCTCACAGTACCTGTAGCCCAGGAACCTCACAGTACCTGTAACCCAGGAGCCTCACAGTACCTGTAGCCCAGGAGCCTCACAGTACCTGTAGCCCAGGAGCCTCACAGTACCTGTAGCCCAGGAGCCTCACAGTACCTGTAGCCCAGGAGCCTCACAGTAACTGTAGCCCAGGAGCCTCACAGTACCTGTAGCCCAGGAGCCTCACAGTACCTGTAGCCCAGGAGCCTCACATTACCTGTAGCCCAGGAGCCTTCACAGTACCTGTAGCCCAGAGTCCTCACAGTACCTGTAGCCCAGGAGCCTCACGTACCTGTAGCCCAGGAGCCTCACAGTACCTGTAGCCCAGAGCCTCACAGTACCGTTAGCCCAGGAGCCTCACAGTACCTGTAGCCAGGGCCCTCACAGTACCTGTAGCCCAGGAGCCTCACAGTACCTGTAGCCCAGGACTCACAGTACCTGTAGCCCAGGAGCCTCACATACCAGTAGCCCAGGAGCCTACAGTTACCTGTAGCCCAGGAGCCTCACAGTACCTGTAGCCCAGGACCTCACAGTACCTGTACCCAGGAGCCTCACAGTACCTGTAGCCCAGGAGCCTCACATGTACCTTACCCAGGAGCCTCACAGTACCTGTAGCCCAGAACCTCACAGTACCTGTAGCCCAGGAACCTCACAGTACTGTAGTCCCAGGAACTCACAGTACCTGTAGCCCAGGAGCCTCACAGTACCTGTAACCCCAGGAGCCTCAACAGTAACTGTAGCCCAGGAGCCTCACAGTACCTGTAGCCCAGGAGCCTCACAGTACCTGTAGCCCAAGCCTCACAAGTACCTGTAGCCCAGGAACCTCACAGTACCTGTAGCCCAGGAGCCTCACAGTACCTGTAGCCCAGGAGCCTCACAGTACCTGTAGCCCAGGAACCTCACAGTACCTGTAGCCCAGGAACCTCACAGTACCTGTAGCCCAGGAGCCTCACAGTACCTGTAGCCCAGGAGCCTCACAGTACCTGTAGCCCAGGAGCCTCACAGTACCTGTAGCCCAGGAGCCTCACAGTACCTGTAGCCCAGGAACATCACAGTACCTGTAGCCCAGGAACCTCACAGTACCTGTAGCCCAGGAACCTCACAGTACCTGTAGCCCAGGAACCTCACAGTACCTGTAGCCCAGGAGCCTCACAGTACCTGTAGTCCAGGAGCCTCACAGTACCTGTAGCCCAGGAACCTCATCAGAACCTGTAGCCCAGGAGCCTCACAGTACCTGTACCCAGGAACCTCACAGTACTGTAGCCCAGGAAGCCTCACAGTACCTGTAGCCCAGGAACCTCACAGTACCTGTAAGCCCAGGAACCTCACAGTACCTGTAGCCCAGAACCTCACAGTACCTGTAGCCCAGGAACCTCACAGTACCTGTAGCCCAGGAGCCTCACAGTACCTGTAGCCCAGGAGCCTCACAGTACCTGTAGCCCAGGAGCCTCACAGTACCTGTAGCCCAGGAGCCTCACAGCACCTGTAGCCTAGGAGCCTCACAGCACCTGTAGCCCAGGAGCCTCACAGTACCTGTAGCCCAGGAGCCTCACAGTACCTGTAGCCCAGGAGCCTCACAGTACCTGTAGCCCAGGAGCCTCACAGCACCTGTAGCCCAGGAGCCTCACAGCACCTGTAGCCCAGGAGCCTCACAGCACCTGTAGCCCAGGAGCCTCACAGCACCTGTAGCCCAGGAGCCTCACAGCACCTGTAGCCCAGGAGCCTCACAGCACCTGTAGCCCAGGAGCCTCACAGCACCTGTAATCCAGGGGTCTCACAGCACCTGTAGCCCAGGAGTCTCACAGCACCTGTAGCCCAGGGGCCTCACAGCACCTGTAGCCCAGGAGTCTCACAGCACCTGTAGCCCAGAAGGCTACAAAATCTTAATCAGGCTCTGAACTCACTTATTATATTAATGACATTCAAAAGTGACAAGCAGATGCACAACACACACTTGCAACACTTGTGTGTCTGGATTGTGGAGATGTTGCACCAACCTGTGGCTTAAATACTGAACATAAATACTGAAGATAGTGGAAGAAATAGCTTTCTGCGCTTCATCGCTTTCGTACATCCCTGTGCTTGATCCCTCTCAGTCATTTCTTTTGCACACTCAGCTCCTTAACCTCCTGTCTGTCACTCTAGTGCTCTCCAACATCCCTCTCGCTCACCTCCCCCCTCCCACACTCCGCTTCCTTTTCCCCGCCCTTCAGTTCTGTCATACACAACTATCCCTAACTCTCTCTCTCTCTCTCTTTCAACTTTGTCTCTCACTCCTCTCTAAAACCCCTCCCTCACCTCTCTCTCTCACTCACCCCTCTCCTGCTCTTTAATATTCAAACCTTCATTAAATGCAAATGCCCTCCAAATTTTACTGGTTGCCTGCTTTATGAGAAAATTTGGGAGGAATATGAGGAAGGCGAACGAGCATGTAAGCGCGATTAGGGGTGGAGGCACCATCATGTCTCCGGAGTTAGTGCGTCGTTGGGCGATGATGGCCCGCTCTTATACCCTGGGGATTCACGCTCCACTTTCTCTCGCCAACCAACCTGTTTTTTTTTTAAGCATCCCCTACCCCCCAACGCCTGTCAGTTCTTTCCGGTGAGCGTGGAGGGGTTGTGGAGGGTTAATGGGGGTGGGAGAGTGGGTGGGTGGGGGTTGTAGGTGAAAGTGATAGGTTCCGAGGCACTAAAAGAATGTTATATTGACACTCCTACCAGTAGGTACGATGCCTTGTGATAACGTCCAGCTCCTGGGCTCCTTACCACGAATAAAATGTAGATCTACTTGGGGGGGGGACCGGCACCCCGCCACTCGAGCACGACTCTTCACTCTTAACAATTCGCCAACTGGGACAAAATTTCAAATGTCAAATACTGTTGGGTTAAACGTTTTTCTCTGCATCAGTGACGTTTATTACTTTATGAGGGTACTCGCTGTTACCTGTGTGTGTGTTATTCTCTTGCATGAAGAGTTTTATTCCAGGGAGGTAAGAATAATTTTTCTGGTGCTTATTAAAAGTGAAGTAAAAGCCTCACTTGGATTGCGTATGTTATGTAGACTGAATTCTCTGTCATGAAGGTAATGGGGCTGGCAGGAGGTGAAGACCAAGGACAGCCCAAAGTTCACTTTTACATTATAGAACAGGCCTCTACACTACACTTGTTTCATGAACTTAGCTTAAAGGGATTGGCACCTATGGGCCGTTAATGCTGCCACGGTCTCTAAACTGGTACCCAGCACTCAACTTCCAGAACTTCCAACATTTTCTCCATGGCCGCCGCCTGTTTCATCGTTCCGACCTAGTACTCGAAGAAAAAAAAACAGAAAACTAGAATATATGTGTTGCCAAGTTCTTTGGTCTCTTCAAGTTCTGCGTGTGCCATCCAGGCTCACAAGGCTTTATTATTAAGGCTTTGGCTGACTCCAGCAACCTGTCCTTCAACTTCAGCATTAACTTTGCATCCAAAAACCCTCTGAGGTAACAAAGAGCTCTCTTCATTCTCTATTCTTGTTCTCAAGAAAGAATTTTTAGACGAATCTAGAAATTCTACTTTGTCTTTCTAATGGGAAGCCTCGGGTCGTGATCTCTGACAACCAGGTCTCCACCCAGGTCTTTTTCTCGGCAAATTCCTGTGGCGGATGTACTGATAAGCGGTCTAGCGGCCACTTAGAAGCTCCGACTTCTAAGTGACGCCCAAATCATGACCCACACATAGGAGAATGAAAGTTACGACGTTTCAGTCCGACTTGGACCATTGACTAATCACATATTAGTCACACAGTTTTAAGTATTCCATATATTTTGTTGAATATTTATATCAGAAAATCTGTTTACTGGACATCAGTGGCATAGCGGCACAGTGGCACAGCAGCACAGTGGCACAACGGCACAGTGGCATAGCAGCACAGTGGCACAGCAGCACAATAGCAAAGTGGCACAGCGGCACAGTGATACAGCGGCACAGTGATACAGCGGCACAGCGGCACAGTAGTACAGCGGCACAGCGGCACAGTGGCACAGCGGCACAGTAGTACAGCGGCACAGTGGCACAGCGGCACAGTGGCACAGTGGCACAACGGCACAGTGGTACAGCAGCACAGTGGCACAGCAGCACAGAGGCACAGCGGCACAACAGCACAGCAGCACAGCGGCACAGTGGCACAGTGGCATGGTAGTACAGCGGCACAGTGGCACAGCAGCACAGTGGCACAGCGGTAGTTATACAGTCCATCCTAATTTGACTCAAATGCTAAATTTTAATTTCGAATAGTTGAGTAACTGGGAGGAGCGAGGGAGCCTCCCTGGAAGGAGCCTCCCTTGAAGGAGCCACCCTTGAAGGAGTCTTCCTTGAAGGAGCCACCCTTGAAGGAGCCATCCTTGAAGGAGCCACCCTTGAAGGAGCCACCCTTGAAGGAGCCACCCTTGAAGGAGCCACCCTTGAAGGAGCCATCCTTGAAGGAGCCTCCTTTGAAGGAGCCACCCTTGAAGGAGCCTCCCTTGAAGGAGCCACCCTTGAAGGAGTCTTCCTTGAAGGAGCCACCCTTGAAGGAGCCTCCCTTGAAGGAGCCTCCTTTGAAGGAGCCACCCTTGAAGGAGTCTTCCTTGAAGGAGCCACCCTTGAAGGAGCCATCCTTGAAGGAGCCTCCTTTGAAGGAGCCACCCTTGAAGGAGCCTCCCTTGAAGGAGTCACCCTTGAAGGAGCCACCCTTGAAGGAGCCACCCTTGAAGGAGTCTTCCTTGAAGGAGCCACCCTTGAAGGAGCCATCCTTGAAGGAGCCTCCTTTGAAGGAGCCACCCTTGAAGGAGCCTCCCTTGAAGGAGTCACCCTTGAAGGAGCCACCCTTGAAGGAGTCTTCCTTGAAGGAGCTACCCTTGAAGGAGCCACCCTTGAAGGAGCCTCCTTTGAAGGAGCCACCCTTGAAGGAGCCTCCCTTGAAGGAGTCACCCTTGAAGGAGCCACCCTTGAAGGAGCCTCCTTTTAAGGAGCCACCCTTGAAGGAGCCTCCCTTGAAGGAGCCACCCTTGAAGGAGCCACCCTTGAAGGAGCCACCCTTGAAGAAGCCTCCTTTGAAGGAGCCTCCCTTGAAGGAGCCACCCTTGAAGAAGCCTCCCTTGAAGGAGCCTCCCTTGAAGGAGCCTCCCTTGAAGAAGCCTCCCTTGAAGGAGCCTCCCTTGAAGGAGCCACCCTTGAAGGAGCCACACTTGAAGGAGCCACCCTTGAAGAAGCCTCCCTTGAAGGAGCCACCCTTGAAGAAGCCTCCCTTGAAGGAGCCACCCTTGAAGGAGCCACCCTTGAAGGAGCCACCCTTGAAGAAGCCTCCCTTGAAGGAGCCTCTCTTGAAGAAGCCACCCTTGAAGAAGCCTCCCCTGAAGGAGCCTCCCTTGAAGAAGCCTCCCTTGAAGGAGCCACCCTTGAAGGAGCCTCCCTTGAAGGAGCCTCCCTTGAAGGAGCCACCCTTGAAGGAGCCTCCCTTGAAGGAGCCACCCTTGAAGAAGCCTCCCTTGAAGGAGCCTCCCTTGAAGAAGCCTCCCTTGAAGGAGCCACCCTTGAAGGAGCCTCCCTTGAAGGAGCCACCCTTGAAGGAGCCACCCTTGAAGGAGCCACCCTTGAAGAAGCCTCCCTTGAAGGAGCCTCCCTTGAAGGAGCCACCCTTGAAGAAGCCTCCCTTGAAGGAGCCTCCCTTGAAGGAGCCACCCTTGAAGGAGCCTCCCTTGTTGAAGGAGCCACCCTTGAAGAAGCCTCCCTTGAAGGAGCCTCCCTTGAAGGAGCCACCCTTGAAGAAGCCTCCCTTGAAGGAGCCTCCCTTGAAGGAGCCACCCTTGAAGGAGCCACCCTTGAAGGAGCCACCCTTGTTGAAGGAGCCACCCTTGAAGGAGCCACCCTTGAAGGAGCCACCCTTGAAGGAGCCACACTTGAAGGAGCCTCCCTTGAAGGAGCCACCCTTGAAGGAGCCACCCTTGAAGGAGCCACACTTGAAGGAGCCACACTTGAAGGAGCCACCCTTGAAGGAGCCACCCTTGAAGGAGCCACCCTTGAAGGAGCCACCCTTGAAGGAGCCACACTTGAAGGAGCCACCCTTGAAGGAGCCACACTTGAAGGAGCCACCCTTGAAGGGGCCACCCTTGAAGGAGCCACCCTTGAAGGAGCCTCCCTTGAAGGAGCCACACTTGAAGGAGCCACCCTTGAAGGAGCCACCCTTGAAGGAGCCACCCTTGAAGGAGCCACCCTTGAAGGAGCCACCCTTGAAGGAGCCACCCTTGAAGGAACCTCCTAAATGTTCCTTTTAATTAAGGCTCCCTCACCTCTAAATCCGTTTCTGATAGATAACCTTCATGACTGATTTGTTAACATTTTTGGTTTTTGAATATTAACATTAAAAATGTTATAAAATACTGACAAGTTAAATATTAAGACACAAGTGCAACAGTTTAGTATCTTTATTGAAGACGCTGCACAGTATCGTCTTTATTAAAGACGCTGCACAGTATCGTCTTTATTGAAGACGCTGCACAGTATCGTCTTTATTGAAGACGCTGCACAGTATCGTCTTTATTAAAGACGCTGCACAGTATCGTCTTTATTGAAGACGCTGCACAGTATCGTCTTTATTGAAGACGCTGCACAGTATCGTCTTTATTGAAGACGCTGCACAGTATCGTCTTTATTGAAGACGCTGCACAGTATCGTCTTTATTGAAGACGCTGCACAGTATCGTCTTTATTAAAGACGCTGCACAGTATCGTCTTTATTAAAGACGCTGCACAGTATCGTCTTTATTGAAGACGCTGCACAGTATCGTCTTTATTGAAGACGCTGCACAGTATAGTCTTTATTGAAGACGCTGCACAGTATCGTCTTTATTGAAGACGCTGCACAGTATCGTCTTTATTGAAGACGCTGCACAGTATCGTCTTTATTGAAGACGCTGCACAGTATCGTCTTTATTGAAGACGCTGCACAGTATCGTCTTTATTGAAGACGCTGCACAGTATCGTCTTTATTGAAGACGCTGCACAGTATCGTCTTTATTAAAGACGCTGCACAGTATCGTCTTTATTAAAGACGCTGCACAGGCTTCTTCAGTCGAATACAGAAAGTAGGCAGTTACCTTATGATCCACTTAGGTCAAGCAGGAGCAGCTTTCATGCAACACTGTCTTATTGTATAAAATAATCTTTGTGAAGAAGACACTTTTCTTGTGTTCAGTTTTATCATTTTCCTCCAACTGATCACTGAGTGACTTTATCAGTTACAACCCTTGACGTAGTTACTTACTACATTGTTAGAACAACACTTAGACGATCATAACCTTGGTGATTATGGTATCAGCTGATTATAGTGGTAGTTTATGGTGCCAGTGATGTATTGTGTCAACCGGTAATAGTGATGCATGGTGTCAACTGGTTAGAGTGACCTATGGTTCTAGTTTTTTTTTTATTTTGATATATGGTGTCAGCTGGTCATAGTGATGTATTGTGTCTACTGGTTGTAGTGATGTGTAGTGTCTGCTGGTTGTAGTGATGTACTGTGACTGTTGGTTGTAGTGATGTGTGGTGTCTGCTGGTTGTAGTGATGTGTGGTGTCTGCTGGTTGTAGTGATGTATGGTGTTAGGTGGTTATAGTGATGCATTGTGTCTGCTGGTTGTAGTGATGTACAGTGACTGCTGGTTGTAGTAATGTGTGGTGTCTGTTGGTTGTAATGATGTACTTTGTTGGTTGTAGTGATGAGTGGTGTCTGCTGGTTGTAGTGATGAGTGGTGTCTGCTGGTTGTAGTGATGTACTGTGTCGGTTGTAGTAATGTGTGGTGTCTGCTGGTTGTAGTGATGAGTGGTGTCTGCTGGTTGTAATGATGTACTGTGTCTGTTGGTTGTTAGAGACGTGTGGTGTCTGCTGGTTGTAGTGATGAGTGGTGTCTGCTGGTTGTAATGATGTACTGTGTCTGTTGGTTGTAGAGACGTGTGGTGTCTGCTGGTTGTAGTGATGAGTGGTGTCTGCTGGTTGTAATGATGTACTGTGTCTGTTGGTTGTAGAGACGTGTGGTGTCTGCTGGTTGTAGTGATGTACTGCGTCTGTTGGTTGTACTGATGTGTGGTGTCTGCTGGTTGTAGTGATGTACTGCGTCTGCTGGTTGTAGAGACGTGTTTTGTCTGCCGGTTGTAGTGATGTACTGTGTCTGCTAGTTCTAGTTATGTACTGTGTCTGCTGGTTGTAGTGATGTGTGGTGTCTGCTGGTTGTAGTGATTTAAGGTGTCTGCTGGTTGTAGTGATTTACTGTGTCTGCTGATTGTAGTGATGTGTGGTGTCTGCTGGTTGTAGTGATGTACTGTGTCTGTTGATTGTAGTAATGTGTGGTGTTTGCTTGTCGTAGTGATGCACTGTGTCTGTTGGTTGTACTGATGTGTGGTGTCTGCTGGTTGTAGTGATGTACTGTGTCTGTTGGTTGTACTGATGTGTGGTGTCTGCTGGTTGTAGTGATGTACTGTGTCTGTTGGTTGTACTGATGTGTGGTGTCTGCTGGTTGTAGTGATGTACTGTGTCTGCTGGTTGTAGTGATGTACTGTGTCTGCTGGTTGTAGTGATGTACTGTGTCTACTGGTTGTAATGATGTGTGGTGTCTACTGGTTGTAGTGATTTAATGTGTCTACTGGTTGTAGTGATGTGTGGTGTCTGCTGGTTGTAGTGATTTACTGTGTCTGCTGACTGTAGTGATGTGTGGTGTCTACTGGTTGTAGTGATGTGTAGTGTCTGCTGGTTGTAATGTATGTATTATTTTTCTGTTCTCCAGGAACAGTCCATGATGACAGAAGTGCAGCATCTGGTAGCTTCAATTAGTCAACCTCTCCAGTTTCTCTTCTTGTTTCTTTATCAGCTGCAACCTGTCGAAACTCCCATGCCATCTACTACTGCAAAACAACGAATGCAATAAAATTGCAAGCTATAACTTTGAAACATTTCAGTCGAACATGAAAGGACACTTTGACTCTCCGCTTCTCACCCGGAAGGACCACCTCACACGCCTCCGACATACCTCGCATACAAGTCTTACCATCCTCAAAGCCCTAACTAACACATCCTAGGGAGCATAGCATAAAATTCTTCTCCAGTTCTGATCTAAAATTCTTAGCCAATTATTTTCTGCTGCCAAGCATCCGCAACAGCGGCATCATCAAACCTCCAGAATTTGGACTTAACACAAAACACTGCTCTGCTAATTATTTGCTGGGCAAATCACGGAACGGGTGAGCTATGAATCCGCAAGTGCGTTATCTGCGGGGCTTATTCCCCTCACCTCTAATAAGCACTCGAGGATAAATAGAGTAATAAGGATATCCAACCAGGAGAGAAGTCGAAACAATGAATTTAAATTGGAAAACATAGATTAATATAGAATGTAGGAAAGTTTTGGTGAAATAGTTGATGAACTGGCTAAGGCAGTGAATATTTAGTCAAGCTGAATACATACATGAGGAGCCAGTCTATCAGCATCATGTCTACCATCATTAGGGGATTCAAAACCAAGGTTGGTGAACTCACACACAGTGAGCTCACCAATATTGGGCACTCATCGTGAACACTCATCGTGAACATTCATCGTGAACATTCATCGTGAACACTCATCGTGAACATTCATCGTGAACACTCATCGTGAACATTCATCGTGAACACTCATCGTGAACATTCATCGTGAACACTCATCGTGAACACTCATCGTGAACATTCATCGTGAACACTCATCGTGAACACTCATCGTGAACATTCATCGTGAACACTCATCGTGAACACTCATCGTGAACACTCATCGTGAACACTCATCGTGAACACTCATCGTGAACACTCATCGTGAACATTCATCGTGAACATTCATCGTGAACATTCATCGTGAACACTCATCGTGAACATTCATCGTGAACATTCATCGTGAACACTCATCGTGAACACTCATCGTGAACACTCATCGTGAACATTCATCGTGAACATTCATCGTGAACATTCATCGTGAACATTCATCGTGAACACTCATCGTGAACACTCATCGTGAACACTCATCGTGAACACTCATCGTGAACACTCATCGTGAACACTCATCGTGAACATTCATCGTGAACATTCATCGTGAACATTCATCGTGAACATTCATCGTGAACACTCATCGTGAACATTCATCGTGAACACTCATCGTGAACATTCATCGTGAACACTCATCGTGAACATTCATCGTGAATATTCATCGTGAACACTCATCGTTTTGACATGATCGTTGTTGTTGAGACATTTTTGGACAACAGTAGTCCAGAAAATTTTGCTATAATTGATGGCTACGGTTCATGGATGTGAAGAGACAAATATGGTCAGGAAGGGGGCATTGTCGCCTACTTTTCCAAAAGCGTACATGCCAAACTCATTAATGTTACTATTCTTAATCATCCGGCAATGTTCTTCAGGTTATGCATTAATCCTAGTGTCTCCATACAAGCATGTGTCATGTACAGGCTTATCAGCAAATGGAGGCATCTCAAAACCGTGCTATCTCAAGATCAGGAAGAGAAGGCTCCAAAACTTGGTTCTTGGTTAAGGACCAACCTGATGAAATTATTTCACTTCAGTATTGACAGGATGGGACTTTCTTTACTAGCAATCAAGAGAAACCTGACCTCTTTGCTGAAGACTTTGCTGCCAAGATACAAGTTCCTGATCCAGCAAGGGAACCTTCAAGGACTGTCTCAAAATGATCAGAGGGAACAATAAAAAAAAAAAAAAAAAAAAAAAGGCTGTGGGTCCAGATAAGGTGAACCTAATAATGGCTAACTAGATGTGCATACAAACTAGCGTCACTTCTAATTTACATCTATTAGAGCTGCCTAGCGCATTATAAACACATTCTCTGTGGAAAGGGGCAAATGTAGTTCCTATTCACTTAAAAGAAAAGCAGAACAAAAGTCAACAGCTACAGACTAGCGGCACTCCTGTCAATCACTGATAAAATTCTTGAGACAATAATCTCACGGCAAATGACAGCATTTTTAGATTATTTCTCGCTTCTTTGTGACCGTTAATATGGCTTCAGAAAAGGTCACTCTGTGTCACCAGTCACTGAATGAAGCCAAGATCAGCTGGGCAGTACCATTGGATATTTCTGGTGCTTTTGACCGAATATGGCACAAGGGACTCTTGACAAAGCTGCAAGCACTTGGAGTCTCTGATTCTACACTATGTCTACTTAGTGATTACCGTCAAGGTAGATCTCTAAGAGTAGTTCTCAATGGATAATAGTCAAAAAGACAGTCAGTCGGAGCCAGTGTTCCACAGGGAAGTGTGCTTGGTCCAAAGTTATGGAATTTCTACTTCAATGACCTTCATCAACTCTTCTCAGTATCCCATGAATAAGCAGATGACTGTACTCTGGCATTTGCTTACTGCTCTCAGGTACATTGGTCACCATCTTACAGAAATATCAACCTGGGGAAAACAATGACAGGTTACCCTTGCTTCTATGCAAACGCAGTTGATGATGGTCTCTAGGCACCACACGTCAGTGCTGGAACAGTAGTGGGAATGAATGGGAAAGTTGATGGCCAATGATAAGGTGGATATCCTAAGGGTAAGACCTGATTCCACACCGTCAGTTAAGAACAACTTGGTAAAGTTTGCAAACAAGGCAGCCAAGTTCGACTAGAAGAAGCTGCAAAACTCTGTAAGAGGCAAATATGCGCTTACACCTAGAGTATGCTCCACTCACTTGGACTACCTGCCCCCTATCTCATCTACGACTTCAGGACAAAACAGAAAACTGTGAAAAACGACTTATCTCTAACCTGAACCCGGCAGGTATAGATACAAGGCCAATATTGTCACACTTTGCTTTGCGGACAACGAAAAGACAAACAGAAGCTACACTCTGGCTGTATTATTCTCAATAATATCACTTCAGGAGAAATCCTTCAGTCTTAGAAGGACTCGAGTCTCGAACACGTTCATACAACACAACGACATAGATGAAATAAAAGTCACTTGAGCAAATAAACTCGCTGACCCACACTGGCTCCTGTCCCTTACGTGTATGTCTCATAACAATAACAAGAGAGAGAGAGAGAGAGATAGACAGACAGACAGACAGACAGACAGACAGACAGACATACAGACAGACAGACAGACATTTCAGTAGATATGATGAAGCCCAAAATAACTCATAAAATTTCAGTAAGTGGTTACAGTATAGTATAAGACTGTTGTAACGGTGGTCAGTAGTAAACACGGGCTACTGTGTCACCAGCTGTACTGTTGTAACGGTGGTCAGTAGTAAACACGGGCTACTGTGTCACCAGCTGTACTGTTGTAACGGTGGTCAGTAGTAAACACGGGCTACTGTGTCACCAGCTGTACTGTTGTAACGGTGGTCAGTAGTAAACACAGGCTACTGTGTCACCAGCTGTACTGTTGTAACGGTGGTCAGTAGTAAACACGGGCTACTGTGTCACCAGCTGTACTGTTGTAACGGTGGGTCATAGTAAACACGGGGTACTGTGTCCCCAGCTGTACTGTTGTAACGGTGGTCAGTAGTAAACACAGGCTACTGTGTCACCCCTGTACTGTTGTAACGGTGGTCAGTAGTAAACACGGGCTACTGTGTCACCAGCTGTACGGTTTGTAACGGTGGTCAGTAGTAAACACAGGCTACGTGTCACCAGCTGTACGGTTGTAACGGTGGTCAGTAGTAAACACAGGCTACTGTGTCACCAGCTGTACTGGTTGTAACGGTGGTCAGTGTAAACACGGGGTACTGTGTCACCGCTGTACTGTTGTAACGGTGGTCAGTAGTAAACACGGGCTACTGTGTCACCAGCTGTACTGTTGTAACGGTGGTCAGGGAGTAAACACAGGCTACTGTGTCACCAGCTGTAACTGTTGTAACGGTGGTCGTAGTAAACACGGGGTACTGGTCCCCAAACTGTCTGTTGTAACGGTGGTCATAGTAAAAACGGGCTACTGTGTCACCGCTGTACTGTTGTAACGGGGTCAGTAGTAAACACGGGCTACTGTTCACCAGCTTACGTTGCGGGGGTCATAGAAACACGGGCACTGTGTCCCAGCTGAACTTTTGTAACGGGGTCATATAAAACCCTACTGTGTCACCAGCTGTACTGTTGAAAAACGGTGCGTAAAAACAGGGGTACTGTGTCCCCCAGCTGTCTGTTGAAAAGGGGGTCATTAAAAAACCCACGGGCTACTGTGTCCCAGCTTACTTTTGAAAAGGGTGGTCATATAAACGGGCTCTGTTCACCAGCTGTTGTTTTAACGGGGTCTGAAACACGGGCTACGGCACCACTTACTGGAACGGGGCATTAAAACGGGCTACGTGTCACCCTGTACTGTTGTAGGGTGGTCATAGTAAACAGGGGCTACTGTTCACCAGCTGTACTGTTGAAAAGGGTGGTCAGTAGTAAACAGGGCTTCGTGTCACCATTTTATTTTTTGTAACGGCGGTCAGTAGAAAACACGGGCTAACTGTGTCCCCAGTGTACTGTTGAAAAGGGGTGGCATAGTAAAGGGGGCTACTGTTCACCACTGAAAATGTTGAAAGGGTGGTCATAGTAAACACGGGCTACTGTTCACCACTGTCTGTTGAAAACGGTGGTCATGTAAACACGGGCTACTGTGTCACCACTGTACTGTTGTACGGTGGTCAGTAGTAAACACAGGCTACTGTGTCACACTGTACTGTTGTAACGGTGGTCAGTAGTAACACAGGCTACTGTGTCACCACTGTACTGTTGTAACGGTGGTCAGTAGAAAAACAGGGGCTACTGTGTCCCAGCTGTACTGCTGTAACGGTGGTCAGTAGTAACACGCTACTGTGTCATCAGCTGTACTGTTGTAACGGTGGTCAGTAGTAAAACGGGCTACTGTGTCACCAGCTGTACTGTTGTAACGTGGTCAGTAGTAAACACGGGCTAACTGTGCCCACCAGCTGTACTGTTCAACGGTGGTCAGTAGTAAACAGGGGCTACTGTGTCACCAGCTGTACGTTGTAACCCTTAGTATAACACGGCTACTGTGTACCACGAAATGTTTAACGGTGTCTAGTACCGGGCTACTGTGTACCCGCTTTTTACTGTTGTAACGGTGGTCAGTAGTAAACGGGTACTGTGTCACCAGCTGTACTGTTGTAACGGTGGTCAGTAGTAAACACGGGCTACTGTGTCACCAGCTGTACTGTTGTAACGGTGGTCAGTAGTAAACACGGGCTACTGTGTCACCAGCTGTAATGTTTACGCTGTCAGTTAAACCGGGCTACTGGTCACCATGAACTGTTAAAAAGGGTTTCAGTAGTAAACACGGACTACTGTTCACCAGCTGTACTGTTGTAACGGTGGTCAGTAGTAAACACGGGCTACTGTGTCACCACTGTACTGTATGTAACGGTGGGTCAGTATTTAAACACGGGCTACGTGTCACCACTGTACTTTTTGTAACGGTGGTCAGTAGTAAACACGGGCTACTGTGTCCCAGCTGTACTGTTGTAACGGTGGTTTAAAGTAGTAAACAGGGGCTACGGGTGTCACCACTGTACTGTTGTAACGTGGTCATATTTAAACACGGGCTACTGTGTCACCAGCTGTACTGTTGGTAATCGGTGGTCAGTAGTAAACACGGGCTACTGTGTCACCAGCTGTACTGTTGTAACGGTGGTCAGTAGTAAACACGGGCTACTGTGTCCCCCAGCTGTACTTTTTTGAAACGGGGGTTCAGTAGTAAACACGGGCTACTGTGTCACCAGCTTTTATGTTGTAACGGTGGTCAGTAGAAAAACACGGGCTACTGTGTCACCACTGTACTTTTGTAACGCTGGTCAGTAGTAAACAGGGGTTTACTGTGTCACCAGCTGTACTGCTGTAACGGGGGTCAGTAGTAAACACGGGCTACGTTCACCAGCTGTACTGTTGTAACGGTGGTCAGTAGTAAACACGGGCTACTGTGTCACCAGCTGTACTGTTGTAACGGTGGTCAGTAGTAAACACGGGCTACTGTGTCACCAGCTGTACTGTTTTAAACGGTGGTCAGTAGTAAACACGGGCTACTGTGTCACACTGTACTGTTGTAACGGTGGTCTATTTAAACACGGCTACTGTTTTCCCAGCTGTACTGTTGAAAACGATGGTCAGTAGTAAACACGGGCTACTGTGTCACCACTGTACTGTTGAAACCGGGGGTCATAGTAAACAGGGCTACTGTGTCACCAGCTGTACTGTTGTAACGGTGGTCAGTAGTAAACACGGGCTACTGTGTCACGAGCTGTACTGTTGTAACGGTGGTCAGTAGTAAACACAGGCTACTGTGTCACCACTGTACTGTGTTAGGGTGGTCAGTAGTAAACACGGGCTACTGTGTCACCAGCTGTACGTTGTAACGGTGGTCAGTAGTAAACACAGGCTACTGTGTCACCAGCTGTACGGGTTGAAACGGTGGTCAGTAGTAAACACGGCTACTGTGTCACCAGCTGTACTGTTGCAACGGTGGTCAGTAGCAAACACGGGCTACTGTGCCCACCAGCTGTATGTTTGTAACGGTGGTCAGTAGTAAACACGGGCTACTGTGTCACCAGCTGTACTGTTGTAACGGTGGTCAGTAGTAAACACAGGCTACTGTGTCACCAGCTGTACTGTTGTAACGGTGGTCAGTAGTAAACACGGGCTACTGTGTCACCAGCTGTACTGTTGAAACGGTGGTCAGTAGCATACACGAGCTACTGTGTCACCAGCTGTACTGTTGTAACGGTGGTCAGTAGTAAACACGGCTACGTGTCACCAGCTGTACTGTTGAAACGGTGGTCAGTAGTAAACACGGGCTACTGTGTCACCAGCTGAATGTTGTTAAACGGTGGTCCATAGAAAAACACGGGTTTACTGTGTCACCAGCTGTACTGTTGTAACGGTGGTCAGTAGTAAACATGGGCTACTGTGTCCCCCGCTGTACTGTTGAAAACGGTGGTCAGTAGAAAACAACGGGTACTGTGTCACCAGCTGTACTGTTTGTAACGGTGGTCAGTATTTAAACACGGGCTACTGGTCACCAGCTGTACTGTTGTAACGTGGTCAGTAGTAAACACGGCTACTGTGTCACCAGCTGTACTGTTGTAACGATGGTCAGTAGTAAACACAGGCTACTGTGTCCACCAGCTGTACTTTTTGAAAACGGTGGTCAGTAGTAAACACGGGCTACTGTGTACCAGCTGTACTGTTGTAACGGTGGCCCAGTATAAACACGGGCTACGGTGTCACCAGCTGTACGTTGTAACGGTGGTCAGTAGTAAACACAGGCTACTGTGTCACCAGCTGTACTGTTGTAACGGTGGTCAGTAGAAAAACACAGGATACGTTTCACCAGCTGTACTGTTGTAACGGTGGTCAGTAGTAAACACGGGCTACTGTGTCCCCAGCTGTATGTTGTAAGGGTGGTCAGTAGTAAACACGGGCTACTGTGTCACCGCTGTACTGTTGTAACGGTGGTCAGTAGTAAACACAGACTACTGTGTCACCAGCTGTACTTTTTGTAACGCTGGTCAGTAGTAAACACGGGCACTGTGTCACCAGCTGTACTGTTGTAACGGTGGTCGTAGTAAAAAAGGGGCTACTGTGTCACCAGCTGTACTGTTGTAACGGTGGTCAGTATAAACACGGCTACTGTGTCACCAGCTGTACTGTTGTAACGGTGGTCAGTAGTAAACACGGGTTTACTGTGTCACCAGCTGTACTGTTGTAACGGTGGTTAGTAAAAAACATAGGCTACTGTGTCACCAGCTGTCTTTTGTAACGGTGGTCATAGAAAACACGGGCTACTGTGCCCACCAGCTGTACTGTTGTAACGGTGGTCAGTAGTAAAGACGGGCTACTGTGTCACCAGTTGTACTGTTGTAACGGTGGTCAGTATTAAACACAGTCTAACTGTGTCACCAGCTGTACTGTTGTAACGGTGGTCAGTAGTAAACACGGGCTACTGTGTCACAGCTGTACTGTTGTAACGGTGGTCAGTAGTAAACACGGGCTAAATGTGTCACCAGTGTACTGTTGTATTGGTGGTCAGTAGTAAACACAGGCTACTGTTGTCACCAGCTTTTACTGTTTTAACGGTGGTCAGTAGTAAACACGGGCTACTGTGTCACCACTGTACTGTTGTAACGGTGGTCAGTAGTAACAGAGGCTACTGTGTCACCAGCTGTACTGTTGTAAGGGGTGGTCAGTAGAAAAACACGGGCTACTGTGTCCCCAGCTGTATGTTGTAACGGTGGTCAGTAGTAAACACGGGCTACTGTGTCCCCAGTTGTACTGTTGTAACGGTGGTCAGTAGTAAACACAGGCTACTGTGTCCCAGCGTACTGTTGTAACGGTGGTCAGTATAAACACAGGCTACTGTGTCACCAGCTGTACTGTTGTAACGGTGGTCATTTAGAAAACACAGGCTACTGTGCCCACCAGCTGTACTGTTGTATTGGGTCAGTAGTAAACACAGGCTACTGTGTCACCAGCTGTACTGTTGTAACGGTGGTCAGTAGTAAACACGGCTACTGTGTCACCAGCTGTACTGTTGTAACGGTGGTCATATAAACACGGGCTACTGTGTCACCAGCTGTACGTTGTAACGGTGGTCAGTATAAACACGGGCTACTGTGTCACCCAGCGGTACTGTTGTAACGGTGGTCAGTAGTAAACACAGGCTGCTGTGTCACCAGCTGTACCACTGTTACGGTGGTCAGTAGTAAACACAGGCTGCTGTGTCACCAGCTGTACCACTGTAACGGTGGCAGTAGTAAACACAGGCTGCTGTGTCACCAGCTGTTACTGTTGCAACCGTGGTCAGTAGTAACAACGCTGCTGTGTCACCAGCTGTACAGCTGTAACGGTGGTCAGTAGTAAACAGAGGCTGCTGTGTCACCAGCTGTACTGTTGTAACGGTGGTCAGTAGTAAACACAGGCTGCTGTGTCACCAGCTGTACCACTGTAACGGTGGTCAGTAGTAAACACAGGCTAGCTGTGTCACCAGCTGTACTGTTGCAACCGGTGGTCAGTAGTAAACACGACGCTGCTGTGTCACCAGCTGTACAGCTGTAACGGTGGTCAGTAGTAAACAGAGGCTGCTGTGTCACCAGCTGTACTGTTGTAACGGTGGTCAGTAGTAAACACAGGCTGCTGTGTCACCAGCTGTACCACTGTAACGGTGGTCAGTAGTAAACACAGGCTGCTGTGTCACCAGCTGTACTGTTGTAACGGTGGTCAGTAGTAAACACAGGCTGCTGTGTCACCAGCTGTACTGTTGCAACGGTGGTCAGTAGTAAACAGAGGCTGCTGTGTCACCAGCTGTACAGTTGTAACGGTGGTCAGTAATAAACAGGCTGCTGTGTCACCAGCTGTACTGTTGTAACGGTGGTCAGTAGTAAACACAGGCTACTGTGTCACCAGCTGTACTGTTGTAACGGCGGTCAGTAGTAAACACAGGCTACTGTGTCACCAGCTGTACTGTTGTAACGGTGGTCAGTAGTAAACACAGGCTGCTGTGTCCCAGCTGTACTGTTGTAACGGTGGTCATAGTAAACACAGGCTACTGTGTCACCAGCTGTACTGTTGTAACGGTGGTCAGTAGTAAACAGCGGCTGCTGTGTCACCAGCTGTACTGTTGTAACGGTGGTCAGTAGTAAACACAGGCTGCTGTGTCACCAGCTGTACTGTTGTAACGGTGGTCAGTAGTAAACACAGGCTGCTGTGTCACCAGCTGTACTGTTGTAACGGTGGTCAGTAGTAAACAGCGGCTGCTGTGTCACCAGCTGTACAGCTGTAACGGTGGTCAGTAGTAAACACAGGTTGCTGTGTCACCAGCTGTACAGCTGTAACGGTGGTCAGTAGTAAACAGAGGCTGCTGTGTCACCAGCTGTACTGTTGTAACGGTTGTCAGTAGTAAACACAGGCTGCTGTGTCACCAGCTGTACAGCTGTAACGGTGGTCAGTAGTAAACACAGGCTGCTGTGTCACCAGCTGTACAGCTGTAACGGTGGTCAGTAGTAAACAGAGGCTGCTGTGTCACCAGCTGTACTGTTGTAACGGTGGTCAGTAGTAAACAGAGGCTGCTGTGTCACCAGCTGTACTGTTGTAACGGTGGTCAGTAGTAAACACAGGCTGCTGTGTCACCAGCTGTACTGTTGTAACGGTGGTCAGTAGTAAACAGCGGCTACTGTGTCACCAGCTGTACTGTTGTAACGGTGGTCAGTAGTAAACACGGGCTACTGGTGTCACCAGCTGTACTGTTGTGAACGGTGGTCAGTAGTAACAGCGGCTACTGTGTCACCAGCTGTACTGTTGTAACGGTGGTCAGTAGTAAACACGGGCTACTGTGTCACCAGCTGTACTGTTGTAACGGTGGTCAGTAGTAAACAGAGGCTACTGTGTCACCAGCTGTACTGTTGTAACGGTGGTCAGTAGTAAACACGGGCTACTGTGTCACCAGCTGTACTGTTGTAACGGTGGTCAGTAGTAAAGACGGGCTACTGTGTCACCAGTTGTACTGTTGTAACGGTGGTCAGTATTAAACACAGGCTACTGTGTCACCAGCTGTACTGTTGTAACGGTGGTCAGTAGTAAACACAGGCTACTGTGTCACCAGCTGTACTGTTGTAACGGTGGTCAGTAGTAAACACAGGCTAATGTGTCACCAGCTGTACTGTTGTATTGGTGGTCAGTAGTAAACACAGGCTACTGTGTCACCAGCTGTACTGTTGTAACGGTGGTCAGTAGTAAACACGGGCTACTGTGTCACCAGCTGTACTGTTGTAACGGTGGTCAGTAGTAAACACAGGCTACTGTGTCACCAGCTGTACTGTTGTAACGGTGGTCAGTAGTAAACACGGGCTACTGTGTCACCAGCTGTACTGTTGTAACGGTGGTCAGTAGTAAACACGGGCTACTGTGTCACCAGCTGTACTGTTGTAACGGTGGTCAGTAGTAAACACAGGCTACTGTGTCACCAGCTGTACTGTTGTAACGGTGGTCAGTAGTAAACACAGGCTACTGTGTCACCAGCTGTACTGTTGTAACGGTGGTCAGTAGTAAACACAGGCTACTGTGTCACCAGCTGTACTGTTGTATTGGTGGTCAGTAGTAAACACAGGCTACTGTGTCACCAGCTGTACTGTTGTAACGGTGGTCAGTAGTAAACACGGCTACTGTGTCACCAGCTGTACTGTTGTAACGGTGGTCAGTAGTAAACACGGGCTACTGTGTCACCAGCTGTACTGTTGTAACGGTGGTCAGTAGTAAACACGGGCTACTGTGTCACCAGCTGTACTGTTGTAACGGTGGTCAGTAGTAAACACAGGCTGCTGTGTCACCAGCTGTACCACTGTTACGGTGGTCAGTAGTAAACACAGGCTGCTGTGTCACCAGCTGTACCACTGTAACGGTGGTCAGTAGTAAACACAGGCTGCTGTGTCACCAGCTGTACTGTTGCAACCGTGGTCAGTAGTAAACAGACGCTGCTGTGTCACCAGCTGTACAGCTGTAACGGTGGTCAGTAGTAAACAGAGGCTGCTGTGTCACCAGCTGTACTGTTGTAACGGTGGTCAGTAGTAAACACAGGCTGCTGTGTCACCAGCTGTACCACTGTAACGGTGGTCAGTAGTAAACACAGGCTGCTGTGTCACCAGCTGTACTGTTGCAACCGTGGTCAGTAGTAAACAGACGCTGCTGTGTCACCAGCTGTACAGCTGTAACGGTGGTCAGTAGTAAACAGAGGCTGCTGTGTCACCAGCTGTACTGTTGTAACGGTGGTCAGTAGTAAACACAGGCTGCTGTGTCACCAGCTGTACCTGGTACGCGGTGGTCAGTAGTAAACACAGGCTGCTGTGTCACCAGCTGTACTGTTGTAACGGTGGTCAGTAGTAAACACAGGCTGCTGTGTCACCAGCTGTACTGTTGCAACGGTGGTCAGTAGTAAACAGAGGCTGCTGTGTCACCAGCTGTACAGTTGTAACGGTGGTCAGTAATAAAACAGGCTGCTGTGTCACCAGCTGTACTGTTGTAACGGTGGTCAGTAGTAAACACAGGCTACTGTGTCACCAGCTGTACTGTTGTAACGGCGGTCAGTAGTAAACACAGGCTACTGTGTCACCAGCTGTACTGTTGTAACGGTGGTCAGTAGTAAACACAGGCTGCTGTGTCACCAGCTGTACTGTTGTAACGGTGGTCAGTAGTAAACACAGGCTACTGTGTCACCAGCTGTACTGTTGTAACGGTGGTCAGTAGTAAACAGCGGCTGCTGTGTCACCAGCTGTACTGTTGTAACGGTGGTCAGTAGTAAACACAGGCTGCTGTGTCACCAGCTGTACTGTTGTAACGGTGGTCAGTAGTAAACACAGGCTGCTGTGTCACCAGCTGTACTGTTGTAACGGTGGTCAGTAGTAAACAGCGGCTGCTGTGTCACCAGCTGTACAGCTGTAACGGTGGTCAGTAGTAAACACAGGTTGCTGTGTCACCAGCTGTACAGCTGTAACGGTGGTCAGTAGTAAACAGAGCTGCTGTGTCACCAGCTGTACTGTTGTAACGGTTGTCAGTAGTAAACACAGGCTGCTGTGTCACCAGCTGTACAGCTGTAACGGTGGTCAGTAGTAAACACAGGCCTGTGTCACCAGCTGTTACAGCTTGTAACGGTGGTCAGTAGTAAACAGAGGCTGCTGTGTCACCAGCTGTACTGTTGTAACGGTGGTCAGTAGTAAACAGAGGCTGCTGTGTCACCAGCTGTACTGTTGTAACGGTGGTCAGTAGTAAACACAGGCTGCTGTGTCACCAGCTGTACTGTTGTAACGGTGGTCAGTAGTAAACAGCGGCTACTGTGTCACCAGCTGTACTGTTGTTAACGGTGGTCAGTAGTAAACAGCGGCTGCTGTGTCACAGCTGTACTGTTGTAACGGTGGTCAGTAGTAAACAGCGGCTACTGTGTCACCAGCTGTACTGTTGTAACGGTGGTCAGTAGTAAACAGCGGCTGCTGTGTCACCAGCTGTACTGTTGTAACGGTGGTCAGTAGTAAACAGCGGCTGCTGTGTCACCAGCTGTACTGTTGTAACGGTGGTCAGTAGTAAACAGCGGCTGCTGTGTCACCAGCTGTACAGCTCTCACAACAAAAACCGTGAAAATACTTAAGCAAAAAGTAGCGAGCAAAAGCCGGGGGAAGAAGAGGAGAGCCGCGTAATGAGATTTACAGCAAGTTTTGCCCGGGGCGCGACACTCCCATATTGTTGGTAAAGTAACCTTGTGAATAAAGATGAAGCCAATGTTCCCCCCAAACTTTTTGCCTTGATTCAAATTTACTTTGGAGAATTAATTAATTTATGCTCTCTTTATTACGGAGACTTCACAGCCGGAGTTAATATTAAAGATCTTCGCAACATATACAGACGCCCTTCTTATATTTAAAATGATACTTAAGATGATAGAGGCGGTAATGGAAATATTACGTGTCAAGGACACACTATGAGAGAGAGAGAGGAGCCAGCAGGACTGTATCTAGTATTTTCCATTTGTGCAGCTGAAAAAGGTTGGCTTGAACATGAGAGGCCTCCGGGTACAAGGTATTTCTAGTAGCAAGAAGAAATAAACACTGAGGGAAGAATGAGTATTACAACCTAGGAGTCCCAAAAGCCTGTTATCCTGGGTGTAAAAGGAGCAAAATAAACACAGAAGAAAAACTTTTGAATTATATTATATTTCACCAATTTAGAACAGAAGGATGTACACTATATACACTATGTACAACAATAGGTATTAGTGCACTCCACGATAAGCAAGGCAGAATAGAAGCCACTAGAGATCAGACCGTGCTTCAAACAGCTCTAGAATGGGAATGACAAGGGCATACAGGTGTGTGGTACCCACAACACCTCTGCGATTGCCAAAACCATCTTTTCATTGGCTGGAACCTGGGTACTGATTGAACGATGGGGCCCCATCATCAACCCTTAGCACCTGGTTCGCTGGTTGTGAGAGATAGCCTTTCTATGAGGGTGTGTACATGCGCAGAATAAAGGTTACGTACTCTTTGCATGCCACAATGGGGATGGCAGAGACCATGTTTGAGGCAAGGAAACTTCGAAGGGTTGTGAGAATCACTGTATGTAGTCAATGGGAAAGGAAGCTGATATTAAATTTAACGAAAGAAGATGATCAAACTGGGACGAGAGGCAGAAGTGAACTTAATACCAAGTAGAAGAGAATTTTTTTGTATTAACACATCGGCCGTTTCCCCCCGAAGCAGGGTCATCCGATAAAAAAGAAACACTTTCATCATCATGAGGTGTGCCGACACTACAGTTAAAAAGCTGCAACATATCTCCACCACTCCTTCAGAGTACGGACACTGTACTTCCCTCCTCCAGGACTCAAGTCCGGCTAAGTAGTTTCCAGGAATCCCTTCACAATGTTACTTTGCTCTCACTCCAACAGCAAAATAAAAAAATGTAGACATAAAAAGAGCCAATGGTTCATCCAGTGATCCAAACAGGAATCAGCACAAGTATAAGAACTTGAAAAACTATAGAAAGCAAGTAAGTGAGAAGATAACTCGGCAGAAGCCGAGTAATAATTTGAGAATAAAACAGCTGCAAAAATCAAGTCTTAAACCAACTCTGCTTCAGTCTCATTAAAAGAAAAAAAAGCACAGTCTGAACCATCAGCTAAAAGCTACAAGTCAATTTATAGGGAACAATTGCTAGAGATCTAGAGGAGAGCCAATGTGGTTCCAGTATTTAAGGAAGGAGACATACAGGAAGCATCGAACTACAGACCAGCGTCATAAACATACTACGTAGGGTACTGAAGAAAATAACCTGTAGAGTGATGGAGAACTTAGTGATGTATACATTTCTAAACACTAACCAGCACAAGTACAGAGATGACAAATCTTACCCCATAAATTCGCCAAAGTTCTGTGTCAAATTAACAGAAGTGAAGATAGAGAGAAGAGGATATGTGAGCTGGATATTCTTGAACTTCAAGAGGTAAGATAAGATAAGATTTGCTTGGATATTTCCCCCATAGGGTTATGCACCTAGAATAACCCAAGAAAATCAGTGCGTCATCAAGGACTATGTCTTGTTAAATTTGGGGTCCTTTAATCTTGTCCCCCAGGATGCAACCAACACCAGTCGACTAACACCCAGGTACTTACTGCTAGGTGAACAGGGACAGATGGTGTAAGGAAACATTCCCAACATTTCCACCCATGCCGGGACTTGAACCACGGACACTCAGTGTGCGGGCAGTGGACAGGATAAGCAGCAATAATAGGAAATGCACTACAATGGATCAATTGGGATGTTGCAAAGATCGTTGTTAGGACCAGTATTGTTTCTGGTACATGTGAATGACATACTAGAAGAGATAAAGTCAGATGTATCTTTGTAAATGAAGTAAAATCAATCAGAAGGATAAAAACAGTTGATTTTATTGGTCGGCAAATGCAAGTTTGGTCAGACAAGTGGCTAGCTGAATTCAGTCTCAGGAAATGGAAGGTTATGAAAATTGGGAAAGGTTCAAGATGACTGGAAACTGAGCTAAGGCTCAGGGGACAGAGGCTGCGAGCTGGTGATGAGTGCAGTACTGAGAGGACAGACCTGGTGATGAGTGCAGCACTGAGAGGACAGACCTGGTGATGAGTGCAGTACTGAGAGGACAGACCTGGTGATGAGTGCAGTACTGAGAGGACAGACCTGGTGATGAGTACAGCACTGAAAGGACAGACCTGGTGATGAGTGCAGTACTGAGAGGACAGACCTGGTGATGAGTGCAGTACTGAGAGAACAGACCTGGTGATGAGTGCAGTACTGAGAGAACAGACCTGGTGATGAGTGCAGTACTGAGAGGACAGACCTGGTGATGAGTGCAGTACTGAGAGGACAGACATGGTGATGAGTACAGTACTGAGAGGACAGACCTGGTGATGAGTACAGTACTGAGAGGACAGACCTGGTGATGAGTACAGTACTGAGAGGACAGACCTGGTGATGAGTACAGTACTGAGAGGACAGACCTGGTGATGAGTACAGTACTGAGAGGACAGACCTGGGAATGAGTGCAGTACTGAGAGGACAGACCTGGGAATGAGTGCAGTACTGAGAGGACAGACCTGGGAATGAGTGCAGTACTGAGAGGACAGACCTGGGAATGAGTGCAGTACTGAGAGGACAGACCTGGTGATGAGTGCAGCACTGAGAGGACAGACCTGGTGATGAGTGCAGCACTGAGAGGACAGACCTGGGAATGAGTGCAGTACTGAGAGGACAGACCTGGGAATGAGTGCAGTACTGAGAGGACAGACCTGGGAATGAGTGCAGTACTGAGAGGACAGACCTGGGAATGAGTGCAGTACTGAGAGGACAGACCTGGTGATGAGTGCAGCACTGAGAGGACAGACCTGGTGATGAGTGCAGCACTGAGAGGACAGACCTGGTGATGAGTGCAGTACTGAGAGGACAGACCTGGGAATGAGTGCAGTACTGAGAGGACAGACCTAGGAATGAGTGCAGTACTGAGAGGACAGACCTAGGAATGAGTGCAGTACTGAGAGGACAGACCTAGGAATGAGTGCAGTACTGAGAGGAAAGACCTAGGAATGAGTGCAGTACTGAGAGGACAGACCTGGTGATGAGTGCAGCACTGAGAGGACAGACCTGGTGATGAGTGCAGCACTGAGAGGACAGACCTGGTGATGAGTGCAGCACTGAGAGGACAGACCTGGTGATGAGTGCAGTACTGAGAGGACAGACCTGGAATGAGTGCAGTACTGAGAGGACAGACCTAGGAATGAGTGCAGTACTGAGAGGACAGACCTAGGAATGAGTGCAGTACTGAGAGGACAGACCTAGGAATGAGTGCAGTACTGAGAGGAAAGACCTAGGAATGAGTGCAGTACTGAGAGGACAGACCTGGTGATGAGTGCAGTACTGAGAGGACAGACCTGGTGATGAGTGCAGCACTGAGAGGAAAGACCTGGTGATGAGTGCAGTACTGAGAGGAAAGACCTAGGAATGAGTGCAGTACTGAGAGGAAAGACCTAGGAATGAGTGCAGTACTGAGAGGACAGACCTAGGAATGAGTGCAGTACTGAGAGGAAAGACCTAGGAATGAGTGCAGTACTGAGAGGACAGACCTAGGAATGAGTGCAGTACTGAGAGGAAAGACCTAGGAATGAGTGCAGTACTGAGAGGACAGACCTAGGAATGAGTGCAGTACTGAGAGGACAGACCTGGTGATGAGTGCAGTACTGAGAGGACAGACCTAGGAATGAGTGCAGTACTGAGAGGACAGACCTGGGAATGAGTGCAGTACTGAGGACAGACCTGGTGATGAATGCAGTACTGAGGACAGACCTGGTGATGAATGCAGTACTGAGAGGACAGACCTGGGAATGAGTGCAGTACTGAGAGGACAGACCTGGTGATGAGTGCAGTACTGAGAGGACAGACCTGGGAATGAGTGCAGTACTGAGAGGACAGACCTGGGAATGAGTGCAGTACTGAGAGTATCGCCAGAGAAACACATCGACTAAATAACCTCTGCAGATAATGTTTGTTTGCCAAATGATTTTCAGAAATTTTAACAGATATTCACGACCCTAAGTAGGACATATGTCAGGCCTGTCATTCAGTATGCAGTATCATAAAGTAATCCCCTCCTAATAAGGCATATTAAGAAACTGGAAAAAATACAGAGGTATGCAACGAGACTCGAAAGAAGTCAACCTGACGACATAAAAAATGAACGAACCAGGGGAGACATGATATCGACATACAAAATCCTCGGAGGATTTAAAAGGATGGGCAGGGGTGGGGAACGAATACACTAGGGCAGAGTTAGATGTTAAAATCAAAGATGAGTAATAAGGATGTCAGGATGTAATTTCTCGGACTCAAGATAGTCAGGAAGTTTAATGACGGAGACGAAGAGCTTGGCGAAGCAGACTCCATTCACAGTTTTAAGAAAATATATATAACAGAAAACACAACGCTAGGACGGCGAAAATCCTTTTAAATCTAAACTGGTCAAACTTGAATCCATTATTTTGAGTTTCTTCTGGGTTAGATATCCTAAGTACCTGACTTTTTTAACACACCTCCAGTCTCCCACCGAGGCAGAGTGACTCGATAAAGACGAAACACTTTTACCATTACTCACTCCGTCACCTTGCCAGAGGTGTGCAAACACTGCAGTTCTGGACCTCCAAGCACCAATATCCCCCTTCCCTTCTTCTTAGTGCAGGCACTGTACCCTCACTTCCAGGACTCAGGTCCAGCTAACCAATTTCCCTGAATCCCTTCATAAATTTTACCTTGCTCACACTCCAACAGTACGTCATGTCATGAAAACCACTTACCCTCATTCAATCCTATGTAACATGCTGATACACCTTAATCCATCTCCCTGCAATTTTACCTAGGAAGACCCTTACCTCTCCTGCCCTCCGCTACAGATTTATACGCCCTCCAGGTCATCATATTTTGCTCCTTCCTCTTTGAATGTCCAAAGCACCTCAATAACCCATCCTCTGCCCTCTAGATAACATTCTTAGCAGCACCGCACTTCATAATCTCCAATCTTTGAATTCTCTGCATAATATTCACACTACACATTGCCTCCAGACACGACATTTCCATTGTTTCCAGCCTTCTCCTCCCTGCAACGTTGAAAGCCCATGCTTCACACCCAGAAATGCCTCAATGCACCACCCACCTGTTTACCCTTCGTCAATTCTGTGGTTCACCTCATCTTTCATAAACCCGTCTACCGACAAGTCTGCTCCCAAATATCTGAACACATTCACTTCCTCCATACTTTTAATTTCCTTCTTTTACACACTCTCCCAAAATCGCCCACCAATCTTTGTAACTTTTCTTCAGAATTTCTCAAGAACACTGTGTCACTGACAAAAAAAAAAAAACTGTGATAACTCTCACTTTGTGTTGGATTCTTCATCTCTTAATCCAACACCTCTTCCCAACACCCTAGCATTCACTTCTCTTACAACCCCATCTATAAATATATTAAACAACCATGGTGACATCACGTATCACTAAGGCCTACTTTTACCAAAAAAAACCTGCCTCTCTCCAACATACCCTAACCTGAGCCTCACTATCCACATAAAAACTCTTAATTGCTTTAAGTAACTAATCACCTATTCCATACACTTGCAACGTCTGCAACATTGCTCCGCTATCCACCTTGTCTTTTTCTCTATACAAGAAAACTATGCATGCTCTCTGCCAGTACCTTCCCTTCTTTCATACATTTATTGAACAAATGTGCCAACCACTCCAAAATTATGTCCCCCACCTGTTTTTAACATTTTTGTCTTCGTCCTATCAATCCCAGCTGCTTTCCCTCCTATCATTATACCTGCAGCTTTACCCCCTTTCATTATACCTGCTGCTTTACCCCCTTTCATTATACCTGCTGATTTACCCCCTGTCATCATACCTGCTGTTTTACTCCTTTCATTATACCAGCTGCTTTACCACCTGTCATTATACCTACTGCTTTACCCCTTTCATTATACCTGCTGCTTTACCCCGTCATCATGCCTGCTGCTTTACCTCCTTTCATTATACCTCCCTGGCCATTACATGAAAACACTACCTCCCTCTCTTCATCAACACTTAACAGCTCCTCAAAAAATTCCCTCCATCTTTGCTGTTTTGGCTAACATTGTAGTTCATAACAGCTGTCATGTTTATCTTGTTCTTGTTAAAACCCACTCGTATGATGTTATTTGTTAAAACCTGTTTACACTGTGTTAACACTTGTTAATAAGTTTCGGAGTGGGAATGTATGGTTATTCAAAACCCAACACCTAATGTATTTTGTATTGCTCATTCTCTGAAATGCCGTCATGTCTGAGCTCATGAGAGTGTGTTGTGCATTTAGATACAACAATCCTTTGAAGAGTACCAGTGTCCATGGCTGTTGGGGAGACGACACCATTTGTGTGGGTTTCTGTTTCTTGTGTATGGGAGTCAGATGTTTTGTACTCTAATTCTTATGTAGGAGAGCAGTCAATCCTCTTAGAAACAGTCATTATTTCATAGTCACTAAAACAGTCAGGCGAACTGCTCACCAGTTTTAAACAATGATTATCTGACTGCATATATTCTGGCGGATTCTCTTGGTACCCACGTTATGGTCACATTGTAAAAATGATTATCATTTTAATCTTCTATTTTCTTTATTGACGCTGTGTATGCTACAAACTGGTAATTTTTATATACAACAACCTCTTAACCTAACCTAGCCTAGCCCTAACCTAGCATAAGCTAACCTAGCCTAGGCTAACCTAGCATAAGCTAACCTACCCTTGCGTACCTAAGTTACCCTACATCCTGTAAATTGAGAAAGTTCCCGTCAGTGATGAACCACTGATGAATCTACGTCCAATTGTGACATATTGCCTGCAAACAGTCGGAATACCGCCTGTTTAGTAAAGATGATGGATTAAGGTGAGACTACAACAGCTATGTAGCAATCTACCTCCAGCGCAAGGTAGGCTACAACAGCTGTGTAGTAATCTACCTTCAGTGCTAGGTAGACTACAACAGCTGAAAACACAGGACTCTCTCTCGTGTGTGGAATATGTGGTGAGTACAACGCTGCTCTCCTATCTCTCCCATTTCAATTACTGTAATTAAAAATCTCTCTCTCTCTCTCTCTCTCTCTCTCTCTCTCTCTCTCTCTCTCTCTCTCTCTCTCTCTCTCTCTCTCTCTCTCTCTCTCTCTCTCTCTCTCTCCAGTTATAGATTAATGCCGGTTTACAATATGGTAAAAACTGGTTTGGCAATACAGTATGAGAGTAGCCAACTACCACACCATTGTTGTACTACCACACCATTGTTGTACTACCACACCATTGTTGTACTACCACACCACTGTTGTACTACCACACCATTGTTGTACTACCACACCATTGTTGTACTAACCACACCATTGTTTACTACACACATTGTACACTACCACACCATTGTTTACTACCACACCATTGTTGTACTACCACACCATTGTTACACTACCACACCATGTTACACTACCACACCATTGTTACACTACCACACCATTGTTGTACTACCACACCATTGTTACACTACCACACCATTGTTACACTACCACACCACTGTTACACTACCACATCATTGTTACACTACCACACCATTGTTACACTACCACACCATTGTTACACTACCACACCATTGTTACACTACCACACCATTGTTTACACAACACCACCATTGTTACACTACCACACCATGTTACACTACCACACCATGTTACACTACCACACCATTGTTACAACATTGTACCTACACACATTGTTACACTACCACACCACTGTTACACTACCACACCATTGTTACACATTCACCACACCACTGTTACACTACCACACCATTGATTACACTACCACACCATTGTTACACTACCACACCATGTTACACTACCACACCATTGTTACACTACCACACCATTGTTACACTACCACACCATTGTTCTACACCTTACCACACCATTGTTACACTACCACACCACTGTTACACTACACACACCATGTTACACTACACCCACACCATTGTTACACTACCACACCATGTTACACTCACCAACACCACATTGTTACACTACCACACCATTGTTACACTACCACACCACTGTTACACTACCACACCATTGTTACACTACCACACCATTGTTACACTACCACACCATTGTTACACTACCACACCACTGTTACACTACCACACCATTGTTACACTACCACACCATTGTTACACTACCACACCATTGTTACACTACCACACCATGTTACACTACCACACCATTGTTACACTACCACACCACCATTGTTACACTACCACACCATTGTTACACTACCACACCATTGTTACACTACCACACCATTGTTACACTACCACACCATTGTTACACTACCACACCATTGTTACACTACCACACCATTGTTACAACTACCACACCATTTTTTACACTACCACACCATTGTTACACTACCACACCATGTTACACTACCACACCATTGTTACACTACCACACCATTGTTACACTACCACACCATTGTTACACTACCACACCATTGTTACACTACCACACCATTGTTACACTACCACACCATTGTTACACTACCACACCATTGTTACACTACCACACCATTGTTACACTACCACACCATTGTTACACTACCACACCACTGTTACACTACCACACCATTGTTACACTACCACACCATTGTTACACTACCACACCACTGTTACACTACCACACCATTGTTACACTACCACACCATTGTTACACTACCACACCATGTTACACTCACCACACCATTGTTACTACACTACCACACCATTGTTACACTACCACACCATTGTTACACTACCACACCATTGTTACACTACCACACCATTGTTACACTACCACACCATTGTTACACTACCACACCATTGTTACACTACCACACCATTGTTACACTACCACACCATTGTTACACTACCACACCACTGCTACACTACCACACCATTGTTACACTACCACACCATTGTTACACTACCACACCACTGGTATAACACCAGATCATTGTTAATATTATAATACAGGTCACAGTGGAACTAATGTGATAATAATGACAATTTACAGGTATAAAACCTGTTGTGTACTGACCAAGA
The DNA here is from genome assembly GCF_026875155.1 of Cherax quadricarinatus. Lineage (NCBI taxonomy): Eukaryota > Metazoa > Arthropoda > Malacostraca > Decapoda > Parastacidae > Cherax > Cherax quadricarinatus. Next base: position 9,178,503 of record NC_069451.1, on the reverse strand, counting down.
AGTTTAATTAGATATTTCACCACGAGTGACTTCTTTTGTCTTAATAAAGAGCAACTATAACAAGAAGCATATTCGTATATAGATGAAGAGGTCAAGTAAACGTAAGTCAGAGGTGGCCGGAGGGTCAGCCACCCAGGATAACCCAAGAAAGTCAGTGTGTCGTCGAAGGACTCTATCTTATTTCCATTGGGGTCTTCAATCTTGTCCCCCAGGATGCAACCCACACCAGTCGACTAACACCCAGGTACCTACTTGCTTGCTAAGTGACCGGGACAGCAGGTGTAAGGAAACAAGCCCAATGTTTTCACCCTTGCCGGGGATTGAACCACAGACATCCAGCGTGTGAAGCGAGAGCGTTGCCTACCAGGCCACGGGTCTGGTAGGCCTGAGAACTGAGAAATACACATTTGTTGTACTGAAAGGTTAAGTATATGTAAGGTAGACTACAGTAGCAGTGTAAGACTCAACCTCCAGTGTACGTCTTGTTATCATAATTATAATGATGTCAGTAAATATCATAATAAATGTGATCTGTTATATACCAAGACATCCTCTCATAATAAAGTCATAGTGGAATCCTGTTATAACAAGTCATTGTCACATCCTGTTATGATATCCTGTTTTCATAACATGTCATCGTGACATCTTATCATAAGGTATCATAACACCCTGTTATAACAAGTTATCGTCAGTCACCTTGTATCATAACAAGTTATGGTGACACCATAACGAGTCATCGTGACATCATGTTATCATATTCAGTCACCGTGACATCATGTTATCATATTCAGTCACCGTGACATCATGTTATTATATTCAGTCACCGTGACATCATGTTATCATATTCAGTCACCGTGACATCATGTTATCATATTCAGTCACCGTGACATCATGTTATCATATTCAGTCACCGTGACATCATGTTATCATATTCAGTCACCGTGACATCATGTTATTATATTCAGTCATCGTGACATCATGTTATTATATTCAGTCACCGTGACATCATGTTATTATATTCAGTTACCGTGACATCATGTTATCATATTCAGTCACCGTGACATCATGTTATCATATTCAGTCACCGTGACATCATGTTATCATATTCAGTCACCGTGACATCATGTTATCATATTCAGTCACCGTGACATCATGTTATTTATAAAAACCTTCGCGACATCAACACAATCATCGTGACGTCATGTTATCATTAAATAGCATTGTGACATCCTCAGCTGTGATATCGTTATCCGAACTTTACAGTCAACAAAGCTGGCTGAGTGAGAGCGCCACGTCATGTTAGTGCTAATCTACATGCCCACTAAGTCCCATTCTTGCAGTTTGGTGTCGTGCATTAGTGAGCCTTGTTACACACCCAACATAGCTCATTCATGCTCCCTAACTCGTAAATATTGCCAGCGCTTCCCCTCACTCGTCCCCTCAGGGCGGAGCCTCGCTTGACCAATCACAACGCCGGCTTTCCCTTAGCTCCGCCTACCAGCGGCGGGGGAGGCGGAGTCAGCGGGAGCTGTGGCTGCTATTGTTGCCACAACTGTGGGAATTTCTTTTAGTTCTTGCGGAGGCGGTTTCTTCGACCGCTAATTGAGGTGATGATAATATGAGTCTGAAGTGAAGCTAAGGTATCTGTCAGTTATATATCCCTGAGGGAACTTTATCACTGGTAGACACTCGGGACGAGTGTTATTACATATTGTCACTCCTTATATTTTCCACTCTAAACTGTGGCAACTCAGGAGACTCAGAGGAAGTCTTGTCGCATGATATTGATTTGTCTTCATTTGGCTGTTTGTCGGGGAGCAGGAAAAAACTCCATCTTTATTCCTAACCTTCTTCTGCGACTTTTAATTAAAGACTTGGCTCAGGTGGTGACTTGGGATCACGTTTCGACGGCAGCGGAGCTGAGATGAATTTCATACTCGGGTTTCCCCTCGCTTATAAGGTTCAAAACTTTGAATTAATTATGTGAAAATAGATCCTTCATGGATGATTTTTACTCTGCTGTTGGTGTGGTCGAGGAAGAGGTGAGGGCGACGTTGTGAGGTGGGGTAACCCCAGCACAACCTCCTCAGCTACCACACCTCAGCCTCGTATTTCACTTCATTATCATTTCGTTACTATTTACATTTTTCTTAAATTTCCTGTTAGTAGTGACTTTGAAAAATGATATTGCGATTGTGGAAGTTACTGAGGAGGTCAGGTCAAGCCAGAAGAGGTTAGAGAGGCAGTGTTGTGACCACCACCATACTATAGCCGGTGACGGACAGATCTCATATTTTGATACTCTAGTTCTTTTCATGTGTGTTCCTGTGAGCTGTGAGGTGTGTTCCTGTGAGCTTGAGGTGTGTTCCTGTGAGCTCTGAGGTGTGCTCCTGTGAGCTGTGAGGTGTGTTCCTGTGAGCTCTGAGGTGTGTTCCTGTGAGCTATGAGGTGTGTTCCTGTGAGCTCTGAGGTGTGTTCCTGCGAGCTCTGAGGTGTGTTCCTGTGAGCTCTGAGGTATGTTCCTGTGAGCTCTGAGATGTGTTCCAGTGAGCTATGAGGTGTGTTCCTGTGAGCTATGAGGTGTGCTCCTGTGAGCTGTGAGGTGTGTTCCTGTAAGCTATGAGATGTGTTTCTGTGAGCTACATGGAGTGTTCCGGCGAGCTACATGATTTGTTCCTGTGTACTCTGAGATGTGCTCCTGTGACTCTGGTGTGTTCCTGTGAGCTATGAGTGTGTTCCTGTAAAGCTCTGAGTGTGTTCCTGTGAGCCTGAGGTGTGTTCCTGTGAGCTTTGAGGTGTTCCGGGAGCTTGAGGTGTTTCCTGTGAGCTCTGAGTGTGTTTACCTGATGAGCCTGGGACTTGAGGTGTTCCTGTGAGCTATGAGGTGTGTTCCTGTGAGCTATGAGGTGTGCTCCTGTGAGCTCTGAAGTGTGCTCCTGTGAGCTCTGAGGTGTGTTCCTGTGAGCTATGAGGTGTGCTCCTGTGAGCTCTGAGGTGTGTTCCTGTGAGCTTTGAGGTGTGTTCCTGTGAGCTGAGGTGTGTTCCTGTGAGCTTTAAGGTGTGTTCCTGTGAGCTATGAGGTGTGCTCCTGTGAGCTGTAAGGTGTGTTCCTGTGAGCTGTGTTCCTGTGAGCTATGAGGTGTGTTCCTGCTGAGCTTTTTCTGAGGTGTGTTCCTTGTGAGCTCTGAGGTGTGTTCATGTGAGCTCTGAGGTGTGTCCTTGTGAGCTCTGAGGTGTGTTCTTGTGAGCTCTGAGGTGTGTTCCTGTGAGCTCTGAGGCGTGTTCTTGTGAGTTCTGAGGTGTGTTCCTGTGAGCTATGAGGTGTTGTTCCTGTGAGCTTGAGGTGTGTTTCCTGGAGCTCTATGTTGTTTCCTGTGAGCTATGAGGTGCGTTCCTGTGAGCTCTGAGGTGTGTTCCTGTGAGCTCTGAGGTGTGTTCCTGTGAGCTTTGAGGTGTGTTCCTGTGAGCTCTGAGGTGTGTTCCTGTGAGCTATGAGGTGTGTTCCTGTGAGCTCTGAGGTGTGTTCCTGTGAGCTCTGAGGTGTGTTCCTGTGAGCTCTGAGGTGTGTTCCTGTGAGCTCTGAGGTGTGTTCCTGTGAGCTATGAGGTGTGTTCCTGTGAGCTATGAGGTGTGCTCCTGTGAGCTGTGGGGTGTTCCTGTGAGCTATGAGGTGTGTTTCCTGTGAGCTAATGAGGGTGTTCTTGTGAGCTCTGAGGTGTGTTCCTGTGAGCTCTGAGGTGTGTTCTTGTGAGCTCTGAGGTGTGTTCTTGTGAGCTCTGAGGTGTGTTCCTGTGAGCTCTGAGGCGTGTTCTTGTGAGTTCTGAGGTGTGTTCCTGTGAGCTATGAGGTGTGTTCCTGTGAGCTCTGAGGTGTGTTCCTGCGAACTCTGAGGTGTGTTCCTGTGAGCTATGAGGTGCGTTCCTGTGAGCTCTGAGGTGTGTTCCTGTGAGCTATGAGGTGTGCTCCTGTGAGCTTTGAGGTGTGTTCCTGTGAGCTATGAGGTGTGTTCCTGTCAGCTATGAGGTGTGTTCCCGTGAGCTATGAGGTGTGTTCCTGTGAGCTCTGAGGTGTGTTTCTGTGAGCTATGAGGTGTGTTCCTGTGAGCTATGAGGTGTGCTCCTGTGAGCTGTGTTCCTGTGAGCTATGAGGTGTGTTCCTGCGAGCTCTGAGGTGTGTTCTTGTGAGCTCTGAGGTGTGTTCCTGTGAGCTCTGAGGCGTGTTCTTGTGAGCTCTGAGGTGTGTTCCTGTGAGCTCTGAGGTGTGCTCCTGTGAGCTATGAAGTGTGCTCCTGTGAGCTGTGAGGTGTGGTCCTGTGAGCTGTGAGGTGTGTTTCTGTGAGCTGTGAGGTGTGCTCCTGTGAGCTATGAGGTGTGTTCCTGTGAGCTCTGAAGTGTGCTCCTGTGAGCCCTGAGGTGTGTTCCTGTGAGCTCTGAAGTATGCTCCTGTGAGCCCTGAGGTGTGTTCCTGCGAGCTCTGAAGTGTGCTCCTGTGAGCCCTGAGGTGTGTTCCTGTGAGCTCTGAGGTGTGTTCCTGTAAACTGTCAGGTGTGTTCCTGTGAGCTCTGAGGTGTGTTCCTGTAAACTGTCAGGTGTGTTCCTGTGAGCTCTGAGGTGTTTCCTGTAAACTGTCAGGTGTGTTCCTGTGAGCTCTGAGGTGTGTTCCTGTAAACTGTCAGGTGTGTTCCTGTGAGCTCTGAGGTGTGTTCCTGTAAACTGTCAGGTGTGTTCCTGTGAGCTCTGAGGTGTGTTCCTGTAAACTGTCAGGTGTGTTCCTGTGAGCTCTGAGGTGTGTTCCTGTAAACTGTCAGGTGTGTTCCTGTGAGCTCTGAGGTGTGTTCCTGTAAACTGTCAGGTGTGTTCCTGTGAGTTCTGATGTGTGTTCCTGTGAGGTGTGTTTCTGTGATGTGTATTCCTGTGAAGTGTGTTCATGTGAGGTGTGTTCCTGTGATGGGTGCTTCTGTGATGTGTGTTCCTGTGAGCTATGATGTGTTCCTGTGAGCTATGATGTGTGTTCCTGTGAGCTATGATGTGTGTTCCTGTGAGCTATGAGGTGTGTTCCTGTGAGCTCTGAGGTGTGTTTCTGTGAGCTATGATGTGTGTTCCTGTGAGCTATGAGGTGTGTTCCTGTGAGCTATGAGGTGTGTTCCTGTGAGCTATGAGGTGTGTTCCTGTGAGCTAAGAGGTTTTATCCTTCGGGCATAACAGCCATAACAGCCTGTCTCTGTGAAAATTGAAGTGTGGTTTATTGGGCTGTGAGATGTCTTCATGGGTTATTAGAGGTCTTGTGGGTGTTAGGTGTGTTTGAGGTGAGTTCCTATGAGGTGCGTTCATGTGTTAGTGTGAGCAGGGAGGTGTGTTCCACTGAGCTGTGAGACTTGGTTCTGTGGACTGTTAGGTATCACTGTCGGCTGTCAGGTGTGTTCCTGTACGTTGTCAGGCGTGTTCCTGTAGACTGTATGGTGTGTTTCTACAGTAGTGTGCAAATTAATTGTTACAGGAGTAAATTTTGTGATTATCTCATAATATGTCTTAGTCTCCTGCTAAATTAATGCAGTTTGGGTTCTTTACTATTCAGAAGTTTGTTACTGACTTGTGGCAACCATCCACCTGTGGTGTTACCTGCGACTCTTGTCAGTGCTACAACTGCTGTTGTTCTGTAGGGTTATTCCTACAAGCGTGTTCTATGAGTGAATCTGACTTTCACCAAATTCTCCCCTTCAAGTCATGATTACTGCTGAAACTGATGATGGATGTTACACCTAGGAAGTGTGCAAGTATTGTAGCTCTTAGAAAACATGTTGATTTGAGTATCAGACAGATTGCCGAAAATTTTAGCCAAGCAAATTCAACTCTTGGACGAATTCTGAAGAGAGAACTGACGACACTGGTGACTGTGGAGCGCTGCGTCGAGGAAGATGTGGAAGAAAACGCAGGACAACACCTCACGATGATAAGGTTATCATACGACATAGTGTGAAGGATCCCAAGAAAACTAGCAAAAATCTACAAAGAGATTTGGCTTCAGTTGGCGTAAATGTTTATTCTTCAACTGCTCGACGAAGGCTCCTTGAAGTTGGCAGAACTGTCAGAAAGCCGGTAAAGAAACAATTATTGACTGCTGCTATGAAGAAAACACGGCTGCAGCGGGCACTTGATCATAAAAGAATGGACGACAAATGAATGGAGAAAAGTTATATTTTCAGATATGGCGCATTTTGAAGTTCTGGGGTAGTTTTACTGCTAAAAGCCCTGTTATTATTGAGGGAACGATGGATAGTGACAAATACAAGACAATCCTGGCGACTCATTTGATTCCCATAGTGGACAGAGATCTTCCTGATGGAGTAGGCGTTTTCCAGCAGGATCTTGCTGCATGCTACACTCCCAGAAAAATGCCGACATTCAACGAAGAGAGTGGGCTAAGCGTTCTTAACTGGCCTGGAAACTCTCCTGACCTCAACCCAACTGAGATTCTATTCGAAATTAACTATAAAGAAGTTGGGGTTACAGTTTAGGATAAGGACCGTAAATGGAGCCCAAACAATCTTCGATCTAGACCAAACAGTCCGTTAATGGAAACCCAGGGTGAGGCCAGCCAGCCTAACACTGCCATACCTGTGACCCTACCTCTAGAAAGTATGGGAGACCCAGTGTTTCTGCAAATCTTTCTGGTGACACCAGACTAGCTTCTGTTGCACCAGTTATGGAGGAGCTAGCTACTCCTGCTGGCATTCATGGAGCTACTGATCTGCTACCAATCACACCTACGACTACGCCTGAATATGTGGATGAGTCTTTCACTCTTCCCAACACGCAAACCCAACAGACAGTCACCACACTAGTTACCCCATCTGAGGCTGGAGATGAGGTAATCACACAGGAATAACCATGAATGACAAGTCATCAATGCTAGAGGTACCACCAGAGGACACCAGTGTAACCGTGGTAGTTGAAAGGACTTACTCAGGAGTCCCTTTCTCTGGAAAAGTATTACTCACCCGACCTCTTTCGTGTCATAACAATCTTACATAAAAATGAACCGTCTCCAACAAATACTGATTAATTATATAATGTTAGGTAGTCAGAATAGTTCCTATGATCACAGAGATGATCCCACAAGTGCAGTAATCTTTAGTAAATTTCAAAGAGTTTGTGATAAAGAAGGCAATGATTCTTGGTTGCAAACATTTACTAGAAATATGCTGGCAAAATACCAAGAAATGCTTAGAGAAAACGGTTATGACTATAAGGTGCAAGCTATGTCATTGGCTCTGAGCATGATAGCTTTACTATCCCATGAGAAAAAAATTGTAATAAATTACTACAATGAATAGATTACAGTTTTTTTCATGGAACATTACTGTCTCCATCAGGACGCGGTTGCCCGACTTACATAATATTAGTGCAACCAAAAATATTGATACCATCTGTTTGCAGGAATGTAGACTACGAGTTAGAGTAGCTTTCTCGAGGTTACCTGGATATGCACTGTATAACTTAACGTCAACTAACTGTTGTAGGATTTATGTTAGAAAGAACTTGCCGCATTCACTCATAATTCTTGGAGACTTTAATGCCAGGCATAAGGATATTGGAGTGTATATGAATTACGAGCCCACTGACACACAAAAAATAAATAATGATTTAGTTATTACCATTGAAAGCTTGCAAACAGATCAGACGAATATAAAAAGGAGATAAATTTTCCACCATAAATGACAATAAACACCCTGATAAATACTGTAATGATCCTCAACTACGCAATTTAACACAGCCAGAAGGACTGTTAAACCTTATCATGACTGTAGAATCCTAGATTTACTCAGAACTTTACAAGCTTCATTAACAAATGCAAGAAAATAAACCATGAACATAAGAAACAGGAATGGGAACAAAGTGTGAGTGGATTAAATAGGTCAACCTCTTGAAGTTTAGCCTGGAAATGTACATTTATAATAACTAAAAAAAAGAACAGTAATGTTGTTCATCCCTTTCTTCTTGAAAAAAGCAAATGACCTCATAGATAATTGGTCCTAACCGTCCAGGAATGAAAATCTCCCATCTCATATTTAAACAAACGCAGAGAGTGGTTCTGAAGGAAACCTTCTACTTACATAAAGTCAGGGGTGTCACTCCCTCTCTCTCTCTCTCTCTCTCATAGAACGTCTGAGAAAAAAAGTGGAAAACTTGTCTTGAATACCTACGGAATGCGCCTGTAAAGCCAGGTAGTGTTGTAGTTCCATCCACATAAAAAAGACTATTGATTTTAGATTTTTCTTAGAAGTGGCTAGTTTACTGTACACTCCATATCCATCCCGTGAACCGTAGCGCATGGGCATACTCTGTAGCTCTGAGAACTACGCCTCAAAAAGGCAAGCAGAGCATCTGGATACTGCACATGTCTACAAATTGTCTTATCTGTTACAAGAAAATTTAGGATTTTTGCTTAATATATCCATTATCTTATTTTCATTAATAAAATACTTCGACATGTCGCATAGATTATACTATTTATCTCTATATTCCTCAATAAGTGGACAATTAAGCACATTGTGTTCTAGAGAAGTGGCGATAACTAAATGCCTGTTTGCAACGGTGTTCTTAATAATGTGTCAAAGGGTAACAAGAGGTCGATGGTAGAGCGGCCTTTAGTAAACTAAATTGATAAACAAATAAAATCATAGAATGGGTAGGACTTGAACCCATAGCAGATGAGTCCTAACACTCGGGAGTCAGTGTGCTGGTGAGTCATGAGGAAGAGATGAGTCCTAACACTCGGGAGTCAGTGTGCTGGTGAGTCATGAGGAAGAGATGAGTCCTAACACTCGGGAGTCAGTGTGCTGGTGAGTCATGAGGAAGAGAGAGACTGTATTATATCTCCAAGTACCACTTGAAATATTCAAATAATTTGTAGATAGCGCTGATAAGATCGATGGATATACAATGTGAAATGGCTTGGCCTGAGGAACCCGTTTTCGAAAAGGAAAGATTATATCAATTGTCCACGCACCCTCGCACCAAATCCTGTTGAAAAGGTGTAAAACGAAGGTATTTTCTGTCGAGTGTAAGTTTTGCAACAGCTGAATGTAAACATCGTTTTGGTCTTACTGTTGTGGGTTGACAAGATAGAGTCTTTCTGTATGAGACTTGAAAATTAATGGGAAAGCATTCCATGCGGGTTTAGACTGAAGAAACTAAGGAAGTAAATGTAGCTCATGGGTAACGAGGGATTCCCAATCCCTGTGGCGCCTTCAGCATGGTCCGATAACTTTTAAGTCCACAATCGTAAGGACGGGGGCGAGGTCAGGTGTGTATTTGCCTGCGAACTTTCTTGTTTTGTCCCAGAACTCCGCTTACAGAGGTGGTGACATTTACGATGGAAACAGGCACGCTTACAAAATAATTTGGCATGTCGTATAACACGACTTGCGTGGGCTCTTGCTTGTTTATAAACCAGGAATCTCGTTTTGGTATGGTTGTAGAAGCAGCAGCAGCCCTATGCAGTGCATTTCAAGTGAACTGTGTTAGCGCTGTGCAGAGATCATCTGGGGCTGCGTAGCTGCTGTCAGAATGGAGGCGATGAGGTGACGCCATAGCTCGATTGTAGGAAATCAGCAGGAAGAGTGGTATGCAGTGACTAAAGCGTTCAGTATGCGCGTTCAAACTACCATAGGAATCTGCAAAGCGGAAGGATGTAAGAGAGAGAGAGAGAGAGAAGAGGTAATAAAAATAGAGAAGTGATCACCGTCATGAAGATTATTTATTACAGTTCAATCGAATACAAACACTATAGCAAGCTAAATCGATACACGAGAGTGTGTGAATAAGGGGATCCAGGTGTGTGTAATCACTGGTGTCCAAAATATGAAGAGGGAGATGAGCGAGACAAGATTCTAAGTGATCTGGACGAGTCACAGCACCACCACCACACAAAACCGCAACCACAGCACCACCATCACACAGCACCACCACCACCACACAGCACCACCACCACCACACAGCACCACCCACAACACAGAAGATGATAATAATAAGAATCGCCTAATAAAAGAAGTGTTGTAGGTAAGGATGATATAAACTGAGGTAAATCACGTACAGCTCAGAGACTCGACGAAGAGAGACATAAAAAGCAGTCTGTGTTCCACTTATTTAAGTAGTGTAGAGGGATATCACTGAGCGCAAGAAGTGCGCTTTCTTGTAGAATTCATATGGGGTTAAGGGTCACGAGGCAGTAAAACAACGTAAGCAGAGAGAGGCCGACTTTATTACCTAGTTTACCTTCTTGTATACACAAACACACTTGAGAAATTTGGGAAATCAACTTTGAATGTTTTCCCGGTCGCTTCCTCTTTATTCTCTGATATTCCATTGTAATATTAATGTTAATAATTTTATCTACAAACCTTCATCTCTGTCTGCCTCCCTCCCTGCCTTCTTCACTCCCTCCCTCCCTGCCTTCTTCACTCCCTCCCTGCCTTCTTCACTCCCTCCCTCCCTGCCTTCTTCACTCCCTCCCTGCCTTCTTCACTCCCTCCCTGCCTTCTTCACTCCCTCCCTGCCTTCTTCACTCCCTCCCTGCCTTCTTCACTCCCTCCCTGCCTTCTTCACTCCCTCCCTGCCTTCTTCACTCCCTCCCTCTCTGCTTTCCTCACCGCCGCTTCCCTCTCTATCTCCTATGTTTTCCTCACTTCTCCCTCTCTGCATTCTTTCCTCCTGCCTTCTCCTGCCTACCTTTCTGCACCATTCAGTGCGTCCCTCCCTCTCTACTTCCCTCACTTCTACCCTCCATCATTCCCCTAAGTCCTCTCTCTCCTCTCTCTCTCTCTCTCTCTCCTCTCTCTCTCTCTCTCTCTCTCTCTCTCTCTCTCTCTCTCCTCTCTCTCTCTCTCTCTCTCCTCTCTCTCACCTCTCTCTATCTTCTTCTATCTATCTATCTCTTTTTCTCCATCCCTCTATCCCTCTCTCCTCTAACTCTCACTTCCACATTCTCTACCTACCGTCATCCCTATTACTATTTCTCTTCCTTTCTAACTCCTTGCTTTTCTCCCTGCTTGTCTCTGTTTCATCCCTTCCTGCTTCCCTCCCTGCCTGTCTCCCTGCTTCCCTCCCTGCCTGTCTCCCTGCTTCCCTTTCTGCCTGCCTCTCTTCTTACCTGCCTTTCTGCCTGCCTACCTGCCTGCCTGTCTGCCTTCTTGCCTCCCCTGCCTGACTACCTTCTTGTCACCTAGACCACTTCCCACTCTTCTCACCCTGCCTGTCTTCCTGCTTTCCTTCCTACCTTCCTTCCACAGGTCTCCCCTGCCTCCCTGATTGCGTTCTCTTTTTTGTCTCCCTTCCACTCTCTCTCTCTCTCTCTTTCTGTTTCTCTTTCTCTCTCCCTGTTTGTGTGCATCCTTGTTTCCCTATGCCTCTCTGCATGCCCTCCTGCTGCTCTCAATGCCTCCCTCCCTAACTCCTTCTTTCCTGCCTTTCTGCCTATCTGTCTGCCTGCCTTCCTCCCTGCCTGTCTATTTACCCACCTACCAGATTGCCTACCTGCTTGTCTGCCTGCCTACTTACCTGCCTGCCTGTCTGTATCTCTGCCTGTCTGTCTTCCTCCTTGCCTGCCTGTCTTCCTCCTTGCCTACCTGCCAGCCTGCCTACCAGACTGCCTACCTGTCTACTTGCCTGTCTGTCTACCTGTCTGCTTGCCTCTTTGCTTTTAAGCTTACCTCCCTACACTGTCCCCTGCCTGACTCCCTGCATCCCTCCCTGTCTTCCTCTCTCTCCCTACCTCACTGCGTCTCTCCCTTCCTCCATACCAGCCTCCTTCCCTATATCTCTCCCTGCCTCCCTCCCTGTATATCTCTCCCTGCCTCCCTCCATGTATATCTTGCTGCCTGCTTCCCTTCCTCCCTACTGCCCTCCCTGCTGCCTTCCCTGCCATCCCCCCCACACAGCATAAAAAAGTGCCAGTCACAGTGCCGTCATAAGGCTGGGATATAGCGACTCGCCAACATTACAGCTCCATTTTTCACCGGTAGTCAGCTGGGGCGAGCTGGTGGTGTTCACTGTACAGCTGGTGGTGTTCACTATACAGCTGGTGGTGTTCACTGTACAGCTGGTGGTGTTCACTATACAGCTGGTGGTGTTCACTGTACAGCTGGTGGTGTTCACTATACAGCTGGTGGTGTTCACTGTACAGTTGGTGGTGTTCACTGTACAGCTGATGGTGTTCACTGTACAGCCGGTGCTGTTCACTGTACTGCTGGTGGTGTTCACTGTACAGCTGGTGTTCACTGTACAGTTGGTGGTGTTAGCTGAACAGCTGGTGTTCACTGTACAGCTGGTCGTGTTCAATGTACAATTGGTGGTGTTCGCTGTACAGCTGGTGATGTTCTCTGTACAGCTCGTGCTGTTCACTGTACAGCTGGTGGTGTTCACTGTACTGCTGGTGTTCATTGTACAGCTGGTGTTCACTGTACTGCTGGTGGTGTTCACTGTACTGCTGGTGTTCATTGTACAACTGGTGTTCACTGTACTTCTGGTGGCGTTTGTTGAGAAATGTTATTACCAGCTAAGCTTATACATTTTGTATAGGGAAACTTAACTTAGAAAGACGGCTCATCGCCGGCACAGCCGCCCCTGCAGACGAGGTCTTCAGAAGCTGTCGAAGTCATTCCTCAACGGGCTGAAATGAGTTATAATTCGTAAGATTATAAATTACCCCTAGGGGGTGTTATGTCAGCATGTTTCATTCACTGATTGCTGACAAACTTACGTGTGTGGAATCAAAGGTCCGCATATCACCGGGGTTTATGATAAGTGACTAACTCACGACTTTATACTCAACTGCGCAGTCAATAGTAGTACATCACGAGTTAGAACACTTACCTGGGTATATGTATCTGACCCGTAATTACGCCCGGATATCCGTTGAGTTGATTGAAGAATAGTGCTCTTTGAAGAATGTCGCACTACACTCTGTTGGATCGCAACACTCGTTGTTACACTGTTCATCAATAATTGTTCCCACAATATCACTAAGAAGTTGATCACACTTCTCTGTAAGTGTTTATCGTGTTTTGTGAGACACTTTGTTCACACTAACGCACGGATCGTTCTTTGTTGGTTATCCTGGCGTCAGTGTCACTCTCAGTAGAGTCAAAAGTAATCTGAAGACGCCACAGCACCCCACGCCGTTACTCCCCTAGCACAAAGGAAAAGCTGACCTAGTACTTTTGCTTCCTTGCCACTTCCTCCATGAAGCAAAGCAGAATGTTTGATTCTTGCTGTCTTAAGCATACACAACAATGTACACTATGGTAATAAAGTGGGAGTAGGATTTTCCTTAATTGATGGACTGTCTCTTATTAAAATACACTTTACAACACTGCAAGGAGCGTCGGTCGAAGCGACCACGTCCCATACTTGTACTGCATCTGCTATCAATTACTCGCTGTAGCAGTAAACAAGATGCTTGCCCCTTCTGAGAGGGCTGGGCCCCTCAGGGCTGAAAGGGGCGGAAAGGGGCTGAAGAGGGCTGATACCCCCTCCTGGAGAAAATTTCTCCACAGCGTTCACTGTACAGATGCTGTTCACTGTACAGCTGGTGGTGTTCACTGTACAGCTGGTGGTGTTCACTGTACAGCTGGTGGTGTTCACTGTACATCTGGTGCTGTTCACTGTACTGCTGATGGTGTTCACCCTACAGATGGTACTGTTCACTGTACAGTTAGTGTTCACTGTAGAGCTGGTGTTCACTGTACAGCTGGTGGTGTTCACTGTACAGATGGTGAGGTTCACTGTATAGCTGGTGCTATTTACTGCACAGTTGGTGGTGTTCACTGTACATCTGGTGCTGTTCGCTGCACAGCTGGTGTTCACTGTACAGCTAGTGTTCACTGTACAGCTGTTCACTGTACAGTTGGTGTTCACTGTACAGCTGGTGGTGTTCACTGTACAGCTGGTGTCTACTGTACAGCTGGTGGTGTTCACTGTACAGCTGGTGTCTACTGTACAGCTGGTGGTGTTCACTGTACAGCTGGTGTCTACTGTACAGCTGGTGGTGTTCACTGTACAGCTGGTGTCTACTGTACAGGAGGTGGTATACAGTGTTTAGCGTGTTTGATGCAGCACTATAATCCAACATTTCACTGGGAAGTCTTAAGTTAATATGTCAAATATGTAAATCAGATCAGTGGGTATTAAGTAAAGTTACTTGTAAAGTGAACACCAAGAACACCTTAAGTCCAGGTTCACCTACTTAGATCACTTATTATTATTTCTAGAATGTCGAATATTATATTTTATGCATTCAGCTGGAGCTAGAGTGGTGGTCCGGGGGCCACTGCCGGTCCACAAGCTTCTCAGAGTGGTGGTCCGGGGGCCACTGCCGGTCCACAAGCTTCTCAGAGTGGTGGTCCGGGGGCCACTGCCGGTCCACAAGCTTCTCAGAGTGGTGGTCCGGGGGCCACTGCCGGTCCACAAGCTTCTCAGAGTGGTGGTCCGGGGGCCACTGCCGGTCAACAAACTTCCCAGAGTGGTGGTCCGGGAGCCACTGCCGGTCAACAAGCTTCTCAGAGTGGTGGTCCGGGGGCCACTGCCGGTCCACAAGCTTCTCAGAGTGGTGGTCCGGGAGCCACTGCCGGTCCACAAGCTTCTCAGAGTGGTGGTCCGGGGGCCACTGCCGGTCCACAAGCTTCTCAGAGTGGTGGTCCGGGAGCCACTGCCGGTCAACAAGCTTCTCAGAGTGGTGGTCCGGGAGCCACTGCCGGTCCACAAGCTTCTCAGAGTGGTGGTCCGGGGGCCACTGCCGGTCCACAAGCTTCTCAGAGTGGTGGTCCGGGGGCCACTGCCGGTCCACAAGCTTCTCAGAGTGGTGGTCCGGGGCCACTGCCGGTCCACAAGCTTCTCAGAGTGGTGGTCCGGGGGCCACTGCCGGTCCACAAGCTTCTCAGAGTGGTGGTCCGGGGTCCACTGCCGGTCAACAAGCTTCTCAGAGTGGTGGTCCGGGAGCCACTGCGGTCAACAAGCTTCCAGAGTGGTGGTCCGGGAGCCACTGCCGGGCAACAAGCTTCTCAGAGTGGTGGTCCGGGGGCACTGCCGGTCCACAAGCTTCTCAGAGTGGTGGTCGGGGCCACTGCCGGTCAACAAGCTTCTCAGAGTGGTGGTCCGGGGGCCACTGCCGGTCAACAAGCTTCTCAGAGTGGTGGTCCGGGGGCCACTGCCGGTCAACAAGCTTCTCAGAGTGGTGGTTCCGGGAGCACTGCCGGTCCACAAGCTTCTCAGAGTGGTGGTCCGGGGGCCACTGCCGGTCAACAAGCTTCTCAGAGTGGTGGTCCGGGGGCCACTGCCGGTCCACAAGCTTCTCAGAGTGGTGGTCCGGGGGCCACTGCCGGTCAACAAGTCTTCTCAGAGTGGTGGTCCGGGGGCCACTGCCGGTCAACAAGCTTCTCAGAGTGTGGTCCGGGGCCACTGCCGGTCAACAAGCTTCTCAGAGTGGTGGTCCGGGAGCCACTGCGGTCAACAAGCTTCTCAGAGTGGTGGTCCGGGAGCCACTGCCGGTCCACAAGTTCTCAGAGTGGTGGTCCGGGGGCCACTGCCGGTCCACAAGCTTCTCAGAGTGGTGGTCCGGGGGCCACTGCCGGTCCACAAGCTCTCAGAGTGGTGGTCCGGGGGCCACTGCCGGTCAACAAGCTTCTCAGAGTGGTGGTCCGGGAGCCACTGCCGGTCCACAAGCTTCTCAGAGTGGTGGTCCGGGGGCCACTGCCGGTCAACAAGCTTCTCAGAGTGGTGGTCCGGGGGCCACTGCGGGCCACAAGCTTCTCAGAGTGGTGGTCCGGGAGCCACTGCCGGTCCACAAGCTTCTCAGAGTGGTGGTCCGGGGGCCACTGCCGGTCAACAAGCTTCTCAGAGTGGTGGTCCGGGGGCCACTGCCGGTCAACAAGCTTCTCAGAGTGGTGGTCCGGGGGCCACTGCCGGTCCACAAGCTTCTCAGAGTGGTGGTCCGGGAGCCACTGCCGGTCAACAAGCTTCTCAGAGTGGTGGTCCGGGAGCCACTGCCGGTCCACAAGCTTCTCAGAGTGGTGGTCCGGGAGCCACTGCCGGTCCACAAGCTTCTCAGAGTGGTGGGGCCGGGGGCCACTGCCGGTCCACAAGCTTCTCAGAGTGGTGGTCCGGGGGCCACTGCCGGTCAACAAGCTTCTCAGAGTGGTGGTCCGGGGGCCACTGCCGGTCCACAAGCTTCTCAGAGTGGTGGTCCGGGAGCCACTGCCGGTCAACAAGCTTCTCAGAGTGGTGGTCCGGGAGCCACTGCCGGTCCACAAGCTTCTCAGAGTGGTGGTCCGGGAGCCACTGCCGGTCCACAAGCTTCTCAGAGTGGTGGTCCGGGGGCCACTGCCGGTCAACAAGCTTCTCAGAGTGGTGGTCCGGAGCCACTGCCGGTCCACAAGCTTCTCAGAGTGGTGGTCCGGGGGCCACTGCCGGTCCACAAGCTTCTCAGAGTGGTGGTCCGGGGGCCACTGCCGGTCAACAAGCTTCTCAGAGTGGTGGTCCGGGGGCCACTGCCGGTCCACAAGCTTCTCAGAGTGGTGGTCCGGGAGCCACTGCCGGTCAACAAGCTTCTCAGAGTGGTGGTCCGGGAGCCACTGCCGGTCCACAAGCTTCTCAGAGTGGTGGTCCGGGAGCCACTGCCGGTCCACAAGCTTCTCAGAGTGGTGGTCCGGGGGCCACTGCCGGTCAACAAGCTTCTCAGAGTGGTGGTCCGGGAGCCACTGCCGGTCAACAAGCTTCTCAGAGTGGTGGTCCGGGGGCCACTGCCGGTCAACAAGCTTCTCAGAGTGGTGGTCCGGGGGCCACTGCCGGTCCACAAGCCACCAGTCGCTGGTCCACAGCTCCACTGGTCTACACTAAGATAGAGTCAATAACAAACAGGTTAACACAGCTCCACTGGTCTACACTAAGATAGAGTCAATAACAAACAGGTTAACACAGCTCCACTGGTCTACACTAAGATAGAGTCAATAACAAACAGGTTAACACAGCTCCACTGGTCTACACTAAGATAGAGTCAATAACAAACAGGTTAACACAAGCTCCACTGGTCTACACTAAGATAGAGTCAATAACAAACAGGTTAACACAGCTCCACTGGTCTACACTAAGATAGAGTCAATAACAAACAGGTTAACACAGCTCCACTGGTCTACACTAAGATAGAGTCAATAACAAACAGGTTAACACAGCTCCACTGGTCTACACTAAGATAGAGTCAATAACAAACAGGTTAACCTTCCACATTAGTAGAGGTTAGATGTTTTAATTGTTTATTAAGTAAATATGAGTAATCTTTTCTTTTCGCTTATTTTCCTTAACTTAATGTAATATATTGAATTAATCTTTTCTGTAAAAATCTATATAATTTTCCCATTTAACTCCTTCTACTATCCCTAAGTTGGCAACGATATACCAGTCCAGGACGACACACTGTGGGTCGACCAATTTAAAATATTGAGAAGCACTGATCTATAATATTCTTAATAATGACTTATTGATGATCTTATATGGGAAGAATAACTTTTTTCAAGACTACATTAAAAAGAATTCCACCATTATTTAAAAGAAAAGACATTGGAGAGGCAAGACGTTAAATTATACATCCTAGTAACTGTTTCTGCAGATTTACCCGAGATGGTAGGCAGTTCGCGTGAGAAATTATCTGCCATCTCTCAAAGGAATAGGTTCCCTGAATTATAAGTTGAAAATTCGCAGAAGGATCATTAGTGTCTCTTGCCAAGATTCCTAATAGTTGAATGCCACTGAATAGGGCTTCAAGTACCTACGTTACCCTTGTAACACAAACACATCATACGTCTATGAACGTTCTCATAAATGTATTACAATAGCAAACAGGAGATCTTAACAATGCAGAACAAGCCAAGCATTGCTATGCAATGTTGCAAGACAGCAACAGATAGGAGTGTTACCACTGGGCCAGCTGGCTACAGTACGAAACATCCAACTAGGTATATTTATACACCATAGGGAGGATAACATGAGTCTCACTGTGACGAATCTTATTGTAACCAGCTGACTTATGTACTTGCCTGGAGTTTTACGACTCACTCGCCATGGGTTCAACCATCACCTTCATCACACCAAGTAAAGTCGGATGTGATGGCTGAGCGCTGTCATCTTGTGCACTACAAGATCATTACAGATAGTACCGGCTTGATGTAACACTACCTGCCTCTCTTCTTGGTCACTAAAGAAGTGTCTTCTGCCACTGACTGTCCAACAAATAATTTTTTTAATTTTATATAATTAACAAGTTAAACCTCACTGAATCTTTTACAGCCAGCATCTAAACAGGGACTCTTGGATAACAAACATAACAATAAACATATTGATAATAAAGATACTGATTGCAATCAATCAATATATTATGTTATATCACATGATTTGCGACAGCTAATTACCTTTAAAGTAAGCCCGTGTAATGATCACATGAGAATATACTTGTAAGTAACTCAGAGCAGCGCAGGAGCTGTGACTACACCTACCTGTTCACTACTGTTAAACGGGTAA
Source organism: Cherax quadricarinatus (assembly GCF_026875155.1). Lineage (NCBI taxonomy): Eukaryota > Metazoa > Arthropoda > Malacostraca > Decapoda > Parastacidae > Cherax > Cherax quadricarinatus. The sequence goes on along the minus strand of NC_069451.1, from coordinate 9,159,937 downwards.
TATATTACACACTGCAATATGTATGTCATTCGCAATTTGTACATTTAAATAAAATGGGTATTTTATTTAAACAAAGGAATCTGTGTGGCTACAATAGATGAAAAAATCGTTATGTAGCTTCTAAATATAATTTACCCGGATAACATGATCTTACGACAGCAACAGTTTGTAGTGTTTGAAAGTTCTGACCAACTGTTTCTTTACTCTGATATGTCATAATCCATCTAGGAGAGAATATGTGGCCAAGAAACTTGACTTCTGCCAATACTTCCGGGTACAAAGAGGCATGACCACCTCAGACACTAGTGATCTAGACATAATCAAGAACATCAGCTTCAAGAATAAGAAACCTGCCAGCAATAACGCCACCTCATTATTTACCAGGATTCCCACCACTCAAGCTATTGTTCTCCTTCGGCACACAAGATATCGACGAACTTGACCTTTCCTTTCGTGCCAGAAACTTTGTTGACATAATCAAGTACCAACTTCAGTTCATGTGCTTCTCTTGCTTCTTAGCCATATGGAACAACTGGTTTCACCACTTAGTACAGTCAGTGCTAACCTGTATGCAGTAAGTGGAAAAGTGAAGTTTGGAACAATATAACCCAGAGGTGTACCATAGTTCTGATATGAGGAGGATAGCCTGGTAATTCTTTTCAGGTGCCCAAAATACTGCAGCTCTTCTCTACAACACTAAGTCTGTGGAATGCTCAATCAAATTCACCGTAGAGTAAAGGCAAAATAATTGCACACTCTGTCTTCCTAGAATTACCAGAAAATGGACTTTAAAGTTACGGAAAACCCAAGAAAAGGTTGACCAACTGCACAAAATAAGAGAAATTATCTTATGGCCTTATCTGGGTGCTTACAAAATGTCCAGCCCTGTGGCGCCGCCTATATAACGCTGCCATCCTTCCCCTACCTCTCTTGCTCTCTCTCTCTCTCTCTGCGTGTTTTATGTATGCTAGGAAACAAGTATGGTACGAGGGAGGTGACGTGTCATGAGTTCTCCAGCAAATCCAAATTATTAATATTCCAGATGTAATAATATACAAATTTCGTTAAAACATACAATAAACCTGGGTTCATTAAACAATTTTCTATATAAATATATATGTCTAGCAACTAAGTGATGAGCTTAAGCACATAAATAAAATTGGTTATTCTTATTATTAACAATTATTATTATATATATACAAATATGCAATAAACAACTCTCATAGTTGATCCTATATTAATATATCTGATCTTACTGTGCAGTAACACATATACGTTCCTATTAGTACTTAATTAAAGGCATATATCCTGTACAATAATGTAAAGAACGAGTTAATTAAATAATGTTAATAATATTACTTTAACATATTTAAGTGCACTATACTGGACAGTAATAAATTACAGTGTATGTACACTACATATATAAAATTAGTTAAAACATATATAATTTACACACGACAGTATTAGCTGGATAAGCAGGATCCTGTACATATTACATAGACCCTGCACGTGGACAGTAACTACCCAAGTCCGCAAAAATAGCAGACCTATATTACTGAGACTCGGCTCAGCCACTCACAGATATCTGACCGAAAGTTTGAGTACAGGCTGGGCTTCTGCACAGCAATAACCTGATAAGCTGTCACTAACTTCCTGTGAGAATTCTTAAGTAATTCGCTGTGGCAGACATTCTTCACGGTACACAAAAATATTACTGTTAACGTGTGTCACTCTAAACTTGTTCACCATACAAGAGTAAAATCTCACGACCTCCTGCCTGGAGTTATAGTGACCTGGACAAAATTCTTTACCAAGAATAAACGGGCTTGTCTTAAGAAATCGAATTTTTATCTTACCAATCCACGTCTGGAGTCTACCGCGTCTAGAGGCTATCACGTCTGGAGGCTTCCACGTCTGGAGGCTACCACGTCTGGAGGCTATCACGTCTGGAGGCTATCACGTCTGGAGGCTTCCACGTCTGGAGGCTACCACGTCTGGAGGCTTCCACGTCTGGAGGCTATCACGTCTGGAGGCTTCCACGTCTGGAGGCTACCACGTCTGGAGGCTATCACGTCTGGAGGCTATCACGTCTGGAGGCTTCCACGTCTGGAGGCTTCCACGTCTGGAGGCTACCACGTCTGGAGGCTACCGCGTCTAGAGGCTATCACGTCTGGAGGTTTCCACGTCTGGAGGCTACCACGCCTAGAGGTTAAAACGTCTAGAGGCTATCACGTCTGGAGGCTTCCACGTCTGTAGGCTACCAGGCTAGAGGCTACCACGTCTAGAGGCTACCACGTCTGGAGGCTACCACGACTGGAGGCTACCACGACTGGAGACTACCACGACTGGAGACTACCACGTCTAGAGGCTACCACGTCTGGAGGCTACCACGACTGGAGACTACCACGACTGGAGACTACCACGACTGGAGACTACCACGACTGGAGACTACCACGACTGGAGACTACCACGACTGGAGACTACCACGTCTGGAGGCTACCACGACTGGAGACTACCACGACTGGAGACTACCACGACTGGAGACTACCACGACTGGAGACTACCACGACTGGAGACTACCACGACTGGAGACTACCACGACTGAGACTACCACGACTGGAGACTACCACGACTGGAGACTACCACGACTGGAGACTACCACGACGGGAGACTACCACGACTGGAGACTACCACGACTGGAGACTACCACGACTGGAGACTACCATTTACATCCCAGGTCTTTGATAAATTAATTTTGCCAAACCTAGTTGGTGTCTTAGAGGTGTTGAGAGCCGTCGCTGTCAGTTGTGTGCCCTTAGAGGTGTTGAGAGCCGTCACTGTCAGTTGTGTGTCTTGGAGGTGTTGAGAGCCGTCACTGTCAGTTGTGTGTCTTGGAGGTGTTGAGAGCCGTCATTGTCAGTTGTGTGTCTTGGAGGTGTTGAGAGCCGTCACTGTCAGTTGTGTGTCTTGGAGGTGTTGACAGCCGTCACTGTCAGTTGTGTGTCTTGAGGTGTTGAGAGCCGTCACTGTCAGTTGTGTGTCTTGGAGGTGTTGACAGCCGTCACTGTCAGTTGTGTGTCTTGGAGGTGTTGAGAGCCGTCGCTGTCAGTTGTGTGTCTTGGAGGTGTTGAGAGCCGTCACTGTCAGTTGTGTGTCTTAGAGGTGTTGAGAGCCGTCACTGTCAGTTGCGTGTCTTGGAGTGTTGAGAGCCGTCGCTGTCAACAGCGTGTCTTGGAGGTATTGAGAGCCGTCACTGTCAGTTGCGTGTCTTAGAGGTGTTAAGAGCCGTCGCTGTCAGTTGCGTGTCTTAGAGGTGTTGAGAGCCGTCGCTGTCAGTTGCGTGTCTTAGAGGTGTTGAAAGCCGTCACTGTCATTTGCGTGTCTTGGAGGTTGAGAGCCGTCGCTGTCAGTTGCGTGTCTTAGAGGTGTTGAGAGCCGTCGCTGTCAGTTGCGTGTCTTAGAGGTGTTGAGAGCCGTCACTGTCAGTTGCGTGTCTTGGAGGTGTTGAGAGCCGTCACTGTCAGTTGTGTGTCTTAGAGGTGTTGAGAGCCGTCACTGTCAGTTGCGTGTCTTAGAGGTGTTGAGAGCCGTCGCTGTCAGTTGTGTGTCTTAGAGGTGTGAGAGCCGTCACTGTCAGTTGCGTGTCTTAGAGGTGTTGAGAGCCGCCACTGTCAGTTGCGTGTCTTAGAGGTGTTGAGAGCCGTCACTGTCAGTTGTGTGTCTTAGAGGTGTTGAGAGCAGTCACTGTCAGTTGCGTGTCTTAGAGGTGTTGAGAGCCGTCGCTGTCAGTTGTGTGTCTTAGAGGTGTGAGAGCCGTCACTGTCAGTTGCGTGTCTTAGAGGTGTTGAGAGCCGTCCACTGTCAGTTGCGTGTCTTAGAGGTGTTGAGAGCCGTCACTGTCAGTTGCGTGTCTTGGAGGTGTTGAGAGCCGTCGCTGTCAATAGCGTGTCTTGGAGGTATTGAGAGCCGTCACTGTCAGTTGCGTGTCTTAGAGGTGTTAAGAGCCGTCGCTGTCAGTTGCGTGTCTTAGAGGTGTTGAGAGCCGTCGCTGTCAGTTGCGTGTCTTAGAGGTGTTGAGAGCCGTCACTGTCAGTTGTGTGTCTTAGAGGTGTTGAGAGCCCCACTGTCAGTTGCGTGTCTTAGAGGTGTTGAGAGCCGCCACTGTCAGTTGCGTGTCTCAGAGGTGTTGAGAGCCGCCATTGTCAGTTGCGTGTCTTAGAGGTGTTGAGAGCCGCCACTGTCAGTTGCTTGTCTTAGAGGTGTTGAGAGCCGCCACTGTCAGTTGCGTGTCTTAGAGGTGTTGAGAGCCGCCACTGTCAGTTGCGTGTCTTAGAGGTGTTGAGAGCCGTCACTGTCAGTTGCGTGTCTTAGAGGTGTTGAGAGCCGCCACTGTCAGTTGCGTGTCTTAGAGGTGTTGAGAGCCGCCATTGTCATTGCGTGTCTTAGAGGTGTTGAGAGCCGCCACTGTCAGTTGCGTGTCTTAGAGGTGTTGAGAGCCGTCACTGTCAGTTGCGTGTCTTAGAGGTGTTGAGAGCCGTCACTGTCAGTTGTGTGTCTTGGAGGTGTTGAGGCAGTCACTGTCAGTTGCGTGTCTTGGAGGTGTTGAGGCAGTCACTGTCAGTTGCGTGTCTTGGAGGTGTTGAGGCAGTCACTGTCAGTTGCGTGTCTTGGAGGTGTTGAGGCAGTCACTGTCAGTTGTGTGTCTTGGAGGTGTTGAGGCAGTCACTGTCAGTTGTGTGTCTTGGATGGTTTGAGGCAGTCACTGTCAGTTGTGTGTCTTGGAGGTGTTGAGGCAGTCACTGTCAGTTGTGTGTCTTGGAGGTGTTGAGGCAGTCACTGTCAGTTGCGTGTCTTGAAGGTGTTGAGGCAGTCACTGTCAGTTGCGTGTCTTGGAGGTGTTGAGGCAGTCACTGTCAGTTGCGTGTCTTGGAGGTGTTGAGGCAGTCACTGTCAGTTGCGTGTCTTGGAGGTGTTGAGGCAGTCACTGTCAGTTGTGTGTCTTGGAGGTGTTGAGGCAGTCACTGTCACGTCTGGAGGCTTCCACGTCTGGAGGCTACCACGTCTGGAGGCTACCGCGTCTAGAGGCTATCACGTCTGGAGGTTTCCACGTCTGGAGGCTACCACGCCTAGAGGTTAAAACGTCTAGAGGCTATCACGTCTGGAGGCTTCCACGTCTGTAGGCTACCAGGCTAGAGGCTACCACGTCTAGAGGCTACCACGTCTGGAGGCTACCACGACTGGAGGCTACCACGACTGGAGACTACCACGACTGGAGACTACCACGTCTAGAGGCTACCACGTCTGGAGGCTACCACGACTGGAGACTACCACGACTGGAGACTACCACGACTGGAGACTACCACGACTGGAGACTACCACGACTGGAGACTACCACGACTGGAGACTACCACGTCTGGAGGCTACCACGACTGGAGACTACCACGACTGGAGACTACCACGACTGGAGACTACCACGACTGGAGACTACCACGACTGGAGACTACCACGACTGGAGACTACCACGACTGGAGACTACCACGACTGGAGACTACCACGACTGGAGACTACCACGACTGGAGACTACCATTTACATCCCAGGTCTTTGATAAATTAATTTTGCCAAACCTAGTTGGTGTCTTAGAGGTGTTGAGAGCCGTCGCTGTCAGTTGTGTGTCTTAGAGGTGTTGAGAGCCGTCACTGTCAGTTGTGTGTCTTGGAGGTGTTGAGAGCCGTCACTGTCAGTTGTGTGTCTTGGAGGTGTTGAGAGCCGTCATTGTCAGTTGTGTGTCTTGGAGGTGTTGAGAGCCGTCACTGTCAGTTGTGTGTCTTGGAGGTGTTGACAGCCGTCACTGTCAGTTGTGTGTCTTGGAGGTGTTGAGAGCCGTCACTGTCAGTTGTGTGTCTTGGAGGTGTTGACAGCCGTCACTGTCAGTTGTGTGTCTTGGAGGTGTTGAGAGCCGTCGCTGTCAGTTGTGTGTCTTGGAGGTGTTGAGAGCCGTCACTGTCAGTTGTGTGTCTTAGAGGTGTTGAGAGCCGTCACTGTCAGTTGCGTGTCTTGGAGGTGTTGAGAGCCGTCGCTGTCAACAGCGTGTCTTGGAGGTATTGAGAGCCGTCACTGTCAGTTGCGTGTCTTAGAGGTGTTAAGAGCCGTCGCTGTCAGTTGCGTGTCTTAGAGGTGTTGAGAGCCGTCGCTGTCAGTTGCGTGTCTTAGAGGTGTTGAAAGCCGTCACTGTCAGTTGCGTGTCTTGGAGGTGTTGAGAGCCGTCGCTGTCAGTTGCGTGTCTTAGAGGTGTTGAGAGCCGTCGCTGTCAGTTGCGTGTCTTAGAGGTGTTGAGAGCCGTCACTGTCAGTTGCGTGTCTTGGAGGTGTTGAGAGCCGTCACTGTCAGTTGTGTGTCTTAGAGGTGTTGAGAGCCGTCACTGTCAGTTGCGTGTCTTAGAGGTGTTGAGAGCCGTCGCTGTCAGTTGTGTGTCTTAGAGGTGTGAAAGCCGTCACTGTCAGTTGTGTGTCTTAGAGGTGTTGAGAGCCGTCACTGTCAGTTGCGTGTCTTAGAGGTGTTGAGAGCCGTCGCTGTCAGTTGTGTGTCTTAGAGGTGTGAGAGCCGTCACTGTCAGTTGCGTGTCTTAGAGGTGTTGAGAGCCGTCACTGTCAGTTGCGTGTCTTAGAGGTGTTGAGAGCCGTCACTGTCAGTTGCGTGTCTTGGAGGTGTTGAGAGCCGTCGCTGTCAATAGCGTGTCTTGGAGGTATTGAGAGCCGTCACTGTCAGTTGCGTGTCTTAGAGGTGTTAAGAGCCGTCGCTGTCAGTTGCGTGTCTTAGAGGTGTTGAGAGCCGTCGCTGTCAGTTGCGTGTCTTAGAGGTGTTGAGAGCCGTCACTGTCAGTTGTGTGTCTTAGAGGTGTTGAGAGCCGCCACTGTCAGTTGCGTGTCTTAGAGGTGTTGAGAGCCGCCACTGTCAGTTGCGTGTCTCAGAGGTGTTGAGAGCCGCCATTGTCAGTTGCGTGTCTTAGAGGTGTTGAGAGCCGCCACTGTCAGTTGCTTGTCTTAGAGGTGTTGAGAGCCGCCACTGTCAGTTGCGTGTCTTAGAGGTGTTGAGAGCCGCCACTGTCAGTTGCGTGTCTTAGAGGTGTTGAGAGCCGTCACTGTCAGTTGCGTGTCTTAGAGGTGTTGAGAGCCGCCACTGTCAGTTGCGTGTCTTAGAGGTGTTGAGAGCCGCCATTGTCAGTTGCGTGTCTTAGAGGTGTTGAGAGCCGCCACTGTCAGTTGCGTGTCTTAGAGGTGTTGAGAGCCGTCACTGTCAGTTGCGTGTCTTAGAGGTGTTGGAGAGCCGTCACTGTCAGTTGTGTGTCTTGGAGGTGTTGAGGCAGTCACTGTCAGTTGCGTGTCTTGGAGGTGTTGAGGCAGTCACTGTCAGTTGCGTGTCTTGGAGGTGTTGAGGCAGTCACTGTCAGTTGCGTGTCTTGGAGGTGTTGAGGCAGTCACTGTCAGTTGTGTGTCTTGGAGGTGTTGAGGCAGTCACTGTCAGTTGTGTGTCTTGGAGGTGTTGAGGCAGTCACTGTCAGTTGTGTGTCTTGGAGGTGTTGAGGCAGTCACTGTCAGTTGTGTGTCTTGGAGGTGTTGAGGCAGTCACTGTCATTGCGTGTCTTGGGGGTGTTGAGGCAGTCACTGTCAGTTGTGTGTCTTGGAGGTTTTTGAGGCAGTCATGTCAGTTGCGTGTCTTGAAGGTGTTGAGGCAGTCACTGTCAGTTGCGTGTCTTGGAGGTGTTGAGGCAGTCACTGTCAGTTGCGTGTCTTGAGGTGTTGAGGCAGTCACTGTCAGTTGTGTGTCTTGGAGGTGTTGAGCAGTCACTGTCAGTTGCGTGTCTTGAAGGTGTTGAGGCAGTCACTGTCAGTTGCGTGTCTTGGAGGTGTTGAGGCAGTCACTGTCAGTTGCGTGTCTTGGAGGTGTTGAGGCAGTCACTGTCAGTTGTGTGTCTTGGAGGTGTTGAGGCAGTCACTGTCAGTTGCGTGTCTTGAAGGTGTTGAGGCAGTCACTGTCAGTTGCGTGTCTTGGAGGTGTTGAGGCAGTCACTGTCAGTTGCGTGTCTTGGAGGTGTTGAGGCAGTCACTGTCAGTTGCGTGTCTTGGAGGTGTTGAGGCAGTCACTGTCAGTTGCGTGTCTTGAAGGTGTTGAGGCAGTCACTGTCAGTTGCGTGTCTTGGAGGTGTTGAGGCAGTCACTGTCAGTTGCGTGTCTTGGGAGGTGTTGAGGCAGTCACTGTCAGTTGCGTGTCTTGGAGGTGTTGAGGCAGTCACTGTCAGTTGTGTGTCTTGGAGGTGTTGAGGCAGTCACTGTCAGTTGTGTGTCTTGGAGGTGTTGAGGCAGTCACTGTCAGTTGCGTGTCTTGGAGGTGTTGAGGCAGTCACTGTCAGTTGTGTGTCTTGGAGGTGTTGAGGCAGTCACTGTCAGTTCTGACTACTTCACTCTTTGACGATCTACCGTTAATTTCTTCATACGTATATTTTTCTTTGCATTAAGTTCCCTTTAATTAAAGGTGAACAGATTTTGCATTCTCTCGACACAAATCTTAGGAATCTGTGCCCCGCTTTTCATTATCTCCTTCACTGCTGATGATGGTGCTGGTGACGGACGAGAATCTTCTCTATCAATAACACTGGTCAGCACTATATCAGTAACACTGGTCAGCACTATATCAATAACACTGGTCAGCACTGTATCAATAACACTGGTCAGTATTATATCAATAACACTGGTCAGCTCTGTATCAATAACACTGGTCAGTACTATATCAATAACACTGGTCAGCACTATATCAATAACACTGGTCAGTACTATATTAATAACGCTGGTCAGCACTATATCAATAACACTGGTCAGCACTGTATCAATAACACTGGTCAGTACTATATCAATAACACTGGTCAGCACTATTTCAATAACACTGGTTAGTACTATATCAATAACACTGGTCAGTACTATATCAATAACACTGGTCAGCACTATTTCAATAACACTAGTTAGTACTATATCAATAACACTGGTCAGTACTATATCAATAACACTGGTCAGCACTGTTTCAACAACACTGGTTAGTACTGTATCAATAACACTGGTCAGCACTATTTCAATAACACTGGTTAGTACTATATCAATAACACTGGTCAGTACTATATCAATAACACTGGTCAGTATTATATCAATAACACTGTTTTTTATGAGGACAGTGAGGCTCAGGTCAAGGTATGTAGGAAAGTGAGGGAGATTATTTCCCAGTGAAAGTAGGCCTTAGACAGGGATGTGTGATGTCACCATGGTTGTTCAATATATTTATAGATGGGGTTATAAGAGAAGCGAATTTTCGGGTGTTGGGAAGAAATGTGGGATTAAAAGATAAAGAATCTAACACACAGTGGGCGTTATCTCAGTTGCTTTTTGCTGATGACACTTTGGTTTTTGGAGATTCTGAAGAGAAATTACAGAAGTTGGTGGACGAATTTGGGTATATAAGGGAAGAAAATTGAAAGTGAACACAGGAAAAAGTGATGAGAATAACAAAAAAATATTAGTTAATAAAAGAATGGATATGAGCTTGCAAGGAGTATGAAGTGAATGTGTTCAGAAATTTGGGAGTTGACTTGTCAGTAGATGGGTCTATGAAAGAAAATGAGGAGTCTGTGGAGGCAAAGAACGTTATCCGTGGAAGCAAAAAGGAAAATGTAACTGTGAAGCATGGGCTGTTAATGTTGCAACAAGGAGAAGGCAGGAGGCAGTGGAGATGTCTTGTATGAGTGCAATGTGTGGTGTGAATATTATGCAGAGAATCCGCAGTTTGAAGATTAGAAGGAGCTTCGAGGTTACTAACAGTATTATCCAGAGGACTAAGTATGGGCTGTTGAGGTGATTCTAACATTTAGAGAGGATGGAACAAATATGGAGGGCGTATAAATCTGTAGTGAATGGAAGGCGTCTTAGGGGTCGTCCTAGGGACGGTTGGAGTGAGGGGGAATAAAGGAGGCTTTGTGTGCGGGGAGGCTTAGACTTCAAGCAGGAATACGAGAGTGTGATGGATAGGAGTGACTGGAGGCAAAGGGTATTTATGACTTGATGTGCTGTTGGAGTGTTAGCAAAGTAACATTTATGAAGGGATTCAGAGAAACCGGTTAGCTAGACTTGAGTCCTGGAGGTGGGAAGTACAGTGGGAAGTACACTCTCAAGGTGGAGTGTTAATGTTGCAGCTTTTGAACTGTAGTGTCGGCACACCTCTGGCAAGATACATATAGAGTGAATGATAATGAATTTGTTTCTTCTTTTTCAGGTCACCTTGTCTTGGTGAGAAACACCCGATGTGTTATATATATATATATATATAATATTATATATATATATATATAATATATATATATATATATATATAATATATATATATAATAATATATATATATATATATATATAAGAGGAAGTAGTGGTAGGTTAGTTACTTTCAGCAGATGACCTAGATATAGGATCTCTTTTATCAATTTTCCAATGGACTCCCATTCATTCATCTGCCATTTTTGTCTATTCGTGTTTGTCTCCTCTCTCCTCTCTCTCTCTCTCTCTCTCTCTCTCTCTCTCTCTCTCTCTCTCTCTCTCTCCTCCTCTCTCTCTCTCCTCTCCTCTCTCTCTCTCTCTCTCCCCTCCCTCTCTCACTAATCCCCTCACTACCCCCTATATCTCCCTCACCTCCCCTCTGGCTGTCACAGCTAACAAGAGCAGCTTAACCCCCCTCCCGCCTGCCTTCAATATCACCGTTTTTTAATATTGGGTCATAAAGGTCCGATCATTGCCTGCTACCACAGCCTGACTCTCAGCCTCACACAACATGTGGTGCTCTGAGCTCGAATAGAACTATGTGGCTGTGTTGTGTGGTCGAATGTGGGCTATGTGGTGGTGCAGTACTGTGTGGTGGTGCAGTATAGTGTGGTGGTGCAGTACTGTGTGGTGGTGCAGTACTGTGTGGTGGTACAGTACTGTATGGTGGTGCAGTATAGTGTGGTAGTGCAGTACTGTGTGGTGGTGCAGTACTGTGTGGTGGTGCAGTATAGTGTGGTGGTACAGTACTGTGTGGTGGTGCAGTACTGTGTGGTGGTACAGTACTGTGTGGTGGTGCAGTATAGTGGTGGTGCAGTACTGTGTGGTGGTGCAGTACTGTGTGGTGGAACAGTACTGTGTGGTGGTGCAGTATAGTGTGGTGGTGCAGTACTGTGTTGTGGTGCAGTACTGTGTGGTGGTGCAGTACTGTGTGGTGGTGCAGTACTGTGTGGTGGTGCAGTACTGTGTGGTGGTGGTGCAGTACTGTGTGGGGGTGCAGTACTGTGTGGTGGTGCAGTACTGTGTGGTGGTGCAGTACAGTGTGGTGGTGGTGCAGTACTGTGTGGGGGTGCAGTACTGTGTGGTGGTGCAGTACTGTGTGGTGGTGCAGTACAGTGTGGTGGTGGTGCAGTACAGTGTGGTGGTGGTGCAGTACAGTGTGGTGGTGGTGCAGTACTGTGTGGTGGTGCAGTACTGTGTGGTGGTGCAGTACTGTGTGGTGGTGCAGTACAGTGTGGTGGTGGTGCAGTACAGTGTGGTGGTGCAGTACTGTGTGGTGGTGTAGTACTGTGCACCACTTCAATTTTAAGGCAGTTCGGCCTAACTGACTAATTTGGCAATTTTACACCAAAAGAAACTTAGAAAACTACCTAACCTTATTATAACAAGCGCAATTTAATTTAGCCTAATTAAATAAAAGCATTTTAGATAAGTTAACAATAATTTAATAATAAACAAACACAATGAAATATATTTTTTCGTTAGGTTAGAATGATTTTTGCGAAATTATTGCATACACTAATTTTCGCTTGCTTTATTCGGCAAGAAGAGCGTTGCTATATAAGCCGAAATCGCAAGTTTTACCTATTTGGCGAGGAGTTGAAGGCAGTGGAAATGTCGTGTCTGAGGGGCAATGTGTGGCGTAAACATTATGCAGTGAATTCGTGGTTTAGAGATTAGGAGGAGGTGTGTGTTGCTCAAAGTTTCTGATGAACAGTGCAATTCATCCTCCTCCACTGTTCCCTAGGTGAGTCCTCAAAATATGATAGCTAGTTGGGAAGATAGTGTCTGTTATTATCTCCGTAAGTAAGCTTTGCTTCAATGAGTGCAGTAATGTTTGGCGATGTCTCCATGATTCGTTCGTGCCAATCTTCGCTCTTATTTGTTATTCCGTCTTCATTGGTGTATTGTACCTTTATCTTCTTTTCCAATATTGTGTTTCCGATCGTGGGTTCCTGTATTCCTGGCCCTTATCCATGGGTTAGGGGGTGGAAGGGGTTGATGAGGATTGATAGTGTCTGTGTGTGTGAGTGTGTGTATGTGCGTTCTACTTTGATTATGTATATGTGTGTATTTATATGAGTTTATGTAAGTGCTTGCCTACTGTCGTCGTGTGTATGCAATTATAAATTAATATGGTGTTCGATTTGTTTGAGTTTTGTTCTAAACTATCCTCAGCACTTTGTTTCTTCGATACATTAACGAAAGGTAATATAGTGGAGTTTATCCCTGTCCATCTTTGTGGCCCAAGATAGTCAATAAGAAAATTCTACACCACTACAGTTGCAACACTACACCCAGCAGAAACATTGTGTTCCAAGTCAATAAAACCAGCAACAACCTTTCCAGTACCTTGGCTGTAGCCAATACTAGTCACCAGTATTTCATCTAAAACCATAAAAGACCTAGTCAAGAAAATGAAGCCAATGAACACAACTTCCGGTACCTATACCATACCAGGTGGAAATTGTGACAAAATTTATGTCAGTGCAGCCTCCAGAGACCAAAATCAAAGAACATATCGCATGTAGAAACGACAGCACTAAACATGCCTTCACTCTTCATAGAAACACTGAGAACCATATTACGAACTACCTACATGCAAAACTTATCATCAAAGAAAGTGACTGTCGCAGCTGATTATGTCTTGAATCCTCAGTTATAGTCACATCGAATGACATCAGTCAAAATTTAGGATCATTCATAATCTCAGGAGTTTTAGCAAGACTTATTCTGCCAGAAGCTGACAACACCGTTCACCTGTCCTCACTTTCTAGGCTGGCTTCTCACACGTGACCACATGACCTCTCACTCCAGGATCTCTCTACAACTTACAAAAATACCCGTCTTGTTTTCTGTGTGAATTGATAAAATCTCTGGTGGACGAAACGTTTTCACAATAAAATTCCATAACCAGCATTTTGTGCCTTATTTACATACACAGCACAGGACGAACAAGACAAAACTGCAGCTGTGAGTAAATTATCTTAGTAAGTCAGCCGGGAAGCACCGACTCTCCGAGTATCCATAACCAGACACTTTTAGAGTTTATTCTTCTGACAGAGATACTGAAACTGTTAATTTAGGGCTTTCAGTGTTATGACGTAAGGGATTTACCCAGGACATTTAGAAGCAATGGCTTTGAGAGATCGCCAGCTGGTTCAACAAGAGTTACTGACAAACATTCACTAGTAAGAGAACGAGTGAAAGTAACAGAGCTGTCGCGATGATTGTATTTTTGTCTAGTTCCACAGTGTGCAGTACGTATTGGTGTTATTGTGTGCAGTCATTGTGGGTGCTCACTACAGCAGCAACAGCACACTGCAGCCCCAGCAATGGCCGCCCGTATACATAACTCTTGATCCTCTACATTTCATGAGCCGGACCTGACAACTGTGTCCGGACACATACTACCTCAGATCACATGCCTACCAATACAATATCATACAACATACGACTGGAAATACCTCCACCAGTAATATTTCCACACTTCACACATCCTTTTACATCATGCAAAAGCGATTATCCGTACTCAGCCTTTTTCACTTCATAAAATATATTTTGCCTACAAAGTGAAAAGATGTATATTGATCATACTGAAAATCAGAATAGATTTAAAAAGTATTTATAATACTGGATCAAGAAACAATAAAACAACCTGATGGATAGATCAGATGTACTCATAACGTGATCATATGGAGGACAAGACTAGCATCTTGGGCGAAGACTAGCACCTTTGGTGATTTTGTATAAGAACATGTTTCCTAACTGCTGACTCTAGAGACTCACCTAGTACCTGTCCTGTCCTGAAACTTTTACCAATATGATCAGTAATTCTGGCCTTGAGCTGCTGTATCTCTTACACCTACAGTATACTGATATACAATAAACGACGCGTTACCCTCAGGATGTGTGTGGAACATTGTTAGTTAGTTCAACATCTTTATTATGCACGTCATACCCATCCTGTGGGCGGTAGTCAAAAGATTACAGAGGTACATAATGGGTCCAGGGACTGAGCCTCAGAGTTTTAATAATTAAACATTGTTACTATAACGCTCTAATTTACCAAGCTTATTTCTAATATTGTCACTATTGCCACCAATAAATGGTAGGACTATATAGATGTTTGTCTTTACCACTGTAGCTACAGAATCTTGTGGTGGCAATAAAATTTTCTCAACTCTTTAAAAGTATCAATAATATTACAAGAAAAATCATTGTGTCTTAATGTTTGAACATATCTGTTGAGCTCTGGTGAGAAGAAGTGTTATTAAATTACGTTTAAACTGAACTTATATAAAAAGTTTTATTTGTTTAGCTAGTCGTATGCGTTTTGTAAATTGATACTGTGAACTTTTTGTCGACTCTTTTAGTTAAAACTTTCAAGGACATATGCAAAGATCAGCTAATCAAGGACACTGATAATGTAGATAATCTGAACAAATCTCAGTTCCATAATGGTGGTGTTATGGTTAACTCTCTGACTCATACTATGTAATTTTTCATAGGGTGAACTGGCTTAATATTTGTTCAGTTCATTTTAGACCAGACTTCCCGAAATGGAGATATATGGTATAAAATATCGATACTGTGAAAAAATAAATACAAATTCAGTTTAATACGATCCTCCATTGAGCACGTTTCGGCCACACACCTGTTAGTGATCCTTTATTGACTACGTTTCACCCTGTGGTTGATATTCAACAAAATGAGAATGTGACACCACTTAACTTAGTGGATTTTCACCGTGTTTACTTTAAAGTCTGTTAGAACAATTAATTTAAGACGTAGTTCTAATGCTTCTCTAAAACACTGAAAATACATTATTCTATATCCAGGAT
Organism: Cherax quadricarinatus; assembly: GCF_026875155.1. Lineage (NCBI taxonomy): Eukaryota > Metazoa > Arthropoda > Malacostraca > Decapoda > Parastacidae > Cherax > Cherax quadricarinatus. The sequence goes on along the minus strand of NC_069451.1, from coordinate 9,144,745 downwards.
TAGTTTTTTCCAGAACTAATAGTCATGTTCAACAACCACAGCAAGCATGAAGCACCTTCTGATAGTTTTACGGGGAGTTTATATAGTTTTACGAGAGTTTATGTAGTTTTACAGTGAGTTTATATTGTTTTAATTGTGTAGTTGGTTGACTACAAGTATCATCCACTGTGAGCACAGCAAACACGAGGCACTTTGTGAGTACATGTATAGACGGCTGACTAGAAGTATGCCAAGTAGTTACCAACCTGTCGGTATTGTATACCATTTTAACAATGACTAGATACATCATCAATAGTGACTATAGCAAGCATGAGGCACCTTGTGAGTACCTGTATAAACAAGAGAAGCATTAATTTTAAGAGAGGGTGAGTGAATATCAGGAAAAGAGCAAATACGCTGCCCAGATACAAGCTTCCTCTGCGTACTTGTGTCGTGTCCACGCACTTATCGGCCATTCTCCCTCCAAATCACGATAATTACCGGCAAATATGCACCGCCTCTTCCCTTCCACATACGAAATGAATGAATTTTTTTGCAGTGACTTGATTTCATCACGCCATCCAGTTTATGAAGCTTGAAGAGCGATTGTGATGCTAGTATGAGTGTCATTGAGCGGTGGGTTGTGTCCTGGGGTTCACTGCCAGTCGCTACACCGCTGCCTCCAATATCGGTACCGTCGTAAATTTTGTGCATGCAGAGCGCTTCGATTTGTACAAAAATTAAAATGAATGTGACTATAAAAATGCGCGTTGTCAGGCAATTTTTTTATACGGACGGGAGTATTAAATAGAGTGAAAAATAAAAAGCGATCACAACTAGTCTTTAATACGTTAGGTTTTCAATTCAGGTACGTTAGAAGTACTTGTCAAGTACATATGCGCTGATGGTGTGTCACCTACACATGTTTTGTCGCGGATGTCAGCTACGTATGTTTCAGCACCTGCGCCAGCAACATATGTTGCTTCACATGTCATCTGTATATACTGTATCAAACATTAACTTCAGATGTTACATCAAATATTAGCTACATATGTTGACTCACATGTCATACATATGCTGTATCAAACATTAACTTCAGATGTTACATCAAATATCAGCTACATGTTACATCAAGTGCCAGTTATATACGTTATGCAGGGATGTCAGCTACACTTGTTTCTGCACATGTTTCAGGCACACATGTTTCATCATGTGTGTCAGCAATATATGACCAAGAGGGCATCAAGAGGGATATTGCTTCTCCTATATTCCAAGCTGTCAGAGGCATGCAACACCTCAAATTCCTCTTGTTCTATTATTTACCACGTAAGCTTAAGAACGATGGTCCCCACCAGTCTACCATCGAGGATGAGCGGAAGGCAGGAGGCGCACGGTATTTTCTCCAGACATATTCAAGCATTAATATTATCTGAAGCTCCTCGCTTCATAGGTGGCGTAATATATAGCGATGTAAATATATATTATACTTGCTGGAGATGTATGAGCGAGGGGAGAGGGCGAGGGGAACGGCCTGGCCAGGGACGGCAGGTTGAGGCCTCGCTAACAAGGGAAGGCACCCACGTCCCCTCTCTCTCTCCCTCGCTGTGGAATGTCACTAGAATTCCTCTCCCAGGCTCTCCCCTCGGCGCACTCATGGATTTATATATTCTACGGCTCTATCGTGTACTTGGTGGCTCTGGTGCTTCTCTCTGGATGAATGTGACTCCATCTATGTGTCACTGAAACAGCGGTCCAGATAGAGTGACTGTGGACGGCCTAGTGTGGCACAGTCACTAGTGGACCTACATGCTACCTAAGTACAGATATCCGTGTCTGCTATGTAATTAGAAGCCTAAAATTCTGATCTGTAAGACTAGAAATCTGTAATGCTGATTAATTCTCTTTAAATTCTCTCGTGTGCTCAGAAATTCCTTTCCGAGTTGTTCTCTCTGTGTTGATTAAATCCTCTTAAACTCTCGCTTCTCTTATTGAAACTCTCTCGCCTCTTCCACTGCTTCGTTAATCACTCTTAAACTCTTTAATGTGTTGATTAATCGTTGTTAAGCTCTTTATTATGTTGAGTAATCCTTCTTAAACACTTTCTGTGTTGATTAATCATTCTTAACCTTTACTATGTTGATTACTCATTCTTTCCTATGTTATTAATCATTCAGTCTATCAATATTGATGGAGTGAACACACTGACTCCAGGCTGAGGGACTGATTACCTCAAACTCTTCCTCATCCTCCATCGTTCTTCTCTGTATTGAACTGAAGAAGCCACTGGATTCCCAAATGATATGAACCAAGTCTTCCAGTGAGTCGCAGAAAAGAGAGAGTTGGTTAATGAGGACAAATTTCAGTTATTCCGTCAGGGAAAAACTTGAGGAAATAAAAGTTAGAACTAAATGTACAACGAATTCTACCCTCAAATTAGAGCGGAAAACTAATGTGAAGGACTTATGAGTGATAATGTCAGGGGATGACACCTTCAAGGATGGATAATGAGAACCTACAAAACAAGGGATGCCAAGCTAATGATCTTTTTTAAGTCCCCTATTATGTCTAGGCTGGAATACTGTTATAAACTAACAGTCCCTATTACGGCTAAATTGCAGAG
>NC_069451.1:9077146-9134646 GCF_026875155.1 Cherax quadricarinatus | reverse complement strand
ACTCACTGGGGGAGGCTAGCTAGCTGCAAGAGTAGACCTGGATGACTCACTGGGGGAGGCTAGCTAGCTGCAAGAGTAGACCTGAATGACTCACTGGGGGAGGCTAGCTAGCTGCAAGAGTAGACCTGGATGACTCACTGGGGGGGCCCTAGCTAGCTGCAAGAGTAGACCTGGAGGACTCACTGGGGGAGGCTAGCTAGCTGCAAGAGTAGACCTGGATGACTCACTGGGGGAGGCTAGCTAGCTGCAAGAGTAGACCTGAATGACTCACTGGGGGAGGCTAGCTAGCTGCAAGAGTAGACCTGGATGACTCACTGGGGGAGACTAGCTAGCTGCAAGAGTAGACCTGGATGACTCACTGGGGGAGGCTAGCTAGCTGCAAGAGTAGACCTGGATGACTCACTGGGGGAGGCAAGCTAGCTGCAAGAGTAGACCTGAATGACTCACTGGGGGAGGCTAGCTAGCTGCAAGAGTAGACCTGGATGACTCACTGGGGGAGGCTAGCTAGCTGCAAGAGTAGACCTGAATGACTCACTAGGGGAGGCTAGCTAGCTGCAAGAGTAGACCTGAATGACTCACTGGGGGAGGCTAGCTAGCTGCAAGAGTAGACCTGGATGACTCACTGGGGGAGGCTAGCTAGCTGCAAGAGTAGACCTGAATGACTCACTGGGGGAGGCAAGCTAGCTGCAAGAGTAGACCTGAATGACTCACTGGGGGAGGCAAGCTAGCTGCAAGAGTAGACCTGAATGACTCACTGGGGGAGGCTAGCTAGCTTCAAGAGTAGACCTGGATGACTCACTGGGGGAGGCAAGCTAGCTGCAAGAGTAGACCTGGATGACTCACTGGGGGAGGCTAGCTAGCTGCAAGAGTAGACCTGGATGACTCACTGGGTGAGGCTAGCTAGCTGCAAGAGTAGACCTGGATGACTCACTGGGGAGGCTAGCTAGCTGCAAGAGTAGACCTGAATGACTCACTGGGGGAGGCAAGCTAGCTGCAAGAGTAGACCTGGATGACTCACTGGGGGAGGCTAGCTAGCTTCAAGAGTAGACCTGAATGACTCACTGGGGGAGGCTAGCTAGCTGCAAGAGTAGACCTGAATGACTCACTGGGGGAGGCTAGCTAGCTTCAAGAGTAGACCTGGATGACTCACTGGGGGAGGCAAGCTAGCTGCAAGAGTAGACCTGGATGACTCACTGGGGGAGGCTAGCTAGCTGCATGAGTAGACCTGGATGACTCACTGGGGGAGGCTAGCTAGCTGCAAGAGTAGACCTGGATGACTCACTGGGGGAGGCAAGCTAGCTGCAAAGAGTAGACCTGAATGACTCACTGGGGGAGGCAAGCTAGCTGCAAGAGTAGACCTGGATGACTCACTGGGGGAGGCAAGCTAGCTGCAAGAGTAGACCTGAATGACTCACTGGGGGAGGCAAGCTAGCTGCAAGAGTAGACTTGGATGACTCACTGGGGGAGGCTAGCTAGCTGAAAAGAGTAGACCTGATGACTCACTGGGGGAGGCTAGCTAGCTGCAAGAGTAGACCTGGATGACTCACTGGGGGAGGCTAGCTAGCTGCAAGAGTAGACCTGGATGACTCACTGGGGGAGGCTAGCTAACTGCAAGAGTAGACCTGGATGACTCACTGGAGGAGGCTAGCTAGCTGCAAGAGTAGACCTGAATGACTCACTGGGGGAGGCTAGCTAGCTGTAAGAGTAGACCTGGATGACTCACTGGGGGAGGCTAGCTAGCTGCAAGAGTAGACCTGGATGACTCACTGGGGGAGGCTAGCTAGCTGCAAGAGTAGACCTGGATGACTCACTGGGGGAGGCAAGCTAGATGCAAGAGTAGACCTGGATGACTCACTGGGGGAGGCTAGCTAGCTGCAAGAGTAGACCTGGATGACTCACTGGGGAGGCTAGCTAGCTGCAAGAGTAGACCTGGATGACTCACTAGGGGAGGCAAGCTAGCTGCAAGAGTAGACCTGGATGACTCACTGGGGAGGCTAGCTAGCTGCAAGAGTAGACCTGGATGACTCACTGGGGGAGGCAAGCTAGCTGCAAGAGTAGACCTGGATGACTCACTGGGGGAGGCAAGCTAGCTACAAGAGTAGACCTGGATGACTCACTGGGGGAGGCTAGCTAGCTGCAAGAGTAGACCTGGATGACTCACTGGGGGAGGCAAGCTAGCTGCAAGAGTAGACCTGGATGACTCACTGGGGGAGACTAGCTAGATGCAAGAGTAGACCTGGATGACTCACTGGGGAGGCTAGCTAGCTGCAAGAGTAGACCTGGATGACTCACTGGGGGAGGCTAGCTAGCTTCAAGAGTAGACCTGGATGACTCACTGGGGGAGGCTAGCTAGCTTCAAGAGTAGACCTGGATGACTCACTGGGGGAGGTAAGCTAGCTGCAAGAGTAGACCTGGATGACTCACTGGGTGAGGCTAGCTAGCTTCAAGAGTAGACCTGGATGACTCACTGGGGGAGGCAAGCTAGCTGCAAGAGTAGACCTGGATGACTCACTGGGGGAGGCTAGCTAGCTGCAAGAGTAGACCTGGATGACTCACTGGGGAGCTAGCTAGCTTCAAGAGTAGACCTGGATGACTCACTGGGGGAGGCTAGCTAGCTTCAAGAGTAGACCTGGATGACTCACTGGGGAGGCTAGCTAGCTGCAAGAGTAGACCTGGATGACTCACTGGGGAGGCTAGCTAGCTGCAAGAGTAGACCTGGATGACTCACTGGGGGAGGCTAGCTAGCTTCAAGAGTAGACCTGGATGACTCACTGGGGGAGGCTAGCTAGCTGCAAGAGTAGACCTGGATGACTCACTGGGGGAGGCTAGCTAGCTTCAAGAGTAGACCTGGATGACTCACTGGGGGAGGCTAGCTAGCTGCAAGAGTAGACCTGGATGACTCACTGGGGGAGGCTAGCTAGCTGCAAGAGTAGACCTGGATGACTCACTGGGGAGGCTAGCTAGCTGCAAGAGTAGACCTGGATGACTCACTGGGGGAGACTAGCTAGCTGCAAGAGTAGACCTGGATGACTCACTGGGGGAGGCAAGCTAGCTGCAAGAGTAGACCTGGATGACTCACTGGGGAGGCTAGCTAGCTGCAAGAGTAGACCTGGATGACTCACTGGGGGAGGCTAGCTAGCTTCAAGAGTAGGTATAATATGACTTAAGCTACCACAGATCACTGGTGATAAAACTTGTTTAAAAGGAGGGGCCAGGAGCCGAGTTTGAACTCTCGCAAACATAACTTGGTGAGTACAATTAGAGGAGTATACCCCGTACACCACAGTTACACACACACACACACACACACACACACACACACACACACACACACACACACACACACACACACACACACACACACACACACACACACACACATACACACAACACACACACACACACACACACACACACACACACATACACACACACACACACACATACACACAGACACACACACACATACACACAACACTGCACCTTACAACAACCAGCCATAAGGACCAAACTTGCTGGAGGTCGTAAGCCTCTCAATACCAACTTTATGCCTCGAGAGCCGAAAAATAAAATTTCAAAAATCTTCCACAATGAATTTTTAGAAAGTTTACGCGACTCGCCTAATAGGAAGGGCGGTGCGAGCAACTTGCTAGCTCTCAAATTAATGTTAGTAGCACGGGATTCTCGCCTGCTGTTCCCTTTTTCCCTTTTTAGGAGGATCATAAAGGAGAGTTTTTCAGTGTGGTTTCAAGGTGGTCTTTAATCCCAGCTGCCGTTAAAGTAAGGTTTTATTATGGCCAATATTAAGACCTTATTTATTACTGGGGTGTAATTATTTTACTGTATTTCTCTATTATATTTTCATCAGTGTATTTATACACTGTGTTTGAACTGTGTATTTCTGTAATGTTTTCTTTGAATATTTGTGTATTTTATTTTCATTTATCTTTTATTCAGTTTCTTTTTTATTATTCTTTATATTTTCTCTTATATATATTCAGTATTGAAATGTTAAAACATTGTTGTTTTATAATGAATTATTAGGTGTCTTGACATTGGTTAATTCTGAAAACACGAGGACAGTGCACTACTTAAAATAATTACACTCTGTCTTGGTGCAAAGCAGCGGAAATGTAAGAAAAAAAAACGTCAAAATTTCATTAGCCTCTTTGTGATTGTATAAAACTGGCGACTGTCAGAGAGATGAGAGGTCGAGCCGTCAACACTCCTTATGCTGAACAACCCACCTGGTTTCAAGCATTTCTTCAAAACCATTACAATGTATAACCGCGTTAACTGTGGTATCCTCCAGAGGCCTTTCATATTGGGTGCTACGGTAAGCTGCTTTTCTCTCTTGGGGAAGCAATGACGATTTTCTTTATTATATAACTATATTTTGCAGGCACTGTGTTATGACTTAGTCCTTGTTACAGACCTTGTTGTGCGAACTCTGTTATGTTCTTGCACGAATTTTGGTTTGGCTTAGTTAAGCGGAAACTTTGAGTTAGATTCGCGGAAATCACAAACAAAAACATTTAGAGAAAAATATTGAAGAATGAATTCACGTCACATCTCTCAGGATAACGATGAATATCCAGATCTCTCAAAATGGTGGTGGATGCTTATTGCCCTGAGGAACCTCAGAGACAGGATTCAAGGATCCAAGACATTTAGAACTCGTTTTCGGGATGCTCAACAGGAAAGGAGTGATGCTGGTGTTCCTCCTGTGTAAAAGGTGAGAGAGTACTACCCTCCAGCACTAAGGCCGGAATCTCCCTCTCTCCTGCTGGGATCACCAACACTTCAGCACCATCCAAGACATCGCAACAACAAACAACACCGGTAGTAGGCACAGCAGAAGAGTTTTCCGCACGAATACGATATTAAATATTGATTAAAAATATTACAAACTCTCGGGCTCAGTAGTACTTCTATGGGATGAAGGGAAATTGTCTTTGCCGGTTATTAAGGAAACCAAAAGAATTAAAAGGCACAATACCATAACTGGAACAAAACACAAATAACACGCGCATAGGAGACCAGAACCATTAACTAGTCACATGGTCCGAATTGAACCATTAACTAGTCACATGGTTCGAATTGGACCATTAACTAGTCACACAGAACTGTGACTAAGTGATGATGGAAGTTAGACCTAAACATTGTCATAAGTTTGTCTCCTAAGTGCGGGTTAATTGTGTATTAAAGAAACCACTTTGGGATGACACTTTGTGAAGTAAGAGTGTGTTGGTGTTATCTTTTCCTTCTTGTCTCTCTTCCTGGTGGATAAGCTTCGAATTTCTGGTGAGGAGCTGGAGGACGTTGAACAAATCCGTGGAAATCATCTTATTGGCAAATATTGTATTTCTGAGTGTTGTGTCCGCATAAGTGTTACAAACTGAACACTTGAGTTGTATAAGTTTACAAGTTTTGCAGGTTATTACCAGTAGACAGCAACCTAACCTCAGTCTGCAAAAGTAATTGGTTCAGGATTTCATCATTCCTTTCACATAATATTGCAAACAACAGCGAGTTAAGTGGATGTGTTTTTATTTTATAATTAATCTGATACACACTTGCCAGGCATCATGCAGTTCACTACTGAGTTTCTCGGTTACAAGATGGTGTCTGTGTAATATACAGTGAAGAGTACGTATATCAGATACCCTTTCCTTGAGTAAAGTGGCAAATCCTTTGTACCAGTGTTGTAGCTAAAACACAACATGCTCTTCCCAGTTCTTGCGTGCTGTAATATCCCTTATTTGTTTGTGTAACTAATCTTTATCTCACAGACTTTATTTTTCCCTTCAAACAATATCCAAACATTTATATTTGCACTACAAACAAATTCAGAGACTTAGTGACATTTGAGAGCGGTGAAAATTGTTAAAATTATAGATCCTCTACAATAGAAAAACAAGCTTACTTTAGAAGCAATTAGGTGAAACATTCTTCACTCCCAGACAACTGGATTGACAACACACTGCTCTTTCATAGCTCAGGAGACTGCTAGGTCCCTTCCCATTGCTCAGAAGAGAAGAATTGGAAGCCAGCATCTCCTCTCTTTGCATGGAGGCCTCCATAGTAGAACACGAGTTAAGGACTGACTAAAATACTGCCTGCCTGATAAAGGGTGTCCCATTGCATGTTTGTATAAGTGATAACGTATTTTCTACACTGTCTTGCGATGTTTTATATGACAATTACATTTAATTGGTTGGTTATCCAGCTGAGTTTTGATAGCAAATTATAATGTTTGATAGCATAATGTAACTTGGTCAAAAGTAGTAATAAATACGGACATGTATGCAAATGAGACAAAAAAGCACTAAGACATTATGGAAACGTTTCGCTCACAGGGAGCTTTGTCGATCCAATACAGAGGCAAGAAAAAAGCGCAACGTGTGGCTACGTGGTTATATATGTAGTGAGTTTGTAGCTGGCGAACTTAACAGGCGGTTGTGCATGCGAATGATCTTTGACCTTTACACCTTTCAAACATGACCGACCCGGAGTAAATTGTTTGTTATTCTCTGTGACACATGACAATTCCACTCATGTTAGTTTACTCTTGTAAACATTTGTTTTATTGTATAAAGGGATAGGGGAAATTGACTCCACTAACGCTATGCATTTCTAGTTTAGATACTAGGGGTTTAAATACTACAATTTTAGATATTATATTAGAAGTTTAATTTGATTGATTACGACTAAAGTGCTGACTAAAACGACTTCTATTAAGTTTAAACTAGTAAGACATGTAGAAAAATAGTCTGAAATGATCCACGAGGAGATGGGAGCAGCGGAAGATTTCTCAGCCGTCAATACGAGGTTACTCTCCTGCCAGGGTGCGGTGGCATGTGTTGCTGCTAATGAGGGACAGTTCCTCTGAGATATCGAAGTTAAAACCCATTTCCTCTGATCACACCTGACAGCACCCCACTGCCCCAGGAGGTGTATAACCCTTACGGCTTTACATTTTCCCCCATGAGAATAATTATAATGATTAGTAGGTGAAACTGCCCAGCAGCGTTTGAAGTGATACCTTATACGAGAATTGATCATTTGTCTTAGCCAGACTTGGAAGCAGAGGCAACTGTTTCCAGGTCTTGTTTTTTATGTACCTTAAGAGTGTTAAATGTATAGAGGATTTGAAGCCAGAGTACACAATATCAGGTGAATTATTCCTGTGTAATCGCAGACAGATGACTTATCAATGTTCATCTACAAAAATATATACTAATATGCTTTCATTTAACTAATAATTGTCTTGAAAAGAAGGTCTTAATGTAATGTATAAAATACAATCTTTATATTCTACTGCCCTTGGTCAGTAATTACTGCACCAGTATAGAATGAATTACTGCATTTATACAAAAGAGTAACGTGATTCAACACAGGAACAATTAATGCTACAATTAGCCTGATATTTTTCATACGCTTTTCACCTTACCTGCTGTGTTAGGATTAGAAATTAAGTAATCCAAGGATACAAGCTATTTGTTTATGTATCAAAACATTTAAAGTTTGAGAGTTGCAACGATCGTATAGTTTACAGGAGGTAAAATGTTTACAGCTAGGCTATTTGAAGACGGACTTCTGTGAGTGACTACCACCAGCACACTAGAATGCTGAGTATCAAGACCAAAAGAGAATAATTCTAATATAGGAACAGGAACAGGCGCCTGCTTATCAGTGTCATGAGAGAATTCACTAGTGTAGTTGTAGCTGCAGGCAGGAGCAACAGAAAGTTCTTTAGTGTGATTGCAGTTATAGATGGCCATTTATCAAGACAAAGAATTTCTTCGTGTGGCTACATCAAGAGATGGCTACCCACGAAAACCAAGAGAAAATCCACTACTGTGACTGCACCAATAAACATCTGCCTATCAAGACAGTGAACGAACTAAGTGTTACTTCACCAATAGATAGCTGCCTATCGAGACCATGAAAGAACTATGTGTCACTGCACTAATAAACAGCTGTTTATCAAGACTTAAGTTAAGTACCTGCAGCAATAGTTGGCTACGTATCACGACCAATAAATATCTCAGACTGCTGCAGTAACAGATTGTTGATTACATTTCTAAGTGTGGATGCAGCAATTGATCTCTCCCTATCAACAACAAGAAAGAATCCCCTACTGTGGCAGCTGCAGTAGTTGGCTGTCACTTATGAAAGAAGAGGCTTTCCTATTTTTCAGAATATTTACGGCAACATTATCGTTAGTTTTACAATAAATTTTATAATAATAATATAATAATAATAATAATAATCTTTATTTCTACAAGTATATGATACAACTTATACAGACCATAGCTGACATCAGTGAAAGCCCCTTGTTATGCACAGCATGTAGGGCAGCTAGGTCAATTTTGCCCCCAGGATGCGACCCACACCAGTCTGCTAGCAACCAGGTACCTACTAGGTGAACAGAACCAGGAGTCTTAAGGAAACACGCAGTAATGTGTCAACAGAGTTAAATCGGAGGCTGCCATAGTGAAGAGCTCTGTTCCACAAGGCACAGTACTCGCCCCCATCTTATTCCTTATCCTCATATCAGACATAAACAGAGATATACACCACAGCACCGTATCATCCTTTGCGGATGATACTAGGATCTGCATGAGGCTGTCATCTGCTGAGGACGCGGTTAACCTCCAAGAAGATATAAACAAAGTTTTCCAGTGGGCAACGGTAAACAATATGAAGTTCAATGAGGACAAATTCCAACTACTCCGTTATGGAAACTGGAGGAGATAATAACTAGAACAGAGTATACTACTGACTCCGGCCATACAATAGAGCGAAAAATAATGTAAGGGACCTGGGAGTAGTAATGTCTGAGAATCTCACTTTCAAGGATCACAACAGTGCCACGATCGCACGTGCAAAGAAAATGATAGGATGGATAATGAGAACTTTCAAAACGAGAGATGCCAGCCCATGATGATCCTTTTCAAATCACTTGTTCTCTCTAGGCTGGAATACTGCTGTACATTAACATCTCCATTCAAAGCAGGTGAAATCGCAGATCTAGAGAGGTGTACAGAGATCCTTTACTGCACGTATAAGTTCTGTCAGCACCTTAACTACTGGGAACGCTTGGAAGCACTTGACTTGTACTCGTTGGAACGCAGGAGGGAGAGATATATCATAATCTACACTTGGAAAATCTTGGAAGGAATGGTCCCAAATCTGCACACAGAATATCACTCCCTACGAAAGTAAAAGACTGGGCAGGCGATGCAAAATGCCGCCAATAAAAAGTAGGGGCGCCATTGGTACACTAAGAGAAAACACCATAAGTGTCCGGGGCCCAAAACTGTTCAACAGCCTCCCATCAAGCATTAGGGGAATTGCCAATAAACCCCTGGCTGCCTTCAAGAGAGAGCTGGACAGATACCTAAAGTCGGTGCCGGATCAGCCGGGCTGTGGCTCGTACGTCGGACTGCGTGCGGCCTGCAGTAACAGCCTAGTTGATCAGGCCCTGATCCATCGGGAGGCCTGGTCATGGACCGGGCCGCGAGGGCGTTGATCCCCGGAATAACCTCCAGGTAACCTCCAGGTAACCATACCGGGGGTCGAACCACGGACCTCAAGCGTGAGAGCTGAGTGCGCTCGTGTAATGTATCTTAAAGTCCATGGAATTATTCGGCCACATACACACTAACTCAGACAACAAATATTTTAAATATATGAAAGAAAAAATAATCATAAGGTTATTACTAGTATAAAATCTGTGTCACCAATGAAAAGTTTATTTTTGCTAGCGTTTAACAGGCTTCCTGGCGAGTTGAAAATCATTTTAGTTATATACTGGTGCAAATGCTTAAGGCAATAATAAAATACGAGAATGATTGACTAGAAATATAACACCAAGAGTGTAAATAGAACAACAGTGAATAATCAGTTTGGTTTATTAGGTTGACAGCACTTTGTATTATATTCCCTTGTCAGTTTTCATTTATTAATAAACCATTTATTTTGTCAATGACTGGGTTATAAATAGTACTTGAGAGAGGAACCTTATGACGACTTTTCTCCCCGTCCTGGAGACATGTTAAGTCGTAACTCAATAATGGTTTAGGAAGGACTGAAACGCTCTCACAATGTTACTGTGATATTTCGTACATCAGAGGAAGAAAATATATAAATAATTCTAGAAACAATTTTAGATATCCTCGTCAATAAACTACAAATCAATCAAAAAAAGAGTAAAAACTCACAATACAGTGACTAGTTAATACTCCAAGTATGACCGAAACCTCGTTATAAATTTGTGTCGTATTTGCGAGTTGTGTACAGAGATGTCCGCCAAGAAGGTCTGCATGTTATTTAGGCAACAAGAAGATGTCGTGCACTTTCAACATGATGTTTACCAAGAGTGGCGAGACAAGTGACTGACTACTCTGCCTGACGAAGATTTTCAGGCTGTGTAGCTGTGTTGTGCAGCTGTGTTGTGCAGCTGTGTTGTACAGCTGTGTTGTGTAGCTGTGTTGTGCAGCTGTGCTGTGTAGCTGTGCTGTGTAGCTGTGCTGTGTAGCTGTGCTGTGCAGCTGTGTTGTGCAGCTGTGTTGTGCAGCTGTGCTGTGTAGCTGTGCTGTGCAGCTGTGTTGTGCAGCTGTGTTGTGCAGCTGTGTTGTGCAGCTGTGTCGTGCAGCTGTGCTGTGCAGCTGTGTTGTGCAGCTGTGTTGTGTAGCTGTGCTGTACAGCTGTGTTGTGCAGCTGTTGTGCAGCTGTGTTGTGCATCTGTGTTGTGCAGCTGTGTTGTGCATCTGTGTTGTGCAGCTGTGCTGTGCAGCTGTGCTGTGCAGCTGTGTTGTGCAGCTGTGTTGTACATCTGTGTTGTGCAGCTGTGTTGTGCAGCTGTATTGTGCATCTGTGCTGTACAGCTGTGTTGTGCAGCTGTGTTGTGCAGCTGTGCTGTACAGCTGTGTTGTGCAGCTGTGTTGTGCATCTGTGCTGTGCAGCTGTGTTGTGCAGCTGTGTTGTGCAGCTGTGCTATGCAGCTGTGCTATGCAGCTGTGCTGTGCAGCTGTGCTGTACAGCTGTGTTGTGCAGCTGTGTTGTGCAGCTGTGTTGTGCAGCTGTGTTGTACAGCTGTGTTGTGCAGCTGTGTTGTGCATCTGTGCTGTGCAGCTGTGCTGTGCAGCTGTGCTGTGCAGCTGTGCTGTGCAGCTGTGCTGTGCAGTGCACGTACACTTCATGTTAGTATTAAACAAAACTAGAAGTTATAAATAGGTTAGGTAAGGTTCGTCAGGAAACAGGACAAGTGTTTCCTGACGCGGGTCTTATGATGATGATCCGCCGTTGGGGCTTTTGGTCATCTGACCGAGGCCTTCCGCTGGCTTACCCGTCCACCCCCTGAATGTAGCCTCATGTTGCTACTTGTATAATGAACTTCTATAACTTACCAAAGGACCTATGATGGTTCAGATATGTATTTTTATTAAAAATGCATTGACAAAATAACAGAATATAAGCCCTTAGTTCCTCCGAAGACGTGTGCAAAGGCACGAAAGCGCTCAAGTATTTCCGTTACAATATTTTTTCTCTGCTTTAGGGTTTATCGTTTGTCTTAATAATAATAATAATAATAATAATAATAATAATAATAATAATAATAATAATAATAATAATAATAATAATAATTTCTCAAACAATTTTATAAATTTGTACACACATGACTCACGAAATCGTTATGACACGATTGCAAACAAACCATACCACGGGCGGGGATAGAACCCGCGATCCGAGAGTCTCAAAACTCCAGACCGTCGCGTTAGCTACTAGGCCAGCTATCCGCAATAATATTCATCCAACTAGGGGGCGTTGACCCCAGGAACAACTACCAGGTATAAGTGTTTTACAGAAATTCCTCAGATTTGTTTACTTATATATTTTATGCTTTTTCTTTCCTGGTGGTAAAATTCTTTAGGTAATTTTAATAAAAAAAAATAAGTCCAATAGACATTTTTCATAGAGTTCTTTTATCGACCCAAAAACGGCAATTTTTTGACACCACATACTTAACAGCACAACATGAAAAAGATTGTTAATATTTATTATATTTGCAAGAATTCTTAACCAAATATGCTTTAAATCATAATATTTATTTTCTCAATTGGCTGAGGAGGTTAGTGGCAGCTTCATATGTTCGCAGTGTATGATGTGTTTTAAGAGTGTTTGTTGACATAATATTTACGGATCAGTGATGACGACAGTGAGAGATGCACGTTAAACAACGTTAATACCGGTGAAGTTACAGTGGACGACGTTAATACCGGTGAAATTGTGTTAGGCGACGTTAATCCCGGTGGAGAGTACGTTGGACGACGTTAATCCCGCTGAAGTGTACGTTGAACGACGTTAATCCCTGTGAAGTGTACGTTAAACGATGTTAATCCCGGTAAAGTGTACGAGGATCGTACAACTAACATGTTTAATGGTAATATAACTTTATCGTGAGGATGAGTGTGAGGAGAGTGTAATGCAAGTAGAACGATGCCTTCAAGGGGAATGTTTTGATGAAGTACTCTAGTTCCAAGGAATTGAGGCTACCTTCCCCATCCTTGGATGAAACGAACTTGATCTCCACGTGTTGGAAGGCTCTTACGAGTTTAGCATTTACCAGATAATGAGAATAAAAAGCATGAAAAGATACAAATGAATGAATTTAAAAAAAAAAAAGGAGCCTACTGTAAGGGCGAGAAATTGATGGAAGAAGAGTAGGCTAGTGCGTGAGACAGTATGATTATAAACAACATGTAGAGAAAATGTGATACAGATTATGGGACGTTGTATGTGTGTGCAGCAGAGATCTGTTGCTGTAAGAGCTGAGATTCAAGACTAACACCTGAAGCTAATTCCTAATATAATGCCCGAAATGCTGTGCATATATAATGTTTTCAGTTTAATGTATATTCCAGTATAATGATTGGAACATAATTATTATTATTACTAGTAGTAATAGTAAGTAGTAGTAGTAGTAATACTACAACCATCATCTCCCACACGACATACATATTAAACCTCCTGACGCCTTCAGAAATATGAATGAATGCGGGTGTTGTGATTTGTGGCGGTACTTGGCTGGTGATAAGCGGCCTTGTCTCTTATCTCCCACTGATAACAAACATCAATATGATAAGGCAAGAGGCCAACTGCCCGCCTGGTATATCAAACTATGCTTCAAGCTCTAACATTCATTAATACTTATCTGCTTATTGTGTATTATTACTAATGGTCAGATGTGTGTATTAACTTGTAGTTGTTGTCACCTGTGTTGCATTAATTTGAACTAGTGGTAACCTCTGGTGAATTCACATGAACTAGTGGGTATATGTGTTGAATTAGAGTGAATCAATGTTCTCCATATGTTGAATTAGCATGTATTAGTGTGGAATTAACCTATACAGTAGCCCCTCACGACCTTACATTAGGGACTATTCATGTTGTATTAACTTGTGCCAGCGACCTTCCTGTGTTATTTTACTCTAAGTTGGATGTCACTTCTGTGTTGATAAGTAAGACACATGCACAACACTTAGGTACCTTTATTCCGCTGCCGCCTCTATATTCGACTGAAGAAGCTGCTGTGTACGTGAAACGTTTCGGAATGAAGATACTTAACTGTTATCAACTTGTATGTATTATATACCATTATCATGTTCACTTCTATATTCTGTTAATGCATACATTTCTCCTGTCATGCGAGTAATATGTTGTCTTGTGCCGCTGGGAAGGAGAGCAAGTGATGGATGTGTTCTCTACTGTGATTGTCAAGTTTGACAATTGGTCGTTTATCCTTTTAACACTGATAGTTCGGTTTAATGTCTCCAAGACAAAAAAAAAAAAAGATATTAACCCCTGTTGTCTTGCTAGAAGCGTGGGGATATCATAATTCAATTTACCCTCAGGGCCCGTGGCTCGGTTGGTAACGCACTCATCTCACTTACTGAGTGTCTGTGGTTCGATCTGCGGCACGGGTGGAAACGATGGGCAAGTTTAATTTTCACCTGCTGCTCTTGTTCACCTAGAAGTAAGTAGGTATCTGTATATTAGTTGACTGTTATGGAGGCATCCTGGGATTGGTTAGTATACTTTAGATAGGGCTGTACTCTGAAAAAAATTGCGGTAGGATAACAGCTTTTAGCCTATAAAATTAACTTTAAAACAATCTGCAACATCCATACCCATCCTTCAGAGTGCAGGCACAGTACTATCAACCTCCAGGACTCAAGCCCAGCTAACCAGTTTCCCTGAATCCTTAAAATAAATTACATTCCTCACATACCAACAGCACATCAAATCCTAAAAACCACTTGTCTCCACTCACGTTAATCAAATACGCCAGCAATTGCCTACTGCATAATCATAACTCTATAACTTAAACCTCCTCCATATTCCAGCTTCTGCCCTTCCTTGGAAGAATGTCAATACTACCCCTCTCCACCCCACCAATGTAACGAATCAATGGAATCCTGAGACTCGATCCCGTGGTTCCTTTATGTATGTATGTATGTATGTATGTATGTATGTATTGTATGTATATTATTATATAGTATATATATATATATATATATATATATATTATATATATATATATATATATATATATATATATATATATATATATATATATATATATCAATAAGATCACAGTAAACAGGTGATTTCAGAATATGCAAAACAACCACTCTGAAAGAATAGAGAAATTCCAAGCGCTTTCGTGACTACTCCTTGATAATGTGAGTAGTCACGAAAGCGCTTGGAATTTCTCTATTCTTCGGTGGTTGTTTTGCATATATTATATATTATTATTATATATATATATATATATTATATATATTATATATTATTATATTATATATATATATATATATATATATATAATATATATATATATATATATATATATATATATATATATATATATATATATATAATAATATATATATATATATATTATATATATATAATATATATATATATATATATATATATATATATATATATTATATATATATATATATATATATATATATATATATTATATATATATAATATATATATATAACATGTTTTTTATAATCTCTAATTTAAGTGTTTTGCCGTAACGGAGAGTTACAGTAATGACCCACGTGTTGATAACCTAACAAACTAACCCTGGTTCGGGCAAATGCAATAATCGTAAATATATATATTAGAACGCTGTTCAATATTTAGTTCCGCAGATAATTGCGGATAACAAAATGTGTTGGGCTATTACCCGAGCGTGGAAAAGGTCGTAGGTCGCTGGCATGGAACGCACGTACGACCCGCCATGCGTATGAAAGAGTTCAGTTAAGCAAGCGTGCACGCTCCCCTCAGGCAGCATCGTCTTTCTCTTTCCCCTCTTCCTCCCCCCTGCTCCTCCTGAGATAAAAAACCCGTTTATTCATCATCGATGCACCACCTGTCTGACTTACAGCTGTGCGGTATAAGTTAGTGGTCCCACTTGAAGACGGTGCATGATGCGATGCTTCTCTTGTGTACAACCTATGTTGTGTGTGTGTTTGTTTGTTGTGTGTGTGTTGTACTCACCTATATGTGGTTGCATGGGTCGATTCACAGCTTCTGGTCCCGCCTCTTCGCTAGTTGCTATTAGGACCACTCTCTCCCTGCTCCAAGTTTTATTGTACCTCTTCTTAAAGCTATGTATGGATCCTGTCTCCACTGCATTACTCTCCAAACTGCTCCACTTCTAGTTGTGTCCCCTTTTTGCTATAACTTAATTCTGAGACATTCTGACCCTTGATCTGGCAACATGGCAGAAACCTTCCCCTTCACTAAGGAACAACAACTACGACTCGACTCGGCTTCCTAACCAATGAAGACGGAAGCTGTGCAACCACTGTAAGCAGTGACTGTCGAACAGACCCGGAAGGACAGGGCAGCACACCCGGCTTATCTTGCAGTCATGGCTCTGAGGATGTTGCTGCTGATCATCTCTTACCGCCTGCAGGGCATATGGTACACCGAACATCAGGTATCACATCATCCCTGGTAAGGCTATCTGGGTATAGTTACAAATAAGGCATCCAATACTTATTCATCATTTCGGCTAAGCCATTTTTATCACAAAGGGGAGGGGGATGAATTCCAGCAGTCAGAGCTGAAAGAAATCTTTTCCTTTAATTTGTAACAAGTCCTGCCTTGAGGACTGGTGGGAACCCATACGAAGAATGGCGAAATGATCAGCAGGGAGAACGCTACGCTGGAGAAAAAATGGTTCAGCTGCGTTGAGGTCATCTCTTAGCCAAAATAGATCAAATGTGATGGGTGCAAGTGATAAGAATGACATCAACACATCTCACCCCATCCACTGCCTCCAGCATTGTGTTCACCCGTAGCATTATGAGTTGAAGTACCATTCCAGAGCATTTCGGGAAAATTAGGTCAAATTTGTCCCCCAGGATGCGACCCACACCAGTCAACTAGCACCCAGGTACCTACTTTACTGATAGGTGAACATAGACAGCACGTGTCTTAAGGAAACACGTCCTAATGTTTCCACCCGTACCGGGGATCGAACCACGGACCTCAGTGTGTGAGCTGATTGCGCTAGGAATCGAGCTACGGGTAATAGTATTACACATCTTGCATAACTGAGCTTTCAGTCTTTATTAGCACCCGAGCTAGATATAACAAGATGACAGATGAAACTACCAGTATAGGGCAGAAACAAAATGTAATTTTTTAAATTGATATTTTCTGTTATTAAGGTATACAAACTTCAGGATCATATAAACTATGCTGTTATAAATTCCTTTCAAGTCATCCTGATAGAGTGCAGAACTTTCAAATCTGATGTGTCAAAGGCATGCTGCAGAGATTCTCACATCGGATAAATAAATCTCAAATGTAAACACATAAGACGGGACGCTACCAATGAGGTGTGAAAACCGACCAACCTCACTCTAAAGAAAACACCTGTGTTTTAGAACGAAGTCAGGAAGCGTTGAGAGGTGGTGGTAGTGGTGGCAGGTGGTGGTGTTGGCAGTGGTGTCGGAGGACAGCTGGTGGTGGTAGTAGGGTGTTAGGGACTGGGAGTGGTAGTGGGGGTTGATTGTAGGGGATAAATATCGATGGTGTAAAGAGAGGAAGAAAGTGTAGCAAGCGGAGGGTAGTAGGAATGTAGCTTAGACAAGTCCAGGTTGATGGAGTGAGCGTAAACACGGCCAACTGACAACACCAGCTGACCTGAGACTGAAGGAGGTACGCCAGCTGATCTGAGACTGAAGGAAGTACGGCCAGCTGACAACATCAGCTGACCTGAGTCTGAAGAAGGCACAGCCAGCTGACAACACCAGCTGACCTGAGACTGAAGGAAGCACGGCCAGCTGACAACACCAGCTGACCTGAAACAGTGATAGAAGGCACGGAGTAACTGGAGACAGTAATTTCTTCACCACAAAAGTAACCATGAACCAGTTTTTGCCGTATAGAGAAGTACACTGGTGTCACAGTGGCCCTGAGTGTTACTACACTGGTGTCACAGTGACCCTGAGTGTTACTACACTGGTGTCACAGTGACCCTGTGTGTTACTACACTGGTGTCACAGTGGCCCTGAGTGTTACTACACTGGTGTCACAGTGGCCCTGTGTGTTACTACACTGGTGTCACAGTGGCCCTGAGTGTTACTACACTGGTGTCACAGTGGCCCTGTGTGTTACTACACTGGTGTCACAGTGGCCCTGTGTGTTACTACACTGGTGTCACAGTGACCCTGTGTGTTACTCTAACTGGAAGACAACACAGGCATCCCTTTTGTCCAGGGTTTTTTAAATATTCTTGGGAATGGTGACGCAAGAGCGTATGTACACACGAAAGTATAGGAACCTGACCCTTAAAACATTAATAAAAGTACTTTTTAGTATTTAATTTTAACTTCTTATTCAAAATATTTCGACCACTTTTTCAGATTTTATTGTATCTTTCAGACATATAATATACTGACATATACACATAAATGTATATTATCTACCTAATTGTTTTTTTCAACTATCAAGTAAATAGTGTCAAGGAGCTTCCTTTCTATTTAGTTGCCTCTTCGTCTGTGTTCAGTATATAACAAACTGCCAAAAATACTTGTAATCAAAGGTAAGTCTCCCTCCACAACATTCATCAGTCTGTTTACATTGCTTGTTGCTCTGTAAATAAACTTATCTATATTGATGTTATCATAGGCAGATACAGACACACTCACGTTTGTAATTGCATTATTCTGACATTCAACTTTATTTAATTCTACAAATATTATATGTGATACTTGACTCAGACATACCAATGACGTAGATGAAGAGATACATGAAGCTGTGTAACACGTTACCATGAATGAGATTTTTATAATGTTTATTAAGCTACATCGTTTTTGAGTGAACAATCTTGCAGTGAAAATTACGCTTAATTTTTTGGTTTGACTTTCTGGTACATCCACCGTAGTTACCGAGTTATTATTCAGCTTTGTTCATTAAATAACATTCATATTAAACTTATAACTACATACTGGTGTTGATATATATATATATATATATATATATATATATATATATATATATATATATATATATATGTCGTGCTGAATATGTAAAACTGGTCAATTAGCAAGAACTCATTTAAAATTAAGTCTTTTCTAAAATTTTCTCTTATACGTTTAAAGATGTATTTTTTTCATTAATGTTAATGTAAAAAATTTTAATTTTGCACCAAAAGAATTTTAGAAAACTTACCTAACCTTATTATAACAAGCGCAATTTATTTTAGCCTAACCCAATTAAATATATTTCAGATTTGTTTACAATAATTTAGTACTAAACAAACGCAGTGAAATATATTTTTTTCGTTAGGTTCAGAATGATTTTGGCGAAATTATTGTATACACAAATTTTCGCTTGTCCTATATGGCAATATGAGCGTTGCTATTTAAGCCAAGATCGCAAATTCTGCCTATTCGGCACGACAATATATATATATATATATATATATATATATATATATATATATATATATATATATATATTAAAATATATATATATATATAATGTTTATATAATATATATATATATATATATATATATATATAGAGAGAGAGAGAGAGAGAGAGAGAGAGAGAGAGAGAGAGACAGTTAGAGCAAAAGAAAGGGTAGCAGTAATGTTGAAGTATCAGTTATGGAAGGAGAAAAGAGAATATGAATGTGTAAATTCAAGAATTATGTGGATTAAAGTAAAGGTTGGATGCGAAAAGTGGGTCATAATAAGCGTGTATGCACCTGGAGAAGAGAGGAATGTAGAGGAGAGAGAGATTTTGGGAGATGTTAAGTGAATGTATAGGAGCCTTTGAACCAAGTGAGAGAGTAATTGTGGTAGGGGATCTGAATGCTAAAGTAGGAGAAGCTTTTAGAGAGGGTGTGGTAGGTAAGTTTGGGGTGCCAGGTGTAAATGATAATGAGAGCCCTTTGATTGAACTTTGTATAGAAAGGGGTTTAGTTATAGGTAATACATATTTTAAGAAAAAGAGGATAAATAAGTATACAAGATATGATGTAGGGCGAAATGACAGTAGTTTGTTGGATTATGTATTGGTAGATAAAAGACTGTTGAGTAGACTTCAGGATGTACATGTTTATAGAGGGGCTACAGATATATCAGATCACTTTCTAGTTGTAGCTACACTGAGAGTGAAAGGTAGATGGGATACAAGGAGAATAGAAGCATCAGGGAAGAGAGAGGTGAAGGTTTATAAACTAAAAGAGGAGGCAGTTCGGGTAAGATATAAACAGCTTTTGGAGGATGGATGGGCTAATGAGAGCATAGGCAATGGGGTCGAAGAGGTATGGGGTTGGTTTAAAAATGTAGTGTTAGAGAGTTCAGCAGAAGTTTGTGGTTACAGGAAAGTGGGTGCGGGAGGGAAGAGGAGTGATTGGTGGAATGATGATGTAAAGAGAGTAGTAAGGGAGAAAAAGTTAGCATATGAGAAGTTTTTACAAAGTAGAAGTGATGCAAGGAGGGAAGAGTATATGGAGAAAAAGAGAGAGGTTAAGAGAGTGGTGAAGCAATGTAAAAAGAGAGCAAATGAGAGAGTGGGTGAGATGTTATCAACAAATTTTGTTGAAAATAAGAAAAAGTTTTGGAGTGAGATTAACAAGTTAAGGAAGCCTAGAGAACAAATGGATTTGTCAGTTAAAAACAGGAGAGGAGAGTTATTAAACGGAGAGTTAGAGGTATTGGGAAGATGGAGGGAATATTTTGAGGAATTGTTAAATGTTGATGAAGATAGGGAAGCTGTGATTTCGTGTATAGGGCAAGGAGGAATAACATCTTGTAGGAGTGAGGAAGAGCCAGTTGTGAGTGTGGGGAAAGTTCGTGAGGCAGTAGGTAAAATGAAAGGGTTGGTAAGGCAGCCGGGATTGATGGGATAAAGATAGAAATGTTAAAAGCAGGTGTGGATATAGTTTTGGAGTGGTTGGTGCAATTATTTAATAAATGTATGGAAGAGGGTAAGGTACGTAGGGATTGGCAGAGAGCATGCATAAAGGCAAAGGGGACAAAAGAGAGTGAAAAAATTATAGGGGGATAAGTCTGTTGAGTATACCTGGTAAAGTGTATGGTAGAGTTATTATTGAAAGAATTAAGAGTAAGACGGAGAATATGATAGCAGATGAACAAGGAGGCTTTAGGAAAGGTAGGGGGTGTGTGGATCAGGTGTTTACAGTGAAACATATAAGTGAACAGTTTAGATAAGGCTAAAGAGGTCTTTGTGGCATTTATGGATTTGGAAAAGGCGTATGACAGGGTGGATAGGGGAGCAATGTGGCAGATGTTTCAGGTGTATGGTGTAGGAGGTAGGTTACTGAAAGCAGTGAAGAGTTTTTACGAGGATAGTGAGGCTCAAGTTAGAGTATGTAGGAAAGAGGGAAATTATTTCCCAGTAAAAGTAGGCCTTAGACAAGGATGTGTGATGTCACCGTGGTTGTTTAATATATTTATAGATGGGGTTGTAAGAGAAGTAAATGCGAGGGTCTTGGCAAGTGGCGTGGAGTTAAAAGATAAAGAATCACACATAAAGTGGGAGTTGTCACAGTTGCTCTTTGCTGATGACACTGTGCTCTTGGGAGATTCTGAAGAGAAGTTGCAGAGATTGGTGGATGAATTTGGTAGAGTGTGCAAAAGAAGAAAATTGAAAGTGAATACAGGAAAGAGTAAGGTTATGAGGATAACAAAAAGATTAGGTGATGAAAGATTGGATATAAGATTGGAGGGAGAGAGTATGGAGGAGGTGAATGTATTCAGATATTTGGGAGTGGACGTGTCAGCGGATGGGTCTATGAAAGATGAGGTGAATCATAGAATTGATGAGGGGAAAAGGGTGAGTGGTGCACTTAGGAGTCTGTGGAGACAAAGAACTTTGTCCTTGGAGGCAAAGAGGGGAATGTATGAGAGTACAGTTTTACCAACGCTTTTATATGGGTGTGAAGCATGGGTGATGAATGTTGCAGTGAGGAGAAGGCTGGAGGCAGTGGAGATGTCATGTCTGAGGGCAATGTGTGGTGTGAATATAATGCAGAGAATTCGTAGTCTGGAAGTTAGGAGGAGGTGCGGGATTACCAAAACTGTTGTCCAGAGGGCTGAGGAAGGGTTGTTGAGGTGGTTCGGACATGTAGAGAGAATGAAGCGAAACAGAGTGACTTCAAGAGTGTATTAGTCTGTAGTGGAAGGAAGGCGGGGTAGGGGTCGGCCTAGGAAAGGTTGGAGAGAGGGGGTAAAGGAGGTTTTGTGTGCGAGGGGCTTGGACTTCCAGCAGGCATGCGTGAGCGTGTTTGATAGGAGTTAATGGAGACAAATGGTTTTTAATACTTGACGTGCTGTTGGAGTGTGAGCAAAGTAACATTTATGAAGGGGTTCAGGGAGAGTGGCAGGCCGGACTTGAGTCCTGGAGATGGGAAGTACAGTGCCTGCACTCTGAAGGAGGGGTGTTAATGTTGCAGTTTAAAAACTGTAGTGTAAAGCACCCTTCTGGCAAGACAGTGATGGAGTGAATGATGGTGAAAGTTTTTCTTTTTCGGGCCACCCTGCCTTGGTGGGAATCGGCCAGTGTGATAATAAAATAATATATATATATATATATATATATATATATATATATATATATATATATATATATATATATATATATATATAACACACATTTATATTTCACAAGAGAGATATTCACTGCTTTATTCAAGGATCCAGTCAGCTAATTACTGCAATATATATTTTACAGTACTTTAGTTTATCACTCAATTATCTTGGAATTACCTGAACTATTGCTAAATTTAGATGTTCTACTTGGTATTAAATCAGTTTAACAACTCTCTTATTGCGGCCAGTAAAACATGCCAGCTGAGTGGGAACTTCTTGTGATCACCCCGGTTGTTAGTGCTGGCACATAATACTTTGGGGGGCCCTGTCCGGGATCCAAGAGCTATATTTTTACATTCTATGTCTAAGAGTATATAGTTTTTGTTTTATCTATGAAAAAGTAGAATTTTCTATAACAGTTACTCTTACTACACAGTGATTCGATGATCATTTCTTGCCTATTTGATTTATGGAACAATTTACAGATAATCTCGCCTTATATAACCAGGCTTAGAACACTGACTGCAATGCGAAAGCTTTGGAATTGTTCTCAAAGAATGTCGTCTCCAGAGAAGAGGATTGTTATGTAAATGTCAGATACTGATGGTGACCGAGAAGAAATGATAGCTCTTCCTTCTACCCCCACTCGTAGTCAAGGTCATGTTGTAGTATCTTCCTGCTAGGATGGTTGCTGGTTGACTCAATATCCACACCTGACCATATAGGGGCCAACCAGTCCCTCGTTGAAACCCCCGGACCAGCCTTTGGAGTGGTCCACATTTAGTGGTAAAGTGATATTAGGTCATGGGAACCTGGATTGGTCTTAGCCCCCTTCCTAAGGACAGATCATGTCAGGTAAGGTTCGTCAGGAAACAGGACAAGGGTTTCCTGACGCGGGTCTTAGTCAGACGGGGGCCCATCATTGGAGCTTTTGGTCATCTGACCGAGGCTTCCCGCTGGCAGAGAAGGCGCCTAAGGTGAGGACTGATACTCTTCCTTCAGGAACCGAACCTAGCCTTTCCTACACCCCCCCCCCCATCCTTCAAAAGATAGATACTCTGCCTACAAGATTTGACCCTCTTTCTTCAAGAACAAACACTCTTCCTCTCAATACATAGCCCTTGCTGTCTACGGGAGTGAGCACTAAACTGCAGGGGACTCTGGACAATCCTTTGCTTCATTTTCCTTTAAGGTCCAGTCCTGTACCTGAAAGGACGCAGAATCTTCCTTTTAAAACTGACACTCAACCCTCAACAGATCCTCTACGCACGACATTGGAGACTGGGTTCCGGTCTAAGGTTTTCCCGGTGTGCGCCTTGGACCTACACGACGGGAAAGACCCGTCCGGGACATTACCAGCGAACCACATCCAATCTAATCCAATTAGAACTACATTGTTTGATTTTTACGTCTGGTCCTTAGAGGAAACATGTTCCATAATGGAACGGCTATTTAAAATGCAGCTACAATGCTTAAATATTCAGTGCACTGTCATTGATGAGGACTGGCAGAGGGAAGAAATAAGGTATCAGTCATATAAGAGCGAGCTTCAACAATGGCTACCGCCCTACAGCCTACAGCTCAGTGCACAGAGTTTAGTGGACAGAAAAATTAATCTTCGGTTCCACAGTTTTTGGAGCATGATCCAGGCGCCTTTTTCGAGGTGTCTGAACACCAGGCTCGAGCTTCGAACTGGCCTACGAAGCAGAGGGCTACCCTGTTGCATACTGCCTGAACTGAAAAGCCAGGAGTATACTGCTACGCTCCCACACGAGTCGTACTTCAACTATGACCAGGTGAAGAAAGTTATTCTGAAGGAGTACGAGGATTATATCCGCCAGTTATCTGCGAACTTTTCGTATGCTAAAAAGAAAGCTAGATCAGTATTTGTTTAATTTGTTAAAGAGAAACAAACTGCCTTCCACAGTTTGTGTAGGGCAGCGCTAGCTGAGTACTCTAACGAATTGTTCCATACACAAATAACCAGTATATAGGAGAGAGAGACAAGCTTATGATGATATTTCGGTCTTGCTCTGACCATTTACAAGTGACTTGTAAATGGTCCAAGTCGGACCAAAACGTCGCCAGAAGTTTCTCTATGTGCGGGTTACTTGTGCATCGTTCCAGTCACGGTACTGTGCGTTTTTATTCTTTGTGTAAATTATCTAGGATAACCCAAATTACCTAGGATAACCCAAATTACCTAGGATGACCCAAATTACCTAGGATAACCCAAATTACCTAGGATAACCCAAATTACCTAGGATGGCCCAAATTACCTAGGATAACCCAAATTACCTAGGATAACCCAAATTACCTAGGATAACCCAAATTGCCTAGGATAACCCAAATTACCTA
The DNA here is from genome assembly GCF_026875155.1 of Cherax quadricarinatus. NCBI lineage: Eukaryota > Metazoa > Arthropoda > Malacostraca > Decapoda > Parastacidae > Cherax > Cherax quadricarinatus. Next base: position 9,110,120 of record NC_069451.1, on the reverse strand, counting down.
GGATAACCCAAATTACCTAGGATAACCCAAATTACCTAGGATAACCCAAATTACCTAGGATAACCCAAATTCCTAGGATAACCCAAATTACCTAGGATAGAGCCCAAATTACCTAGGATGACCCAAATTACCTAGGATAACCCAAATTACCTAGGATAACCCAAATTACCTAGGATAACCCAAATTACCTAGGATAACCCAAATTACCTAGGATGGCCCAAATTACCTAGGATAACCCAAATTGCCTAGGATAACCCAAATTATCTAGGATAACCCAAATTATCTAGGATAACCCAAATTACTAGGATAACCCAAATTACTAGGATAACCCAAATTATCTAGGATAACCCAAATTATCTAGGATAACCCAAATTACCTAGGATAACCCAAATTACCTAGGATAACCCAAATTATCTAGGATAACCCAAATTACCTAGGATAACCCAAATTGCCTAGGATAACCCAAATTATCTAGGATAACCCAAATTATCTAGGATAACCCAAATTATCTAGGATAACCCAAATTACCTAGGATAACCCAAATTATCTAGGATAACCCAAATTATCTAGGATAACCCAAATTATCTAGGATAACCCAAATTACCTAGGATAACCCAAATTATCTAGGATAACCCAAATTATCTAGGATAACCCAAATTACCTAGGATAACCCAAATTACCTAGGATAACCCAAATTATCTAGGATAACCCAAATTACCTAGGATAACCCAAATTATCTAGGATAACCCAAATTACCTAGGATAACCCAAATTACCTAGGATAACCCAAATTATCTAGGATAACCCAAACCAACAAAATGTCCTTGAGTTCTTGTCCCCCCTCAGGAGGATCACACCCAACTACCAACCCACGTACCTGTTACTTTAGAGCGAACGGGGACCAATACCTACTTACGCTAGGATGAACGGACACAAGTACCTACTTGCTGCTAGGTGAACAGACACAATACCTACTTGCGCTAGGTGAACGGCAGCAGTACTATTACGCTAGGTCAAACGGGACACGCAAGTACCTATTACTGCTAGGTGAACGGGGACAGCAAGTACCTACTTGCTGCTAGGTGAACAGGGACAGCAAGTACCTACTTGCTGCTAGGTGAACGGGGACAGCAAGTACCTACTTACTGCTAGGTGAACGGGGACACAAGTACTATTACTGCTAGCTGAACGGGGATAGCATAGTACCTACTTACGTAGGTGAACGGGGACAGCAAGTACCTACTTACTGCTAGGTGAACGGAACAGCAAGTACCTACTTGCTGCTAGGTGATACGGGGAACCAATAAGTACCTATTACTGCTAGGTGAACAGGGACAGCAAGTACCTAGTTGCTGCTAGGTGAAACGGTTGACAGCAAGTACCTAACTTGCTGCTAGGTGAACGGGAACAGCAAGTACCAACTTACTGCTAGGTGAACGGGGACAGCAAGTTACCTACTTGCTGCTAGGTGAACGGGGACAGCAAGTACCTACTTCTGCTAGGTGAAACGGCGACAGCAAGTACCTACTTGCTGCTAGGATGAACAAGACAGCAAGTACCTTACTTACTGCTAGTGAACGGGCAAGCAAGTACCCTTGCTGCTAGGTGAATAGGGACAGCAATACCTACTTACTGCTAGGTGAACGGGGACAGCAAGTACCTACTTACTGCAGAGTAACAGTGACAGGCAAGTACCTGATTTATGCTAGGTGAACGGGGACAGCAAGTACTACTTGCGCTAGGTGAACAGGAAACAGAGTACCTATTACTGCTAGGTGAACGGGGACAGCAAAGTACCTATACTTCTGCTAGGTGAACAGGTACAGCAAGTACCTAACTTGATTGCTAGGTGAACGGCACACAAGATACCAATTACTGCTAGGTCAAACAGGGACAGCAATACCTACTATTACGCTAGGTAACGGGGACAGCAAGTACCTACTTGCTGCCAGGTGAAACGGGGACAGCAAGTACCTACTTCTGCCTAGATGAACGGGGACACAGCAAGTACCTACTTAGCTGTAGCGTGAACGGGGACAGCAAGTACCTACTTGCTGCTAGGTGAACGGGGACAGCAAGTACCTACTTACTGCTAGCTGAACAGGGACAGCAAGTACCTACTTACTGCTAGGTGAACGGGGACAGCAAGTACCTACTTACTGCTAGGTGAAAGGGGACACCAAGTACCTACTTGCTGCTAGGTGAACAGGGACAGCAAGTACCTACTTGCTGCTAGGTGAACAGGGACAGCAAGTACCTACTTGCTGCTAGGTGAACGGGGACAGCAAGTACCTACTTACTGCTAGGTGAACGGGGACAGCAAGTACCTACTTGCTGCTAGGTGAACAGGGACAGCAAGTACCTACTTGCTGCTAGCGTGAACGGGACAGCAAGTACCTACTTGTGCTAGGTGAACAGGGACAGCAAGTACCTACTTGCTGCTAGGTGAACGGGAACAGCAAGTACCTACTTGCTGCTAGGTGAACAGGGACAGCAAGTACCTACTTGCTGCTAGGTGAACAGGGACAGCAAGTACCTACTTGCTGCTAGGTGAACAGGGACAGCAAGTACCTACTTGCTGCTAGGTGAACAGGGACAGCAAGTACCTACTTGCTGCTAGGTGAACAGGGACAGCAAGTACCTACTTGTTGCTAGGTGAACGGGGACAGCAAGTACCTACTTACTGCTAGGTGAACAGGGACAGCAAGTACCTACTTGCTGCTAGGTGAACAGGGACAGCAAGTACCTACTTGCTGCTAGGTGAACAGGGACAGCAAGTACCTACTTGCTGCTAGGTGAACAGGGACAGCAAGTACCTACTTGCTGCTAGGTGAACGGGACAGCAGTACCTACTTGCTGCTAGGTGAACGGGACAGACAAGTACCTACTTGCTGCTAGGTGAACAGGGACAGCAAGTACCTACTTGCTGCTAGGTGAACAGGGACAGCAAGTACCTACTTGCTGCTAGGTGAACAGGGACAGCAAGTACCTACTTGCTGCTAGGTGAACAGGGACAGCAAGTACCTACTTGCTGCTAGGTGAACACGGACAGCAAGTACCTACTTGCTGCTAGGTGAACACGGACAGCAGATGTAAACTAACGCATGGGTTATCAGCACGATAATAACATTACTCTTTCAAGGCATATTGTTGCTACCTTCAATGACAATTTTCTTACCTTAAATGCAACTCTTTACACGGGCCTTTGTTGTTTTAAATAGTTTCGTTGTCTTTCAAAATGCAGTGTTCCGCAGCTAATGAAAACTAACGGATCGTTATCTTGCATTTAAATAACATATACTTACAGGCATATTTTCTACTGCGTGACAGTTTTATTAATCACTCTTTACACGGGCCTTTGTTGTTTTAAATAGTTTCGTTGTCTTTCAAAATGCAGTGTTCCGCCTATGAAAAATACGGTATTCTTATCTTGCATTAACATTAACACTAATAATACAGTAGTATTTTCTTACTGGGTACAGTTATTATAGTTTACAAGATGTAGTAGTCTTACCTTGTAGGATAGAGGGTTCTTACCTTGTAGGATAGAGGGTGCTTACCTTGTAGGATAGAGGGTTCTTACCTTGTAGGATAGAGGGTTCTTACCTTGTAGGATAGAGGGTTGTTACCTTGTAGGATAGAGGGTTGTTTCCCCTGGAGGATAGAGGGTTCTTTCTTTGCAGGATGGTGCTACCTTGAAAGACAGTGTTTCTTGCAGAATATAGTGTTCTTATCTTGCAGAGATATGATATTCCAATTATGCAAGATAAATTGTTCCTTTCAAGAGGCAGTATTATATTATATGATAGTGTTCATATTTTGTAGTGTTCTTATTCTGAATAATACAATGTTCCTGTGTTTCAAGAAACCGTCTTCATATCATTCATATTAAAATATTTTTATCTTACATTTTAGTTGTATATATATATTTTGCTATTTATTGTGTTCGTATATTGCACGATTCAGTGTTCTCACCATGCAACATAGTGTTCTTATTTTGCGACATAACTGTGTTCTTGCATGACAGTGCTTTTATGCAAGAAACTGTTTTCTCTTCAGTCTCTTGCATCTATTAAATTCTCTCTTCATCTCACTTTCTTTAAGATGCAATTTATTACTGGTGAGGTTACAGATGTTAGTGAGGAGAGGCAGTGTCACTGTCCTGAGTGTGGTGAAGGATGGTGGGTGGAGAAGTGTCACTGTCCTGAGTGTGGTGAAGGATGGTGGGTGGAGAAGTGTCACTGTCCTGAGTGTGGTGAAGGATGGTGGGTGGAGAAGTGTCACTGTCCTGAGTGGTGAAGATGGTGGTGGAGAAGTGTCATGTCCTGAGTGTGGTGAAGGTGGTGGGTGAAGTGTCACTGTCCTGAGTGTGGTGAAGGATGGTGGGTGGAGAAGTGTCACTGTCCTGAGTGTGGTGAAGGATGGTGGGTGGAGAAGTGTCACTGTCCTGAGTGTGGTGAAGGATGGTGGGTGAAGTGTCACTGTCCTGAGTGTGGTGAAGGATGGTGGGTGGAGAAGTGTCACTGTCCTGAGTGTGGTGAAGGATGGTGGGTGGAGAAGTGTCACTGTCCTGAGTGTGGTGAAGGATGGTGGGTGAAGTGTCACTGTCCTGAGTGTGGTGAAGGATGGTGGGTGGAGAAGTGTCACTGTCCTGAGTGTGGTGAAGGATGGTGGGTGGAGAAGTGTCACTGTCCTGAGTGTGGTGAAGGATGGTGGGTGGAGAAGTGTCACTGTCCTGAGTGTGGTGAAGGATGGTGGGTGAAGATGTCACTGTCCTGAGTGTGGTGAAGGATGGTGGGTGGAGAAGTGTCACTGTCCTGAGTGTGGTGAAGGATGGTGGGTGGAGAAGTGTCACTGTCCTGAGTGTGGTGAAGGATGGTGGGTGGAGAAGTGTCACTGTCCTGAGTGTGGTGAAGGATGGTGGGTGGAGAAGTGTCACTGTCCTGAGTGTGGTGAAGGATGGTGGGTGGAGAATGTCACTGTCCTGGTGTGGTGAAGGATGGTGGGTGGAGAAGTGTCACTGCCTGAGTGTGGTGAAGGATGGTGGGTGGAGAAGTGTCACTGTCCTGAGTGTGGTGAAGGATGGTGGGTGGAGAAGTGTCACTGTCCTGAGTGTGGTGAAGGATGGTGGGTGGAGAAGTGTCACTGTCCTGAGTGTGGTGAAGGATGGTGGATGGAGAAGTATCACTGTCCTGAGTGTGGTGAAGGATGGTAGGTGGAGAAGTGTCACTGTCCTGGGTGTGGTGAAGGATGGTGGGTGGAGAAGTGTCACTGTCCTGGGTGTGGTGAAGGATGGTGGGTGGAGAAGTGTCACTGTCCTGAGTGTGGTGAAGGATGGTGGGTGGAGAAGTGTCACTGTCCTGGTGTGGTGAAGGATGATGGGTGGAGAAGTGTCACTGTCCTGGTGTGGTGAAGGATGGTGGTGGAGAAGTGTCACTGTCCTGAGTGTGGGAAGGATGGGGATGGAGAAGTATCACTGTCCTGAGTGTGGTGAAGGATGGTGGGTGGAGAAGTGTCACTGTCCTGAGTGTGGTGAAGGATGGTGAGTGGAGAAGTGTCACTGTCCTGGGTGTGGTGAAGGATGGTGGGTGGAGAAGTGTCACTGTCCTGAGTGTGGTGAAGGATGGTGGGTGGAGAAGTGTCACTGTCCTGGGTGTGGTGAAGGATGGTGGGTGGAGAAGTGTCACTGTTCTGGGTGTAGTGAAGAATGGTGGGTGGAGAAGTGTCAGTCCTGGGTGTAGCGAAGGATGATGGGTGGGGAAGTGTCACTGTCCTGGGTGTGGTGAAGGATGGTGGGTGGAGAAGTGTCACTGTTCTGGGTGTAGTGAAGAATGGTGGGTGGAGAAGTGTCACTGTCCTGAGTGTGGTGAAGGATGGTGGGTGGAGAAGTGTCACTGTCCTGAGTGTGGTGAAGGATGGTGGGTGGAGAAGTGTAACTGTCCTGGGTATGGTGAAGGATGGTGGGTGGAGAAGTGTCACTGTCCTGGGTGTGGTGAAGGATGGTGGGTGGAGAAGTGTAACTGTCCTGGGTATGGTGAAGGATGGTGGGTGGAGAAGTGTCACTGTCTTGGGTATGGTGAAGATTGGTGGGTGGAGAAGTGTCACTGTCCTGGGTGTGGTGAAGGATGGTGGGTGGAGAAGTGTCACTGTCCTGGGTGTGGTGAAGGATGGTGGGTGGAGAAGTGTAACTGTCCTGGGTGTGGTGAAGGATGGTGGGTGGAGAAGTGTCACTGTCCTGGGTGTGGTGAAGGATGGTGGGTGGAGAAGTGTCACTGTCCTGGGTGTGGTGAAGGATGGTGGGTGGAGAAGTGTAACTGTCCTGGGTATGGTGAAGGATGGTGGGTGGAAAAGTGTCACTGTCCTTGGTGTGGTGAAGGATGGTGGGTGGAAAGTGTCACTGTCCTGGGTGTGGTGAAGGATGGTGGGTGGAGAAGTGTCACTGTCCTGGGTGTGGTGAAGGATGGAGGGTGGAGAAGTGTCACTGTCCTGGGTGTGGTGAAGGATGGTGGGTGGAGAAGTGTCACTGTCCTGGATGTGGTAAAGGATGGTGGGTGGAGAAGTGTCACTGTCCTGGGTGGTGAAGGATGGTGGGTGGAGAAGTGTCACTGTCCTGGGTGTGGTGAAGGATGGTGGGTGGAGAAGTGTCACTGTCCTGGTGTGGGTAAGGATGGTGGGTGGAGAAGTGTCACTGTCCTGGGTGTGGTGAAGGATGGTGGGTGGAGAAGTGTCACTGTCCTGGGTGTGGTAAAGGATGGTGGGTGAAGTGTCACTGTCCTGGGTGTGGTAAAGGATGGTGGTTGGAGAAGTGTCACTGTCCTGGGTGTGGTGAAGGATGGTGGGTGGAGAAGTGTCACTGTCCTGGGTGTGGTAAAGGATGGTGGATGGAGAAGTGTCACTGTCCTGGGTGTGGTAAAGGATGGTGGGTGGAGAAGTGTCACTGTCCTGGGTGTGGTGAAGGATGGTGGGTGGAGAAGTGTCACTCTCCTGGGTGTGGTAAAGGATAGTGGGTGGAGTGTCACCATCCAACCACTTCCTGTGATACACTGCTACATAACTGGTCCACAAAGATGTATACTTCCGATGAATAAGACTTGTGTATCATTTGGGAATATTTATTCTGAAAACGTTTCTCCAGCCAGTGGCTTCTTCAGTCGAATACAGAGAAGCACGGGAGAATAAGGAGTTTGAGGTAATCAGTCATGAAACTCCTTTTCCACTTATCTTCTCTGTACCGGACTGACCAAGGCGCTGGCTGGCCAGACTTTTCCAGAATAAAGACTTTCAAACGACCTTCCTTATCAGCTCGCTTACTTTGCTCCCTTTCTTACTTTTGTGTGTGTGTGTGTGTGTGTGTGTGTTCGTTTACATGCTTGTCTGTCTTTAATAAGGGAGGGGGGTCACTTTATCACGCTAGGCTACGCTACTCTTTTGAAAATTATAAATTTCTCATTCTATTCCTTATTAATATATAATAATATTTAATACTGTAATACTTCCTAGTGTACACGTGTGCGCGCGCGATGACGCGCTTATTCTTCGAGAAAGGAGGGGGGTTCACTAGGCTACACAACTCTACTAAATATTGTGAAGTAACTTACTAAATAGTCAGGACTGCCCCTATTTTTCTGCTGGCACTCAAAGTTAGGTAGAGAGTGAAGGTATGTCATGGAGCCAGCAGTGAGACACTTATACATCAACATTGTTGCTACACAAGCAAGTGATGTCTGCACAACAATGGAGGTTCCTCGTGGTGGTGTCTTCTGTCATCTCAAACTTTGTAACTCCCTCCGTAGCTTTTATCAAATATTCGTTTTTTTTTTTTTTAACTTGGTATTCACTCTTTTTTCTTTAGTATTATGGTCATAATCATAACCTGACGAAATTAACTGTACTCACAACTGCTGGAGATTGTGAACTATTTTTTACCCTTTATTATTTACTCTCACTCATTTATGACCTTACTACTGCACTACTGCCATAACCGACCAGATATTTGCATTTATTTTTATTTAAAGCCACAACCTTGACCCATTAAATATGTTTTTTATAGTGTCAAGAGTGGCGGCAGCAGCCTGACCAGCTGCTCCCTCGATCACCTTCCATTATTATTATAATCATGTGGGAGCGCTAAACCCTTAGGATTATACAACGCATGTGGTGGGAGGGATGGAAGGTATTCAGGCTCAATTCAGGTAACTGGAGCACAGATCTAATTCCCTAGATCAAGAGCCCCTCACCAGCGTCAAGGAACCTCCCTTGAGGGGGCTCACCTTCCAGAAAACACCCGCATTCAATTTTAAATTGCAAAATTCTTGTTCTTATCACACTATTTCACACTCTAGAAAGATGTTACACTCTTGTAGGTATGTTCACTGATTCACTCACGCACTATGACCGCTAATAATATCTTAGGACAGCCACTAGAACGATAAATCCTGGGAGCAAAATTTGACGATGCTATTCCACCTGTGTTAGTTAAGACACTAGACTTGTTATATGTGCGTGCGTGTGTGTGTGTGCGTGTGTGGTGTGTGTGTGTGTGTGTGTGTGTGTGTGTGTGTGTGTGTGTGTGTGTGTGTGTGTGTGTGTGTGTGTGTGTGTGTGTGTGTGTGTGTGTGTGTGTGTGTGATGTGTGTCGTTGTTGTGTGTGATTGGTGGCGTGTGTGTGTGTGTGTGTGTGCTCACCTAGTTGTGGTTGCAGGGTTCGACTCACAGCTCCTGGCCCCGCCTCTTCACTGCATGTGTTTGCGATGCTTCATTAACTTGTATATCTTTATCTCCACATGAAAAACATTGTAAATCTTAAGAGACTGAAAGACGATTAACTATTTCCATGTTTGAATTTCAAATTATCCGAGACTTTCTTAAACCAAATAAAACATTCTCATGGTTATACTACAAATTGATTTTAGGTGCAAACAAGTCAGCGTGTCCCATGGTATACGTCACGGTTACCTGGTGACAGATCCAGGACACTGTGAGTGTTGTACTAATGTACCACCAGATAAGTTATAATCCTAGTTAATCCCCAGATGATTGTCTATCTTATCGACGGTCGCTATGCTAGGCCTCCACTGCTTCTGTCCCTCACAAACACTTATTCTATAAGATTTGCTGTTGTTTTTATCGTCTATGAAATTATTTATATTTATGAAAGTTTATTATTAACCCATAAATTACATTGGAAACTGTGAAGTGATAATGGTTAAGAAAGAACCAAAAATCATCAAAATTTCACTTACACCATGAGAGTTAGTTTCGAAATTTTCCAGATATTTTTTGTTCTAAAAGCTCCTTAAATCAAATATAACCAATATGATAAATCATTTCCACACAAAAAATCATGTTTACCTCTGGATACAATATATAAATATATATATATATATATATATATATATATATATATATATATATATATATATATATATATATATATATTATATATATATATATATATATACAAAAGTTGTACGAAACCATAGATAAGCAAGATATATTAGGAAATTTTATATCAGGTAAATATGAGCAAGTATAGGATAGGTTCCTAGTTAAGTTTTGGTGTAAAATATAAAATTTAGTATTAATTTGTTTAGCTCCAGTAACCTATTTTTCTCTTGATAGAGAGAGTGAGTTTTTAGGTGATTGAATAAACAGATGTAAATATTCTGTCATGATGGATCATAATGTACCATTGTTCTCGACAGTTTGTCGTGTTGAACACTACGGTACCATTGTTCTCGACAGTTTGTCGTGTTGAACACTACGGTACCATTGTTCTCGACAGTTTTTCGTGTTGAACACTACACTACCATTGTTCTCGACAGTTTGTCGTGCTGAACACTACGGTACCATTGTTCTCGACAGTTTGTCGTGTTGAATACAACTATTTACGGTAACCATTGTTCTCGACAGTTTGTAGTGTTGAACACTACGCTACCATTGTTCTCGACAGTTTGTCGTGTTGAACACTACGGTACCATTGTTCTCGACAGTTTGTCGTGTTGAACACTACGGTACCAATGTTCTCGACAGTTTGTGTTGAACACTACACTACCATTGTTCTCGACAGTTTGTCGTGTTGAACACTACGGTACCAATGTTCTCGACAGTTTGTCGTGTTGAACACTACGGTACCATTGTTCTCGACAGTTTGTCGTGTTGAACACTACGGTACCATTGTTCTCGACAGCTTGTGTTGAACACTGCACTACCATTGTTCTCGAGAGTTTGTCGTGTTGAACACTACGGTACCATTGTTCTCGACAGTTTGTCGTGTTGAACACTACGGTACCATTGTTCTCGACAGTTGTGTGGACCGTGTTGTGTAACACTACGGTACCATTGTTCTCGACAGTTTGTCGTGTTGAACACTACGGTACCAATGTTCTCGACAGTTTGTCGTGTTGAACACTACGGTATCATTGTTCTCGACAGTTTGTCGTGTTGAACACTACACTACCATTGATTTCGACAGTTTGTCGTGTTGAACACTACACTACCATTGTTCTCGACAGTTTGTCGTGTTGAACACTACGGTACCATTGTTCTCGACAGTTTGTCGTGTTGAACACTACGGTACCATTGTTCTCGACAGTTTGTTGTGTTGAACACTACGGTACCATTGTTCTCGACAGTTTGTCGTGTTGAACACTATACTACCATTGTTCTCGACAGTTTGTCGTGTTGAACACTACGGTACCATTGTTCTCGACAGTTTGTGTCGTACACTACACTACCATTGTTCTCGACAGTTTGTCGTGTTGAACACTACGGTACCATTGTTCTCGACAGTTTGTGTTGAACACTACACTACCATTGTTCTCGACAGTTTGTCGTGTTGAACACTACACTACCATTGTTCTCGACAGTTTGTGTTGAACACTACACTACCATTGTTCTCGGCAGTTTGTGTTGAACACTACGCTACCATTGTTCTCGACAGCTTGTGTTGAACACTACACTACCATTGTTCTCGACAGTTTGTTGAACACTACGCTACCATTATTCTCGACAGCTTGTGTTGAACACTACGCTACATTGTTCTCGACAGCTTGTGTTGAACACTACCCTACCATTGTTCTCGACAGTTTGTGTTGAACACTACGCTACATTGTTCTCGACAGCTTGTGTTGAACACTACGCTACATTGTTCTCGACAGCTTCTGGTACCACCAATGACGGACATATATAAGTAACGTCGGGAAAGGCAGTTCAATGGTTAATCTTCCTAGATACTGATTATTTAATATTTTCTTCCATAAAGAGTCAATTTTAATAATTACACTCCTCTGTGAACTTTGTCACGGGATAATTGCTGAATCCGTGGTGCAGTAAAACCTGAAGTAATGTAGATGTAAATGTTTAGTCTACGTTATGGAAAGAGTACGTTTTTGGTCTGTAAGTTTGGATTGAGTGAAATATTAAAATCTAGTTTTAGGGGTTAGTATCTGAGTGTGTAGTGTAGCAAAGTCAGAATTTGTGACGGGTTTGTATAGGTTCATGGCGTTGTAAATCATTACTTGTGTTTAAGTCAACTTTTGTTGTATAAGACTTATTTTTTATTGTAAAGCTTGAGTATGTAGCAAAATAAAGCCTGCACGTGTAATGTAGTAAATTAATATTTTATGACTGGGTAAAAGCCTGATTTTTTTATAGTGGGAAAGTGTGAGTTTGTAATTTATTAATATTTGAGGGTGCAATTAAAAATAAATTCTTTGACAAAGTTGGCAGTAAGACCTTAACTTACACACTCATAAAGTCTAAGTCTGTGCCGAGGTAATACTTAAATATGTGTCGTTTAAATATGTGTCGTGGTATAGTTTAGTTACATGTCCTGGTAAAATCTATTCATGTATAGTAATGCATAAATAAGTGTCGTGATAAAGTGGAGCTGTGTAATGGTAAAACTTAATACTTGTCGTAATAAAGTCTAATAAGGTGTCGTTGTACAGTATAATTATGTGTTGTAATAAAGGCTTGGTAAATGTCATGGTTTTCGTAGACGTAAGTTCTCAGTATACTTAGTGATAAAGTCTAGGCATGTGTAGTAACAGTCAGTATAGTATTATAACTATAATACTATACTGACCGATAAGCCAGCGGAAGGCCTTGGTCAGATGACCAAAAGCTCCAGCTGTGGTGTGGGTCATTGTATGACTAAGACCAGCGTCAGGAAACACTTGTCCTGTTTCCTAACAACCTTACCTAACCTAATAGCAAAATTTTGGTTCCTGGAGTTGAAAACTCACCGTTTGTGGCCTGGCAAAGTCTGATTATGTAACTTAGTACATTATGACTTGTGGCCTAGTAAAGAAAGTCTGTGTAGCGTAGTAAAGAAAGTCTGTGTAGCGTAGTAAAGAAAGTCTGTGTAGCGTAGTAAAGAAAGTCTGTGTAGCGTAGTAAAGAAAGTCTGTGTAGCGTAGTATAGAAAGTCTGTGTAGCGTAGTAAAGAAAGTCTGTGTAGCGTAGTAAAGAAAGTCTGTGTAGCGTAGTAAAGAAAGTCTGTGTAGCGTAGTAAAGAAAGTCTGTGTAGCGTAGTAAAGAAAGTCTGTGTAGCGTAGTAAAGAAAGTCTGTGTAGCGTAGTAAAGAAAGTCTGTGTAGCGAAGTAAAGAAAGTCTGTGTAGCGTAGTAAAGAAAGTCTGTGTAGCGTAGTAAAGAAAGTCTGTGTAGCGTAGTAAAGAAAGTCTGTGTAGCGTAGTAAAGAAAGTCGGTAGCGAGTAAAGAAAGTCTGTGTAGCGTAGTAAAGAAAGTCTGTGTAGCGTAGTAAAGAAAGTCTGTGTAGCGTAGTAAAGAAAGTCTGTGTAGCGTAGTAAAGAAAGTCTGTGTAGCGTAGTAAAGAAAGTCTGTGTAGCGTAGTAAGAAAGTCTGTGTAGCGTAGTAAAGAAAGTCTGTGTAGCGTAGTAAAGAAAGTCCGTGTAGCGAAGTAAAGAAAGTCTGTGTAGCGTAGTAAAGAAAGTCTGTGTAGCGTAGTAAAGAAAGTCTGTGTAGCGTAGTAAAGAAAGTCTGTGTAGCGAAGTAAAGAAAGTCTGTGTAGCGAAGTAAAGAAAGTCTGTGTAGCGTAGTAAAGAAAGTCTGTGTAGCGTAGTAAAGTCTGAGTTTGTGACATATCTGTCGATGAATTCCATAACCAGTGGCCATCGACTTCCTAGAGAAGTTAATATATGTTTAATTTACGTCCTGATCTTTTGCCTGTGTGTATGAAGTGGACTCGTATATACGATTGTATATATATATATATATATATATAATATATATATATATATATATATATATATATATATATATATAATATATATATATATTTGTCAGCTTCCTGTCCTTGCTAATGACTGGGTTTATCATTCACTTCTTTTCTTCGGTAGAATTCTTATTTTTTTTTTTTTTTGTGACATTTGGTAGTTTTAAAAAACATGAGAATTTTAAATTAAGCGTCCATTATTTTTTGTTTATACTGAAGAGAAGGTTAAAGAAATGACAGTGATCGAGACATAGATCATTATTTACATTGTTTGACATGTAATGGTCCAACATTGTGTGAGGGTGATAGTCCACCCATAGTGATGATAGTATACCATAAGCCACTCTCAGACCTCCACGCCCACACCTCTGTTCGCACCTCCACGCCCACACTGTGTTCACACCTCCACGCCCACACTGTGTTCACACCTCCACGCCCACACTGTGTTCACACCTCCACGTCCACACCCACCCACCTGGTTCCTGCACACCGCCCACCACCTTCCACTACACACCAGGGAACACGTACTGTACACATTTCTAGTGGCTTACATTTTTATTATTTTTGTACAAAATTAGAAGGAGCTTTATGCAAGATTACGGGATTTGTAAGAGGTGTGTAAATGAGCTCTGGGGAGGAGGGAGAGGAGCTGCACTGGAACACAGGTGAACATCCAGAATCAGAACACGTGTGTAAATCTACATCATGAACAATTGTTATACCATCCAAATGATTAACATTTGTGAACATGTAAATTAGAAACACTTGTCAAAATCAGGATTAAAAATACATGTGAACATTTAGATTAAGCACACATGTCAGTATCAAGGATTTAGAACACCTGTGTACAAATTGTGAACACGTGATGATCCAGATTATGAACACATGTGAGTGTCTCCGTTAAGAACACGTGTGAACATCCACTTCAAGACACATGTGAGACTCCTCATTATGAACACACGTGAACATCAAGATTAAGAACACATGTGTTTATCCGGAATATGAACACGTGAACATCTAGAGAAAGAACACACGTGACCGTCCGTAATAAAACATGTGAACATATGGATTAAAAACACATGTGGACATCTAGAGTGAGAACACCTGTGAATATTCAGATTAGGAACATGTGAAGGTTCTGGATAGAAAGACGTGAGAACACGTGTACATATCTAGGAGAATACGTGTACTATAGAATGAGAACACGTGTACATATCTAGGCGAACACGTGCACGATATCTAGGATAAGAACACCTGAGGGATATCTATGCTGGGTATGCCTGTAGACATCTAAAATAAGACGTGTGAAATATCTAAGATAAGAACACGTGTACACATCTAGGAGGCGAACACGTGTGATATTTCTAAGTTGAGAACACGTGTAGACATCTAAAAGGCGAGCTATATAAAACTGGAACACCTGTGGGCTTCTAGACAAAGCTCACGTGTGAATATCTGATAACATGTCACTTGTGACTTTCCAGGAGCACATCACGAGTAAGTATCCAGGACTTTGCTTGTTAGAACACCCTGGGTTAGGACACCCTGGGTTAGGACACCCTGGGTTAAGACACCCTGGGTTAGAACACCCTGGGTTTCAACACCTTGGATTTGAACACCCTGGGTTAAAACACCCTGGGTTAGAGCACCCTGGGTTAAAACACCCTGGGTTAGAGCACCATGGCTTAGAACATCCTAGGTTAGAACATCCTGGGCTAGAACACCCTGAGTTAGAACACCCTGGGTTAGAACACCTTGGGTTAGAACACCTTGGGTTAGAACACCAGAATACACAAGAAAAATTGACATGTGCGCATCCCGGGTGCTGACACAAGTGTATACATGAGAGCATTTGCGTACATCAGTTTGAGAACATGTACGTGAAACAGTTGTAAGAGGATGAGTGTACACCAGACTAAGGTTGGTGTGTGTACCCGACTCCTCAGAACATGTAATATACACGTTGGGTATCACTTGCAGGTTATCAGCATAGAGTACATGTACATACACTAATTTTAAGACTGTGTACGCTGCTTTTACGAACAAAAAAAAAAAGTACCATATATTTGGGACTCAGAGAAAAGCTGAATGTTGAGTACCGATGATACCAGATGTTTTATTATCTCACAAAATGGTAATAACACAACTGTAAACTAATCACTAACCTGTGACTTTTAGGCCTCACTTGCCATGGGTTGAAACCCACACCCGTTCCTTGGCTTGTATTATTGTCTGTGTGTGAATGTGATATAAATACACTAAGTGGAAGGAACACAAAATGAGTAGTGTTGTGAGCAGGTGTGTATGAAGTGTCAGCGTGACAGCAGGTGTGTATGAAGTGTCAGCGTGACAGCAGGTGTGTATGAAGTGTCAGCGTGACAGCAGGTGTGTATGAAGTGTCAGCGTGACAGCAGGTGTGTATGAAGTGTCAGCGTGGAAGCAGGTGTGTATGATAGTGTCAGCGTGACAGCAGGTGTGTATGAAGTGTCAGCGTGACAGCAGGTGTGAATAGTGTCAGCGTGACAGCAGGTGTGTATGAAGTGTCAGCGTGACAGCAGGTGTGTATGAAGTGTCAGCGTGACAGCAGGTGTGTATGAAGTGTCAGCGTGACAGCAGGTGTGTATGAAGTGTCAGCGTGACAGCAGGTGTGTATGAAGTGTCAGCGTGACAGCAGGTGTGAATAGTGTCAGCGTGACAGCAGGTGTGAATAGTGTCAGCGTGACAGCAGGTGTGAATAGTGTCAGCGTGACAGCAGGTGTGAATAGTGTCAGCGTTACAGCAGGTGTGAATAAAGTGTCAGCGTGACAGCAGGTGTGAATAAAGTGTCAGCGTGACAGCAGGTGTGAATAAAGTCTCAGCATGACAGCAGGTGTGAATAGTGTCAGCTTGACAGCAGGTTTGAATAGTGTCAGCGTGACAGCAGGTATGAATAGTGTCAGCGTGACAGCAGGTGTAACAATGCTGGACAAGAAACACGTGAACATCGAAGATAAGACCACATCTGAACACCTTGTAACTAGGCAGCAGATGTGAACACACAAACACCTTGTCATAACGTGACTCCTAGATATAAGCACGCGTGAACACCTCAGAACATGATCATAGATATGAACACGTGTAAGCACCTTGCCATAACATGACCCTAGACATGAACACGAATGAACACCTGGTCATGAGAGGTGCCACACTGGAGGTAAACATATCAAGATTTACTGGTCAAAAAACAAAATCATTGATTCCTAAATGCAAATAAAATATATATAATTTCAAATGGTAAAACTTAATAAAAAAAGGTAGTAAAACCTGAGATATATTAATGGCAACGAAAATAATATGACAGTAAATAATGGCAATGGAATTACTTGAAGTGAATTATAAAATTTATAAGTTTGACAACGAATCCTGGTAAAACGAACTCTGGATACAAAGGTCATCTGACAAGTAGAGAAAAAACTTTATTGGTGAAAATATCACTTTGTATAGAGCTTTATCAGTGATAAGGCTCTATACAGAGCCAGAGACTGACACAATAACAGCGTCTTTGACAGTGTCATTTCTTCAGAAGAAATATTTAAGGACACCCTCCAGTGTGGGGCCGGAGATACATACAAAAATCTACAGGTCCACATCTTATATAATATATAAAAAAATTATTTTCATAAAATTATGTATTTTGCCGAAGCTTAAGATGAGGCAAAAATAACAATAATAAACAATACAAATGGAAGTAATGGAATATTTCCCGACATTAAACGAAATTTAGTATTAAAGTCATTTAATACCGAGAATTACAGAAATGTTTAAATCTATTTTGACTTATTACCTAAATAAAAAAAATAAGAATGATAAATGTAGATAAAAAATTTCTATACAAACTACAACAATATATAGTTTGAGGAAAGGAAAATAGCAGGAAAAATAAAAAGATATACAATTATATATAAAAGACTCGAACGTCTATCTTTGGTATATGCAAATTGATAGGAGGATTGTGGAGTTATTTACAGATACAGAAGAGCTCCTCTGTAAGGTTATCTCCAATACATAAAATGACTGATTCACCTAACATTAACTTACTGTGAGACATATATTTGTAGTTTTCAAAGCTCATAGTTGACTAGGAACATTCGGTTTATTTTGTTTTTCATTTACTGGCTCTGGAAAGCGTAACTTTAAAGTCGGCACCACGACACTCATTGTTGGTCAGTATCTTGACGCAGTGTAATCTCGCCACACTGACAGTGTTTGTCAACAATAAAGGTAGTGTTAGGACGCCACACTGATGCACAGTGTTCGTCAACCTTGAGCTAAGTTCTCACAATAGCGAGTTTTTTCTTCCTTTACCGTCGAATGTCACTCTCCTCGTGTTCTGGGAGAACATAAATTAGTGTTCTGGTGCACTTTTTTTTATATATATACACAATAGTCACCAATAATTTCTGTTGCCTGCAAACAACTGCCGGGTTCCTCTCCGGTACGAATCACTTAACACTGTTCCAGACTCCACCTGTTTACATTACGCGTGACGACATGAGAGGTGGGAATACTAGCACTTACCTGCACTGCTTCCCTCCGGTACCTTCTCACTGGTCCTGCAGGTCCACTAACACGTACTGTCAGTCACTGACACCATAACACATACTGTCAGTCACTGATCACTATCACACGTACTGTCAGTCACTGACACCATTACACGTACCGTCAGTCACTGACACCATCACACGTACTATCAGTCACTGACACCATCACACGTACTGTCAGTCACTGACACCATTCACACGTACTATCAGTCACTGACACCATCACACGTACTGTCAGTCACTGACACCATCATATAGTCAACTTCCAATCTTTCACTGGACGCTAGCTTCCCATGCGTTACCTTAACATACAATTAACGGTCGATATGTCACGACACATCAGGTGAATCTTGGTCACAAGTCAGCAATGTATCACAATTTTGGGGGGAATGAAATATGTTGGCAATAAATTTCTCAATATTTTGGTTAACCCCGAGTTAACTACTGAGACTGTGGATCCCTCACGTGTAGAAGATATACGTCTAATAAGTAGATTTAAGAGGTAGTAGCAGCGTGTAAGTACCTACTTATAATTACTTTTCTTGTAAAGATACTTGTAAAAACTTTGTTTGTTAGTGTTATTTACCTAGAGAAAATTTCCTATTAGTAATTTGTTAGTACGTATTTGTTGATAGTTATTTTATGATGTGAGAGAGACAGAGGGGAGAGCGAGAGAGAGATTGAGAGAGAGAGAGGGAGAGAGAGAGAGAGATTGAGAGAGAGAGAGAGGGAGAGAGAGAGAAGGAGAGAGAGAGAGAGAGAGTCAGAGGGGAGAGAGAAAGAGATACGAGGTACCACCATTCCCCCTGTTTACTCACGCCCTCTGAGGTGGGTGCCAGGCAGAGAGGTGGTGCCAGGAACCATCACAAGGGAGAATAGTGCACCGTGAGAGGGACTGGTGACATGGTGAGTAGGAGGGGGAGAGTGGTGATGAGTGAAGGGCTGTGAGAGTGGGTACTGAGAGGGGATGTGGAGTAAGGTTGGTGCACTGTCACCCTTCACCAGTACCACCCTTCACCAGTACCACCTTTCACCAGTACCACCCTTCACCAGAAAGACAATTCAGTACAATTTTTTACCAGTATGATCCTTCACCAGTACGACCAGTTACTAGTACACCCATCACCAGTACCGCCCATCACCAGTACTACCCATCACCAATGCCACCCTTTACCAGTACCACCCTTCAACAGTACCATCCTTCACCAGTACCACCCGTTACCAGTATCACCTTTTACCAGTACCACCCATCACCAATACCACCCTTCACCAGTACCACCCTTCACCAGTACCACCCTTCACCAGTACCACCCTTCACCAGTACCACCCTTCACCAGTACCACCCTTCACCAGTACCACCTTCACCTCTCTATTTTTCCTCACCTCCACAATTAATGTTTTGCTACTGTGAGTCTTACAAGACTCATGGTGACTCTTACAAGACTCATGGTGACTCTTACAAGACTCATGGTGACTCTTACAAGACTCATGGTGACTCTTACAAGACTCATGGTGAGTCTTACAGCATTCATAGTGAGTCTTACAAGACTCATCTTTAGATAGTTATCACTTCCTATGAAAGTAGAAGTCTCGGCAGATGATGTAACATTCCCCCAAGAAAAGCAGTGTCAGGGGTCCAAGGCTATTCATCATTCTGCCTGCATACTTAAGGGGGATTACCAATAGACCCCTGACTGTCTCCAAGAGGGAGCTGAAAAGATACCTAAAGTCAGCACCTGACCAGCCGGGCTATGGTTCGTATGCTGAGTTGGGTACGGCCAGCAGTAACAGCCTGGTTGATCAGGCCGTGATCCACCGTGAGGCCTGGTTATGGACCGGGATGCGGGGGCGTTGGCCCCCAAAACACCTTCCAGGTATACTCAAGGTCTATATAGGGAGTGATTTCTGTGTACAAATTTAGGATAAGTCCCTCTAGGATTTTCCTGGTGTAAATTATGATGCACCTTTCTCGCCTGTGTTCCAAGGAGTACAGGTCAAGGAACTTCAAACGTTCCCAGTAATTCAGGTGCTTTACTTAACTTATAAGTGCAGTGAAAGTTTTCTATGCATTCTTCAGATTTGCAATTTCACCTGCCTTGAAAAGTGCTGTTAGTGTACAGCAATACTCCAGCCTAGAGACAACAATGACATAAAGAGGATCATTATTGGCTTGGCATCCCTCGTTTAAAAGGTTCTCATTATCCATCCTATCATTTTTCTCGCATATGTGATAATGGCATTGTTGTGCTCCTTGAAGGTGAGAACTTCTGACACTGAAACTCCTAAGTCATTCACATTAGTTTTTTGTTCTAATTAAAAGCTAAAGCTTTTAATTTCTCAAGTTTTCCTTAACGAAGTAGTTGGAATTTGTCTTCATTGAACACCATATTGTTTTCTGCTGCCCACTAGAAGACTTAGTTAATATCCACTTAGAGATTTACAGTGTCATCAGTAGATGACACCCGTGCAGATTCTAGTATTGTCACCAAAGGAGGACACTGCTATGGTTTACATCTCCACGTCAGATGAAGAAAAGGATGAGAGAAAGTACTGTACCTTGTGGAACAAAGTTTTTTCACTGTGGCAGCTCTGACTTAACTCTTAGAAAGTTAAAGATCCATCTACTCACATTTCCAGTTATTCCATTAGTACACATTTTGTGCGCTATTACATCATGACCGCACTTGTGGAAGGCTTTTGCAAAGTCTGTGTATATTGCAAGTGCATACTATTTATCCTCACAGTTGCATGATAACCCACTTAGTGATCTTAAGTCACAGTAGCATAATAACCCACTTAGTGATCTTAAGTCACAGTAGCATAATAACCTATCAGTGTTACTGTACCATTATTGTACTCGCAATCACGTGTACCATACTCACCAGTGCTACTGTACTATTATACTCAGAATGTAGTATGCTTAAGAGGATCGTTCCCACTGGGTTAGCTCATTATATTGAGAAAAGTAGATCTGGTCTTGCAAGAGAGTTTACTGTGATCGAGGTTATCAAGTCACTGAGGAGTTGGGAGAGAAACATGAGTGAAGATCGTGTGGCCTTGCTGGAGCCTGCTGCTGTCTCTGGAAGCTGCTGCCCCCAGCCTGCCTTCTCAAGACCCGACCTGCAGATCGATACTAGCCTCTTGAAGACTATCCCTCCCTTTCTACCCCTCTCCTCTCCCCCTCCTCCTCCTCCACTATCCGTCCCTTTCCTGCTACTCCCTCTTCCTCCCGACCTACACCCCTTCACCCCACCCTCTCTTTCCACAGCCCTCTCTCTCTCTTCTCTCTTCTATCACTCACACAATGAAATATATTTTTTGTAATCTCTTTTTACTAACCCCCATGCTTCAAGTATCTTCTATTACATTTTCCTTCTGGTATCACTTGTTATCATTTGCTTCATCGAGTTATTTTCTCCTTCTAGAATCTTACAGTGTTCTTGTAATTATAATAACTGTTATAATTCCCTCAAGTACGTTTGACCATCTTCTGGTTGCAGCATCTTTTGGTCTGCAAAACCAAGACACACTCTTCTTGTTTCTCATCCTTTTTTTTCTTTGAGGGTTTAAAGCCTATCAACTACACGAGGGTCATTCAGATTACTACACGAGGGTCATTAAGATACTACACGAAGGTCATTAAGATTACTACACGAGGGTCATTAAGGCTGCATATAACATCTTCAGTAACAATCAACAACACTTTGATCCCTAAAACAATGATCAAAGCAATCTCTCAGAATATATAGTTTGAGTGATATATATCTCTGAGTGAATATATTCTTTAGGTTTGGTAAGTTCGTCAGGAAACAGGACAAGTGTTTCCTGACGAGGGGCCCTGGTCATGAATATATCCTCGTTGTTTTGTTATATATGAGTATATTTATTATTTTTTGTTTTGTTTGATAGTTATGTTTTTAAAATTGCCTCATAGGCAATGGTAAATATCCTTTCTTCTTCGAAGAGCCAAAAAAAATGCTGGTAATTACTAGTAGTGCAGAATGATTACTTTTATTCTCTCTTCTTTGGTCACTGAAACATAACCTCTCAGCCTACCTTAATTATTAGCCGGGAGTGCGCTAAAACCATTCTCTGGACACTATCCTGCGGACATTATCCTCTGGACACTTGTCTGTAGTAGTGGTGTGCTCCCAGACATATATTTTTTTGGATCAATCCTCGTAGAGTCGATCAGGGGGATCGGCTGGATGCAGTGACGTATTACTGACAAATACTGAAGACAAACACTCAAGTTTCAGAACAGGCTTCTGTTGGTAGAAAGTTTTGCTCTTCGTGGTTTTATCAGCTCATCAAATTTTATGAAGCTGTACAAAGTGAAACTCACAATAAAAGTTTGCTGTGCATCTTGTCCCTATACCTCCACTACCACGGCGCAGGTCACTTATGTGATGCCTCCAGACTTTCAAATGTCGGTTCAACTACCTCTATTTTCGTCCTTTTGCTGTTCAATTTTTCCTCATTTTTTTTTTTACATTTGTTGAGTCAGAAATATCATGATCACGCTCTGCTTACTATCTGAGCAGAGGCTGGTTTTTAATCTTCAGTTCTCCGCACGTTCCTTTGTATTTCTTGGATCATGAATGATGTAATCATATTGTGGATCCAGTTCTGAACTGTGATAGAAGTCATATCACAATAAAAGATCCCAAAATCCTCCACATCCAAAGAACAAGAGTGCAGTACATGTCAGTATGTTTGTATCTGGAAATACTTGTGTGTGTGTGTGTGTTTTGTGTGTGTTGTGGTGTGGTGTGTGTGTGTTGTTGTGTGTTGTGTGTGTGTGCATAGCTCCTCTTTCCGTGCTGTTGGCAGAGGCCAAGTTTTCTCTGCTCTTAACTCTCCTCCAAACTTTCTGCTTCATCTCTGTTTTCCATTTTTTTTTTTTTTTACGGAGTATGTCATCTCATGTCTTTCCAGATGGTACTCAGTCTTCAGTTTCCATTCCTTGCCTCTTAGCTTCATATCACTTTAACTTTTATCTGGGTTGATCTTTATTAACTTGATATTAGACACTTCCCACCTCCATCTTCCAACCTCTTCTCTTGTTATTACCGCTCATTATTTTGCATCATTCGCAAACAAAGATGTATAGGAGTTTATTCCTGTTTTTAGGTTATTGAAATGTACATGGAATATGATGGGACCCAGAACTGATGCTTGTGGCACTACAAAAGTAACATTGTCTGCATGATACACAATCTTCAAGTCTGACGCAGATCTAGAGAGAAGGTGGCAAGACATGAAGAAGTTACCATGAGCAAAAGAAACCTTGTAACAGCTGGATGACCAGCAATAAGAGAAACGCCCCAATTATACAGATCTGATTACAGCCAAAAGTGTCCAGATGAAATTACCTAGCAACCTGAACAGCTGGCAAACAAGTGGTGCAGGAAAACACATAGGAATCCACTGTAATACATATCTCCCATACAAAAGGGATGAAGGAGGTGCAGCTACCAGCTTAAGGGAGTGTCAAAAGTATATAAACATAATGATGAACAAGTGCTCTGTACACGTATTTTCTCATAGGTTCAGAGACACCTCAACTCAGGGATGCATCTAGGCTGTTGAAGGACCTAGATAAAAGACTACTCATGGAGACTAAGGTTCTCAGAGTAGCCAATTTACTGTGCCAGCAACTCAGTGTTGCAAAAGTAATTGTTGACAAACACATCCGTGTATTTACATTCTGTATCTTATAATAGCCACATCATTGTACCATGAAAGTATTACTTAGACAATGTGCAATATTTCCCCAAAAAATACACACACACACACACACACCACACACACACACACACACACACACACACACACACCCACACACACACACACACACACATACACACACACACACACACACACACACACACACACACACACAACACACACACACACACACAAACACACACACACACACACACACATACACACACACACACACACACACACACACACACACACACATACACACACACACACACACAACAAACACACACACACAAACACACATACACACACACACACACACACACACACACACACCACACACACACACACACACACACGCACACACACACACACACACACACACACACACACACACACACACACCCTAACAACAATATTCAATACATCTATCGAAACAGGGAGATTGCCTGAGGCATGGAAGACAGCAAATGTAGTCCCAATCTTTAAAAAAGGAGACAGACATGAAGCATTAAACTACAGACCAGTGTCACTGACATGTATAGTATGCAAAATCATGGAGAAGATTATCAGGAGAAGAGTGGTGGAACACCTAGAAAGGAATGATCTCATCAACAGCAGCCAACATGGTTTCAGGGACGGGAAATCCTGTGTCACAAACCTACTGGAGTTCTATGACATGGTGACAGCAGTAAGACAAGAGAGAGAGGGGTGGGTGGATTGCATTTTCTTGGACTGCAAGAAGGCGTTTGACACAGTTCCACACAAGAGATTGGTGCAAAAACTGGAGGACCAAGCAGGGATAACAGGGAAGGCACTACAATGGATCAGGGAATACTTGTCAAGAAGACAGCAGCGAGTCATGGTACGTGGCGAGGTGTCAGAGTGGGCACCTGTGACCAGCGGGGTTCCCGCAGGGGTCAGTCCTAGGACCAGTGCTGTTTCTGGTATTTGTGAACGACATGACGGAAGGAATACTCTGAGGTGTCCCTGTTTGCAGATGACGTGAAGTTGATGAGAAGAATTCACTCGATCGAAGACCAGGCAGAACTAAAAAGGGATCTGGACAGGCTGCAGCCTGGTCCAGCAATTGGCTCCTAGGAGTTCAATCCCACCAATGCAAAGTCATGAAGATTGGGAAGGGCAAAGAAGGCCGCAGACGAGTACAGTCTAGAGGGGTCAGAGACTACAAACCTCACTCAAGGAAAAAGATCTTGGGGTGAGTATAACACCAGGCATCTCCTGAAGCGCACATCAACAATAAACTGCTGCAGCATATGGCGCCTAGCAAACCTAGAACAGATTCCGACATCTTAATAAGGAATCATTAGGACCTGTACACCGATCTATCGTCAGGCCCATATTGGAGTATGCGGCACCAGTTTGAATCCACACCTAGCCAAGCACGTGAAGAAACTAGAGAAAGTGCAAAGGTTTGCAACAAGACTAGTCCCAGAGCTAAGAGGTATGTCCTACGAGGAGAGGTTAAGGGAAATCAACCTGACGACACTGGAGGACAGGAGAGATAGGGGGACATGATAACGACATACAAAATATTGAGAGGAATTGACAAGGTGGACAAAGACAGGATGTTCCAGAGATTGGACACAGTAACAAGGGGACACAGTTGGAAGCTGAAGACACAGATGAATCACAGGGATGTTAGGAAGTATTTCTTCAGCCACAGAGTAGTCAGTAAGTGGAATAGTTTGGGAAGCGATGTAGTGGAGGCAGGATCCATACATAGCTTTAAGCAGAGGTATGATAAAGCTCACGGCTCAGGGAGAGTGACCTAGTAGCGATCAGTGAAAAGGCGGGGCCAGGAGCTCGGACTCGACCCCCGCAAACTCAACTAGGTGAGTACACACACACACACACACACACACACACACACACACACACACACACACACACACACACACACACGCCCTGTCCATCGAAAAACAGCGAGAAAATAACACCCACCGGACGAACATGAAATTCTTTTTAGGAGTGACTGGTGAGCGTGACTAGAAAACCTAGTCTGGTGAGGGAGCCCAGAGTCTTGCTGTTACTGTTGCTGTTACTTCTGCTGCTGCTGCTGTAACTGCTGCTGCTGCTGCTGCTGCTGTTGTTGTTACTGCTGCAGCTGTTACTTCTGCTCCTGCTGCTGCTGTTGTTACTGCTGTAACTGCTGGTGGTGGTGGTGTTACTGCTGTTGTTACTACTGTAACTGCTGCTGTTACTTCTGCTGCAGCTGTTATTGCTGTGTTACTGCTGCTGTTGCTGCTACTACTGTTGTTGCTAGTCCTGCTGTTTCTCATTCTCTTCCTTCTATAGCTTTTAATTTTCCTCCTCTTCCTCTTTCCGCTCTTCCTCTGGGAATTTCCGCCTTCCTGCGCACAAAATGGCGGCCAGGGAGTGTCAACATGGTCGAGGGTCTTAGATGTGTGTGTTTATGTGTGTGTTGTGTGTGTGTGTGTGTGTGTGTGTGTGTGTGTGTGTGTGTGTGTGTGGTGTGTGTGTGTGTGTGTGTGTGTGTGTGTTGTGTGTGTGTGTGTGTCTGTGTCTGTGTCTGTGTGTGTGTGTGTGTGTGTGTTGTGTGTGTGTGTGTGTGTGTGTGTGTGTGTGTGTGTGAGTGTGTGTGTGTGTGTGTGTGTGTGTGTGTGTGTGTGTGTGTGTGTGTGTGTGTGAGTGTGTGTGTGTGTGAGTGTGTGTGTGTACTCACCTCACCTAACTGTACTCACCTAATTGCGTTGCAGGGGTCGAGACAGCTCCTGACCCCGCCTCTTCAGTGATCGCTACTAGGTCCTCTCTCTGCTTCCAGAGCTTTGTCATACCTCGTCTTAAAGCTATGTATGGTTCCTGCCTCCACTACATCACTTGCTAGGCTATTCCACTTCCTGATGATTCTATGACTGAAGAAATACTTCCTAACATCCCTATGACTCGTCTGAGTCTTCAGCTTCCAATTGTGACCCCTAGCTTTTGTGTCCCCTCTCTGGAACAACCTGTCTCTGTCTACCTTATCTATTCCACGCAGTATTTTGTATGTCGTTATCATGTCTTCCCTAACCCGCCTGTCCTCCAATGTCGTCAGTCCGATTTCCCTCAACCTTTCTTCGTAGGACATATCCCTGAGCTCCGGAAGTAGCCTTGTTGCAAACTTTTGCACTTTCTCTAATTTCTTGACGTGTTTGATCAGGTGTGGGTTCCAAATTGGAGCTGCATACTCCAGTATGGGCCTGATGTACACAGTGTACAGTGTCTTGAACGATTCCTTACTAAGGTATTGGAACGCTATTCTCAGGTTTGCCAGGCGCCCGTATGCTGCAGCAGTTATCTGGTTGATGTGTGCCTCCGGAGACATGCTCGTTGTTATGGTCACCCCAAGATCTTTCTCCTTGAGCGAGGTTTGCAACCCTTGGGCACCTAGTCTATTCTCTGTCTGCGGTCTTCTTTGCCCTTCTCCGATCTTCATGACTTTGCACTTGGCAGGGTTAATTCAAGAAGCCAGTTGCTGGACCACGTGTCCAGCCTGTCCAGGTCTCTTTAAAATCCTGCCTGGTCCTCATCTGATTTAATTCTCCTCATTAACTTCACATCGTCTGCGAACAGGGACACCTCTGAGTCTAACCCTTCCATCATTTCATTCACATATACCAGAAATAGCACTTGTCCTAGGACCGACCCCTGTGGGACCCCGCTTGTCACAGGTGCCCACTGTGATACCTCATCCCGTACTATGACTCGTTGTTGCCTCCCTGTTAGGTATTCTCTGATCCACTGCAGTGCCCTTCCTGTTATACACGCCTGATCCTCTAATTTCTGCATTAGTCTCTTGTGTGGAACTGTATCGAAGGCCTTCTTGCAATCCAAGAAAATGCAATCAACCCACCCCTCTCTCTCGTGTTGCACTTCAGTAACTGTCATAGAACTCCAGCCACAGGATTTGCCTTCCATGAATCCGTGCTGGTTGTTCGTTTATAATCTTGTTCCGTTCCAGGTGCTCCACCACTCTCCTCCTGATAATCTTCTCCATAACTTTGCATACTATACACGTCAGTGACACAGGTCTATAGTTTAGTGCCTCTTTTCTGTCTCCTTTTTTAAAAATGGGAACTACATTTGCCGTCTTCCATACCTCAGGTAGTTGCCCAGTTTCCAGGGATGTGTTGAAGATTGTGGTTAATGGCACACACAGTATATCTGCTCCCTCCCTGTGTGTGTGTGTGTATTTGTGTATGTGAAATAGTGTGTGTGTACTCTTCAGTGGTGGTTGCATGAGTTGAGTCACAGCTCCTGGCCCCGCCTCTTCACTGGCCGCTACTAGGTCACTTTTCCTGCTTCATGAGCTTTATCGTACCTCTTCTTAAAGCTATGTATGGATCCTGCCTCCACTACATCACTTCCCAAAGATTGTATGTGTGTGTTTTGTATGTTAGTGTGAGTGTGTTTGTGTGGGAGATTAGGTGTTTGTGTGTGTGAGAAATTGAGTGTGTTTATGTGTGACAGTGAGGAAGGATGGTAGAGTGATGGAGGATGGTAGAGTGATGGAGGATGGTAGAGTGATGGAGGATGGTAGAGTGATGGAGGATGGTAGAGTGATGGAGGATGGTAGAGTGATATAGGATGGTAGAGTGATGGAGAATGGCAAAGTGATGGAAGATGGTAGAGTGATGGAGGGTGGTACAGTGATGGAGGATGGTACAGTGATGGAGGATGGTAGAGTGATGGAGGATGGTACAGTGAGGAAGGATGGTAGAGTGATGGAGGATGGTACAGTGACGGAGGATGGTACGGTGATGGAGGATGGTACAGTGATGGAGGATGGTACAGTGATGGAGGATGGTACAGTGATGGAGGATGGTACAGTGATGGAGGATGGTACAGTGATGGAGGGTGGTACAGTGATGGAGGATGGTACAGTGAGGAAGGATGGTAGTGATGGAGAATGGTACAGTGATGGAGGATGGTACAGTGATGGAGGATGGGACGGTGATGGAGGATGGTAGTGATGGAGGATGGTACAGTGATGGAGGACGGTACAGTGATGGAGGATGGTACAGTGATGGAGGATGGTACAGTGAGGAAGGATGGCAGAGTGATGGAGGATGGTAGAGTGATTGAGGATGGTACAGTGATGGAGGATGGTACGGTGATGGAGGATGGTACAGTGATGGAGGATGGTACAGTGATGGAGGATGGTACAGTGATGGAGGATGGTACAGTGATGGAGGATGGTACAGTGATGGAGGATGGTACGGTGATGGAGGATGGTACAGTGATGGAGGATGGCACAATGATGGAGGATGGTACAGTGATGGAGGATGGCACAGTGATGGAGGATGGTACAGTGATGAAGGATGGTACAGTGATGGAGGATGGTACAGTGATGGAGGATGGTACAGTGATGGAGGATAGTACGGTGATGGAGGATGGTACAGTGATGGAGGATGGTACAGTGATGGAGGATGGTACAGTGATGGAGGATGGTACAGTGATGGGGATGGTACAGTGATGGAGGATGGTACAGTGATGGAGGATGGTACAGTGATGGAGGATGGTACAGTGATGGAGGATGGTACAGTGATGGAGGATGGTACAGTGATGGAGGATAGGTACGTGATGGAGGATGGTACAGTGATGGAGGATGGTACAGTGATGGAGGATGGTACAGTGATGGAGGATGGTACAGTGATGGAGGATGGTACAGTGATGGAGGATGGTACAGTGATGGAGGATGGTACAGTGATGGAGGATGGTACAGTGATGGAGGATAGTACGGTGATGGAGGATGGTCAGTGATGGAGGATGGTACAGTGATGGAGGATGGTACAGTGATGGAGGATGGTACAGTGATGGAGGATGGTACAGTGATGGAGGATGGTACAGTGATGGAGGATAGTACGGAGATGTATGGAGGATGGTACAGTGATGGAGGATGGTACAGTGATGGAGGATGGTACAGTGATGGAGGATGGTACAGTGATGGAGGATGGTACAGTGATGGAGGATGGTACAGTGATGGAGGATGGTACAGTGATGGAGGATGGTACAGTGATGGAGGATGGTACAGTGATGGAGGATAGTACGTGATGGAGGATGGTACAGTGATGGAGGATGGTACAGTGATGGAGGATGGTACAGTGAGGGAGGATGGTACAGTGATGGAGGATGGTACAGTGATGGAGGATGGTACAGTGATGGAGGATGGTACAGTGATGGAGGATGGTACAGTGATGGAGGATGAGTACGGTGATGGAGGATGGTACAGTGATGGAGGATGGTACAGTGATGGAGGATGGTACAGTGATGGAGGATGGTACAGTGATGGAGGATGGTACAGTGATGGAGGATGGTACAGTGATGGAGGATGGTACAGTGATGGAGGATGGTACAGTGATGGAGGATGGTACAGTGATGGAGGATGGACGGTGATGGAGGATGGTACAGTGATGGAGGATGGTACAGTGATGGAGGATGGGACGGTGATGGAGGATGGTACAGTGATGGAGGATGGTACAGTGATGGAGGATGGTACAGTGGTGGAGGATGGTACAGTGATGGGAAGTGATAACGCAACACAACACGAGACTTCTTGCCACGTTAGAGAGGAGACTAGGGACAGGAGGGAGAGATGGAGAGGAGAGAATGAGGGAGAGAGGGGAGAGAGGGAGAGTAGAGAATGAGGGGATATGTGAGCGAGGGGGAAAGAGGAGTTATGAGAGGGAAGGGAAGAGTGAAAGGGGAAAGTGAGGGAAGGGTAGAGAAGGGCAGTGTTGATACTTGCGCCAGTACGACAACGTCCGTGTAACGTTGCAAGGTATAGAAGACGTCCGTGTAACGTCTCAAGGTATAGAAGACGTCCGTGTAACGTTTCAAGGTATAGAAGACGTCCGTGTAACGTCTCAAGGTATAGAAGACGTCCGTGTAACGTCTCAAGGTATAGAAGACGTCCGTGTAACGTTTCAAGGTATAGAAGACGTCCGTGTAACGTCTCAAGCTATAGAAGACGTCCGTGTAACGTTTCAAGGTATAGAAGACGTCCGTGTAACGTCTCAAGGTATAGAAGACGTCCGTGTAACGTCTCAAGGTATAGAAGACGTCCGTGTAACGTCTCAAGGTATAGAAGACGTCCGTGTAACGTCTCAAGCTATAGAAGATATCCGTGTAACGTTGCAAGGTGCAGAAGACGTCCGTGTAACGTCTCAAGCTATAGAAGACGTCCGTGTAACGTTTCAAGGTATAGAAGACGTCCGTGTAACGTCTCAAGGTATAGAAGACGTCCGTGTAACGTCTCAAGGTATAGAAGACGTCCGTGTAACGTCTCAATGTATAGAAGACGTCCGTGTAACGTCTCAAGGTATAGAAGACGTCCGTGTAACGTCTCAAGGTATAAGAAGTCCGTGAACGTCTCGGTATGAAGACGTACGGTAAGTCTCAAGGTATAGAAGACGTCCGTGTAACGTCTCAAGGTATAGAAGACGTCCGTGTAACGTCTCAAGGTATAGAAGACGTCCGTGTAACGTCTCAAGGTATAGAAGACGTCCGTGTAACGTCTCAAGGTATAGAAGACGCACTGGCAATATAAAGCACGATTGATATAAAGTGAAAATTTCTATTGAGTGATGGATGACATGAGCACTTGCTTGCTTGCTTGCTTGCTTGCTTGCTTGCTTGCTTGCTTGTCAGATATTTGACGGGAAGTTCAATTTATATACAAGTGTGAACAAATCTCTAAGTTTTCTTAAACAGACAATTGATCTAGTTTTAGGAGAAAAAACGTTTTCACGTATAAATCCAAGAACAGAAAATGTTTGTAGTGTTGAAGTAAGAAGCACAGCATCACCTGGTGTGTGTTGGTGAGGAGAGAAGGAGCACAGCATCACCTGGTGTGTGTTGGTGAGGGGAGAAGAAGCACAGCATCACCTGGTGTGTGTTGGTGAGGAGAGAAGGAGCACAGCATCACCTGGTGTGTGTTGGTGAGGGGAGAAGGAGCACAGCATCACCTGGTGTGTGTTAGTGAGAGGAGAGAAGGAGCACAGCATCACCTGGTGTGTGTTGGTGAGGAGAGAAGGAGCAGAGCATCACCTGGTGTGTGTTAGTGAGAGGAGAGAAGGAGCACAGCATCACCTGGTGTGTGTTGGTGAGGAGAGAAGGAGCACAGCATCACCTGGTGTGTGTTAGTGAGAG
The DNA here is from genome assembly GCF_026875155.1 of Cherax quadricarinatus. Taxonomy (NCBI): domain Eukaryota; kingdom Metazoa; phylum Arthropoda; class Malacostraca; order Decapoda; family Parastacidae; genus Cherax; species Cherax quadricarinatus. The sequence goes on along the minus strand of NC_069451.1, from coordinate 9,078,398 downwards.
GAGAGAAGGAGCACAGCATCACCTGGTGTGTTGGTGAGAGGAGAGAAGGAGCACAGCATCACCTGGTGTGTGTGGTGAGGAGAGAAGGAGCACAGCATCACCTGGTGTGTGTTAGTGAGAGGAGAGAAGGAGCACAGCATCACCTGGTGTGTGTTGGTGAGGAGAGAAGGAGCACAGCATCACCTGGTGTGTGTTGGTGAGGAGAGAAGGAGCACAGCATCACCTGGTGTGTGTTGGTGAGGGGAGAAGGAGCACAGCATCACCTGGTGTGTGTTAGTGAGAGGAGAGAAGGAGCACAGCATCACCTGGTGTGTGTTGGTGAGGGGAGAAGGAGCACAGCATCACCTGGTGTGTGTTAGTGAGAGGAGAGAAGGAGCACAGCATCACCTGGTGTGTGTTGGTGAGGAGAGAAGGAGCACAGCATCACCTGGTGTGTGTTGGTGAGGAGAGAAGGAGCACAGCATCACCTGGTGTGTGTTAGTGAGAGGAGAGAAGGAGCACAGCATCACCTGGTGTGTGTTGGTGAGGAGAGAAGGAGCACAGCATCACCTGGTGTGTGTTGGTGAGGGGAGAAGGAGCACAGCATCACCTGGTGTGTGTTAGTGAGAGGAGAGAAGGAGCACAGCATCACCTGGTGTGTGTTGGTGAGGAGAGAAGGAGCACAGCATCACCTGGTGTGTGTTAGTGAGAGGAGAGAAGGAGCACAGCATCACCTGGTGTGTGTTGGTGAGGAGAGAAGGAGCACAGCATCACCTGGTGTGTGTTAGTGAGAGGAGAGAAGGAGCACAGCATCACCTGGTGTGTGTTGGTGAGAGGAGAGAAGGAGCACAGCATCACCTGGTGTGTGTTAGTGAGAGGAGAGAAGAAGCACAGCATCACCTGGTGTGTGTTAGTGAGGAGAGAAGGAGCACAGCATCACCTGGTGTGTGTTAGTGAGGAGAGAAGGAGCACAGCATCACCTGGTGTGTGTTAGTGAGAGGAGAGAAGGAGCACAGCATCACCTGGTGTGTGTTAGTGAGAGGAGAGAAGGAGCACAGCATCACCTGGTGTGTGTTAGTGAGAGGAGAGAAGAAGCACAGCATAACCTGGTGTGTGTTAGTGAGAGGAGAGAAGAAGCACAGCATCACCTGGTGTGTGTTAGTGAGAGGAGAGAAGGAGCACAGCATCACCTGGTGTGTGTTAGTGAGAGGAGAGAAGGAGCACAGCATCACCTGGTGTGTGTTAGTGAGAGGAGAGAAGGAGCACAGCATCA
>NC_069451.1:9017146-9072146 GCF_026875155.1 Cherax quadricarinatus | reverse complement strand
CTTCTTTACTCACCTTCTTCACTTCCTTCCTTCCTTCCCACCTTCACCCTTGTTTACTCACCTCTTTACTTCCTCCCTTCCCACCTTCACCTTGTTGACTTCACCTTCCTTCACTTCCTTCCTTCTTCAAACCTTCATCCCTTGTTTACTCACCCTTCTTCACTTCCTTCCTTCCTTCCCCCTTCACCCTTGTTTACTCACCTTCTTCACTCCTTCCCACCTTCACCCTTGTTTACTCACCTTCTTCACTTCCTTCCTACCTTCACCCTTGTTTACTCACCTTCTTCACTTCCTTCCCACCTTCACCCTTGTTTTACTTCACCTTCTTCACTTCCTTCCTACCTTCACCCTTGTTTACTCACTCTTCTTCCTTCCTTCCCACCTTCACCCTTGTTGACTCACCTTCTTCACTTCCTTCCTTCCTTCCCACCTTCACCATTGTTTACTCACCTTCTTCACCTTCCTTCCCACCTTCACCTTGTTAACCTCACCTTCTTCACTTCCTTCATTCCTTCCCACCTTCACATTTGTTTACTCACCTTTCTTCATCCTTCCTTCCCACCTTCACCCTTGTTTACTCACCTTCTTCACTTCCTTCCATTCACTTGTCCACCTTCACATTCTTTTCTACCTCACCTTGTTTTCACTTCCTTCCTTCCTTCCCACCTTCACCCTTGTTTACTCATCCTTTCTTCTACATTTCCTTCTTTCCTTCCCACCTTCACCCTTGTTTACTCACCTTCTCCACTTCCTTCCTTCCTTCCCACTTCACCCTTGTTTACTCACCTTCACTTCCTTCCTTCCCACCTTCACCCTTGTTTACTCACCTTCTTCACTTCCTTCCTTCCTTCCCACCTTCACCCTTGTTTACTCACCTTCTTCACTTCCTTCCTTCCTTCCCACCTTCACCCTTGTTTACTCACCTTCTTCACTTCCTTTCTTCCTTCCCACCTTCACCCTTGTTTACTCACCTTCTCCACTTCCTTCCTTCCCACCTTCACCCTTGTTTACTCACCTTCTCACTTCCTTCCTTCCTTCCCACCTTCACACCTTGTTTACTCACCTTCTTCACTTCCTTCCTTCCTTCCCACCTTCACTTTGTTTACTCACCTTCTTCACTTCCTTCCTTCCTTCCACCTTCACCCTTGTTTACTCACCTTCTTCACTTCCTTCCTTCCTTCCCACCTTCACCCTTGTTACTCACCTTCTCCACTTCCTTCCTTCCTTCCCACCTTCACCCTTGTTTACACTCACCTTCACGTTACCTTCTCTTCCTTCTTCCACCTTCACCACTTGTTTACTCACCTTCTCACTTCTTCCTTCTTCCCACCTTCACCCTTGTTTACTCACCTTCTCCACTTCCTTCCTCCTTCCCACCTTCACCCTTGTTTACTCACCTTTTCACTTCCTTCCTTCCTTCCCACCTTCACCCTTGTTTACTCACCTTCTTCACTTCCTTCTCCTTCCCACCTTCACCCTTGTTTACTCACCTTCTCCACTTCCTTCCTTCCTTCCCACCTTCACCCTTGTTTACTCACCTTCTTCACTTCCTTCCTTCCTTCCCACCTTCACCCTTGTTTACTCACCTTTCACTTCCTTCCTTCCTTCCCACCTTCACCCTTGTTTACTCACCTTCCCTTCACTTCCTTCCCACCCTTCACCCTTGTTTACTCACCTTCCACTTCCTTCCTTCCCACCTTCACCCTTGTTTACTCACTTCTTCACTTCCTTCCTTCCTTCCCACCTTCACCCTTGTTTACTTACCTTCTTCACTTCCTTCCTCCTTCACCCTTGTTTACTTACCTTCTCCACTTCTTCCTCTCCCACCTTCACCCTTGTTTACTCACCTCTCTCCACTTCCTTCCTTCTTCCACCTTACTCCCTTGTTTACTCACCTTCTCCACTTCCTTCCTTCTTCCCACCTTCACCCTTGTTTACTCACCTTCTTCCTTCCCTTCACCTTCACCTTGTTACTCACTTCACTTCTTCCACCTTCACCCTTGTTTACTCACCTTCTCCGCTTCCTTCCTTCCCACATTCACCCTTGTTTACTCACCTTCTCCACCTTCCTTCCTACCTTCACCCCTTGTTACTTACCTTCTCCACTTCCTTCCTTCCTTCCCACCTTCACCCTTGTTTACTCACCTTCTCCACTTCCTTCCTTCCCACCTTCACCCTTGTTTATCACCTTCTTCACTTCCTTCCTTCCTTCCCACCTTCACCCTTGTTTACTTACCTTCTCCGCTTCCTTCCTTCCCACCTTCACCCTTGTTTACTCACCTTCTCCACTTCCTTCCTTCCTTCCCACCTTCACCCTTGTTTACTCACCTTCTCCACTTCCTTCCTTCTTCCCACCTTCACCCTTGTCTTCTTTCTCGTCTTTGTCGTTGTTGTTGTGTTCCGTCTGTTTAGCTCTTCGCTGTAGTTTCTTCATCTTCGCCCGCTGGTTCTGAAACCACACTTGTACCACTCTTACGCTCAGACCCGTCTCCTTGGCCAGCTGCTCGCGCACCTGTGGGTTTAGAGCAAGGGAATGTTACCTGCAAGAGTATTGCATAGGAAGCCACTGTGTGGCGAAACGTTTCCTGAATAAAGATTCCCATGTGTTACATAAGTGTCTCAATCTTCAACTTGTCGGTGTTTTCAACCATTCATCACAGGCAGCATTTACCTCAGACAGAATATGCTGACCATAGCTCTGTCTCAGTTTTTTTAAGTATGGATCAGCTTCTATTGTACATTGATTACTCATATCCTCTACAAGGTCTGGATTTTAACAGATATCACTAGTGTGCACCAAGTTATCCCTTGTCTGTTAAGTACTGTTACTCTCGTATATAAGTTCCTCCAGAAGTCGCACACCGCCTGAATACCGATCATTCTCTGATTTCCACTAAGCTTCATTAATATTTATTACACTATGGCCTAAGAGTATCATATATTTACATGTTATATAATCATTGCCTGATTGTCATCACTGTAGCGTCTGCCAGTCCGACTAACACCTAGGTACCTACTTACTGCTAAGTGAACAGGGACGACATGCCCAACATTTTCACCCATGCCGGGGATTGAACCACGGACACTCAGTGTGTGAAGCAAGTGCGTTGCCAACCTACCCCAGCGTTCATCTGTGATGGATAAACTCACTCATGGGTCGGCTACGTCTGATACCGTGATAGACTATCACACTGAAGCTTGTGCCCGGCGGCAGACTGAGCTACCATTATTGCCACGGTCCCCGGCGCTGGCCAAGGACCAGTTCCGTATAACATAATTCATTCGTCTATTGATGAGAATGAAGTGAAGCTTTCATCCGCTCTTTAGCCTCGACACTAAAATAATAAACACATGTTTCCCCTCCCTCAAATACCACTATTTTCCTCTAGTAAACTAAGGAATAAAGACCACTGATGTATATATATAGTATGTTTATCTAAATATTAACGCTGAAAGGGAAGGACGCATCAAGGCAAATGATTATATTGGAATAATCAATCACAGGAATTAAAATATGTATCCCTCCTCCCTGCCTCGTTTTCCACTCCCTTCACCGCCCACTCCCTTCACCGCCCTCCTCTCAAGTATCGTCTCGAGGCCTTATCAAGTTCCGGTTCCGCTGTGTGTCGCTCCTTATATCCAGTTGGTCGTTTTATCGCGCTAAATGTTATCCAAATATGCTGATGTTCGCCTACGTGGTGAGGGACGTGAGAGACGTGGGGGGTGAGGGACGTGAGAGACGTGGGGGTGAGGGACGTGAGAGACGTGGGGGGTGAGAGAAGAGTGTGTGATAGAGGTTAATGTTGTGGCCCCAGGGTCACGCTGGCACTCCAGGGGGTGAGGCAGTGATGCCCACACACACACACACACACACACACAACACACACACACACACACACACACACACACACACGCACACACCCTGACGACACTAGATGACAGGAGGGATAGGGAGGAAGATGATAACGACATACGAAATGCTGAAAGGAATTGACAAGGTAGATAGGGACAGGATGTTTCAGAGATGTGGCACGCAAAAAGGGGCCACAGCTGATAGTTAAGGACTCAGAGGAGTCACAAGGATGTTAGGAAGTATTTCTTCGGTCATGGAGTTGTCAGGAAGTGGAACAATCTGGAGAGTGATGTAGTTGATGCAGGATCCATGCACTACACCCTCACAACACACCCTCACAACACACCCTCACAACACACCCTCACAACACACCCTCACAACACTAAACCTTCACAACACAACACAGAACACAACACAAAACGCAACACATTAAAAACACAACACTCTCACAGCACAACACACTCAAGACACACAACACATCACATCCTTACAACACAACACATTACTTCCTAACAACACAAAGCATAACACACCCTCAACACACAACACAATCACAACACAACACAAAAAACTAAAACCCGACTAAGTATCTGTCGACAACTGCTAACTACTGTACCCTCACAAAACACAACACTCAACACACCCACAAAACACAACACACAACACAAAACACTACTCCCTCACAACACAACAACCTAGACATTCAAAACATGCAACACTCTCACAACTCACAATACAAAACGCTCTTTATACAATACATAACACACAACTCACCCGCACACAAAACACTCACAGTTCCCCCGCACGCAACACACTCATAACACGCAACACACACACATAACACGCAACACAAAGCGCACTCAAAATATACAACACACTCATAAGACACAACACACTAATAACACACAACACACATGTTCACAACACAACATGCTCACAAAGCGCAACATGCTTACAACACACAACACATATGTTCACAGCACTCAACACACTCCCAACACACAACACTCTCACAATACGCTCACAACACAATACGCTCACGCACAACACGCTCACAACACACTCCACATACGACACTAGCAACACAAGATACTAACAGCACACAACACACTCGCAACACACACGATACACGATACATTACTGCACAGTCAAAACACTCACAACACACAACATGGTCACAACACACAAACTCACAACACAGCAAACTCGCAACACGCTCACAGCACAATCTCAATTCACTCACAAAACACAACACACTCAGCACTCTCACAACACACATGAGACTCTAAGCACTCACAAGACAATCACAACACACAATACACTCTGGGCCACACTGGTGAACAAGGAAGTCAGTGTTGGTCGAGGACAGACCCTCACTCTTCATGTTGCTTCTTCACGCTCAATTTACTGACCAGCCACACTGGTAAACATACTTATGGTAGACCCACTTATGTTCCCTTCCACCCACCGCCTTCCACCCACCAACCACTACCTTCCACTCACCACCCACCACCTACCACCCACCACCTTCCACCCACCACCCACCACCTTCCACCCACCACCTTCCAGGATGGACAGAGAGACAGCACCAACAAGGAAATAAAGAGAAAATCATCAACCTTCTGCTGTACAACGTCCTGGCCAAGACCAGCATCTATCATTGTGTCCAGGACTGACTTCTGCTGTACAACGTCCTGGCCAAGACCAGCATCTATCATTGTGTCCAGGACTGAAGGAGATGGAATATGTACACTGACGATAACAATGAAATAAGCGAAATATATACTTATATCTTAATGTACGTCATTGTTCAGTGAACCACTAATTTGCCTAAACATTGATTTACGGCATTCACCAAGTACACACACACACACACACACACACACACACACACACACACACACACACACAACACACACACACACAGAGGAAAGGTTTGTTCCCAAGGGAAACAAAATAATAAGAAGACCAAAACGAGTCCTTGATTTACCCGAAGGTGTAGGGAGGCAAAAACTAAGTGCACCAGAAAATGGAAAAGGTACAGGAGGCAAAGGACCCAGGAAAATAAGGAGATTAGTAGAAGAGCCAGAAACGAGTATGCACAGGTAAGAAGGGAGGCCCAGCGACAGTACGAGAACGACATAGCATTGAAAGTCAAGTCTGACCAGAAACAGCAGTCAAAGACCAGGTGATAAGGCTGAGGAAAGAAGGTGGAGAACTCACAAGAAACGATCAAGAGGTATGTGAGGAGCTCAACATGAGATTTAAGGAAGTATTTACAGTGGAGACAGGAAGGCCTCTCGGGGAAACAGACCAGATGGGGACACCAGCAAGAAATATACCAACAAGTGTTGGATGACATACATGCATACAGATGAGGAGGAGGTAAAGAAACTGCTAAGGGACATCGATACCTCAAAGGCAATGGGACCGGACAACATCTCCCCGTGGATCCTTAGAGAGGGAGCGGATATGTTGTGTGTGCCACCTACCACAATCTTCAACACGTCCCTGGAAACTGGGCAACTACCTGAGGTATGGAAGACGGCAAATGTAGTTCCCATTTTTAAAAAAGGAGACAGAACAGAGGCACTAAACTATAGACCTGTGTCATTGACGTGTATAATATGCAAAATTATGGAGAAGATTATCAGGAGGAGAGTGGTGGAGCACCTAGAACGGAACAAGAGTATAAACGACAACCAGCATGGATTCATGGAAGGAAAATCCTGTGTTACAAACCTTCTGGAGTTTTATGATAAAGTAACAGAAGTAAAACACGAGAGAGAGGGGTGGGTTGATTGCATCTTCTTGGACTGCAAGAAGGCCTTTGACACAGTTCCTCACAAGAGATTAATGAAGAAGCTAGAGGATCAGGCTCATATAACAGGAAGGGCACTGCAATGGATCAGAGAATACCTGACAGGGAGGCAACAATGAGTCATGGTACGTAATGATGTATCACAGTGGGCACCTGTGACGAGCGGGGTCCCACAGGGGTCGTTCCTAGGACCAGTGCTATTTTTGGTATATGTGAACGACATGATGGAAGGGTTAGACTCAGAAGTGTCCCTGTTTGCAGATGATGTGAAGTTAATGAGGAGAATTAAATCTGATGAGGACCGGGCAGGACTTCAAAGAGACCTGGACAGACTGGACACCTGGTCCAGCAAATGGCTTCTCGAATTTAATCCCGCCAAATGCAAAGTCATGAAGATAGTGGAAGGGCACAGAAGACCGCAGAGTATAGGCTACGTTTACCTGGAGTTTACCTGGAGAGAGTTCCGGGGGTCAACGCCCCCGCGGCCCGGTCTGTGACCAGGCCTCCTGGTGGATCAGACCTGATCAACCAGGCTGTTACTGCTGGCTGCACGCAAACCAACGTACGAGCCACAGCCCGGCTGGTCAGGAACCGACTTTAGGTGCTTGTCCAGTGCCAGCTTGAAGACTGCCAGGGGTCTGTTGGTAATCCCCCTTATGTATGCTGGGAGGCAGTTGAACAGTCTCGGGCCCCTGACACTTATTGTATGGTCTCTTAACGCGCTCCCAGTAATTTAGGCGTTTTATCTCCGTTATGCGCGCCGTGAAGGTTCTCATTATCCATCCTGTCATTTTTCTAGCAGATGCGATTGATACAGTGTTATGGTCCTTGAAGATGAGATCCTCCGACGTGATCACTCCCAGGTCTTTGACGTTGGTGTTTCGCTCTATTTTGTGGCCAGAATTTGTTTTGTACTCTTGGAGTGAGAATAACACCGAGCATGTCTCCGGAAGCACACATCAACCAGGTAACTGCTGCAGCATCCGCGCCTGGCAAACCTGAGAACAGCGTTCCGATGCCTTAATAAGGAATCGTTCAAGACACTATACACCGTGTACGTCAGGCCCATACTGGAGTATGCAGCACCTGTTTGGAACCCGCACTTGATAAAGCACGTCAAGAAACTAGAGAAAGTGCAAAGGTTTGCGACAAGGTTAGTTCCAGAGCTAATGGGAATGTCTTATGAAGAAAAGTTAAGGGAAATCGGCCTGACGACACTAGAGGACAGGAGGGTCAGGGAAGACATGATAACGACATATAAAATACTGCGCGGAATAGACAAGGTGGACAAAGACAGGATGTTCCAGGGAGGGGACACAGAAACAAGAGGCCACAATTGGAAGTTGAAGACACAAATGAGTCAGAGAGATATTAGGAAGTATTTCTTCAGTCATAGAGTTCTCATGCCGTGGAATAGCCTAGAAAGTGGTGAAGTGGAGGCAGGAACCATACACAGTTTTAAGACGAGGTTTGATAAAGCTCATGGAGCAGGGAGAGAGAGGACCTAGTAGTAACCGGTGAAGAGGCGGGGCCAGGAGCTAAGACTCGACCCCTGCAACCACATTCTCTCTCTCTCTCTCTCTCTCTCTCTCTCTCTCTTATATATATATATTATATATATAATTATATATATATATATATATATATTATATAATATATATATAAATATATATATATATATGTCGTGCCGAATTCAAAACTGGTCAATTAGGACGAACTCATTTAAAATCAAGTTCTTTTTAAATTTTTCTCTTGTACGTTTAAAGATATACTTTTTTCATTTACGTTACATTTATGTTAGTGTAAAAATTAATAATTTCGTACCAAAAGAATCTTAGAAAACTTACCTAACATTATTATAACAAGAGTACATTAATTTAGCCTAATCCAACTAAATATATTTTAGATTAGTTTACAATAATTTAACAATAAACAAACACAATCAAATATTTTTTTTTTTGTTAGGTTCAAAATGATTTTTGAGAAATTATTGCATACACAAATATTCGTTTGCCTTATTCGGCAAGAAGAGCGTTGCTATTTAAGCCAAAATCGCAAGTTTTACCTAACTCCAGGCTGGTCGACTGATTACCTCAAACTACTCGTCTGCCACCTTTCTCTGCACTGGACTGAAGAAAACACTGGCTGGCCAAACGTCGCTTACTTCATGTACTCAAATGTTGCACAAGAGTCTCATTGATCAATTTGTCGACACACCTGCATGACCAGTGACACACCTGCATGACCAGTGACACACCTGCATGACCAGTGACACACCTGCATGACCAGTGACACACCTGTATGACCAGTGACACACCTGCATGACCAGTGACACACCTGCATGACCAGTGACACACCTGCATGACCAGTGACACACCTGCATGACCAGTGACACACCTCCATCACCAGTGACACACCTGCATGACCAGTGACACACCTGTATGACCAGTGACACACCTGCATGACCAGTGACACACCTGCATGACCAGTGACACACCTGCATGACCAGTGACACACCTGCATGACCAGTGACACACCTGTATGACCAGTGACACACCTGCGTGACCAGTGACACACCTGTATGACCAGTGACACACCTGCATGACCAGTGACACACCTGTATGACCAGTGACACACCTGTATGACCAGTGACACACCTGCATAACCAGTGACACACCTGCATGACCAGTGACACACCTGCATGACCAGTGACACACCTGCATGACCAGTGACACACCTGTATGACCAGTGACACACCTGCATTACCAGTGACACACCTGCATGACCAGTGACACACCTGCATGACCAGTGACACACCTGTATGACCAGTGACACACCTGCATGACCAGTGACACACCTGCATGACCAGTGACACACCTGCATGACCAGTGACACACCTGCATGACCAGTGACACACCTGTATGACTAGTGACACACCTGCATTACCAGTGACACACCTGCATGACCAGTGACACACCTGCATTACCAGTGACACACCTGCATTATCAGTGACACACCTGTATGACAAGTGACACACCTGCATTACCAGTGACACACCTGTATGACCAGTGACACACCTGTATGACCAGTGACACACCTGTATGACCAGTGACACACCTGCATTACCAGTGACACACCTGCATGACCAGTGACACACCTGTAGATGACCAGTGACACACCTGTATTACCAGTGACACACCTGTATTACCAGTGACACACCTGTATTATCAGTGACACACCTGCATGACCAGTGACACACCTGTATGAGCAGTGACACACCTGTATTACCAGTGACACACCTGCATTAACAGTGACACACCTGTATGACCAGTGACACACCTGTATGACCAGTGACACACCTGTATGACCAGTGACACACCTGCATTACCAGTGACACACCTGCATTATCAGTGACACACCTGTATGACCAGTGACACACCTGCACTACCAGTAACATACCTGTATGACCAGTGACACACCTGTATGACCAGTGACACCCTGTATGACATGAACACCTGCATTCAGTGACACCTGCATGACAGTGACCACCTGTATGACCAGTGACACACCTGTATTACCAGTGACACACCTGTATTACCAGTGACACCTGTATTACCGGTGACACACCTGCATGACCAGTGACACACCTGTATGACCAGTGACACACCTGTATTACCTGTGACACACCTGCATAACCAGTGACACACCTGTATGACCAGTGACACACCTGTATGACCAGTGACACACCTGTATGACCAGTGACACACCTGCATTACCAGTGACACACCTGTATGACCAGTGACACACCTGCATTACCAGTAACACACCTGTATGACCAGTGACAAACCTGTATGACCAGTGACACACCTGTATGACCAGTGACACACCTGCATTACCAGTGACACACCTGCATGACCAGTGACACACGTGCATGACCAGTGACACACCTATATGACCAGTGACACACCTGCATGACCAGTGACACACCTGTATGACCAGTGACACACCTGTATTACCAGTGACACACCTGTATTACCAGTGACACACCTGTATGACGATGTTGGTAGAGCACCGTGGAAGACGAGGGTGAAGGACGTAGGGGGAAGACGTGTAGGGGATCCCACCGTTCATAGTGTCAGTGTGATGTCAGCTGTTACCTGTCATGTGTCAGGAGGAGGGAGTCAGCTGACTGACTCACGTTCAGCCGCGCGCTAAAATAACGCGCTTCACCCGCTATTGACTCTTATTGATATAAGTAGAATAGTTTAAGTTACTTTTAAATTTTGTGGTAACATATGGAAATCCCAGGGAATTTGATCTCTTTTAACGTCATACTTTTAAATGGAACCTCCCTGTGTTTTACCCGGAGGTCCATAATCCATCCCGGGGTCCGTGCGTCCCACCGTCCTCCAGGCCCCGGGGTCCGTGCGTCCCACCGTCCTCCAGGCCCCGGGGTCCGTACGTCCCACCGTCCTCCAGGCCCGGGTCCGTGCGTCCCACCGTCCTCCAGGCTCCGGGGTCCGTGCGTCCCACCGTCCTCCAGGCCCCGGGGTCCGTGCGTCCCACCGTCCTCCAGGCCCGGGGTCCGTACGTCCCACCGTCCTCCAGGCTCCGGGGTCCGTGCGTCCACCGTCCTCCAGGCCCCGGGGTCCGTGCGTCCCACCGTCCTCCAGGCCCCGGGGTCCGTACGTCCCACCGTCCTCCAGGCCCCGGGGTCCGTGCGTCCCACCGTCCTCCAGGCCCCGGGGTCCGTGCGTCCCACCGTCCTCCAGGCCCCGGGGTCCGTGCGTCCCACCGTCCTCCAGGCCCCGGGGTCCGTACGTTCCACCGTCCTCCAGGCCCCGGGGTCCGTGCGTCCCACCGTCCTCCAGGCCCGGGGTCCGTGCGTCCCACCGTCCTCCAGGCCCCGGGGTCCGTGCGTCCCACCGTCCTCCAGGCCCCGGGGTCCGTACGTCCCACCGCCCTCCAGGCCCGGGGTCCTTGCGTCCCACCGTCCTCCAGGCCCCGGGGTCCGTGCGTCCCACCGTCCTCCGGGCCCCCGGGGTCCGTACGTCCCACCGTCCTCCAGGCCCCGGGGTCCGTGCGTCCCACCGTCCTCCAGGCCCCGGGGTCCGTGCGTCCCACCGTCCTCCAGGCCCCGGGGTCCGTGCGTCCCACCGTCCTCCAGGCCCCGGGGTCCGTACGTTCCACCGTCCTCCAGGCCCCGGGGTCCGTGCGTCCCACCGTCCTCCAGGCCCCGGGTTCCGTGCGTCCCACCGTCCTCCAGGCCCCGGGGTCCGTGCGTCCCACCGTCCTCCAGGCCCCGGGGTCCGTGCGTCCCACCGTCCTCCAGGCCCCGGGGTCCGTGCGTCCCACCGTCCTCCAGGTCCCGGGGTCCGTGCGTCCCACCGTCCTCCAGGCCCTGACCTTCACTCACTTCTGGACACTCTTGCTATTTTCTCCTCTCGCCGCGATCCTCAAGATTTTCCTTGCTTACCTGAATTTCTCCCTTAATTTAACTCATTAAATTTACCTGTAATCATCTTCCACTATTATTGATACCTTCATCATGACATCTATCTTTACTCGCTCCATTTTCTCCCACATTTATGTGGCGAGTCCTTTTCCCGTTGGCATGTCTTAAGACAATGCTAGAAAGGATTCTTGTGTTTTTGTTTGGTAAGTATAAAGCCTACCAGGCCCAGAAAGCCAGAAGAGCTTCGACCATTTGTCATCCGACAACTGACTCGCCTCAGGAGACACCTGTCCTGTTTTCCTGACCAAGTACCACCACTAGTTCTCTCTCCTGAAATCTTCGATCCTTCGTTCAGTAGTAGTACTGCATGGCAGTAACACATTAATATACTAATATTGTAAAACGTTAAACCCGTGAGCGTCATTCAGCTCAAGGAGAGATGGAGGTTCTGACAATATAATATAAATGGTTCAGAAATCCAACAAGTTGAAGAATGAGATACTTGTGTTCCTCCATTCTTATGTTCTTAAGTGACTTGTATACCGTAGTCAGGTGAGTGGAAGCAGGAGGAGGCGGAGTCACAGTGGAACCATCCACTAGTGTAAGTAGGTCTTCGTCCAAAGGTTGGATAAGTGTTGAAGAATTCCTTGTATCAGATATTCCCCTCAATTAAGAATCTCATATCTTGCATAAGTCTCTCATTATCCAACTTCTCGGTTTTCTAAACCCTTTATCACACCAACACATGGTATCCACACCCATGTGTCACGATCACCTGAACCCACATACCATCACACAACATACATAGTATCACACATCACACAACATCACATATCATCGCACATCACATCACACATAACATACCATCACACATCACACATCATCACACATTACACACCATGACATACCATCACACATCACATACCGTCACACAACATGACATACCATCAACATCACATACCATCACACAACATGACATACCATCAACATCACATACCGTCACACAAAATGACATACCATCACACATCACATACCGTCACACAACATGACATACCATCACACATCACACAACATGACATACTATCACACATCATATACTATCACACATTACATAACATACCATCACACACAACATACCATCACACATTACATACCATCACACATCACATAACATACCATTACACATATACCATCACACATCACATACCACCACACATCACATACCATCACACCAACCCATGCCATCACACATCACATCATCATAACATCACACATCACATAACGTAAGGCAGAGTCACGAGCCATAAATTTTAATTACGAAATAAATTTGGTAAAGGTCGTCGTATTTTCTTTCCTTTTCGTTGTAGTTTTGTCTTCACCTGTGAAGAGTCTCTTTACTATGTTCCTTTTCAGAAACTCCGCTGGAATGTTCCTTTTCAGAAGCTCCGCTGGAATGTTCCTTTTCAGAAGCTCCGCTGGAATGTTCCTTTTCAGAAGCTCCGCTGGAATGTTCCTTTTCAGAAGCTCCGCTGGAATGTTCCTTTTCAGAAGCTCCGCTGGAATGTTCCTTTTCAGAAGCTCCGCTGGAATGTTCCTTTTCAGAAGCTCCGCTGGAATGTTCCTTTTCAGAAGCTCCGCTGGAATGTGGAGACAAACGTTGAAATAAATAGAGAGAGAGAGAACTGGTGGAGATGAAGACGTCAGGTGAAGGATACACAAGCACTTCCCTACTTCTCCTTCAGCCTCTCCCAACACTCCTTAAGTCTTCATTCCCTTCTCCCATACTTCTTTATTCTCCTTCGCTATAAAATAACATTGGCTT
Source organism: Cherax quadricarinatus (assembly GCF_026875155.1). Taxonomy (NCBI): domain Eukaryota; kingdom Metazoa; phylum Arthropoda; class Malacostraca; order Decapoda; family Parastacidae; genus Cherax; species Cherax quadricarinatus. Next base: position 9,058,195 of record NC_069451.1, on the reverse strand, counting down.
TCTTCAGTGCTTCCACTTATCATTATTTATGACTCTCATTCTCTCTGTCGTTAACACATTTCCGTTTATGCATCTTGTGTTTCTTCCGTCTCCTCTTCATTCTCTTCATGTTTCCCTTCGTTTCATAACCCTCCCCCTCTGTCCCTCCACCCTTTCCCTCCACCCCTTCACTTACGTCTTCTCACCCACACACACACACATGGGCCAGGAGCTGTAAATCAACCCCTGAAACCATAAATAGGTGAGTACACACACACACACACACCACACACACACACACACACACACACACACACACACACACACACACACCACACACACACACACACACACACACACACACACACACACACACACACACACACACACACACACATACACACACACACACACCACACACACACACACACACACACACACACACACACACACATACACACACACACACACACACACACACACACACACACACACACACCTGGAAGGTGTTCCGAAGGTCAACGCCCCCGCGTACCGGTCCATAACCAGACCTCACGGTGAGTCAGTGCTTCATCAACCAGGCTGTTACTGCTGGTCACAAGCAGTCCAACGTACGAGCCACAGACTGGCTGGTCAGGTGTTAGCTTTAGGTATCTGTCCAGTTTCCTCTGTAAGACGGCTAAGGATCTACTGGTAATCCCCCTTATGTATGATGGGCGGCTGACAATGTGTTATCTCTCAGTGTAGTCACCGAGCCCCTGCTTTTCAATGAGGGGATGTTGCACCGCCTGCTCAGTCTTTTCCTTTCATATGGAGTGATTTCTGTGCCCAGATTTGTGACCAGTCCCTTAAGGAATTTCCAGGTATAAATTTTCATATACCTTTCTCGCCTGCACTCTAAGGAGTACAGGTCAAAGGACTTTAAATGCTCCTATTAATGGAGGTTTCTTTACTGAACGTATAAGTGCAGTAAAGGTCCTCTGTACAATCTCCAAATCTGCAATTTCGTCTGCCTTGAAAGGGCTGTTAGTATGCAGCCGCCAGTCTAGAGACAACAAAAAGTGCCTTAAAGAGGATCATCGCTGGCTTGGCATCCTTAGTTTTGAAGGTTCTCATTATTCATCCTATCATTTTCCTCACGCCTGTGACAGTGACACTGTTCTGACCCTTGAAGGTGAGATCTTCTGACATTATCACTCCTAAGTCCCTAATATTAGTTTTCCGAGTTACTGTGTAATTAGAATTTGTCTTGTACTCTGTTCTAGCTTTTAATTCTTAAAGCTGGAATCTGTACTCATTGAATATCACATTGTTTTCTGCGGCCCACTGGAAGACACACACACACACGCGCACACACACTGACATGACGGAAGGAACAGACTCAGAAGTGTCCCTGTTTGGAGACAATGTGAAGTTAATGAGAATTCAGTCGGAGGAGACTACAGAGGGATCTGGACCGACTGCAAGCCTGGTCCAGCAACTGGCTCCTGAAGTTCAATCCCATCAAGTGCAAAGTCATGAAGATCGGGGAAGAGCAAAGACCGCAGAGTACAAACTAGGGGGCCATACCTCGCTCAAGGAAAAAGATCTTGGAGCGTGTATAACACCAAGCACATCTCCTGAGGGCACATCAACCAAATGACTGCTGCAGCATATGGGCGACTAGCGAGCCTAAGAATAGCATTCCGATATCTCAGTAAGGAGCCGTTCCCGGCCCTGTACACCGTGTACATATTGGAGTATGCAGCTCCAGTTTGGAACCCTCACCTGGCCAAGCACGTCAGGAAACTAGAGAGAGTGCAAAGGTTTGCATCGAGACTAGTCCCGGAGCTAAGGGGCATGTCGTACGAGGAAAGGTTAAGAGAACTCGATCTGACGGCACTGGAGGACAGGAGGGACGGGGGGAAGGGGACATGATAACGACATATAAAATACTGAGAGGAATCGACAAGATGGAAAGATGGGATGTTCCAGAGATGGGACACAACTGGAAGATGAAAACTCAGTGTGTTACAGGGATGTTAGGAAGCCTTTTTCAGCCTTAGAATCGTAGGAAGTGGAGTAACCTGGAGAGTGAAGTAGTGGAGGCAGGATACATAGCTTTAAGAAGAGGTACGATAAGGCTCTTGGAACAGGGAGAGAGTGGACCTAGTAGTGACCATTGAAGAGGAGGGGCCAGGAGATGTGAATCGACCCCTGGCAACCACATCTAGGTAAGTACACATAGGTAAGTACAAAGACACGAATACAAACACACACACACACACACACACACACACACACACACACACACACACACACACACACATACACACACACACACACACACACACACACACACACACACACACACACACACACACACACACAACACCGTACACACTAAGTACCTGGAGACTAAATCAACAAACATGTACGCTAGAGACCCCGATGGTGATAACACCACCCAAACACTTAACTATCCCCGCCCTCCACACCAAGTGGCTGGCAAGTAGTGATGGTGGTGGTGGGGGTGGTTGGAGAGGTGGTGGTTGTGGGGGTGGTTGGAGAGGTGGTGGTGGGGGTTGTAGGAGAGGTGGTGGTGGGGGTTTACATGGAGTCGCTTCCGGAGGTCACCGCCCCCGCGGCCCGGTCCTAGACCAGGTCACCCGATTGCTGGCCTGATCAATCAAGCTGTTAGTGCCCGCCTGCCCGCAGTTCAATGTATACACCTCATCCCGGCTGATCAAGAACTGTTTTGAGGATTTAAGAGCTTTATTAAAGAAAACTAAAGGAATGTAGGAAACCCCCCCTTGTACAAGAAAGGAAGTTTTTGAAAAATGTGGCCCCTTTACATTTATCGATTTCTCTAAATGTACTCATCGCTCCCCTGTTTTTTTCGGGTATCCTGACCATCTTCCATACCTTGTTCAAATTAACTTTTCGGTGTGCAGGTTTGGGGGACCAACCCCTCGAGTACCTTCCGTGTACACCATGGTCTCTTGCCTGCATTCAAAAGAAGTACATTTCAAGGGACTTCAAGTGATCCAGTAATTTAAATCTTGACCGAGTTTATACAAAGTGAAAATTCTTACATTCCCCTCCCTTAAAGGGGGAGTGTTAGAACGGCATTTTTCACCCTTTGGGGAAACGAGTGACGTGGGGGAGTATACTATACAAATAGCAGGAGTGTTAGAAATGATAGATGACAAAGTTTAATTGCAAGTGCGGGAAACATAGATTTTATTGCTATAACAAGACCTGGCCAATCGAAAGATAGAGAGATGCCTTAATGTCACATACAACTAAAATTATTCCCACTGACGGGGTCAACGGGAAGGGGTGGAGTACGATGTTTTCAGAGACAATTTAAATTTGTTGTGTTGACAAATTTTAAAATTTAAAGCGTCACCACTGAACTTTTTGGGTTTACAGCTTCTCGGGGGCCGAAAAAAATTTAATTTTGGGTGTGATTTAAGGGCCCCAAATCTTGAAGGGTGCAGTAAATTCTAGGGGGACGAAATTCGAAAGGGCATTACATACGAAAATGTTGTGCTAATGGGAGATTTCAACTATAGACAGATTGACTGGAGCAATTTGACAGGAAATTTAGAGTCGGGTGACTTTCTTGATACGTCCAGGATTTTTTTTTAAACAGTTTGTGACAGAGCCAACTGGGGGAAAAAAACCCCTTGACTTGGTTCTTGCCATGGGAAACACTAATTAATAATCTTGGGGTTAATATGAGCTTGGGGGGAGAGTGATCAAAAATCACTCATTTTTTAACTATCGGAATTCCCTAAAATGGCAATCAATTCCGTCCCTATTTTTCGCTTGGCTGATTTATAGAACTAAAAAATTACTTAGGGGGCTGAACTGGAATGACCTGACTAGGGGTCAGGTGGGTGGTGGGTTGCCGATTGATGTTTTCCGGGCATGTTTAGCTGCTCAGTCAAATTATTTTCCCAAAATAGGGAAATCAGATCAAAAAAAAATTTTCCTAAATGGATAAACAATAGATTAAAATACTGATTGGTCAAAAGAGGGGCTATTTGGCAATCAAAAAGAGAGGGGCATAAAAATCGATATATTCAGTTAAAAGAAAATAAAAAAGGGAATTAAAAAAAAAAAAGGATTATGAGGTTAAAGTTGAAAGAGAATCGAAGATAACCCAAAAGGATTCTTTCGGGTTATACAAAAGAAATCAGGGAAAAGATGGGCCCACTCAAAAGTTCCCGGGTCGCTCACTGACGGGAAAAGGGAAATGTGTAAATTTTTTTTAACAATACTTCCTCTCATTTTACACAGGAGGATACCAGTGATATTCCAGAAATGATAAATTTATGTAAACAGGACGATAATAACGGGTGCACTTTTGGGGTCACAAGTACAGGGCCCTTAGGCAAATAGAAAATTAAAAAAACCTAACAAATCCCCGGGCCCTGTGAATTTTTCAAGGGTTCTAAAGGAATTAAAGGGGAGCTTAGCACACCTTTTGGTAATTTTTTCAACAATCCTACAAATGGCTGGTGCCAGAAAATGGAAAATGGAAAATGGATACCTATTTCAAAAAGGTGACGGGTCCTTAGTTTTCGAACTATCCCCAATAACCCCTAACCCCCATAGGGGGGGAAAATTTATGGAATCAAAAATTGCCGAGGCATTTCGTCCCACCTTGAAAAGCATAAATTAATCAACAATCTCAGCGGTTTTAAAAGGGGACTTTCCCTGCCTTACAATTTTTTAAACTTTTTTTCACTAAGGTATTTGAGGGGTAATCATGTAACGAATATGTATTGTGTATATGGCTTCAGAAAGGGCTTTTGACGGGGGTCCCCTAAGACTATTGGGAAAATTAAAGACAGGGGAATAGGGGGAAAAATTTTTTTTCCGGATAAGGCATGGTTGAAAAATAGGCAGCAGAGAGTTTCATAAATGGGAAGAAATCAGAGTGGGGGAAGCGTCACGGGGGTTTTCCCAAGGGGGCAGTGTTGGGCCCCCTGCGTTCAAAATCTCAAAAAACGACATAGTGGGGGCAAAAAAGAGCGAATGGGAAAGTTTGCCGATGACACCAAAAAGGGCCCTCGAATTTTTCTGACGAGGACATTCGAGCACTCCAGGGGAAAATTGAAAAGAGATGCAGGGTCGGAGAAGGGGCAGATGCAGTTTAATTAGACAAAGCAAAGTTCTAAATTTGGACAGGACAATAAACCCTGCCCATATAAATAAATAATGTAGATTTAATATTACGGGTTGCGAAAAAGATTTAGGAGTTCGGTTAGCAGTAAAACTAAACCCAAAACAACAGTGCATAAGTGTTCGCAATAAAGCAATGAAACCTTGGCTTCATTCAAAAAGCAAAATAAAAGGAGTCCCCAGGTTTTTCTTCAAAAAAAAAAATCATACATCCTTGGTTACCTCATTTTGATTAGCTGCACAGTTTTTGGGCACCGTATTACAGAATGGATAAAATTCTCTGGGAAAATGTACAAAGGAGGAGACAAAGAGATCCCGTTTCAGAAAACCCCCCTAGAGGATAACAAGGGCCCTGAAACTGCACTCTTAGAAAGAGTAAATTAGGGGGGATATGATTGAGGTTTTTTAAATGGAAGACAGGAATAAATAAAGGGGGTGTAAATAGTGTGTGAAAATTTTCTCCCGAAGGGGTGCAGCAATGGTTTTTTAAATTGGAAAAAAATTTAGATTCGGAGGGATATGGAAAATACGGTTTGGTAATAGGTTGTGGTGAGGGGGCAAACTCCCAAGTACCGTTATAGAGGCCCGAACTTGTGTGCTTTAAAAAAAGGTTGGATAAATACTTTAGTAGATGTGGGGGGGTGTGAGTTAGACCCCGATAGCTTGTGCTAACGGGCGGGTTTCCGTGTTCCTCCTTGAGTCAATTGACCTGACTGTAGGGTTGGGTGCAGGTTAAGCCCGGGAGACTTGGACCCGCCCCGCATGGGGCCCGTAGGCCTTTTGCAGGTTCCTTGTTCTTATGTTCTTATGTTCTTATTCTGGCTTGGATCTTTGTTTTGAAGTTCTAAATATCCAATTTATCTTTTTTCTTGGGAGTTTCGAAATTTTTTGTGCTCCTTGGGGAGGGGCTTTTGACTTTTCACTTCCCGGTCCTCACATTTGAAATTTTTTTATTGAGGGTGTGAGTGCGTCTTGAACTCCATCGTTTCATTTCTTCCCTTTTCCCTGGGGTAGTAACCGAAATTTTTCCTCATTCAAAATCATACGTCACAGAAACCCCCTGAAAGATAGTTTTTTTTCAACCCCGGAAGCTCGCTATGTCTTCTATGGTTTCCCCTTTTATACAAATTCTAAATCGTTGCAAAATATAAAATTTTTCCTGATGTTGTCCCTACTAGTCAGAGATGAAATAGGGAAAGAAGTGCTTTGGCTACATAACTTTTCACGCTAGCAGCCCCCATTTCACTTTTTTTACTGTTATTTTTTGGTTTATATTTATAAGAAGTTAAACATTATCTGCCCCCCTTTCAGTTATTCCTTTGCGCCATTTTGTGTGAAAAATTACCAAAGTCGCGGTGTCAAGGATTTTGAAAAAATACAGCTGCATTTTTTTTCTTTAAGAACATCCGAAATATGTCGTAATTTGGGTAGCAATTATGTGTTAGGCGAAAGGTGTAGGTCACATCCTGGGGAACAAAATTAACCTAATTGCTCTCCATAACCAGGGGCTTTCTATACAGTATGTCACTGATGTCAGCTATGGTCTGTATAAGTTATATCATGTACTGGTAGAAATATTATTATTATTATTATTATTATTATTATTATTATTACTATTATGATAACAGATCACAATGAGGTTATTGTGCCTGCACGGGGTTAGCAGTTCGAGGTTATTGTGCCTGCACGGGGTTAGCAGTTCGAGGTTATTGTGCCTGGACGTCTATACTTACGCCTGTAAGTATAGACGTGAAGATGAAAAATAATATACATGTGCAACATCTGGGTATCTTTATGTGTAGACGTTTTAGCACCAGTGGCTTCATCAATACAAATTCAACTACACTCTGGTTAGCAGTAACCTAAAACCAAGACAACAGTGCATTAGTGTTCGCAATAAAGCTAACAGAATTCTTGGCTTCATATCTAGAAGTATAAATAATAGAAGTCCTCAGGTTGTTCTTCAACTCTATATATCCTTGGTTAGGCCTCATTTAGACTATGCTGCTCAGTTCTGGTCACCGTATTACAGAATGGATATAAATGCTCTGGAAAACGTACAAAGGAGGATGACAAAGATGATCCCATATATCAGAAATCTTCCCTATGAGGATAGGCTGAGGCCCTGAATCTGCACTCTCTCGAAAGGTGTAGAATTAGGGGGGATATGATCGAGGTGTATAAATGGAAGACAGGAATAAATAAAGGGGATGTAAATAGTGTGCTGAAAATTTCCAGCCAAGACAGGACTTGCAGCAATGGTTTCAAGTTGGAAAAATTCAGATTCAGAAAGGATATAGGAAAGCACTGGATTGGTAATAGAGTTGTGGAAGAGTGGAACAAACTCCCGAGTACAGTTATTGAGGCTAAAACGTTGTGTAGTTTTAAAAATAGGTTAGATAAATACATGAGTGGGTGTGGGTGGGTGTGAGTTGGACCTGACTAGCTTGTGCTGCTGGGTCTGGTACAGTGCTCCATCCTTGAGTGGGGATGACCAGACTGGGTGGGTCATTGGGATAATCCGGGGGGTGGGTCATTGGTCTAATCCGGGGGACAACATGGACCTGCTCTGCATGGGTCAGTAGGCCTGTTGCAGTGTTCCTTCTTTCTTATGTTCTTATGAGAAGACTGTAAAAATGTATGTAAAAGAGGAGGGGATCAGTCCCTCAACCTTGGAGGTATTGTGTATCATTCGTGTATAACTACATTACTGGACGTGAACAGGAAGCTTGAGTCACTCTGAGAGGTCACTGATGGTGACCTCTCATTTCGAACCCTTGACTGACAGTAACCGCACGGCGTAGTACGGTCAACATGCAGACGTCAAGCTGAGACGTTGTGCTGGTGGACCTGGTCAAGGACTGGGCCACGGGGGCGTTGACCCCCTGAATACCCCCAGGTAGACTCCAAGAAGGTAGACTCCAGGAAGGTAGACTCCAGGTAGATAGATGACATGACCATTTCTACACAATAAATACTGCGCAAGGCAGTTGTGGATTGCTCCAAACACACCCACTACATTTCGACCGCCAAAGCTCACAACAGCTCCTGACCTAAGGCAAGTGTGAACATATGTCCCTATTACGCTCACTGTTAACCAGTGCTCCACTATAATAGGTCGCACTTTTTCAGCACTATTTTGGTGTTCCTTATAGACAGGTGGTGTTGTGGCAGACTTTGTTTGCACAGTGGTGTATAAGGTGGCAGCCAATTTGTGGGGGGGGGGGGGCTGGTACCGTCAGTGGGCTGGTGGGTGATGGTCGTGGGCGGTAGGTGGCAGCGGGCGGTCAGGGTGGTGATGATAGTTACTGGTGGGAAGGTCAGTGGATTCCCCCAGGCAGGAAAGGTCACTTCTGCCACTGACCCAGGTAGTGTAGTTGGTGGTGGGGGGGGAGATGGTAGGGGGGTTGAGGTAAAAGAAGAGGTGGTGCTGGTACGAGTGGTGGTGATGGTTATGGTGCCATTACCATAATAGTATTCAAGACAGACACACACACATGCCCAATTCTAGGGAATGAGTTGCGTCACTAGTGGGACCCCGCCCACTAGTGATGAGGCTTCAACTGCTGCACCTCATTTCACCCCAGCATATAAGAGTCCATCTTCCTGCCGATGCTTCACTCAATCAGTCCCACATCGGTGTGGGACCGATTACCTCGTCTTCCACTGTCGTATATCATATTTGTACTGAGGTGAGAAGCCACTGATGGGCGAAATGTCTTCAGATTATGATGCCCTGGTGGTATATATGTCTAGTTCCTCACTGTAGTTATGGTGACTTGTGGTGATATTAGTGGTGTCTTAGAAGTGGAGTGGTGGTAACTGATGTTGGTGGTGGTGACAGTGATGGTGGTGGTGGTGACAGTGATGGTGGTGGTGGTAGTGTTGGTGGTGACAGTGATGGTGGTGGTGGTAGTGTTGGTGGTGACATTGATGGTGGTGACAGTGGTGGAGGTGGTGACAGTGTTGGTGGTGGTGACAGTGTTGGTGGTGGTGGCAGTGTTGGTGGTGGTGGCAGTGTTGGTGTTGATGGCAGTGTTGGTGGTGGTGACAGTGTTGGTGGTGGTGGCAGTGTTGGTGATGGCAAGATAAACAAGCCAACGTTGTCTTGGTGTCTGGAGTGGCACTCACCCGGAACCTTCACCCCCAGCAAGTGCTAAGATAAAGCTAGCATCCAACATCTAAGAATAACTCGCTTCTAACTACCTTCCTACCTCTACCAAACAACATTTCTACGAGCTACGCCTATCATCCCTCTCTACGTACTCTCTACCACTCTAATCATATACGATGTAGTTACGCACAGATTTCAATTATCCTAACACATTTCTCTTCATTTAAACAGCATTTCGTCACTCAGCTCGAAATTGAGGGGATTGACGCAGCAGGAACCAATATCTATCAACCATCACTGTCACCACTGGCTACCACCACTGTTGCTCCACTCAAACTTTATATGGATATTCCCAATATTTTCTAAATTCTTCGGAATTTTAACCCACAATTCCCCTCGTTATCGCTCTGTAGTTTGTCTTTTTGTTTTTAAATTGGGTGATACTTATTTATACACTTTCATTTTTTTTATGTATTTTTTCTGTATAGTGCGAGAAACCTTGGCAGTCGCATGTACTCGCTGTGTCAGCCAAATCACGGCCAAAAATCTGTCAACAGGACGCAGGGTGCCATCGGGTGGGGGGGACAGTTTAGACGGGGTTTACAGGGTAGAGAAAATTTTGTTGGTTTTTGGGACAACGGACAGACGGGTCATTTGAAGGCTACACAGGACCCAAGAGTGTTAGGTGTTGAGGTCAAAGTGCCATGCCTCACCCCCTCCCGAGGGGGTTTTCCTTTCAAAAAAAACCGGGGTTATTTACTTTAACAGAAAAGCTTAACAACGAAAAAAAAAAGGGTTTACTCTGCGATAATGAAAGGTTTATTCCCTTAAGACTAATAAATTTTTAAATAAGCAAAAAAGGTGGAAAGAAGGTAGCGAGATATCCATACTCTTTGTGTGTCTGGTTTTCAAGACAACAAAGAGGTCTCATATACCACAATTTTAGGGCTTTGGGCCCCTCCTTTTCAAAAGGGCCAACCCACACGCTTATCATTTTTTGCCGCCCCCCCAAAACCCTAAGCAAAAAACAAACCTCACGTACGCTCTAACCGTTTTCGTCCGCTTCCCCCATTCTGAGTGTTAGTCAAGATACTCGCTTAAGAAAACTCGTAAACTTAAGCATTTTTCCCTTTCACCACCACCAACAGAGTGGTCCGGCCCTAGAAAGTCCTTAAAAGAAAGACAGGTTTCTCTCTCCCCTCTCTCTTCCCCTCTCTTCTCCTCTCTCTCTCCTCTATCCTCTCTCTCCTCTCATCTCTCTCCTCTCTCTCTCTTTTCCCCCTCTCTCTCTCTCTCTCTTCCCTTTTCTCTCCTCCTCTCTCTCTTCTCTCTCTCCTTCTCTCTCTCTTCTATCATCTATCTCTTATTATTTTACTCTCTCTCTTTTTTTCTCTCTTTACACAAGGGTTTTTTAAGGGGTTTACCCGGAGGTTTCCTGGAGGTTTTTCCGGGGATCAACGCCCCCGGCCCGGTCCACGACCAGGCCTCCCAGTCAGGGGGCCCGATAACTAGGTGTTACTGCGGCCGACGCGTCCAACTACGAGCCACAGCCCCGGGTGATCCGGGACTGACTTTAGGGATCTTTTCCCCTCTTCTTGAAGGCCCAGGGGTTATTGGCAATTCCCCTAATGCTTGATGGGAGGCTGTTGAACAGTTTTGGGCCCCGGACACTTATGGTGTTTTCCCTTAGTGTACCAATGGCGCCCCTACTTTTTATTGGGGGCATTTTGCATCGCCTGCCCAGTCTTTTACTTTCGTAGGGAGTGATTTCTGTGTGCAGATTTGGGACCATTCCTTCCAAGATTTTCCAAGTGTAGATTATGATATATCTCTCCCTCCTGCGTTCCAACGAGTACAAGTCAAGTGCTTTCAAGCGTTCCCAGTAGTTAAGGTGCTTGACAGAATTAGTAAGTAAGTAAGTAAGTAAATTTATTCAGGTATACACAATACAGTTACATAGAATTATCATACATAGCAGCATAAGTGTAGAGAACCTAGGATAACCTGGGATAACCTGGGATAACCTGGGATAACCTGGGATAACCTGGGATAACCCAAAAAAGTCAGACAGAGTGACTTATTTCCATTGGGGTCCTTTTACCTTATTATTATAATATAAAGGTTATAATATTTCCTTATTATTCTACAATGAAGATAACATCTTATTATCATACTAAAAAGACTATCTACTACACGAGGGTCATTAAGACTATCTACTACACCAGGGTCATTAAGACTATCTACTACACCAGGGTCATTAAGACTATCTACTACACCAGGGTCATTAAGACTATCTACTACACGAGGGTCATTAAGACTATCTACAATACGAGGGTCATTAAGACTATCTACTACACGAGGGTCATTAAGACTATCTACTACACGAGGGTCATTAAGACTATCTACTACCCGAGGGTCATTAAGACTATCTACTACACGAGGGTCATTAAGACTATCTACTACCCGAGGGTCATTAAGACTATCTACTACACGAGGGTCATTAAGACTATCTACAATACGAGGGTCATTAAGACTATCTACTACCCGAGGGTCATTAAGACTATCTACTACACGAGGGTCATTAAGACTATCTACTACACGAGGGTCATTAAGACTATCTACTACACGAGGGTCATTAAGACTATCTACTACCCGAGGGTCATTAAGACTATCTACTACACGAGGGTCATTAAGACTATCTACAATACGAGGGTCATTAAGACTATCTACTACCCGAGGGTCATTAAGACTATCTACTACACGAGGGTCATTAAGACTATCTACAATACGAGGGTCATTAAGACTATCTACTACCCGAGGGTCATTAAGACTATCTACTACACGAGGGTCATTAAGACTATCTAACAATACGAGGGTCATTAAGACTATCTACTACCCGAGGGTCATTAAGACTATCTACTACACGAGGGTCATTAAGACTATCTACAATACGAGGGTCATTAAGACTATCTACAATACGAGGGTCATTAAGACTATCTACTACACGAGGGTCATTAAGACTATCTACTACACGAGGGTCATTAAGACTATCTACAATACGAGGGTCATTACTAGGAATAAGGTAAAATTTACACGTATTTTAGCTAAAAAATAGAAAATCATTCCCCTCCCTTTCTGCTGCTTCATTCATCAGACACTTTTTGGCAGTCTTCTTGAACTGGTTCATGCTATGACTGGCTTTGACATTTGTGGGTAGTCTGTTCCATTCCTTTATTGCTGTACAATAAAAGGTGTTTGAAGCCTGGCCACTGACTGTGGGTACTACAAAGTTGTGCTCTCTCCCCCTAGTACTATGATTGCTGCGGTTCCCAACCTTGACAAAATTGACAGCAAGATATTCTGGACACTGTTTGTGAGCAATTTTATAAACATGATTTAGCTTCAGTTGTTTTACTCTGTCTTCAACATTCAGCATATCCAACTGCTGTAATTCATCCTGGCCTACATGTTCTCTTGGTCCAGCCCCAGGATGAATCTTACGATTTTGTTCTGGGTGATTTGCAGTCTATCTTTTCAGTTTTTTGTCAAGGCAGAGTACCAAGAAGAGCAAGCGTAATCCATATGGCATTGTATAAGGGCTAGACATAGGGTCCTGCGAGCCTCAGTAGGTAGACACTGTGCTTGTCTATACAGGAACTTCAGCCTGGCATTCGCTTTCTTTACTACACTGTTCCCTATCAATTCTCCTGACATGCATGGGTCAAAGGGGATTCCCAGATATTTAACTGATGAAACCAAAGTGATGGACTCCCCATTACACTGAACATTAAAATTATTTACCCTTCTCAGTTTATGTTTCGTTCCAAAGAGAAATGCTTCAGTTTTCCCTAGGTGTAATGATAGTTTGTTGTCTACTAACCATTTGCTGCAGGACTCCAGTTCCAGTGTTAAAACATTAGCAATATCTTGTGGGTCTTTACCTGTCACTAACTATACGTGCAGTAAAGGATCTCTGTACACTCTCTAGATCTGCGATTTCACCTGCTTTGAATGGAGATGTTAATGTACAGCAGTATTCCAGCCTAGAGAGAACAAGTGATTTGAAAAGGATCATCATGGGCTTGGCATCTCTCGTTTTGAAAGTTCTCATTATCCATCCTATCATTTTCTTTGCACGTGCGATCGTGGCACTGTTGTGATCCTTGAAAGTGAGATCCTCAGACATTACTACTCCCAGGTCCCTTACATTATTTTTCCGCTCTATTGTATGGCCGGAGTCAGTAGTATACTCTGTTCTAGTTATTATCTCCTCCAGTTTTCCATAACGGAGTAGTTGGAATTTGTCCTCATTGAACATCATATTGTTTACCGTTGCCCACTGGAAAACTTTCTTTATATCTTCTTGGAGGTTAACCGCGTCCTCAGCAGATGACAGCCTCATGCAGATCCTAGTATCATCCGCAAAGGATGATACGGTGCTGTGGTGTATATCTCTGTTTATGTCTGATATGAGGATAAGGAATAAGATGGGGGCGAGTACTGTGCCTTGTGGAACAGAGCTCTTCACTATGGCAGCCTCCGATTTAACTCTGTTGACCACTACTCTTTGTGTTCGATTTGTTAGGAAGTTGAAGATCCATCTCCCCACTTTCTCAGTTATTCCTTTAGAACGTATTTTATGGGCTATTACGCCATGATCGCATTTGTCAAATGCTTTTGCAAAGTCTGTGTATATTACATCTGCATTCTGATTTTCTTCCAGTGCATCCAAGGCCATGCTAAGAGTTCCTACCTTTATTAACAATCTAAGAGCTCTCTCTCTCTCTCTCTCTCTCTCTCTCTCTCTCCTAATATATCCACTGGTGTCCATGCACCAGCAGTCTACACATACACACCGCCTTGCGCACACACAAACACACTTCCTCTCACGCACGCAGCTATAATGCAGGAATGCTGTTACCCCTCCTTGAGCACTCTCTGGGGACCTGCCCCTGACACTCTCACTCTCCCCTCACTGTCAGCACTCAGCGGGACACTGTGTTATAAGGGAGGGCCGGGATGGACCCACGGCACCTCAGGCTGTCAGCAGTTAAGTAGGAAGTCGTCTGGACAAGGACCAACGAGATAACGTGTTAAGAAATCCATATATACATCTGCCAGTGATGCTGAGTCGTAAAAATTTGGCAAGGAACTCAGAGGTGAGGAATATTATTATTAAGATTATTATTATGGTAGGTATAATGTTCGTCAGGAAACAGGACAAGTGTTTCCTGACGCAGGTCTTAGTCATATGATGATCCACAGCTGGAGCTTTTGGTCATCTGACCGAGGCCTTCCACTGGCTTACTACTCCACCCCTTTAAAAACAATGGTTATGATTATAACCATTGGGAATGATTACCTATTATCATTATTATTATTATTATTATTATTATTATTATTATTATTATTATTATTTATTATTATTATTATTGTTACTATTTTTATTAATTTCATTATTATTTTATTTTGTATAATTATATTTTATTATTACATTATTATTATTATTATTATTTTATGAATATAATAACATTAACACAAGTGAGCGTTAACCCGCATGGGTCATACAACACTGAATGTCTATCGTCAAATGAATAAAAAAGAGAATATAACGAAAATATATGGAAGAAAAATCCCAAGTTCGTAATAAAAATAAAAATATTAAACTTACATCTTAGTAAATAACTTTATTAAGTAAAGGTAACTATTTGATAAAGTTCTACACGGAAGAGAACTTTGAGATCCAAGAACAACATTGTTCTTTAAGAACAACATTGAACTTTAGGATCTCACTACAAAATAAGTTTTCAATTATCCTTGACTACGAAAACAGACGTACAAAGCTACGTAAAATATGCAAAACTTTACGTAAAAATCCGCCCTATACAAAATCTCGATAAGAGTGATATTGACAACAAAGAAATAAATGGCCATTAAACGTGTTGGGTCAAAAACGCACAAAAAAAAAACGTCTTACCCGGGTTGTGCAGAAGCTGTTTGAAGGCTTCATAAAGAAAGATCAAAGATTAACCTAAGGTTGATGGCACAAGACAGTGCCTCCTCAAAGCTAGAGAGGCACTGTTGCTTACCAAGGAGTGGTGAGTGGCAGTCAAAACAGAAGATAACCCATGACCCGGGCAGTACTGATGCACCTCACCAAGAGATCCTCATTGTTGCATCGCGCTGCAACTCACTCAACACTGTATTATTTTGGTCTTCCTGGGAAATACCTGATGCTTAAGTGGTGCGTCTAGCGGCCCCTTGATAAACTAACAAGTACTGAAGGTCAGCGTAACATGAGATTGTACATAGTTGACTCGGCATGGTGATAGTACCAAACTGCTGAGAGAAACGAGCACGCACAGTTTAACATTTAATGAGGAAACCTTTCGCCACAAGTGGCTCAAGCAGCCACTTGTGGCGAAACGTTTTCTTATCAAATGTCATAATCTGTGCATACATGTCTCTTTCTCCTACACGAGATTCCATATACTACACAGAGTGGAGTGCACAACACACGTGGAGTGCACAACACACGTGGAGTGCACAACACGTGGAGTGCACAACACACGTGGAGTGCACAACACACGTAGAGTGCACAACACACGTGGAGTGCACAACACACGTGGAGTGCACAACACACGTGGAGTGCACAACACACGTGAAGTGCACAACACACGTGGAGTGCACAACACACGTGGAGTGCACAACACACGTGGAGTGCACAACACACGTGGAGTGCACAACACACGTGGAGTGCACAACACACGTGGAGTGCACAACACACTGGAGTGCACAACACACGTGGAGTGCACAACACACGTGGAGTGCACAGCACACGTGGATGTGCACAGCACACGTGGAGTGCACAACACACGTGGAGTGCACAACACACGTGGAGTGCACAACACACGTGGAGTGCACAACACACGTGGAGTGCACAACACACGTGGAGTGCACAGCACACGTGGAGTGCACAGCACACGTGGAGTGCACAACACACGTGGAGTGCACAACACACGTGGAGTGCACAACACACGTGGAGTGCACAACACACGTGGAGTGCACAACACACGTGGAGTGCACAACACACGTGGAGTGCACAACACACGTGGAATGCACAACACACGTGGAGTGCACAACACACGTGGAGTGCACAACACACGTGGAATGCACAACACACGTGGAGTGCACAACACACGTGGAGTGCACAACACACGTAAGACTCACTCACACCTTCCCCTTAGTGCTGATGCTTGATCATACACCTTACACCAGTAACCCGCACATACAGACACCCTTATGATGACGTTTCGGTCCCCCGTGGTGGCCACCTGACACCAAGCCCCCCCGTAGTGGCCATCCGACACCCAGCCCCCCCCGTAGTAGCCATCCGACACCCAGCCTCCCCGTAGTGGCAACTTGACACCCAGCCCCCGTGGTGGCCACCTGACACCCAACCCGATGCTAAATTCAACACCCAATAAATAGAGTTCAAGATCGGTGGCTTGAATCATCCCTCTGTGTGAGATGATATGCATGGTAAACACGTGTAGTGGGTGTACTGGAGCATGGTAGCATCACCAGGATGGTGCGCATGGTAAACACGTGTACTGGTGTGCGGATCATGGTAGCATCACCAGGATGGTGTACATGGTAAACACGTGTACTGATGTGCGGACCATGGTAGCATCACCAGGATGGTGTACATGGTAAACACGTGTAGTGGGTGTACTGGAGCATGGTAGCATCACCAGGATGGTGTACATGGTAAACACGTGTACTGATGTGCGGACCATGGTAGCATTACCAGGATGGTGTACATGGTAAACACGTGTAGTGGGTGTACTGGAGCATGGTAGCATCACCAGGATGGTGTACATGGTAAACACGTGTAGTGGGTGTACTGGAGCATGGTAGCATCACCAGGATGGTGTGCATGGTAAACACGTGTAGTGGGTGTACTGGAGCATGGTAGCATCACCAGGATGGTATGCATGGTAAACACGTGTACTGGCGTGCGGATCATGGTAGCATCACCAGGATGGTGTATATGGTAAACACGTGTACTGGTGTGTGGACCATGGTAGCATCACCAGGATGGTGTACATGGTAAACACGAGTACTGGTGTGTGGACCATGGTAGCATCACCAGGATGGTGTACATGGTAAACACGAGTACTGGTGTGTGGACCATGGTAGCATCACCAGGATGGTGTTACATGGTAAACACGTGTACTGGTGTGTGGACCATGGTAGCATCACCAGGATGGTGTACATGGTAAACACGAGTACTGGTGTGTGGACCATGGTAGCATCACCAGGATGGTGTACATGGTAAACACGTGTACTGGTGTGTGGACCATGGTAGCATCACCAGGATGGTGTACATGGTAAACACGAGTACTGGTGTGCGGACCATGGTAGCATCACCAGGATGGTGTACATGGTAAACACGAGTACTGGTGTGCGGACCATGGTAGCATCACCAGGATGGTGTACATGGTAAACACGAGTACTGGTGTGTGGACCATGGTAGCATCACCAGGATGGTGTACATGGTAATGTGTTTGTAAATCATATGGGATAGTTGTGGCTCCTTGACCTAATATAATTCTCTTAGTATACTAACTATCAGTGTTCTTGTATTTTTTTATACTATTAGACTATCACCTGCAATAGTAGTTGTTCCTATAGTCGTTTTTTTGCTTTACAAATAAATCTAAAAACTATAGTATTAGTAGAAGAACAATACAGTCTTAGTGACATACATCTTTTAATTAAATAAAGACAGGCCCCGCTTTACAGCGCTTTGCTGTATAGCCCTTGTGGTTTAGCGCTTCTTTTTGATTATAATAATAACTTACAGCGCTTCGCTCTGTCATTTTGTTAATGCGGCGGATTTGAATAATATTCATTCTTCATTTATTCAGACTTCCTACAATAAATATATTTACTACTCACTATAAGCTAAGAATGAAAATATTTTAGGGTAAGTAATGTGTGAGCTGTAAATGCATTTTTTAGGCCTAGTTCTATTGCTCACTTATAATGTCAACATCAGACTTTTATATACCTCTGAAAGTAAAAGAAAAGGTATGTCTCACTTCACAGGGATTTTCACTTTACATCAGTAGCCCGGAACCTAACCTGCTTATAAGAGGAGTCTGACCTCTACAGCACAACTGTCCTCAAAGATTTGTTAAATTATACCATGAATTAAGGAATGATCCTAGACTTCACCTGACGAAACAGACACATGCGACACAGTAATTATGGACAAGGTAGACTATAGTGGACAAATAAGCATATTATCAGAAGACAGAGGTACTTACGTGCCCCTTAATACTGCCTGTCTCCTGGTCTGGTTATTGGGGATGTTGATCTACTGTTATGTTGTTGAACCCACCTTTCTGCAAGGCTTGGGAGACACACTAAAGGAGGCCATGAACTGCTTCCTCTGCGCCGACGTCAGTATTGTTCTGGGTCTTTTAGGACCCCGTCTACCGTCTCTAGGTCTTGATCCGTCGTCCACTATAAAGTCGTCGCCCAGAGGACCTGTAAACACCACACAGGAAGACTGTTATACTTGATATATTATGTTTAAAGCCTTTCTCTTTGTATATATACTAATGAATGTATGCACGTAGCGTAGCAGTCTGTTTACACCGAAGGATATATATCTTATTATTTGTATAAGTAAATTTTACTTCAGTTCTCGTATTAGAGATTAAAATATCCTTGCCTGAAGGTGCATAAGTGACATGCACCCTTAATCACCCTAGTACGATAGTCTTCAAATCTAATAACCCATTCGATCGTAGGCAGTCGTTAACGTAATGGTCATCAAGACTGCTCATCACCTGTTCACCATCAGTTAAGAATACTTCAATCTCTAAGACATGTATTAAAGAAAACTGTATATACTGTATTAAGATAAATGTACCTCTGAGTATATACAGTATACTCGGGTCGAGGATACACTTGTCTGAAGAAACAAGGTTGTGTTACATCATTGTCATGAACTAAGATGAATTATCTCATGATGCTTGATCATCTGCCTTTATTGTTTAGTAGAAAATTGAATTGTGAAGACGAAATGATGAGAGCCTGAGATGAACGGAAGGTTGCCAGATATTACGGGAATTATTTATCTCCACGCCCAGCTAAAGAGCGAGAAATTCTGTTCGTGGCCGAGCCATGTCGGGGATCCCGGGAAATGAATGAACGAATGCTGAGGTGAAGGCTGGCATTCTAAGCGACTTCTGTACAAGAATTCATGAACCACATATATTATGTCCTTAGGAAGTGACATACTCAGTGGGCCCTACAGACGCGCAACTAGTTGTATGGGTTTCTGTCAGGACCTGGGCGCTTGGTCCAGAAGTCTCACTAATATTATTCTCTGTTGACTGAGGATCGAACACACACACATACACATAGTGAGAAACGTTTCGCCCACCAGTGGGTTTTAGTAGCTTAATACCTAAATATAAGAATGGAACCCATTGTTGAGGAGCTAGTGAAAGAATTGGAGCGATGCAGCAGCAGTGAGCGAGGGCACATGTGGATGGGGCCCACTAGTTGAAGTTACTCAGGCATATAAAGTTCTGTTCTCATGTCTGTATATTAGACTGATAAAGCCCCTGATGGGCGAAACGCTTCATAGTGCAGATACCTATCACCTATGTAATGCTCCTGAGTCATGCACCAGCCTGTTGGTATTAGCTATGAGCTAGAGATAATGACTTCATTGTTGTTACAATGACGGTATAACACTGTCAACGGTATAACACTGTCAACGGTATAACACTGTCAACGGTATAACACTGTCAACGGTATAACACTGTCAACGGTATAACACTGTCAACGGTTTTAAAAGCTAATTATTGTTCAAAATACTTCATCATGATGAGAGTTTAGAAGGTGGGTCGTGGTACAAGGTGGAAGGTTACGTGGTGATGAGAAATATTAGGTGGGTCGTGGTACAAGGTGGAAGGTTACGTGGTGATGAGAGATATTAAAAGGTGGGTCGTGGTACAGAGCGGAAGGTTACGTGTCAATAAGAAAGTAAACAAAACTACTAGGTAATACTAACTCAGCCACTCACTCTGCGGCCCGTGCTGCTGCAGGAGAAACATCTCCTTCTCGTAGTCTGCTCTGCAGAAGAGCTGGTGGCCCCGCAGCACGTACTGGTCACCCTTCTGCAGCACTTGACAGCACACCACACAGGCAAAACAGTGCAGATGAAAGACCAGAGACTGTGCTCGCATGACCAGTTCGTGAGGCAGGAGGCGGTCACCACACCCGGCGCACTTCACAGAGAATAGTCTGCGTAAGGAAACAGCAGCGAGTTAGTTAGTGTTAGCTGCTGGCTGCTCTATCCTGCTCTAGTTACAAGTAATGAAGGATGATCCTATTAGTAAGGATAATCCTATCAGAAGCTTGGCTTATATTAACGCGTTGTCACAGAGGGTATATATGTATGTGTGTGTGTGTGAGAGAGAGAGACAGAGTACTTACCTATATGTCGTTAAAGGGGTCGATTCACAGCTCCTTCGCCGTGTGTCCGTGTTTTAAGAGAAATGTCAAACTGGTGCAGGGGCGAGGAGCTGTGAATCAAACCCTGCAACCAACAGGTGAGTACCTACATTGATCTCTCATTATTCAGTACTATCATCAATAATAGGTGTTAATTATAATGCCACTTTCTACTTTTCCACTTGTTGGAGTGTTCAATATATTGGTCGTAACAAGTAGTTTTTTCTTGAGCAAACTGGATAAAAAAAATTGAAGTAAACTGTTGTCAATACAATTTTGTGAGCAAGAGACCAGGTGAGACACCGAAGATATGTTGGAGCAAGTGTTCCCTTTTGAGTAACACCCCTCACGTCAACACCCCTCACGTCAACACCCCTCACGTCAACACCCCTCACGTCAACACCCCTCACGTCAACACCCCTCACGTCAACACCCCTCACGTCAACACCCCTCACGTCAACACCCCTCACGTCAACACCCTGCACACCAACACCCCACACACCAACACCCCACACACCAACACCCACACACCAACACCCCACACATCAACACCCCACACACCAACACCCCACACACCAACACCCACACACACCAACACCCCACACACCAACACCCACACACCAACACCCCACACACCAACACCCACACACCAACACCCCACACATCAACACCCACACACCAACACCCCACACATCAACACCCCACACACCAACACCCCACACACCAACACCCCACACATCAACACCCCACACACCAACACCCACACACCAACACCCCACACATCAACACCCACACACCAACACCCCACACACCAACACCCACACACCAACACCCCACACACCAACACCCACACACCAACACCCCACACATCAACACCCACACACCAACACCCCACACATCAACACCCCACACATCAACACCCCACACACCAACACCCCACACACCAACACCCACACACCAACACCCACACATCAACACCCCACACATCAACACCCCACACACCAACACCCCACACACCAACACCCACACACCAACACCCACACACCAACACCCACACTCAACACCCCACACATCAACACCCCACACATCAACACCCCACACACCAACACCCCACACACCAACACCCACACACCAACACCCCACACACCAACACCCCACACCAACACCCCACACACCAACACCCCACACCAACACCCACACACCAACACCCCACACCAACACCCCACACACCAACACGCTGGAAGGATCACTGCTCGGAGACGCTTCTGGCCTTGTAGGGAGAGTAGCTTTGGAAAAGAATGAGGATAAGTAAAATAATTACTAAACGAAGATATCTTCGTAAATCAAGTTGAACAGTTTCTTAGACGTTGGTGGTGAGGTGAAGACAATGTTGTCTGTGAGACCATGATGAACTGCCATAACCAAGGTGCTTCCAGGCAAGTGAGGGGCTCTTGATCCCAGGATCTGAAGCTGCCTTTCCCTTTCTCGGATCAAACCTGTCTACATACCATTTCTCAGATACCACATGACTCATATGAGTTTAATACAAAAACATTGCAATCTTCCTCCTGGAGCTTGACTTGAGAATTTAGTTCTCTATACTACAAACAATAACCACAAATTTCTAAACATATTTACCTCTTTCATCCATGAAATAATATTATATATATATATATATATATATATATATATATATATATATTATATATATATATATATATATATATATATATATATATATGGTAGTAGTTGGTAGACAGCAACCACCCAGGGAAGTACTACCGTCCTGCCAGATGACTGTGAAACAGAAACCTGTAACTGTTTTGCATGATGGTAGGATTGCTGTTTTCTTTTTCTGTCTCATAAACACGCTAGATAACAGGGATATCTTGCTACTCCTACTTACACTTTGGTCACACTTCACAGACACGCACATGCATATATATATACATACATCTAGGTTTTTCTCCTTTTTCTAAATAGCTCTTGTTCTTCTTTATTTCTTCTATTGGTCCATGGGGAAGTGGAAAAGAATCTTTCCTCCGTAAGCCATGCGTGTCGTATGAGGCGACTAAAATGCCGGGAACAATGGGCTAGTAACCCTTCTCCTGTACACATTTACTAAAAAAGAGAAGAAGAAAAACTTTATAAAACTGGGATGCTTAAATGTGCGTGGATGTAGTGCGGATGACAAGAAACAGATGATTGCTGATGTTATGAATGAAAAAAGTTGGATGTCCTGGCCCTAAGCGAAACAAAGCTGAAGGGGAGAGGGGAGTTTCAGTGGGGGGAAATAAATGGGATTAAATCTGGAGTATCTGAGAGAGTTAGAGCAAAGGAAGGGGTAGCAGTAATGTTGAATGATCAGTTATGGAAGGAGAAAAGAGAATATGAATGTGTAAATTCAAGAATTATGTGGATTAAAGTAAAGGTTGGATGCGAGAAGTGGGTCATAATAAGCGTGTATGCACCTGGAGAAGAGAGGAATGCAGAGGAGAGAGAGAGATTTTGGGAGATGTTAAGTGAATGTATAGGAGCCTTTGAACCAAGTGAGAGAGTAATTGTGGTAGGGGACCTGAATGCTAAAGTAGGAGAAACTTTTAGAGAGGGTGTGGTAGGTAAGTTTGGGGTGCCAGGTGTAAATGATAATGAGAGCCCTTTGATTGAACTTTGTATAGAAAGGGTTTAGTTATAGGTAATACATATTTTAAGAAAAAGAGGATAAATAAGTATACAAGATATGATGTAGGGCGAAATGACAGTAGTTTGTTGGATTATGTATTGGTAGATAAAAGACTGTTGAGTAGACTTCAGGATGTACATGTTTATAGAGGGGCCACAGATATATCAGATCACTTTCTAGTTGTAGCTACACTGAGAGTAAAAGGTAGATGGGATACAAGGAGAATAGAAGTATCAGGGAAGAGAGAGGTGAGAGATTTATAAACTAAAAGAGGAGGCAGTTAGGGTAAGATATAAACAGCTATTGGAGGATAGATGGGCTAATGAGAGCATAGGCAATGGGGTCGAAGAGGTATGGGGTAGGTTTAAAAATGTAGTGTTAGAGTGTTCAGCAGAAGTTTGTGGTTACAGGAAAGTGGGTGCGGGAGGGAAGAGGAGCGATTGGTGGAATGATAATGTAAAGAGAGTAGTAAGGGAGAAAAAGTTAGCATATGAGAAGTTTTTACAAAGTAGAAGTGATGCAAGGAGGGAAGAGTATATGGAGAAAAAGAGAGAGGTTAAGAGAGTGGTGAAGCAATGTAAAAAGAGAGCAAATGAGAGAGTGGGTGAGATGTTATCAACAAATTTTGTTGAAAATAAGAAAAAGTTTTGGAGTGAGATTAACAAGTTAAGAAAGCCTAGAGAACAAATGGATTTGTCAGTTAAAATAGGAGAGGAGAGTTATTAAATGGAGAGTTAGAGGTATTGGGGGAAGATGGAGGGAATATTTTGAGGAATTGTTAAATGTTGATGAAGATAGGGAAGCTGTGATTTCGTGTATAGGACAAGGAGGAATAACATCTTGTAGGAGTGAGGAAGAGCCAGTTGTGAGTGTGGGGAAAGTTCGTGAGGCAGTAGGTAAAATGAAAGGGGGTAAGGCAGCCGGGATTGATGGGATAAAGATAGAAATGTTAAAAGCAGGTGGGGATATAGTTTTGGAGTGGTTGGTGCAATTATTTAATAAATGTATGGAAGAGGGTAAGGTACCTGGGAATGGCAGAGAGCATGCATAGTTCCTTTGTATAAAGGCAAAGGGGATAAAAGAGAGTGCAAAAATTATAGCGGGATAAGTCTGCTGAGTATACCTGGTAAAGTGTATGGTAGAGTTATTATTGAAAGAATTAAGAGTAAGACGGAGAATAGGATAGCAGATGAACAAGGAGGCTTTAGGAAAGGTAAGGGGTGTGTGGACCAGGTGTTTACAGTGAAACATAAAGTGAACAGTATTTAGATAAGGCTAAAGAGGTCTTTGTGGCATTTATGGATTTGGAAAAGGCGTATGACAGGGTGGATAGGGGGGCAATGTGGCAGATGTTGCAAGTGTATGGTGTAGGAGGTAGGTTACTGAAAGAAGTGAAGAGTTTTTACGAGGATAGTGAGGCTCAAGTTAGAGTATGTAGGAAAGAGGGAAATTTTTTCCCAGTAAAGTAGGCCTTAGACAAGGATGTGTGATGTCACCGTGGTTGTTTAATATATTTATAGATGGGGTTGTAAGAGAAGTAAATGCGAGGGTCTTGGCAAGAGGCGGGGAGTTAAAAAGATAAAGAATCACACACAAAGTGGGAGTTGTCACAGCTGCTCTTTGCTGATGACACTGTGCTCTTGGGAGATTCTGAAGAGAAGTTGCAGAGATTGTGGATGAATTTGGTAGGGTGTGCAAAAGAAGAAAATTAAAGGTGAATTACAGGAAAGAGTAAGGTTATGAGGATAACAAAAAGATTAGGTGATGAAAGATTGAATATCAGATTGGAGGGAGAGAGTATGGAGGAGGTGAATGTATTCAGATATTTGGGAGTGGACGTGTCAGCGGATGGGTCTATGAAAGATGAGGTGAATCATAGAATTGATGAGGGGAAAAGAATGAGTGGTGCACTTAGGAGTCTGTGGAGACAAAGAACTTTGTCCTTAGAGGCAAAGAGGGGAATGTATGAGAGTATAGTTTTACCAACGCTCTTATTTTGGGTGTGAGGCATGGGTAATGAATGTTGCAGCGAGGAGAAGGCTGGAGGCAGTGGAGATGCCATGTCTGAGGGCAATGTGTGGTGTGATTATAATGCAGAGAATTCGTAGTTTGGAAGTTAGGAGGAGGTGCGGGGATTACCAAAACTGTTGTCCAGAGGGCTGAGGAAGGGTTGTTGAGGTGGTTCGGACATGTGGAGAGAATGGAGCGAAACAGAATGACTTCAAGAGTGTATCAGTCTGTAGTGGAAGGAAGGCGGGGGAGGGGTCGGCCTAGGAAAGGTTGGAGAGAGGGGGTAAAGGAGGTTTTGTGTGCGAGGGGCTTGGACTTCCAGCAGGCATGCGTGAGCGTGTTTGATAGGAGTGAATGGAGACAAATGGTTTTTAATACTTGACGTGCTGTTGGAGTGTGAGCAAAGTAACATTTATGAAGGGGTTCAGGGAAACCGGCAGGCCGGACTTGAGTCCTGGAGATGGGAAGTACAGTGTCTGCACTCTGAAGGAGGGGTGTTAATGTTGCAGTTTAAAAACTGTAGTGTAAAGCACCCTTCTGGCAAGACAGTGATGGAGTGAATGATGGTGAAAGTTTTTCTTTTTCCGGCCACCTGCCTTGGTGGGAATCGGCCAGTGTGATAATAAAAAAAAATAATTATATATATATATATATATATATATTATATATATATATATATATATATATATATATATATATATATATATATATATATATATATATATATATATATATATATATATATATATAAAGTTTATGTTGACTGGAGGCTGGCACTTGAGCGTGCTGGCACTTCAGCGTGCTGGCACACTCCGGAAGCTGCCTAATGGACGACACCAGCAACCAATAGGAATGTTTCAACTGAAATGGTGTGTAAATAGAGCATTTCTATTGGTTAAAATGCTGTGTAGGGCTTGCATTGGTAATTCTCCAAAAATCCGAAAATGTAGTCTGGGTTTCAGCCAATGGGCTTCCGTTGCGGGAGAGGGAGAGTAAATATAAATTTGCCATCGGCTGGGCAGCTGTAAAGTGTCTGGAATATGCAATTATCCGACGCTGCTTTCCTTGTGTCCCGAACTGATCGTCAACTTAGCCAAAACTTCCACATGACTCAGAAAGACCAGGTCCCAGACCAACAATATGGCCACTGTCTTGGGCGAAGTTGGTCTCTGATATGTTACTCGTCCCACGGCGATGGTTCTCCCAGGCTCAGATAGTTTTTTGCCCTTTAATGTAATACTTGTTAATAGTTTGTAACTCAGTAAGATCACCAGGTTTATAAAAGTTGAGGTCACATCAGAAGCCTGAACGACAGAACTAACACAGTAGAAGTTACATCACTACAAGCAGAGACCACAACATGGCCACATGGTGTCCACAAGCAGAGACCACAACATGGGGCCTACAAACAGAGACCACAACATGGCCACATGGAGCCCACAAGCAGAGACCACAACATGGCCACATGGGGCCCACAAGCAGAGACCACAACATGGCCACATGGAGCCCACAAGCAGAGACCACAACATGGCCACATGGGGCCCACAAGCAGAGACCACAACATGACCACATGGTGTCCACAAGCAGAGACCACAACATGACCACATGGTGCCCACAAGCAGAGACCACAACATGACCACATGGTGCCCACAAATAGAGACCACAACATGGCCACATGGGGCCCACAAGCAGAGACCACAACATGGCCACATGGGGCCCACAAGCAGAGGCCACAACATGGCCATATGGTGCCCACAAGCAGAGACCACAACATGACCACATGGTGCCCACAAATAGAGACCACAACATGGCCACATGGGGCCCACAAGCAGAGGCCACAACATGGCCATATGGTGCCCACAAGCAGAGACCACAACATGACCACATGGTGCCCACAAATAGAGGCCACAACATGGCCACGTGTTGTGGCCATGGCCTGGAGTAAAAATTTCACATTATTTCATACCAGATATGTTAAGCAAATTTTCTAAATTTACTTGTAACAGTTGAAGACTGAGACACTTATGCAACATATGGGAATCTTTATTGAGGAAACGTTTCGCCACACAGTGGCTTCATCAGTCCAATACAAAGTAGAAAGATGTAAGGAGAGGAGGAGTTTAAGGTAATCAGTCCCATATGTTGCATAAGTGTCTCAATCTTCAATTTGTCGGTTTTCAAAACCATTCATCACAACTTGTAACACTTAAGTGAAGTTAATATATAAATCCAAATGTACGCCTGTTAACCCTTTTGGGGCCTAGTTCCTAGGCTTTTTGTGTATCCATATGCTCTTGTTTACCTGGAGTTTACCTGGAGAGAGTTCCGGGGGTCAACGCCCCCGCGGCCCGGTCTGTGACCAGGCCTCCTGGTGGATCAGAGCCTGATCAACCAGGCTGTTGCTGCTGGCTGCACGCAAACCAACGTACGAGCCACAGCCCGGCTGATCAGGAACTGACTTTAGGTGCTTGTCCAGTGCCAGCTTGAAGACTGCCAGGGGTCTGTTGGTAATCCCCCTTATGTGTGCTGGGAGGCAGTTGAACAGTCTCGGTCCCCTGACACTTATTGTATGGTCTCTTAACGTGCTAGTGACACCCCTGCTTTTCATTGGGGGGATGGTGCATCGTCTGGCAAGTCTAGTTCGTTGTGCTACCATCCACAGGATGGATATGAGGTGCACAATAATCTAGCCATTTCGGCGGTAAAATTTAATCTAATCTAAAATTCTCTCTCTGTCTCCCCCCCCCCCCACACACACAAGCAGCATCCTGACTCACTTTGTCCATCTGTCCATCAATTGATGGACTGAAGACACTGACTCCAGACTGAGGGACCGATTACTCAAGCTTCTCCTCATCTTTCACCTTTCTCTGCGTTGGACTGAAGAAGCCACTGCGCGGAGAAACGTTTCCAGAATAAAGATTCCCAAATATTGCACAAGTTTCTCATTTATCATGTCCACCAGTGAACACAGGACTTTGTTCAGTGTGAACGTCAGAGAAGTGGGAGAACACAGGACTGTTCAGTGTGAACGTCAGAGAAGTGGGGGAACACAGGACTGTGTTCAGTGTGAACGTCAGAGAAGTGGGGGAACACAGGACTGTGTTCAGTGTGAACGTCAGAGAAGTGAGGGAACACAGGACTGTGTTCAGTGTGAACGTCAGAGAAGTGGGGGGAACACAGGACTGTGTTCAGTGTGAACGTCAGAGAAGTGGGGGAACACAGGATTGTGTTCAGTGTGAACGTCAGAGAAGTGGGGGAACACAGGATTGTGTTCAGTGTGAACGTCAGAGAAGTGGGGGAACACAGGACTGTGTTCAGTGTGAACGTCAGAGAAGTGGGAGGAAAATATCAAGATTTAAAGAACTTCAACATTTGCAGGAGGTCAAACGTAACATAAACGTTTTGAAAATCTTCAGTTTTCGAAATTTTGGGCCTGACCCATGAGAAACCCATTTTGACTGTGGAAGCTGACGAGATTCTTCACTCTTCCTCCGACAATATTCCTTCGTGAAGAAAGATTTTCGGGTCTTGTGACGATCAAAACAAAGGTATGGAACAACATGGATCCTGAACATGACCTGTGTTCATCAGCGTCAACCCAAAACTAGAAGAACTTACCCACAAGTTGACAGCCGCTGAAAAATAATCCGTTATATCAGTTATTGACTATCGTAATAAAGTCGCATTTATATGAAAATATATCAAGTGTGTTTCTACAAGAATGGTATACAATACCAACAAGATGAAATTAAGACACATGGAGTTGGTGTGAAGAGTACCAACTCCAAGGTTGAGGGACTGATTACCTCATCTTCTGTATATAGTTCTACTGTCTTCAATTATGTCCAAGAATTTGTATTGATAAAGCCACTGGATGGCGAAATGTCTATAGTAAAGATACCCAGATGTTACATATGTCTTAATTACAAGTGTTTTTCATTGTGTCTGCTAAAAAGTCGTTGAAAATGGTATAAAATACCGACAAGTTGAAGATTAAGACACATGGGAAACAGTTGGGTATCTTTATTGTTGAGACGGTTCTCCTACACAGTAGGCTTCTTCAGTCAAATATACAGGAAGTAGTAGTAATAAAACAAAGACGTAATCAGTCCATCAAAATTGGAGAAAAAGTATTTGAGGTGGTCAGTCCCTCAGCCTGGAGAAGAGTTCAGCTCCATGGAGCTGAACTCAACAGTGACTCGGACCTCTGTTAGCTGTACTGTTGGCTGTATTTCCCTGTAATAGTGTTTCGAATTGTACAGGACACCTGAGTATGTGTAAGACGTACGTACACTTCTTAACTGCTACCATCACCACCACAACAACCACCACTACTACCAATACCGCCATCACCACCATCAACACCATCAGCACCATCACCGCCACCAACACCATCACCATCACATCCAACACCGCCGCTGCTCCCCTCGTTTCCCCTCCCAGCTGTCGCCAGGCAACACGTGGGTCACCCACCTCCCCTCACCATCTGGCTCGTCGCCCCTCACTCCTCCCCTCACCAGCTGGCTCGCCTCCCCTCACTCCTCCCCTCACCAGCTGGCTTTCCTACCCTCACATTTATTATAATGAAAAATATTCGTCCGTGATCCGCTCCACAGTATTGGCAAGTTTGGGTTGACGGGGGATGGGGAGGGGGAGAGCATGGGGGAACGGGTGACCATGGGGGAGATGGGTAGAGCAGGCCATGGGCATGGCTTGGGACAGTTGAAGCCAGAGACAGGGTAGGGGCTAGAGCCCTGTGGTGGTGGGTAGGACTGTGGTGGTGGGCAGGACTGTGGTGGTGGGCAGGACTGTGGTGGTGGGCAGGACTGTGGTGGTGGGCAGGACTGTGGTGGTGGGCAGAACTGTGGTGGTAGGCAGGACTGTGGTGGTGGGCAGGACTGTGGTGGTGGGCAGGACTGTGGTGGTGGGCAGGACTGTGGTGGTGGGCAGAACTGTGGTGGTAGGCAGGACTGTGGTGGTGGGCAGAGTTGTGGTGGTGGGCAGGACTGTGGTGGTGGGTAGGACTGTGGTGGTGGGCAGGACTGTGGTGGGTGTGTGGCAGGACTGTGGTGGTGGGCAGGACTGTGGTGGTGGGCAGGACTGTGGTGGTGGGCAGGACTGTGGTGGTGGGCAGGACTGTGGTGGTGGGCAGGACTGTGGTGGTGGGCAGACTGTGGTGGTAGGGCAGGACTGTGGTGGTGGGCAGGACTGTGGTGGTGGGCAGGACTTTGGTGGCGGGCAGGACTGCGGTGGTGGGCAGGACTGTGGTGGTGGGCAGGACTGTGGTGGTGGGCAGGACTGTGGTGGTGGGCAGGACTGTGGTGGTGGGCAGGACTGCGGTGGTACAAGATGGTAAAGGACCTGTCACAGTTTATATTCTTCCCAAGTTTTAAGATTTGTTCTACAAGTTAAGTCTTAAAACTTGGGAATAAAGTAAGGTATGTCTGACAGGTTCTTGACCATCTCACTCACATTATCATAAAGCAACGAATGAGGTGAAATCTCGCCCTTATATGCTTCTGCTCTTCTATTATTTTTGCACTTCCTTGACAATGTGAGATCGCGAAAGCGCTTGGAAGTTCACTGCTTTTTTCATAGTGGTTGTTCTGTGTGTGTGTGGGGGGGGGATATATATATATATATAATATATATATATATATATATATATATATATATATATATATATATATACACACACACAGTGAGAGTAAAAGGTAGATGGGATACAAGGAAAATTGGAAGCAGCAGGTAAGAGAGAGGTGAAGGTGTATAAGATAAAGGAGGAGGTAGTTAGGGTAAGATATAAACAACTGACTTAGAAATCGTAATGACACGATGCAAACAAACCATACCCCGGCCGGGATTGAACCCGCGGTCATAGAGTCTCAAAACTCCAGCCGTCGCGTTAGCCACTAGACCAGCATAGCCACAATAAGATTCATCAAAATAGGTTTTGAGACTCTATGACGCGGGTTCAATCCCGGCCGGGGGTATGGTTTATATAAAACAACTCTTGGGGGACAGATGGGCTAGTGAGAGTATAGGCAATGGGGTAGGTTTAAGAATGTAGTGTTAGAGTGTTCAGAGAAGTTTGTGGTTACAGGAAAGTGGGTGCAGGAGGGAAGATGAGCAATTGGTGGATGATGATGTAAAGAGAGTAGTAAGGAGAAAAGTTAGCATATTGAGAAGTTTTTACAAGTAGAAGTATGGGAAGGAGGAAGAGTATATGAGAAAAAAAGAGAGGTTAAGGAGTGGTTGAAGCATGTAAAAAGAGAGCAAATGAGAGCGTGGGTGAGATGTTACCAACAAATTTTGTTGAAAATAAGAAAAGGTTTTGGAGTGAGATTAATAAGTTGAGGAAGCCTAGAGAACAAATGAATGTTAAAAATAGAAGAGGAGAGTTATTAAATGGAGAGTTAGAGGTATCGGGAAGATGGAGGGAATATTTTGAGGAATTGTTAAATGTTGATGAAGACTGGGAAACTGATTTCGTGTATAGAGCAAGGAGGATTAACATCTTGTAGGCGTGAGGAGGAGTGAGTTGTGAGTGTGGGAGAAGTTCGTGAGGCAGTAGGTAGAATGAGAGGGTGTAAGGCAACTGGGATAGATGAAATAAAGACACAGTAACTGTGGCCAAGTTCACTGTGTCTTCACCAGCAATGTCTTCACCACTACACCAGCATTACTATTGAAGGTGCATTGTTATCACCAGCACCAGTGTCTTCACCACTACACCAACATTACTATTGAAGGTGCATTGTTATCACCAGCACCAGTGTCTTCACCACTACACCAACATTACTGTTGAAGGTGCATTTTTATTACCGTTGTTTTCCCCAACACACCAGGACAGCCTCAACCAGTGTGTGGCGTCAAGACTGAAGAGCAAGGAACGAGTTACCAACTACCTTCAAGGTTCCCAACTTACAGGAAAATGACCTATGAAGGATACTGCAGAAGCCATTCACTAACTACATGCAAAATGTCACATCGGACACTGAGAAGACCATAACACCTTACCTGAGCCCATGGGTGAGGCCCGACTGGTCTCAGAAACAACAGAAACTGTATTGTTCAGTAAAGATGTTGCAAAAGTAATTTTGCAGTCAAAAAAGATTACATGCCACTGAAGATACTAAATAGGTGTTACACGACACTACACTGACACACCTGAAGGGCAAGCTGAGATCATAACCAGTGGAACGCACAAAACGGATCATGAACACACGTACTTCACTGAGCGGCGGAACTCAGATTTAAAAAAAAAAATATATTAACTTTGGTACACAAAAGCAAGAACCGGACGAAAGTCAACGTTGATTTTGTATTTGAGTCAAAGAGACAAACGTAGTGTTGAGAGCTTTCACAGAAACTTGTATCTTGTCAAGTAAGGAGACTAGAGTAAATAAAAGATGGAGGGAAATACATACAAGATAATATAAGATAGAGCTAAAAGTAGTCAAAATATAGCACCAGAAGTATTCAAAATTTTTATCTAATATAAGTTTATACTGGACCTTCTGAGAAATTCTTGACCGAGGAATACTGAAAACTATCTAAAACTAAGATAATTCTGCATTAATGTTAATTACAGGAGAACAACAGTGACCTCAAGACTCCATCTTGGAAGCTGCCTTGATCGTCAACAGTGACCTCAAGACTCCACCTTGGAAGCTGCCTTGAATCGTCAACAGTGACCTCAAGACTCCACCTTGGAAGCTGCCTTGATCGTCAACAGTGACCTCAAGACTCCACCTTGGAAGCTGCCTTGATCGTCAACAGTGACCTCAAGACTCCACCTTGGAAGCTGCCTTGATCGTCAACAGTGACCTCAAGACTCCACCTTGGAAGCTGTCCATTGATCTCAACAGTGACCTCAAGACGCCACTTGGAAGCTGCCATGATCGTCAACAGTGACCTCAAGACTCCACCTTGGAAGCTGCCTTGATCGTCAACAGTGACCTCAAGACTCCACCTTGGAAGCTGCCTTTGATCGTCAACAGTGACCTCAAGACTCCACCTTGGAAGCTGTCATGATCGTCAACAGTGACCTCAAGACTCCACCTTGGAAGCTACCATGATCGTCAACAGTGACCTCAAGACTCCACCTTGGAAGCTGCCATTGATCGTCAACAGTGACCTCAAGACTCCACTTGGAAGCTCCTTGATCGTCAACAGTGACCTCAAGACTCCACCTTGGAAGCTGTCCATGATCGTCAACAGTGACCTCAAAGACTCCACCTTGGAAGCTGCCTTTGATGGTAAACCAGTGACCTCAAGACTCCACCTTGGAATCTGCCATGATCGTCAACAGTGACCTCAAGACTCCACCTTGGAATCTGCATGATCGTCAACAGTGACCTCAAGACTCCACCTTGAAGCTACCTTGATCGTCAACAGTGACCTCAAGACTCCACCTTGGAAGCTGCCATGATCGTCAACAGTGACCTCAAGACTCCACCTTGGAAGCTGCCATGATCGTCAACAGTGACCTCAAGACTCCACCTTGGAAGCTGCCATGATCGTCAACAGTGACCTCAAGACTCCACCTTGGAAGCTGCCTTGATCGTCAACAAACACACATGAGAGCTTTTAAAACTGTGACAAATTCGCACTGAACCAGCTGATAAGGAAGCCGACAAGTAATGATAACACTCGAAATTTTATCTTCAGTAACAAGTAAGAGCTTATCAGAGACATCGAACTCTCAAGTACAACACATTCAGATCACAACAGCATTCAAGTACAAAGATTTCCAATTTCAGTTTGCCATATTGTGTTGGACTGTCCAGTCTATTAGTGGCTTTAGAATTTACCTCTGACATCGCCACCGCTTTAACACCCTTACTTTATCTTCCCTCCTCGCTGACGGCCCCGCCGCTGATACAGACTCCCTCTTTCACTTTTTGACAGCAACAGATTTATTACCCAAACTTCGATTATACTTTAGCACTCCTCACCGCCCTTACTAACTCTTTCTCTGTTATACTCCTCACCATCGCTGGTCTCAGTTCAAGCATATTAAACTCTTCGCACATCCTACCCTGCAGCACTGCACGACCCTTGTGGGTCGCAATAATAATAATACTTTGATCCAAAGAAATTTCCAGTGCAAGAGGATGTTTGGTGAATCTAATTTCAACAATGGATATGGTACCTGCGACTAAACAACAAAAGTGTCATACAGATCCTGGACGACTGTTCTGAGGACTCTAACCGTAAGTCACTACTTGGAAAATATGAATCCGGAAGCGTACAATGTCTGTATTACAAAAGTCTTAATAAGGAACTGGCAAAATTCAAACAGAGAGATCACTGAAGAGTTATCGGAATAGAAAGTGTTATTAAACAAGCCAAAAAGGACAAATAACCCAACAAAATAATTACAATTTACAAAAATATATATGAAGAATAAAAAGCAGACTTGGGAGTGAAAATATCTGAGGATCTCACTTTCAAAGATCACAATGTTATTATAACATCTGCTAGGAAAATGATAGGATGGATAATGAGAACTTTCAAAACAAGGGACGTCAAGTTAATGATGATCCTCTGTTAAGTCACTTATTCTCTCTAGGCTGGAGTACTGCTGTACACTAACAGCCCCTTTCAAGGCAGGAGAAATTACAGATCTGGAGAATATACAGAGAACTTGCACTACACGTATAAGTTCAATCAAACACCTCAGTTACTGGGTCCGTTTGAAGTCCCTCGACCCGTACTCTTTGGAATGCAGAGGGACTAGTCCCAAAATCTGCAAGGATGCCATGAGTACACTAAGAGATAACACAGTAACTGTCAGGGGCCCAAGACTGTTCAACTGTCTCCCATCACACTTAAGGGGCATTACCAATAGACTCCCAGATATCTTCAAGAGGGAGCTGGACAGATACCTATAGTTATTACATGATCAGTCGGGCTGTGGCTCGTGTGTTAGATTGCATATGGTCGACAGTAACAGCCTGGTTGATCAGGCCCTGATCTACCGTGAGGCTTGGTCATGGCCCGGTCCCCGAAGGCGTTGACCCTGGAACACCGTCCAGGAAAACGAAAGAGAATATATAAACCACAGCTTTGTGTCACCTCTTGCAGAGAACCAGGAAGTTGGTCAGATGGTTGCCCAAGTAGATGACTCGGAAGATTAAAACTAGATCTTACAGGGGATGACGGAAGACAACTTCAAGTTCTTCGATACGGAAAGTTGGCAGAGATGTTCCTGAGGTGAAGCAGAGTAAGAGATAAACAGATCTTTACATAGTCCAAAGAGGCAAAATATCTAGACTAATCTCAGAGGACGTTGCGTTCGTAGAAAAACAGAAACCCAAACAAATATTAAGAGACTAGAAAAACCATTGTACGGGTATTAATGGTGAACTATAAAACTTTGAACTTAGAATTTTGGGGGGTTTGCCCAAAAGCCTTCATGTTGGGTTTTGGTGTTGTGTGTTGAGTCGTTGTGTTTTTGTATGTACTGTGGTGTGTGTCGGAGTGATATGTTAGCACATAAAATCTCAGGTATTTATCAATTTATGAGGAAATTTTGTACTTTTAAGCCGAATCGTTGACGCAATTCCCTTACATGTAGAGTTGTTGTTAGGTACGTGTGTGTGTGTTCTGAGGATGAGTTGTTGAAGTGGTTGGAGCACATTAAAAGTGTGAGGCAGTTTTTCCTATTTCATACAGTTAAAATTTTGTATTTGGACCAAACCGTATATGACGCACATCCCAACATGTAAATATCCTCTCTTAAGGGTACATCGCCCTACACGTTCCTATGAGTCATTTGCCAAGTGGCCCCACCCAGGGGCAAATTAAACTGGCAGCCATGCAATATCTGGCTCCAAACAGGAAATAAATTGTGTTCCGGCCCCACCACACATTACTGGCCCTCCCCAAGGCCCATCATCCTCCTCCTTGCCATCCGGGTCCCCTCCCTCCCTCTACCTTCCCTCCCACTCAGTGCCATCCCTGGCCCCACCCAGGGCCATCACTGGCCCCACCCAGTGCCATCACTGGCCCCACCCAGTGCCATCACTGGCCCCACCCAGTGCCATCACTGGCCCCACTCACACACACTTCTCCAGCACAGTAAAGTCGATGACTTGGCTAGTAAGTTTATTTAGGTGCAGGGACACATAAATACAGTTACGTAAATAATCAAACACAGCAGCACGTGTGTAAACTACATAGGGTAAACCTAAAATTCTCAAAGTGACTTACTTAAATTGTTACATTATTTAAACCTTAACAGTTAAAAAAAATGCTAAGTAGCGGAATTAGCATTTAACATTGAACTGGTCCAGGACACTTACATGAGGCCTCTACCTCCAACACTGGTTGTGACAGAGCCCAGCACAGCCACCACCACCATAATAAACATATACAATATACTGAATCTGACAAGATAAACAACTCGCAAAATCGAGGTTTGGAACCCAGAAAATAAGGGTTCAAGTGACGACCCTTTCATTAACTTATTACATTCCTTCATTAACTATTTTGTTCATTACTTTTCACCTTCTTAATTATTACAAAATCCTTTATAATTAATCATTTCCCGACAACCCAATTTCCCTTTATAACTTATAACATTAAGCTTAGACAGTCTTCAATGTAGATTAGTTCAGTGCTTATAATATAAGAGGTGGGTTGGTATTTGCAAGTTTGTCACAAAATGTGAAGTTAGGAGGGTATAGAAAAGATACTAGATAGATTCAGTGTTTCTAAGAAGGGTAGCAAGTTTTCCATAACTCCGGAAAAAACTTAGAGGGTGTTGAAGGGTGTAGTTAGAGGTTGTAGCAGGGTAGCAAAAGAGGTGGGGTGGTAGGTGTTAAGCAGAGTGATACAAAAGTGTAGTAGGTGTAAAAAGGTGTAGAAGATACTGAGGGTGTAGGAAGGTCCGTAGTGAGTATGAAGGGTGTAGAAGATTATAAAGTAAGGAGTTTGTGGGGGGTGTTAAGTAGGGTGATTTGAAGGTATAAGGCATGTGGAGTGTAGGCTGGGAGTAGTATAGGAGATGGTTGGCGTGTGTAGGAGATATAGGAGTGCACGGCGTGTAGGCAGAGTGTAGGTATGGATGTAGAATGTTGAGATATGGGAATGAAGAATTTTTATAAGCAAGTGTTGAGAGGTAAAACAGAGTTGGGTATGTAAGGAGGTGTAGGTATGAGGGGGTATGGTTGCAGGAAATTTGTAGGTAGTAAGGTGTGTAGATTTGTGTCGCTTAAGGCGGTGAAAATGATGTATTATGTAAATGTTGAGGGTAGGGTATGTAGGTGAGGTATGTGGTGGTCATCTAGGAGGGTGAGCCCAGTACAAGGCGCTTGTCTACACACGCAGCGACCACACCAATAACATTGTCTGGGCTCAGATGTTTATCCAACCTCGCTCGCCGCCCCTTATGATGCCCCGACCTCCACCCACAACCTAACTTCTCTTCTGCTCCTCGTTGTCTACTTTCCCTACCTCGATCTCCCCTTTCCCTCTTTCTCATCCCTCTCCTCTTGTCTGCTCCCCCTCTATCCATCTCCCGTTGAAAAAAGGTAACGTCCCTTACCTGGGGTGCACGGTATAATCTGCAACACCTAAGACTTTACAAGTTGCTGTAAAACTCTCTTTGAGAGGCAGTGTCTTGCCAGACCTCTAGGCACTATCAAAACCGAACTATCACAAATTTTGATCCGTCTCATTCACATCCTGCCCAAATACAACATGAACTCTCCCTGTCAGTCTATGTGGCTTCCTACCTGCAAGAAGCTGTGCTTGCTGAGAGCTTCACCAGGCAGATATCTGGCATAGAGAAACACTTCATCAACCTCAGAATTCTTTTAACATAGCCTCTCCCCTCATCTTTGCATATTTATTTTTGGTTAATGTGTTCACTTCTGTTTTCGTCTAACATTTTTCTCTACATCTGTGCATGTATTTCTTGCTAATTACAGGGCTCGTACAAAGAGGTGGTGTAACACTGCTGAGGTGCAGGGCTGGAAAATACAATTCTTCTTTTCGTCACTTGGTGTGAGAGTCCACCTACAGTCAGGATCAGTCGTTATTGTCCAGGTCTCACGTTGTTTTCAACGTACGAGTCTACTTCCTAAAAAATCTCGCATTTTAAGCCTCTGGCCGAGCAGTGGGGTGACCCTGCTGTTCAGGTCTGCTGCTTAGGTCTGTTGCTCAGGTCTGCTGCTTAGGTCTGTTGCTCAGGTCTGCTGCTCAGGTATGTTGCTCAGGTCTGTTGCTCAGGTCTGCTGTTCTGCTCTTCTGGTAGAAATGACTCCTGGTTTGGCTGGTTCTCTGGGCTTTAAGCCCATCAACTAAAGAAGGGTCATTAAGGCTGCTTGTAAGCTATTCATCATTGGTCAAGAACACATTAGCCTCTCAGACAGAATAACCATGATACTTCTCATTTCTTTTAGCCCACACCTTCCTCACACCCCTCTCTAATGCCCACACCTTCCTCACACCCCTCTCTAATGCCCACACCCCTCTCTAATGCCCACACCTTCCTCACACCCCTCTCTAATGCCCACACCTTCCTCACACCCCTCCTGCTTATTCGTCACTCAGTGCCCAACCCATTCAAGATACCGAAGTCACTGCCCAAAGATGAAATACTTGACAATATCCTCACCAACTTACTGAAGTCTCCCAGCCCAGGGTAGATTACATCACTTGACGTACAAAACCCGCGCTTACTGACGATGTATCTATCATACAGAGAATGTCTATTATATCTAATGACATAGAATAGGATAATAGAATATTGTTGGCGTATTCAATATCACTTAAATTAAAAAAATGTGTTCCTCACCTGTCGTAATCGAGTTTGCAATAGATTTTGTTGTCCCTGGCGAAGCAAGAGTGTTGTAGCTGGACGCGACACACACAACAGACGAGGCAGTCTTCATGCCACGAAGTGTCGATAACTCTCATGATGAACCTGTCTTGGATGGTCCTGCCGCAGCCTTCACACATCTCCACCCCCACTGGCTTCATCACCTCTGTGGCCGCAGTCGCAGGCGGGGGAGAAGGCAGCAGTTAGTCCCTCATTATGATTATTATCACACTCATGATCATTGTTGTATTGTAGGAAATAGTCAATTTATATAATATATTCGGCGCCAGGAATGGCAGAGATGGATCGTTAGTCATCTGATCGCAGTTCGATCACTGACCTTTCAGGCTGGAAGCGCTAAATTCGTATGGGTCATAAAAGCTCCTGGGACGTAAAATAAACCATGGAACGGGTGGAGCTTGAACCCATGGCGAGTGAACATAAAACTCACGGACCAGTGTATCTCCAGGAGGAAGGGAGGGGGGGGGGTTAAGGAAGTACTAGTACTGCTAAAACTACTAGTACTACTACTACAGCTACTACTACTACTACCTCTACCATTACGACCACAACTGCCACTGCATTACTACCTCTGGTTCTACTTCTGGGTCCCACCCCCCTCGTATATACATGTAAACTGGTACTCTTCCCTCGGCGCTTCAGAGTAAACTACTTAGTGGTCCAAGACGGACTGAAAAAGTCGTCATATATATAATTTCCCTATGTGAGGGATATTTGTTATTGTTCCAGTCAGGGTGTTGTGTTTTGTTATTATTTACGACCCCTGCGTGAAGTGTTGCTTCTGGTTGACACAATGTTGATGTTGATCACACATGAACAACATTTAATACCGTTAATGAGGATCATAACATTATACGAGGTGACTTAACTACGTATTACCAAGGAGCAATGTTAGTGAACAACCAACTTATGTTGACTGCTGACATCTGTGTCCCAGTGTTAACCTGACATCTTAAGTGTGTCCCAGTGTTAACCTGACATCTTAAGTGTGTCCCAGTGTTAACCTGACATCTTAAGTGTGTCCCAGTGTTAACCTGACCTCTTAAGTGTGTCCCAGTGTTAACCTGACTTCTTAAGTGTGTCCCAGTGTTAACCTGACATCTTAAGTGTGTCCCAGTGTTAACCTGACCTCTTAAGTGTGTCCCAGTGTTAACCTGACTTCTTAAGTGTGTCCCAGTGTTAACCTGACCTCTTAAGTGTGTCCCAGTGTTAACCTGAACTTCTTAAGTGTGTCCCAGTGTTAACCTGACTCTTAAGTGTGTCCCAGTGTTAACCTGACCTCTTAAGTGTGTCCCAGTGTTAACCTGACCTCTTAAGTGTGTCCCAGTGTTAACCTGACATCTTAAGTGTGTCCCAGTGTTAACCTGACATCTTAAGTGTGTCCCAGTGTTAACCTAAATTCTTAAGTGTGTCCAGTGTTTAACCTGACCTCTTAAGTGTGTCCCAGTGTTTAAACCTGACTTCTTAAGTGTGTCCCAGTGTTAACCCGGCCTCTTAAGTGTGTCCCAGTGTTAAACCCGACCTCTTAAGTGTGTCCCAGTGTTAACCTGACCTCTTAAGTGTGTCCCAGTGTTAACCTGACCTCTTAAATGTGTCCCAGTGTAACCTGACCTCCAATGTGTTTTTAACCTACATCTTAAGGGTCCCAGGCCTCCACATGCCAGTTTTTAAGGGTACATTTAAATGTGC